>NC_069490.1:6183833-6316333 GCF_026875155.1 Cherax quadricarinatus
AAGAGTGTAAGTTCATCACAGTGAAGTTCTTTCCTCTCATCCAGCCCATGGACCAGCAGGTCATTTCAAATTTCAAAAAACTATACACCAAAGCAATGTTTCAAAGGTGCTCTGAAGTGACCTCGGACACTGAATTGACCCTAAGAGAGTTCTGTAGGAATCACTTCAATATCCTCCATTGCATAAGCCTTATAGATAAGGCTTGGCAGGGAGTAACTTCCAAGCCTAATAGATAAGGCATGGCAGGGAGTGACTCGGAGAAAACTGTGGCCAGAATGTGTCCTCGACAAGGATTTTGAAGGGTTTGAGGCTGACCCGGGCGACCCTACGCCTATTGTGGAATCAATTGTTTCACTGGGGAAGTCCATGGGATTGGATGTGAGTGGCCAGGATGTGGAAGAGTTGGAGGACCACAGGGAAGAGCTAACCACTGAAGAACTGCAACACCTTCAACAGGAACAACAACAGACAGCAGCTGAGGATACTGCTTCAGAGGAGGAAGAGAGGGGGAGAATGTGCCTTCTTCTGTGATTAAGGATATTTGTGCAAAGTGGAGTGAGGTGCAAAGTTTTGCAGAAAATTATCACCCTGACAAAACTGTTGCAAGCTGTCTGCAACACATTCAATGACAATGTCTTGTCCCATTTTAGGCAAATTTTACAGAAACCAGAAACAGGCCTCTCCGGACAGATTTTTGGTGCAACAGGGGTACAGTGACTCGAGCTGGTATTAGTGCCAGTAAAAAATAAAGAAGGGAAGTAACCCCAGAGAGGGACTTGATACCTGAACTTGATACCTGTATATGGTGTCGGGGCCACTCAGGCCCCAACACCATGTACAGCCAGTGTGCCATTGTTTACCAGCCAGTGAGGATGATCCCACGCATTCATACGATACATTTTGTATTATTCCATTCTTTTTAGTGCTTGTAACTGCTAAATAAGCCACCATGGGCCCAAAGAAAGCTTCTAGTGCCAGTCAGCCCTTTGGCATAGGGCTGAGAGAGAGGGGAGAATGTGATTCTGCAGTATGTACGATACTAAAGCAACAGGAGTCTATAACGGCTATAGCGCTATCCAGCGATATAGTAGTATTAACTCTTTCAGGGTTTTCAACGTACTAGTACGGCTTACACACCAGGGTTATTGACGTACTAGTATGCCTAAATTCTAGCGCCTTCAAATCTAGCGAAAGCTGGTAGGCCTACATATGAAAGAATGGGTCTATGTGGTCAGTGTGCACAGTATAAAAAAAATCCTGCAGCACATAGTGCATAATGAGAAAAAAAAATTGACCGTGTTTTTGGATTAAAACAGCAACTTTGCACTGTATTTTCGTATGGTATTTATGGTTGTATTCTAGTTTTCCTGGTCTCATTTTATAGAATGGAAGAGATATTACAGAAACTGAGATGATTTTGACTGGTTTCACAATGAAAAGTACCTTGAAATTGAGCTCAAAATAGCAGAAATGTTCGATTTTTACCAAAGTTCAAAAGTAAACAAATCATGCCAAGCGTCCAATACATGTCAACTGGCGAGTCTAATATTCTTTCACAAGTGCGCTGATATTATTTATACCATTTCTACACTAATGCAGTAGTCTGCATAACAGTAAATCTTCTATTTTTTTTGTAAGAATAAAAATTCAAAGTGGAAAGCAAAAGAAATATAAGAGGGGCCTGGGGACATGACTAACGAACAGAGAACTTGTTATTTTAGTGCCATGCCATGAATGTCTTTGTTTATTATGAACCCTATTTGGAAATTGGCATCTTCTGAAATTTGTGTGAAATTGGCAAAATTGCCAATTTCTTACCACTTTATTGGATAGTTGAAATTGGTAAATGGGTGGTTTCTTGTACTCATTCGATAGAAAAAATGGAGTTCTAGTGAAATAAATGATTTTTGTCTTCAGTACATATGAATCGGCCAAAAATAGGGCTCAAAGTGGGCGGAATCGCCGATGCGTAAACCGTCACTGGATGAATCCAAAGTCAGCTGTGTGGTAGCACTGGACATTGCTGGCACTTTCGACCGGGTGTGGCACCAGGGCCTCTTAGCCTATTTACAAATTTGTGCATGGGGCTCAACAACAATTAACCATCTCAGACCACTAATTACTCAACAAAAGGCTGCAGTTAGAATGATAACAAATTCTCACTACAGGCAACACACTCCACCAATATTCAAAACAATCAACCTACTCACCATACAAAACATCCATACTTATTATTGCACCTATTACATACATAGAACACTTAACTCTGATATTAACCCTCCCCTCAAACATCTCCTTGCCAACCTCAACAGAACACATGACCATAACACAAGGCACAGATCACTCTTTGATGTTCCTCGTGTCCATCTCACGCTATGCAAAAACTCAATGCACATAAAAGGCCCTAAAATCTGGAATTCATTACCTGTAAATATAAAAGAAACACTACCTGTTTACAAATTCAAGTCTCTTCTCAAAGTTCACTTACTCACTCAAAACCAAATAAATACTGAATAACTGAACCTTATAAATTGTATATCCAAAATGTTACTCACAATTATATCACATAAATGTTAAACCTAGGACCCAATCTAACTTTGTTATTTTTTTAAATACACTACCTAACAGAATACTCCATTCTACTGAATGTACAGCAATGCATGCAACCATATGAGATGTCTTTGTAATACTCATTTGTGCTTAATAGTTATCTGTTTACAATAATGTCTTATCACTGATTTCATCATTGCTTAGTTAATCTTAAGTTAATTTTAAGCCAGCCCGTAATGCTATGCATATAAGTGGCTTTGGCATGCTGCTCTTACCTGTATTTTTTTTTTTTGTACCTCTGTATGTATGCTTAAATTTCTAAATAAATAAATAAATAAGTCACTCTCTCTGAATGGATTAATTACGTAATCTGGGGGTCCACTGTATTTAGCGTTAAAACGCATAAAAAATTATATACAGTGGACCCCCGCATAACGATTACCTCCGAATGTGACCAATTATGTAAGTGTATTTATGTAAGTGCGTTTGTACGTGTATGTTTGGGGGTCTGAAATGGACTAATCTACTACACAATATTTCTTATGGGAACAAATTCGGTCAGTACTGGCACCTGAACATACTTCTGGAGTGAAGAAATATCGTTAACCGGGGGTCCACTGTATTGCCACGAAAAAAAAAATTCCAGGAATTCGTGTGGATTTCCGTGAACAATTATGTATTAGTTAGGTTCTAAGGAAAAATCCGTGAATTACTGAAGCCACGAATTTGGAACCGCGAATTCGTGGGGGTCCACTGCATTTATAGATGGGGTTGTAAGAGAAGTGAATGCTCGGGCATTTGCAAGAGGTGTGGGATTAAGAGATAAAGAATTTAACACAAAGTGGAAGTTGTAACAGTTGTTTTTTGCTAATGATACTGTGCTTTTGGAAGATTAAAAAAAAAAAAAAGTTGCAGAGGTTGATGGAAGAGTTTGGAAGGATATGTAAAAGAAGGAAATTAAATGTGAACATAGGAAAGGGAAATGTGATAAGGATAACAAAAAATCTAGTTAATGAAAGACTGAATATCAGATTGGAGGGAGAGAGTAGGGAGGAAGTGAATGTACAGATATTTGGGAGTGAACTTGTCAGCAGATGGGTCTATGAAAGACGAGGTAATCATAGGACTGATGAGGGAAAAAAGGTGAATGGTGCACTGAGGAGTCTGTGGAGACAAAGAACACTATCCATGGAAGCAAAGAGGGGAATGTATAAGAATATAGTGGGTGGTACCAATGCTCTTATATGGGTGTGAAGCATGGGTGGTAAATATTGTAACAAGGAGACAGCTGGAGGCTGTGGAGACATCATGTCTGAGGACAACGTGAGGTGTGAATATTATTCAGAGAATCTACAGCTTGGAGATTAGGAGGAAGTGCAGGGTTACTAAAAGTATTATCTAGAGAGCTGAGGAGGGGTTGTTGAGGTGGTTTGGACATTTAGAAAGGATGGAATGAAATAAGTGATTTCAAGGGCATATAAATCTGTAGTAGAAGGAAGGCTAGGTAGGGGTTATCCTAGAAAAGATTGGAGGGAGGGGGTAAAGGAGGTTTAGTGTGTGAGGGATTTAGACTTCCAGCAAGCATACACGAGCACGTTAGATAGGAGCAAATGGAGGCAAATGGTTTTTATGACTTGATGTGCTGTTGGAGTGTGAGCAATGTAAAGTCTTCAACATTGCAAAGGCTCCATTCCCATCAGCTCCTGCAGTCCATCTATTCTGCTGGCTATGTGAATATCCAGCCACAAGCAAGATGACATCACTGGGATGACATAACCCTTGGGTTATAAATTATACTACAGTGTATTTAAAATAAAGTTTTTACAGGACTAACTAAAAATGTGATAACAAAAAGTACATCACTATATTGGGCTGGTGTACATAACAGTGTCATAGTAACAAGTGAGGCCAAAGAGAGGGGTGGACTGAGTATTTTTTGTCTGCATAAAGGCATTTGATACTGTACCTCACAAGAAACTGTAGTAAAAACTTGAGGAATAGGCAGGAATAACAAGGAATGTACTACGGTGGTTCAAGAAGTGCCTTAGAGCAAGGAGACGGAGTGATTGTTAGAGAAAAGCTGTCACAAAGTGAAAGCATGATGAAAGGGGTTTCATAAGGATCAGTGTTTTAGTACAGTGGAACCTTAAAAATCGAACGTACCAAATATCGAACGTTTCGAAAATAAGACCATTTTTTCAGACAAACTGTGTACCGAAAATTGAACGCGTTTCAAATTTCGGACCACCGGGTATGGGACCTGTCCGCTGGCCTGCTCTGTCCACATCCCCGCGCAGGCGCCGTGAGCAGTCTAGTTTTGTTTATACTTGAGTGAACACTAACCTGCGCTCTCATTCACACATTTTAAGATTATTTAATTGTGTTTAGTGCTTGTGGGGCTGTGAAATAAGCTGCCATGGGCCCAAAGAAACTTGCTAGCGGTACCCCTGTGGTAAAGAAAGTGAGAAACACCATAGATGTGAAGAAGGAAATAATACAGAAGTATGAGATTGGTGTGAGACTTATTGAGCTTGCCAGTATGTACAGAGGACTGTGGACAGTTATTTTGTGAGACAAACAGACGACTGTGGAGTTATTTTGTGAGACAAACAGACGACTGTGGAGTTATTTTGGGAGACAGATGACTGTGGACAGTTATTTTGTGAGACAGAAACAGATGACTGTGGACAGTTATTTTGCGAGACAAACAGATGACTGTGGACAGTTATTTTGTGAGACTGGGGTCCAATGACTCTCAAGCTGGTCCTAGTGGCATTAAAATACAGAGAAGGGAAGCAACCCCAGAGAGGGCTTTGATACCAGAAGTCCTCATGGAGGGGGATTCTCCTTCCAAACAATAACCCCAACTCCCTCTCTCCTCCTCCCTATCTTCCAGATGCCATCACCAATCTTCAATAAAGGTAAGTAAAAATGTTAGTTTATATTACTATACATAATTAAAGACTATAGCATTTGTTGTGTGTATGTAAAACTGTAATTAATCTTTTATAAAATGTATTTTTTTGTGAATATTTTTGGGTTTCTGGAACGGATTAATTGTATTTCCATTATTTCTTATGGGAAATATTGCTTCGAATTTCAGACTTTTCAAAATTAGAACTAGCTCCTGGAATGGATTAAGCTCGATTTTTGAGGTTCCACTGTATGTGTGAATGACGTACCAGAAAAGCAAGTCAGATGTATCCTTATTTGCAGATGTAAACCTAATGAGAATGAAAATCAACAAGAACGAAAGGCTACAAATGGGTCTGGAAAACTGCAAGACTGGTTAGATAAGTGGTTACTTGAACTCAACTTTGGGTGTGAGTTGAACCTGCCTAGTATGGGCCAGTTGTCCTGCTGCAGTGCTCCTTTCTTATGTTATGTAATATTTATGAAGGGATTCAGGGAAACCAGTTAGCCAGACTTGAGTCCTGGAGGTGGGAAGTAATGCCTGCGCTCTGAAGGAGGGGGTGGATATGTTGTAGTTTTTGAACTGTAGTGTAGGTGCATCTCTGGCAAAACAGTGATGAAGTGATGATGAAAGTGTTTCTTCTTCGGGTCACCCTGCCTTAGTGGGAAATAGCCAATGTGTTAATAATAATGGTATAAAAAAAATCAACTACATCAGAAATGCATGGAGTGAAGTGCCCCAATCAACATTAAATGTAACCTGGGGAAAATTATGGCCTAGTGTGATGAATTGCCTTCAGATGACAGCTAGGTACAGGAAATTATTCATCTGGTAAGGAGATTGCCAGGTGAATATGCAGATGGGAATGAGCTCTTGGAAGATGATGAAAAGTCCAGAGGAAATACTGGCAGAGCTCAATGTCCAGATTCAAGGGAGGCAGAAAACAGATTGAGATGAGGAAGAACCACAGAAAAAAGCATTGCAACAGTTATGTGAGCAGTCCCAGAGGGACTGATTACCTCAAACTCCTCCTGTTCTTCACCATTCTCCTTTGTATGGACTGATGAAGCCACTGTGTGGCAAAATGTTTCCTCATTAAGGATATCCAAGTTTTGCACGTGTCTAATTTATTAGGAAGACACTTGCAAATGAGCATATTCTCCGTAACTGAAGATTAACCCTTTGACTGTTTCAGACCCCTTTCTGAAACTCATTCTATGTCGATAAATTTCTGGAAAAAAAAAAAAAAAAAAAAAAAAAAAAAAAAAAAAAAAAATTATTTTTCTTATAAAATTATAGAGAATCTTTTCCCGATGGTAATGACACCAAAAGTTCGAAATTTGGTCGAAAACTCATGGAATTACGCTCCCGCGAAGTTAGCGGTCTCGGCGACATATGCGTATCGGCGATTTCGCCAACTTTGAGCCCTATTTTCAGCCAATTCCGTTGTTCCATTTGACCAAACTCATAGCTATTTCTTTAGAACTCCATTTTATCTATCAGCTGAGTACAAGAAACCTCCCATTTACCAATTTGGACTACCCAATATGGTGGTCAGAAATTGGCAATTTGGCCAATTTCACGCAAACTAAAAAAGATGCCAATTTCAAAATAGGGTCCAGAATAAATAAGGTAGACATTCTTGGCACTAAAATAACATATGCTCTGTTCATTAGTCACATCTCTAGGCCCCTCTTATATCATTATTGCTTTCTATTTTGATTTTTTATAAAATTTACTGTTATGCAGACTACTGCATTATTGTAAAAATGGTATAAATAATATCAGTGCACTAGTGAAAGAATATTAGACTCCCCAGTTGACGTGTATTGGACGTGTGGTGTGATTTGTTTACTCCTGAACATTGGTAAAAATCGAACATTTCGCTACTTTGAGCTCAGTTTCAAGGTCGTTTTCATCGTCAAAGTAATGAAAATCATCGCTATTTCTGTAATATGTTCTCCATTTTATCACCTAAGACCATGAAAACGCAAATACATCGATAAATACTATACGAAAATACACCTCAAAGTCGGTGTTTTAATCCAAAAAAACGATCAGTTTTTTTTTCTTATTACGCACTGTGTGCTGCAGGATTTTTTTTATGTGGTGCACACTGACCAAACAGACCCATTCTCTCAATGTGGGCCTACCAGCTTTCTTCTGCTTGATTTGAAGCCGCTAGAATTATTGAGTACATTTACGTCAGAAACAGTGGCGCGTAAGACGTATTTATACGGCGTAAACAGTCAAAGGGTTAATGCACAGTAGTAGGTTGGTAGACAGCAACCGCCCAGGGAAGTACTACCGTCCTGCCAGATGACTGTGAAACAGAAACCTGTAACTGTTTTGCATGATGGTAGGATTGCTGGTTTCTTTTTCTGTCTCATAAACACGCTAGATAACAGGGATATCTTGCTACTCCTACTTACACTTTGGTCACACTTCACAGACACGCACATGCATATATATATACATACATCTAGGTTTTTCTCTTTTTTCTAAATAGCTCTTGTTCTTCTTTATTTCTTCTATTGTCCATGGGGAAGTGGAAAAGAATCTTTCCTCCGTAAGCTATGCGTGTCGTATGAGGCGACTAAAATGCCGGGAGCAATGGGCTGGTGACCCCTTCTCCTGTAGACATTTACTAAAAAAGTGAAGAAAAACATTATAAAACTGGGATGCTTGAATGTGCGTGGATGTAGTGCGGATGACAAGAAACAGATGATTGCTGATGTTATGAATGAAAAGAAGTTGGATGTCCTGGCCCTAAGCGAAACAAAGCTGAAGGGGGTAGGGGAGTTTCGGTGGGGGGAAATAAATGGGATTAAATCTGGAGTATCTGAGAAAGTTAGAGCAAAGGAAGGGGTAGCAGTAATGTTGAAGGATCAGTTATGGAAAGAGAAAAGAGAATATGAATGTGTAAATTCAAGAATTACGTGGATTAAAGTAAAGGTTGGATGTGAAAAGTGGGTCATAATAAGCGTGTATGCACCTGGAGAAGAGAGGAATGTAGAGGAGAGAGAGAGATTTTGGGAGATGTTAAGTGAATGTATAGGAGCCTTTGAACCAAATGAGAGAGTAATTGTGGTAGGGGACCTGAATGCTAAAGTAGGAGAAACTTTTAGAGAGGGTGTGGTAGGTAAGTTTGGGGTGCCAGGTGTAAATGATAATGGGAGCCCTTTGATTGAACTTTGTATAGAAAGGGGTTTAGTTATAGGTAATACATATTTTAAGAAAAAGAGGATAAATAAGTATACAAGATATGATGTAGGGCAAAATGACAGTAGTTTGTTGGATTATGTATTGGTAGATAAAAGACTGTTGACTAGACTTCAGGATGTACATGTTTATAGAGGGGCCACAGATATATCAGATCACTTTCTAGTTGTAGCTACACTGAGAGTAAAAGGTAGATGGGATACAAAGAGAATAGAAGCATCAGGGAAGAGAGAGGTGAAGGTTTATAAACTAAAAGAGGAGGCAGTTAGGTAAGATATAAACAGCTATTGGAGGATAGATGGGCTAATGAGAGCATAGGCAATGGGGTCGAAGGGGTATGGGGTAGGTTTAAAAATGTAGTGTTAGAGTGTTCAGCAGAAGTTTGTGGTTACAGGAAAGTGGGTGCGGGAGGGAAGAGGAGCGATTGGTAGAATGATGATGTAAAGAGAGTAGTAAGGGAGAAAAAGTTAGCATATGAGAAGTTTTTACAAAGTAGAAGTGATGCAAGGAGGGAAGAGTATATGGAGAAAAAGAGAGGTTAAGAGAGTGGTGAAGCAATGTAAAAAGAGAGCAAATGAGAGAGTGGGTGAGATGTTATCAACAAATTTTGTTGAAAATAAGAAAAAGTTTTGGAGTGAGATTAACAAGTTAAGGAAGCCTAGAGAACAAATGGATTTGTCAGTTAAAAATAGGAGAGGCGAGTTATTAAATGGAGAGTTAGAGGTATTGGGAAGATGGAGGGAATATTTTGAGGAATTGTTAAATGTTGATAGGGAAGCTGTGATTTCGTGTATAGGGCAAGGAGGAATAACATCTTGTAGGAGTGAGGAAGAGCCAGTTGTGAGTGTGGGGGAAGTTCGTGAGGCAGTAGGTAAAATGAAAGGGGGTCAAGGCAGCCGGGATTGATGGGATAAAGATAGAAATGCTAAAACAAGGTGGGGATATAGTTTTGGAGTGGTTGGGGGCAATTATTTAATAAATGTATGGAAGAGGGTAAGGTACCTAGGGATTGGCAGAGAGCATGCATAGTTCCTTTGTATAAAGGCAAAGGGGACAAAAGAGAGTGCAAAAATTATAGGGGGATAAGTCTGTTGAGTATACCTGGTAAAGTGTATGGTAGAGTTATTATTGAAATAATTAAGAGCAAGACGGAGAATAGGATAGCAGATGAACAAGGAGGCTTTAGGAAAGGTAGGGGGTGTGTGGACCAGGTGTTTACAGTGAAACATGTAAGTGAACAGTATTTGGATAAGGCTAAAGAGGTCTTTGTGGCATTTATGGATTAGGAAAAGGCGTATGACAGGGTGGATAGGGGGCGCAATGTGGCGGATGTTGCAGGTGTATGGTGTAGGAGGTAGGTTACTGAAAGCAGTGAAGAGTTTTTACGAGGATAGTGAGGCTCAAGTTAGAGTACACAGGAAAGAGGGAAATTATTTCCCAGTAAAAGTAGGCCTTAGACAGGGATGTGTGATGTCACCGTGGTTGTTTAATATATTTATAGATGGGGTTGTAAGAGAAGTAAATGCGAGGGTCTTGGCAAGAGGCGTGGAGTTAAAAGATAAAGAATCACACAAAGTGGGAGTTGTCACAGTTGCTCTTTGCTGATGACACCGTGCTCTTGGGAGATTCTGAAGAGAAGTTGCAGAGATTGGTGGATGAATTTGGTAGGGTGTGCAAAAGAAGAAAATTAAAAGTGAATACAGGAAAGGGTAAGGTTATGAGGATAACAAAAAGATTAGGTGATGAAAGATTGGATATCAGATTGGAGGGAGAGTGTATGGAGGAGGTGAATGTATTCAGATATATGGGAGTGGACGTGTCAGCAGATGGGTTTATGAAAGATGAGGTGAATCATAGAATTGATGAGGGAAAAAGGGTGAGTGGTGCACTTAGGAGTCTGTGGAGACAAAGAACTTTGTCCTTGGAGGCAAAGAGGGGAATGTATGAGAGTATAGTTTTACCAACGCTCTTATATGGGTGTGAAGCACGGGTGATGAATGTTGCAGCGAGGAGAAGGCTGGAGGCAGTGGAGATGTCATGTCTGAGGGCAATGTGTGGTGTGAATATAATGCAGAGAATTCATAGTTTGGAAGTTAGGAGGAGGTGCGGGATTACCAAAACTGTTGTCCAGAGGGCTGAGGAAGGGTTGTTGAGGTGGTTCGGACATGTAGAGAGAATGGAGCAAAACAGAGTGACTTTGAGAGTGTATCAGTCTGTAGCGGAAGGAAGGCGGGGTAGGGGTCGGCCTAGGAAAGGTTGGAGGGAGGAGGTAAAGGAGGTTTTGTGTGCGAGGAGCTTGGACTTCCAGCAGGCATGCGTGAGCGTGTTTGATAGGAGTGAATGGAGACAAGTGGTTTTTAATACTTGACGTGCTGTTGGAGTGTGAGCAAAGTAACATTTATGAAGGGGTTCAGGGAAACCGGCAGGCCGGACTTGAGCCCTGGAGATGGGAAGTACAGTGCCTGCACTCTGAAGGAGGGGTGTTAATGTTGCAGTTTAAAAAATGTAGTGTAAAGCACCCTTCTGGCAAGACAGTGATGGAGTGAATGATGGCGAGTTTTTCTTTTTTGGGCCACCCTGCCTTGGTGGGAATCGGCCAGTGTGATAAAATAAAAAAAAATAATGCACAAACATGGGTAGCTCAGCTCGGCTGTATAACCCATAGTTTGATTGCTAGTGCACTTAGCTCACACACACTGAGGTCTAAGTTCGAATCTCCAGTACAGTTGGAAAACATCAGGGATGTGTTTCCACAAGACACCTGCTGTCCCTGTTCACCCATCAGTATAAAATGGGTACCTGGGTGTTAGTCGACTGGCATGGATCACATCCTGGAGTTTACCTGGAGAGAGTTCCGGGGGTCAACGCTCCCGCGGCCCGGTCTGTGACCAGGCCTCCTGGTGGATCAGAGCCTGATCAACCAGGCTGTTACTGCTGGCTGCACGCAATCCAACGTACGAGCCACAGCCCGGCTGGTCAGGTACCGACTTTAGGTGCTTGTCCAGTGCCTGCTTGAAGACTGCCAGGGGTCTATTGGTAATCCCCCCCTTATGTATGCTGGGAGGCAGTTGAACAGTCTCGGGCCCCTGACACTTATTGTATTGTCTCTTAACGTGCTAGTGACACCCCTGCTTTTCATTGGGGGGGATGTTGCATCGTCTGCAGAGTCTTTTGCTTTCGTTGCGAGTGATTTTCGTGTGCAAGTTCGGTACTAGTCCCTCTAGGATTTTCCAGGTGTATATAATTATGCATCTCTCCCGCCTGCATTCCAGGGAGTACAGGTTCAGGAACTTCAAGCGCTCCCAGTAATTGAGGTTTTATCTCAGTTATGCGCGCCGTGAAGGTTCTCTGTATATTTTCTAGGTCAGCAATTTCACCTGCCTTGAAAGGTGCTGTTAGTATGCAGCAATTTTCTAGCCTAGATAGAACAAGTGACCTGAAGAGTGTCATCATGGGCTTGGCATCCCTTGTTTTGAAGGTTCTCATTATCCATCCTGTCATTTTTCTAGCAGATGCGATTGATACAATGTTATGGGCCTTGAAGGCGAGATCCTCCGACATGATCACTCCCAAGTCTTAGACGTTGGTTTTTCGCTCTATTTTGTGGCCGGAATTTGTTTTGTACTCTGATGAAGTTTTAATTTCCTCATGTTTACCGTATTGGAGTAACTGAAATTTCTCACCATTGAACTTCATATTGTTTTCTGCAGCCCATTGAAAGATTTGGTTGATGTCCGCCTGGAGCCTTGCAGTGTCTGCAATGGAAGACACTGTCATGCAGATTTGGGTGTCACCTGCAATGTTAGACACGGTGCTGTGGCTGACATCCTTGTCTATGTCAGATATGAGGATGAGAAACAAGATGGGAACGAGTACTGTGCCTTGTGGAACAGAGCTTTTCACCGTAGCCGCCTCAGACTTTACTCTGTTGACTACTACTCTGTGTTTTGTTTGTGAGGAAATTATAGATCCATCTACCAACTTTTCCTGTTATTCCTTTAGCATGCATTTTGTGCACTATTACACCATGGTCACACTTGTCGAATGCTTTTGCAAAGTCTGTATATATTACATCTGCATTCTTTTTGTCTTCTAGGCATCTAGGACCTTGTGGTAGTGATCCAGTAGTTGGGACAGACAGGAGCGACCTGCTCTAAACCCATGTTGCCCTGGGTTGTGTAACTGATGGGTATCTAGATGGGTGGCAATCTTGCTTCTTAGTACCCTTTCAAAGATTTTTATGATATGGGACGTTAGTGCTATCGGTCTGTAGTTCTTTGTTATTGCTTTACTGCCCCCTCTGTGGAGTAGGGCTATGTCTGTTGTATTTAGTAACTGTGGGACGACCCGTGTCCATGCTCCCTCTCCATAGGATGGTAAAAGCACGTGATAGGGGCTTCGTGCAGTTCTTGATGAACACGGAGTTCAACGAGTCTGGCCCTGGGGCAGAGTGCATGGGCATGCCATTTATCGCTTGTTCGAAGTCATTTGGCATCAGAATAACATCAGATAGGCTTGTGTTTACCAAATTCTGTGGCTCTCTCAAAAAAAAATTAATTTAGATCTTCAAAATGCTCAGCACAACAAGCAGCTTTCTATATAGTAATACATATGTCATTGATGTCAGCTAGGCCTTTATACCTTGTACATGTACGTATTTGTAGAAATAAAGATATAGTTATTATATTATTAACAATTAAACTGTCCAAACGTAGATCTATGTTTTTTCAACATTTGAAAGTATGTAAAAAATGCAGACCCTTTTTTTTTTTTTTTTTTTATACACTTGAAAACGTGTAAAAAAACTTAGATCTACATTGTTTTTTTTTTTATTATATTTGAAAATATGTAAAAAACAGATCTACTTTTGGAGCACTACGCATGTGAACGTAGATCTGTTTGGACAGTAAGGGTTAAATAACACTCCCTCTTAACCTATTACCTATCCCTTACTAAACCTGTCATAAATAATCTAAAGAAAAAAATTCATTATACAGTGCCACAAAAAAGCCTGGGAAAAATCATTATATAAAGGTCTTCAGAGGTAACGCATTAAGTTCACACCCAAAAGTTCCTGGGATGAACCCTGGGCAAGGAGAGATGCATAGGCAGGTCTCCTATTACCTGCTGCCCCTATTAGCTAGCAGTAAATAGATACTCAGGAGATAGTTAACTGTTGTGGACTGCATCTTTGGGAAGGCCCTAAAAAATACAGTGGAACCTCAAATTTCCAACAAATCACTTTTCGAACGCTTCAAAAATCGAGCGTTTTTTCGAACCAACTTTGTCCCTATTATTGAACTCGCCCCTATTTTCGAACCGCCGGGTATCGGACCTGTCCAGCAGCCCGCTCTGTCCGCATCCCCGCACAGGCACCGTGAGCCAGTCTGGTTTTGTTGATGCTTGAGCGAACACTAACCAGTGCTCTCATTCAAACATTTTACGATTATTTCTTTGTGTTTAGTGCTTGTGGGACTGTGAAATAAGCTACCATGGGCCCAAAGAAACTTGCTAGTGGTACCCCTGTTGTAAAGAAAGTGAGAAACACCATAGATGTGAAGAAGGAAATAATACAGAAGTATGAAAGTGGTGCGAGACTTGTTGAGCTTGCCAGGATGTATGGGAAAAACAAGTCGACCATCGGTTCTATCCTGGCAAAGAAAGAACAAATCAAGGAAGCTGATGTTGCGAAAGGTGTTAATATGCTAACCAAAAAAAAGACCACAGACAATCGATCAGGTTGAGAAGGTGTTGCTGGTGTGGATCAAGAATAAAGAGATGGCAGGTGATAGTGTTTCAGAGACCATTATTTGCAAGAAGGCAAGGAAGTTGCATGCCTATTTGGTACAGAAAACTCCTGGAACCAGTGCTGAGAGTGAATTTAAGGCCAGCAGAGGTTGGTTTGACATAGGGAAGTAACCCCAGAGAGGGCTTTGATACCTGAAGTCCTCATGGAGAGGGATTCTCCTTCCAAACACTAACCCAAACTCCCTCTCTCCTCCTCCCTATCTTCCAGATGCCAACACCAATCTTCAATAAAGGTAAGTAAAAATGTTATTTTATATGTTTATTTACATTTATTAATACATAATTGAACACTATATTTGTTGTATGTAAAACTAATCTCTATAAAATGTATATTTTTTTGTGAATATTTTTGGGTTTCTGGAATGGATTAATTGTATTTTCATTATTTCTTATGGGAATACTGCTTCGCTTTTCAGCCTTTTCAAATTTAGAACTAGCTCCTGGAACGAATTAAGTTTGATATTTGAGGTTCCACTGTACCTCAATTGAAATAAGCCACACAGATTTATCTTTTTTGGATAATCCTCAGTTATTAACCCTTCAGGGATACCAATTTTAACAAAATATTATCATTACCTAGTTTTCAAACTAAAGAAATGCATTAAAAAAAAAGGGGGGGGGGGCGAGGGGAGAAGGGGGCTGACTGTGAATTGGGTCAAGTGGCTTATAGACAAGCCTGAGAGGGATCCATCATAGTTTGGACAACTGCTTTGCAAATATGCTTAGGAAGTTCAGGCAATATTGCAATTTGCAAAACAGCCACTGGGTATGTGAACTGACTACTTTATTGACATAGCTACAAATAAGCAACAGGATGAACATTCATAGGCAATCAACTAATACAAGAGGTTAAACAAAAACTAACACTAACAGCTTTGATGGACAAAATTTTCTTACCAATGACAATTTTGTCAAAAGCTGTAAAATACTTTACACCAGTTACAGCCCTAAATATATGTTAACCCTCTAGGGTTAATAAACAGTCATCTAGGAGCACCTTAATAAACTTAATGACCCATGTTCCTATGATTAAATTTATGAAGTGCTAAAGTCATGAGGGTTATACAGGGTCTTACAATGGAAAATAATCAGGTGTGATCCAAGGATGGGTAGGTTCATTTATTTGGAGAGAGCCCTTCCCAGAGTGTCCATGATTCAATCCCCGGCATGGGTGGAAACACTGGCAATGTTTTCTTACACCTGCTGTCCCTGTTCACTTAGCAGTGAATAGATATCTGGGTATTAGCTGACTGGTGTGGGCTGCATCCTGGGTGATGAGATTAAAGGACCCCAAATAAGACAGTCCTCGATGATGCACTGACTTTCTCGGGTTAGCTTAGGTGTAACTTTCTGGGTTAAAAATCCAAACAAATCTTATCGCTACCTCCCTAGAAGGAAACTGTCCACGTTAAGCAGATACGTACTACTCTCACACAACTATTACAAATTGTATATTTGTCTAATCCACTTTTAAAAATAGCCAACTTAAATTTTGAAGGATCTTGTAGCTGTGCATTTTATGGGATTAAGCATATTAGTTTTTATTTGGGCTTTATGCAGATGAGGGAACATGTTATGGGAACAAAAATAGTACATTTTTTTTTATTGCAACAGCAGTCTCCCTTTTGTGAGGCGACTCCCAAAGGAGACAGACATTGACTTTCACTACCACATTATGTAGATTTAACCTAGGATAACTCCATAAAGCCAGTCAAAAAATGCTACTTTTTGTATGCTATTTTTGAAAATAGTATATTATTATTATTAATTATTATTAATGTATGACCAATGGTACAGCTGACCAAGATGCAACTTGACTGCATTAATGGGTTTGAATGCCAGTGATCTCGCTATTACTAAACCACAGATCAGTCAGGACAAGTTCAAATTCAAATTTTATTTTAAATTACTGTACAAAATATACAATCATTAGAAGGGCCATAGGATGTACAGCATTTCAGGCAGACTTAGTAAAACTATTCCAAGCACAAACCTACCCTAACATAACCTAATATCAAACTAAATTACATTGTTGGACAACATGTGGTTATAGTGTATTTTAAACGTTACTGAACCGGTCGCCTGGATAACTTGCTGATGTCGGTAACTTCACTCAACATCACAGCTTTACAATATGGGTAGTCATGCAACTCGAGGGATTTTTATGAAGCAGGAAAAGTTTCTCTGATATTTGTGATCTGTAAATATTACACATTTTAAATATAATTTTTAAAGGAAAACAAGGATCAAATAAAAGGAGAGTTCCTGGACAATTTGGTAGTCGATAATTATGAAAATTATGAATTAAAAATTGAATGACAATTATGACTGACTTCTACTGTATCTTACAGTAATGTTTTAAATAACAAGATATTACAAAAACCCCAATGAAAGTAAGTCATTGGCTTTTTGGGGGGGATTATATATATAATTGTACTTATATGTACCTATACCTAAATAAACTTACCCACTGCATGGAATATATACCTAAACTGCTCAAATCTTTACAAAGACAACAACACTAAGTCTTCCAGATAATTCTATATAGAAAACATAGTCGTCATCCAAGTACCAGGCAGATTTACATATCAATATGGTTGATGTATTTACAACAAACAGTATTCCGTTGTTTCCTCTAAATGTTATGACTAGATAACACATTACACAGCTGAATCATAGAATAACAAACACTAAGATTTCTAATAACTGTTAGACCCAAAGTTTTTATTTTACACTTTTTTTTTTACATATTAAGAGAAATATATCAATTACAATACTGAAAACAGGAAGGTTATTATGGTATGCGAATTAGCATCACCATTATAGGCAAGTGGAGACAAACAGCGCCTTGGGGCAGGGATTTAAGGCAATCAGGTTCGATCTAAGTAAGGGTAAGGCAGGTCCAATTCCTTGGATCAAGAGCCTCTCACCGCCCTTGAGAGGAGGGTGTGTGTGTATGTGTGTGAAGTGCGTGATCAGAGAGCTACACCCAGGCGCTGCTGAGCTGATAATCACCACAGCAAAAGGGAGACAGTGTTACATTTAGTGAGTCAGGGAGACACTCACCCATCTCCCACCACCACACACTTGATGGCTTGCATCCTGCCGTGTTTGTAAAGGCGGTAGAGGCCCAGTAACCACTTGTTAGCGAGGTGATGGAGGCAGCAGAGCAGCAACACTACCCCTCACTAGCACTCACTCACTGATACTGAGGCGGAGCTGCCAACATGATGGCCGACCTCGCCATCACTGCTGCCAACACCTCCTCCAACACCAACACTTTCTTGCCATCACCACCACCGCTACTACCACCAACACTGATGCCTACACCATCTTTAAAATCAACACTTCTGTGCCAACACCACCACCAATACCATCAACACCACTTACAAAACTTTTGTCTACATCACTACCTCCAAACACTGCTGCCAACACTAACACTTTTGTTGCCAACACCACCAACACTACCTCCAATACCCCTTCAACAACAACACTTTTATACCAACACAACCACAACTTCCATCATTACCGCCAACAATGCTTACGCCAACACTACTAACACTACCTCCAACACCAACACCTCTGTGCTAACACCACCACTAACACTGCTGTCAGCACCACTTCCAACATCAACACTTATTGCCAACACCCACATGAACAATTCTGTGCCAACCCCAACACTACATTACAGGGAAAGATATATACCTGGAGAGGGTTTCGGGGATCAACGCCCCCGCGACCCGGTCTGTGACCAGGTCTCATGGTGGCTCAAAGCCTGATCAACCAGGCTGTTACTGTTGACCGCACGCAACCCGACGTATGCACCACAGCCCAGGTTGCGTGCGGCCAACAGTAACAGCCTGGTTGATCAGGCCCTGATCCACCATGAGGCCTGGTCACAGACTGGGCCGCGGCGGCGTTGACCCTCGAAACCCTCTCCAGGTATATATCTTCCCCGTGTATTGTAGCAGTGTTGGTATAATGTTAAATACCCACACGATGGAAAAGTAGACACAATACAATATAACGCGATCCTTTATAAACAACGTTTCGCCCACACAGTGAGCTTTATCAAGTTACAAACAAATTTACCTGGGGAAAGAGAACGTGCGTATAATGAACAGTAGTGACATGAAGTGTCAGGTTTGGAATGTTGAAGTTGATGGCTGAGAAGAGGTTAAATTTGAGAAAGACCAGCCCAGCATGGGCCAGTAGATCTGTTGTTATGTAGGATAACTGCTCCTCACTGAGTTTATTTTGCACTTCCATATCTCTCACTCCAGTATGTTGTAATGGCAGTGTGCAGATTTGGGACCAGGCCCTCGGGTACTTTCAGGTATATATTATCATGCATCTCTCTCCTCCGCTCAAATGTGTACATATTCAAGGCTTGAAGGCGTTCCCAGTAATTTAGGTGCTTTACTACTTCAATGTGAGCCGTAAACGATCTCTGTATGTTGTATTTGTGGTCTGTAATTGTTTTTGCCATCCCTCTAGAGCTCTGATATTTCTCCTGCTTTGAACGGAGCCGTCAGCACTGACCAATATTCTAAATGAGGGAGCACTAGCGATTTGAAGTGTCACCATCAGCAATATTTCCCTTGTTTTGAAAGTTCTCAATACCCACCCTGTCATCTTCCTGGCTGTAGTGATCTTTGTCTTGTTATGGACTTTAAAAGAAAGGTCAAACATTAAAATGGTATAAAATACCGACAGGTTGTTAGGTAAGACACATATGCAACAGTTAGGTATCTTTATTTCGAAACGTTTCGCCTACACAGTAGGCTTCTTCAGTCGAGTACAGAAAAGTTGATAGAAGCAGAAGATACTTGAAGACGATGTAATCAGTCCATCACCCTTAAAGTTTTGAGGTGGTCAGTCCCTCATTCTGGAGAAGAGCATTGTTCCGTTGTCTGAAACAATATGAGGTTGAAGTGACAGAATGGGGCCTTATATAGTGATGGACTGATTACATCGTCTTCAAGTATCTTCTGCTTCTATCAACTTTTCTGTACTCGACTGAAGAAGCCTACTGTGTAGGCGAAACGTTTCGAAATAAAGATACCTAACTGTTGCATATGTGTCTTACCTAACAACAAAAGAAAGGTCAACTGACAATTATTCCTAGGTCTTTTACGTGTTCCTTTCGTTCTGTTTGATGACCCTCTTGAGTCTTGTATATAGTGTTCCTTTGGAGTTCTTCATTCTTTCCATTATTATTATTTTTAGAATAAAAAAGAAGCGCTAAACCTACAAGGGTCCATTCTTTCCATACCTAAGCAGCTGGAACTTATCACCATCGAACGTCATGTTCTCCACTGCCCACTGGAAAACCCTGCTTATGTCTTCCTGTAAATATTTCAGTTGAAGATTGAGACACTTATGCAGCATATGGGAATCTTTATTCAGGAAACGTTTCGCCACACACTGGCTTCATCAGTCCAATACAAAGAGGAAGGCGTAAGGAGAGGAGGAGTATGAGGTAAACAGTCCCTCAGCCTGGAGTCGATGTGTTCAGTCCATCAATCTTGTAGAATGTACAGCATAGGGCCATAGACGTGGCTTATATACTGTAGTGAGGTGAGGTGAAGCAGGCGGAGATGGGGTCATAGTGGTACCCTCCACTAGTCGAAGTAGGTCTTCGTCCAAAGGTTGAACAAGTGTTGAAGAATTCTTTGTAACAAGATCCCATGATGCTGCAGTGTCTGACAGTTGTGATGAATGGTTTGAAAAACCGACAAGTTGAAGATTGAGACACTTATGCAGCATATGGGAATCTTTATTCAGGAAACGTTTCGCCACACAGTGGCTTCATCAGTCCAATACAAAGAGGAAGGCGTAAGGAGAGGAGGAGTATGAGGTAATCAGTCCCTCAGCCTGGAGTCGATGTGTTCAGTCCATCAATCTTGTAGAATGTACAGCATAGGGCCGTAGACGTGGCTTATATACTGTAGTGAGGTGAGGTGAAGCAGGCGGAGGCGGGGTCATAGTAACCTGGAATTTACCTGGAGAGAGTTCCGGGGGTCAACACCCCCGCGGCCCAGTCTGTGACCAGGCCTCCTGGTGGATCAGAGCCTGATCAACCAGGCTGTTACTGCTGGCTGCACGCAAACCAACGTACGAGCCACAGCCCGGCTGGTCAGGTACCAACTTTAGGTGCTTGTCCAGTGCCAGCTTGAAGACTGCCAGGGGTCTGTTGGCAATCCCCCTTACGTATGCTAGGAGGCAGTTGAACAGTCTCGGGCCCCTGACACTTATTGTATGGTCTCTTAACGTGCTAGTGGCACCCCTGCTTTTCATTGGGGGGATGTTGCATCGTCTGCCAAGTCTTTTGCTTTCGTAGTGAGTGATTTTCGTGTGCAAGCTCGGTACTAGTCCCTCTAGGATTTTCCAGGTGTATATAATCACGTATCTCTCCCGCCTGCGTTCCAGGGAATACAGGTTCAGGAACCTCAAGCGCTCCCAGTAATTGAGGTGTTTTATCTCCGTGAAGGTTCTCTGTACATTTTCTAGGTCAGCAATTTCACTTGCCTTGAAAGGTGCTGTTAGTGTGCAGCAATATTCCAGCCTAGATAGAACAAGTGACCTGAAGAGTGTCATGGGCTTGGCATCCCTAGTTTTGAAGATTCTCATTATCCATCCTGTCATTTTTCTAGCAGCTGCGATGCAAACATAAGACACCCTCTGTCCATGTTCACCCATCAGTATAAATTGGGTACCTAGTGTTAGTCGATTGGTGTGGGTCGCATCCTGGGACAAAACTGACCTAATTTGCCTGAAATGCTCAGCATAACAAGCGGCTTTCTATACAGTAGTATGTCATTGATGTCAATTAGGCCTGTATACCTTGTACATGTAGAAATAAAAAGATGACAAATGCGATCATGGTGTAATAGCCCATAAAATATGTGCTAAAGGAATAACTGGGAAAGTGGGGAGATGGGTCTTCAACTTCCTAACAAATCGAACACAAAGAGTAGTGGTCAACAGAGTTAAATCGGAGGCTGCCATAGTGAAGAGCTCTGTTCCACAAGGCACAGTACTCGCCCCCATCTTATTCCTTATCCTCATATCAGACATAGACAGAGATATACATCACAGCACCGTATCATCCTTTGCGGATGATACTAGGATCTGCATGAGGCTGTCATCTGCTGAGGACGCGGTTAACCTCCAAGAAGATATAAACAAAGTTTTCCAGTGGGCAATGGTAAACAATATGATGTTCAATGAGGACAAATTCCAACTACTCCGTTATGGAAAACTGGAGGAGATAATAACTAAAACAGAGTATACTACAGACTCTGGCCATACAATAGAGCGGAAAAATAATGTAAGGGACCTGGGAGTAGTAATGTCTGAGGATCTCACTTTCAAGGATCACAACAGTGCCACGATCGCATGTGCAAAAAAAATGATAGGATGGATAATGAGAACATTCAAAACGAGAGATGCCAAGCCAATGATGATCCTTTTCAAATCACTTGTTCTCTCTAGGCTGGAATACTGCTGTACATTAACATCTCCATTCAAAGCAGGTGAAATCGCAGATCTAGAGAGTGTACAGAGATCCTTTACTGCACGCATAACTTCTGTCAAGCACCTTAACTACTGGGAACGCTTGGAAGCACTTGACTTGTACTCGTTGGAACGCAGGAGGGAGAGGTATATCATAATCTACACTTGGAAAATCTTGGAAGGAATGGTTCCAAATCTGCACACAGAAATCACTCCCTACGAAAGTAAAAGACTGGGCAGGCGATGCAAAATGCCCCCAATAAAAAGTAGGGGCGCCATTGGTACACTAAGGGAAAACACTATAAGTGTCCAGGGCCCAAGACTATTCAACAGCCTCCCATCAAGCATTAGGGGAATTGCCAATAAACCCCTGGCTGCCTTCAAGAGAGAGCTGGACAGATACCTAAAGTCAGTGCCGGATCAGCCGGGCTGTGGCTTGTACGTTGGATTGCATGCGGCCAGCAGTAACAGCCTAGCTGATCAGGCCCTGATCCATCGGGAGGCCTGGTCATGGACCGGGCCGCGGGGGCGTTGATCCCCGGAATAACCTCCAGGTAACAATAGTTAAGCATGAAGGGACAATAGGTTAGTAGGGGGGTTTGGGGATTGCTGGATTTGTCTTGTGATGGAAATGTGGAAAGCATAGATGGGGGAACGGGGATTGGCAGGGGGGTGGCTGTGTAAGTGGAGAAATTTGGGAGATGGATACGATTATTATTATCAAAAATGAAGCGCTAAACCTTCAAGGGTTGGATGAAGTAGTAGGAATGGTAGATGGTGCAGAAGTAAGAACGTGAGAGGTGAGGACTTCAAAGGGGTTCAACATTGGTGTGACCATGGCAATTGTTTCTACTAGGTGATGCGGATGTTGGGTAAATCTGGCGTAGGTTAACTAGTTTACCTACCTGGAGTATACCTGGAGAGGGTTTTGTGGGTCAACGCCCCCATGGCTTGGTCTGAGACCAGGCCTCGTGGTGGATCAAGGTCTGATCAACCAGGCTGTTACTGCTGGCCACACGCAAACTGACGTACGAAGCACAACCCGGCTGGTCAGGTACTGACTTTAGGTGCCTGTCCAGTGCCTTCTTGAAGACAGCCAGGGGTCTGTTGGTAATCCCCTTTATGTATGCTGGGAGGCAGTTGAACAGTCTTGGGCCCCTGACACTCTTTGTGCTGCCTCTGTGTACTCGTGGCACCCCTGCTTTTCATTGGGGAAATGTTGCACCTCCTGCCGAATCTTTTGCTTTCATATGGAGTGATTTTCTTGTGCAAGTCTGGTACTAATCCCCCTAGGATTTTACAAGTGTATATTATAATTTCTCTCTCTCTCACTTGCATTCCAGGGAATACAAATCAGGGGACTTCAACCGTTCCCAGTAATTTAGGTGCCTTATCATACTTATGTGTGCCTTGAAAGTTCTATGTACACTCTCCGGGTCAGCAATTTCACCTGCCTTGAAGAGGGCAGTTAATGTTGAATTACTACTGTATTGTATGAAAGGCCCTCTTTTTTTTTTCTATGAAGAAAGAAAACTGAACATCGACGGTGGCCCATGGCCTGGTGGCAAAAGCTCTCACTTCACATGGCGGTGTGTCCGGGTTCAATTCTCAGCGAGGGTTGAAACACTGGGCATATTTCCTTATACCAGTTGTCCATGTTCACCCATCAGTAAAATGGGTACCTAGGTGTTAGTCGACTGGTGTGGGTCGCATCCTGTGACAAAACTGACCTAATTTGCCTGAAATGCTCTGCATAACAAGAGGCTTTCTATATAGTAATCTCACTGATGTCAATATAAACTGAGTATGGAAGGTCTTGGCATTTGGAGTTCATTTTAGTTACATTGCTGGGATAACATCTCTGTACAAGGGTAGGGCAGGCATAAGCTTCTACTTGATTTAAAGGTTTCAGAGCTTGTGTTCCTCATGAATGTCTGGGGCTACATTGTGTAAATTGTTGTATTATAACATGTGGAATGAGGACAGTTCCAAATCTCAAATTGATGAAGGAATGCCTGTGGATTGTGACCAGGACATTGTTGATAATGTGAATATGGGAAAGGTTGGTAGCCTGGTCTGCATTATGTATGATAATAACATGCATCCCACTCTTGAGGGCATGAGACATTTTGACTGACAGATTTCATGAGTTCTTTGCTAATACTATGGTCTGTATGGTAATCCACAGCTGTTGCTGGCTGGAGGAAAAAAAGTTTCCCAAAGTTTGTTTTTGAAATATACATCCCATAGGACAAGAGGTTTTCAGGTGGCATATTTCTTAGGAAGTAAATGAGATGGTACATTAGTCTCAGTATCATACAGTATGTGTCCATGTCTTTTGAATAATGACTTTGAGCCAGTCTCTCCTTTTGAAGTGTGAACAATACAGAAATTGTCGCCATATTGTGGGAGAAGCTGGGATCATTATCAAAGTAGAGCAAAGGTCAGAAGTATCAAAGGGATTAGGTACAGTAAAATGATGGTACTGGGGTCAGGCAACAGAGTGCCTGAGAGCAATACTAGAGTCTGAGGAGAGTCCGTAGGCATGTAGGTGTCATCAGCAAGTGTAGCAGTTTGTACTATATGTGATCATTATCCATACAACAATTGTAATTACCCTCATCTCCCTATTCCCCTACCCACCATCAAACCCAACATGGCAAGACTTACCTGTTGGCTAAAATAAGTGACAGCAGGGCTGATCAAAGGCTACATGTGAGTGACCAATAGCTTGCTTGCAAAGTGGTGCCCATTCATGTACTTGCTTGGCCATAGCCCCACCAGACATGACAGTCATGCCAGGTCAACTGATTGATTCAGGCAGGGCCTCCTTAAATCAGCTGGCACAGTACATGGCAAATGCGCAGGGCAACATTTAGTTTGGGCTTTACATTACATGCCATCCTGAGGGAGCCAAAGCCACCCAGCAAGGCCATGATTACAAAGATTGTAATCCCCCTCACCAAGTATGTAAAGAACTTCTCATCAAGGGTACTGGATACCCAGAAATCATCCCTGAAAGCCCAAGCTGCTCATCTGAAGTATCTTGGATCTGCCATTGCCTTTTGTCCCTTACCTGTTCATTTAATCTTTAAGTCAAACACAAGAGGCTTGATTATAAGACTTATTCCTGTGTGCATAATTGTGGGTCATGCCAAGTCATAAAGCTGTGGCACGAGGCATGAGGCATGAGGCAGTACATCGAAGCCATATGCTTAGCTATCTTGAATGTTCACTTTCTTATACTGTGTTATCCCTGTGAGTATATAGTGTTTGCTTTGTTTCTAATTCACTATGGATATTATTAATTTTATATGCCCACAGTTGTCTAATCAAAGCCAGAGATGTTGCTATGAGGAGACCGAAGTCATTGAAGAATATACATACATACCACATGTTCTGATCATCCTGGTGATTTTTTCTGACCAGCAACTTGGTCAGTGACCTTTCCTGTTGGACCATCCTATAGCAGAAACAGCAGAGGTGAGAACATTTTAAAGGATGGACACTGGAGTGACTGTGTAAAAGTTGCTGCCAACTCTGGAGTAGAAGCATTGTAGTTTTTCCACGTTGCTCTGCAGACTTTACATTCTGCTTGTGATCTGCAACATTTCACTGAGTGGCCTAAATGCCAATAATTATGACATTGTTTGGGTGGTGTTTTGAAATTTTTTACAGTATTTCTAAGTGTTAACTGGTGATTTGACTATATTGCTTGGGTATAATCACTCAGGGTAGGTTCCACCCTTGGTGATAGGTGCTGTAGTTTGAATTCCTTTTGGATATCCATGATGCATTGCCTAAAGTCTTGCTGTAGTGAATTAAGGAAGGAATGTCACTATATTTCAGTGGTGTAATGATAGGGACCTGTGATAATTTCATGGACTGGTCAGCTCCATTTGCATTGTTTATTAAAGCCTTGTAGGGGAAGAGATTTCCAGGTGGGTGCATGTTATGGTACCAACTTCACTGAATCCCAGTCACGGTGTAATGGCAGATGGCCAAAGACGCATTTCATCTATGGGCAAACATGTAATCCATAAATTATTGTTTCATAGGGAAAGCTGATCTCATGTCAAGGTGAAGCAGGAATCAGAGGTACCTGAGGGTATTGAGATATTGGGAAAATGCCAGTCTCAGGTTCAGGAAATGATTGTTCAAAAGTAGTTCCAGGCTCTATGGAGAGTCCAAGTCTGAACAGAGGTTGGTAGAGGGTGTCACAAGTACTGGGAACATCAGATAAGGTCGAAATGGGGGGAGTAGCTCTGATAAAAAAATAAATTAAAATACACTGCATTCTTGTATAACCTCCTATCCACCTTTTCTTCATCTACTGTCACCAGTTAAGCCTCAACTGACAGAAGTATTTGGTATAAACAGAGATCCTTATCATTATATAAATAACTTGCTTTAATAATATTACTATCAGTAATAATAATTTTATTCCAAAATTACCAGAGTACATAAAATATAAGTATTAGATCATACAAATGTAGACAGAAGTTAATAATACAAGTATTATACTTTAGAGCTCTACATCAAAGCATGATAGAAAACCATTACAGCATATTAAAATAATCCAACAATTACTTTTAAGTAGGGAGACAACTTTTTCACCTTTTGGAGCAGCATATGAAGACAATGAGCAGGGGTCATAACATTTATGTAAATCCCAGTACATCTTAGAAAGTTAAATCATATACAGGTTGAGTATCCTTTATCTGAAATATGTGGTGCTGAAGGTGTTTTAGATTTTGAAATATAATGAGATATCTTGGGATAGGACCCAAGTCTAACACGAAATCCATTTATATATTACAAACAGCTTATACACACACCCTGAAGATAGTTTTACACAATATTTTTAATACCAAAAACAAAATTTTTAATAACAAAAGCAGCACAGCAGCATCAGCTATTTAAAAGAAATAAACAACAGCAGGCTTTTGGTCTCCACCTATGATGCCGTCTTTTGGTTACGAGGTTACTGTATACAGTGGACCCCCGGATAACGATATTTTTTCATTCCAGAAGTATGTTCAGGTGCCAGTACTGACCGAATTTGTTCCCATAAGGAATATTGTGAAGTAGATTAGTCCATTTCAGACCCCCAAACATACACGTACAAACGCACTGACATAAATACACTTACATAACTGGTCGCATTGGGAGGTGATCGTTAAGCGGGGGTCCACTGTACTATTTTTTCTTGTTAGTTACCCATAGGGGTATCTACAGGCCTTTTGGACATTTTCAACAATATATTCACACCGCAGAGCAGAGACTGAACACAAAATACACTGTAATCACAGCGAGTAATGCACGTAGGTCTGACAGTGATGACTGTTGATAAAGTGACGGAAACAGTGTCAGAGCCCCATCCAGGGTATGTGAGATCACATGTTGCAACTGTTTGCATATGAAGAGGCCTGTGTAGTGCCTGGGAGCCTCCCTAGAGCCGACTGGAATTTTCCATTTGTGGTGTCATGTCAGAACTCGAAAAATATTTTTGATTTTGGAGCTTTCCTAATTTTGGAATTTCGGATAAGGGATACCCAGTCTATGCTGTACTCTAATTTTTCACTGATGTGTGTAATAAAAGCACATTTGATAACCCACAATAGGCTTTCAGGAGTTTCCAATATACAGAACAGAATATATTTTATTTAGTCTGTATAGTGTTTATACTGAGAGAATAAACAGCATCTCTGTGGGATTTCTTACATTGTTTGTGAAACAAAGTTTTTGATGTTAGGATTAAATTTCACTATTGCCAGTCACATAATTAAATGTAGAGGGGCTTGCTTATTTGTTCACAGACACAAGTGGAGCCATATGAGTATACATAAATAGCAACCTTTTATTACAAATAATAGATAATTATCTTGAGGTCTACTCCTGTAGAAATGAGGTTACCTTATATAAATTAATCAGTTGTAAGTGGGATTTTAGCTCACTGTTAAACGATAAAGGATTGCTGAACAGCTGCAAATCTTTTTTATTCTTGAAATCACTAAAATTTTTATTAAAATATTCATGAAGAATTCAGTCTCTTGCACAAGTTTTAGATTTGTGATTTGCACTGCTTTTCAATTTTTTTTTTTTTTTTTGATATGTTGGAAAATTTTATAGTTTACCTTAAAGGCATTATGACAAACAGCAGAAATGTTGCACTGAAAAGCTTAAGAAAATATTTAGCAAGTTGTGAAAGAAACAGAATACTCTCTTGAAGTACATTATTGAAGTTCTTTAGGTATCTGGCAATATCAACAAATTCTAGGTCACAGAGAGCAACTTTGTTTTCAAGCTCTAGAACTGCTCTTTCCTTTTCAGTGACAAAAATGATCCAGAGGTTTAGGAACCACTGCAGTGTACTTTTTACAATTTCATACACTAGTGAATGATTGTGAAAGTTTTTCTTTTTCGGGCCACCCTGCCTTGGTGGTGGGAATCGGCCAGTGTGACTTAGCTCTTGCTGTAGCAGTCTTCCTGATTACCACATCCACAGTCTGTCCTAGTGTACACTTTGGTGACTGAAATTTTAACCTCTCACTATTAGGTATTAATTAACTATAGGTACTACAGACTCTCATTAATATTGTACTTTCGCATTTTTTTGTATGATTATTACTTAAAACTTCTCCCTCAAAAAACCCATGGGATAAGCAGCATTGGAACCCATGGCAATCCAGTCCTGAAACAGCCCAGTTCTCTCACCAGTGGGCCATGTAAGCTTAATAAGATTTATCCACCTAGGTACTGTATAAAGTACCAAATAATAATGACTAAAAAAGTAAGTCATGGAGTATACATTGTAGAGATTGTAAACTGTGTAAAGGCAATGGAAGGTATAATGTCAGTCAGTGATAATTTGATTTTTTAGACAAAACATCAAGGATATTAACTGAGCTACTCATGGGTCACAAGCTGCTAGTTTTGCATCCCTACTGTAAAGCAAAAAATATTTAAAACTATATTACAGATCGCATTTAATGAAAACAACCTGTGATAGTAATGCATGAAAGACCAATATTGTTAAAATAAATCGTCACAAAACAATTACTGTACATTATCTCAATAAGGTCCTAAAACTAAAACAAACATACCTGGCACTATATTTCAGACCACATTTCAGTAATTATAAAAAACAGCAATAGTGATATCAATAATTAAACAGGTTGAAACTGAGGATATTTACCATGACAGACATAATTCAGTACATAATGGAATGAATTTTCATTTTTGACTTTGGTACTCTATTGATTAAAATATGTTTGGCAAGCTTTAATTTTTCCTTCATAAAATACAATAAATTATTCAGTGAACAAAAAAAAATTATTTTGAAAATATAACTATTACAAAATTATGATAGGTGAAATCTATTTTATATACTGTATTTTCAAAAGCCCCTAGTCAAGCAGAGCATTTCTTTTAACATTATCTGTTTCATACAGAGCACCTGAACAGATAGAGACCATAAAAAAAAAAAAAAAAAAAAAAAAAAAAAAAAAAAAAAAAAAAAAAAAATGTCAATATCCAGAGTTTTTTAAAATCTGGAGTGACCTCTCATCAAAGGAGCCAGACAATCAGCAAGCTAATTGTTCTGCATGTGGTAAATTAAAGACCTTAAGCTAAAATACTTGCAATCAAACCCAGAAATTCATGTGCTTCACAAATCTATTATACATTGTTTCTGACAAAGGCCATTTTGTGGACAGCTTTGTTCATGATTTTTCTTGGTGCCTGCTATTTATCTGCCTGGTATACAACCCCCAAATTGAAAACTAACCCAATGATTTTATTAAGAATGTGCTCTTTTTTTTTAATTGTCATTATTAAACAGATGAGAGCAATACATGAAAAGATAAAGCCAAAAAGTTTAAATAACTCAGATGTGTAGTTTTCTATTATTTGTGACTTCAGAATTCACATTACCTCTGGTAACCCTATTTCTGTGAATTATGGGGATCGTATGTATCTAAAAATCTTCCAACAATAGCACTACATTACAGTACAGTACGGCCCCACTTTATGGCGTTTTGCTTTATGGTGTGCCGTTAATACGGACATTTCAAATTATGACCGAAACTCACTATACAGCTCCCCCCCACCTCACTTTCTAATATGGTCACCGCGCCCCACCCGGTTTGTTTACATTCTCCATGAGCTCTGTGAGCATCACATCTCTCCATTATATCTGGAAATTTTCCAAAATTTCAAGTGTTTTTAAAATTTATTTCATATTTTATATATTCTCTGATAATTATACTTATGTATACTTATTTTTTTTTATTTTTTATTATCACACTGGCCGGTTCCCACCAAGGCAGGGTGGCCCGAAAAAGAAAAACTTTCACCATCATTCACTCCATCACTGTCTTGCCAGAAGGGTGCTTTACACTACAGTTTTTAAACTGCAACATTAACACCCCTCCTTCAGAGTGCAGGCACTGTACTTCCCATCTCCAGGACTCAAGTCCGGCCTGCCGGTTTCCCTGAACCCCTTCATAAATGTTACTTTGCTCACACTCCAACAGCACGTCAAGTATTAAAAACCATTCGTCTCCATTCACTCCTATCAAACACGCTCACGCACGCCTGCTGGAAGTCCAAGCCCCTCGCACACAAAACCTCCTTTACCCCCTCCCTCCAACCTTTCCTAGGCCGACCCCTACCCCGCCTTCCTTCCACTACAGACAGACTGATACTTATGTATACCTGTACCTAAATAAACTTACACACTGTGCTGGCATGCAGGTACACATTAAAATCAGTAAGAGTGTTTTATGTCTCAAGACACCATATTAAAAATGATGATAACAATAATAAAAAAAATAATAATAATAATACGTACTCAATAATAATTACCGAGTCTCATTAATGTCGTATATTACTGTAATATACACATTTTCATTAATCTAGCTATGATATTTTTTCTAAATTATATAAGAAACAAGATTCCAAACATATAAACATGATAAATACACCCCATTGTAGAATAAATTAACAAATATGAGATGTGGTAGCCAGACGACTTGTACGAGTGACGGCAAGAATAACATTTCCTTTAGTCCAACATCTGAGAAAATGTGTACACTATAATATTACTGGGGGTAACTGTAGAAAATTATTCCTTTCGTATGCCTTCACTCAGAGCATCATTTCTTCTAAAAATGGTGTTACATGAGAATGGGAGCATTGCTCTTTATTTATTCTACTATATCAACGTGGAGACAACTTGTACAGAATGTATCTTGTAAACAAACCAGATGCATCGCCTGGTTTGTTTACAAAACCTGCGTCTGCCTGGTTTGTTTACATAACTCTCTGGTTGGCCTCTCTCATGTATTCATTCTCTCTCTCTCTCATTTTTTGTTTTTATCTCATTTACTCACCTCTGACCCTACATTTTAGGTAAGTAAGGAGTGCACTGTATATGCATATTATTGCTCTGGGACCCTTTAAATGTCATAGCATATTATGTGTGGGTGGGGTGGCCTGGTATGGTAGCCTGGCTGGCTACCATACATACCACACTTGATTTCTTACAATACATACTACTCATCTCACCCTACATTAAGACTACAAATATTTTAAGGTAAGTAATGCGTGTACTATATGTGTATTTCACTTTTTTGTTTTTAATGCCTAGTTCTATTGCTAACTATTGCTAACTTAATATATGTTAGTGTAAATTTGTTATCTAGTATTTATATGCATTTATAAGTGGAAAAAAAGGGCGTTCCACTTTACGGCGATTTCTGCTTTACGGCAGTAGCATGGAACCTAACCTGTCGTATAAGTGGGGCCCTACTGTATTTATTTTCCTGATTATATTACATTTCTTTGAATCTGTAAATAAAAATAAACACTGTCAACTTGAAGGGTACATTCTTGTGCCTCAATAAAATTGGAAGCCCATAATAATATACACGTATATCAGTCACACACGGAGATGCAGCTTCATATCACAAGTGGTCACATTATCAACAATACAGTTCTAGTACAACTGTATTAAAATGCACAAAAAATATGTTTACTATGAAGCCTATAGAATAAGTCCTCACTTCACATCATTTCGTTTGACATGGTTTTGTCATAACGCTGATGAAAAATAAAATTGATTCCCGGCCGGGACCACTGTCTATGTGGAGTTTGCACGTTCGTTTTTGAACTGCCCGGTGGTAGGAGATGATCCTTACAATTTTTGCTTTGCAAGCATTTATTCCAATATACGAGTGCTAAAGGTGCACTGTGCACCCCTGATGTTTATATCAGTTAGCCTATGGTAAAATTGGTTTTGTTATACATCATTTCACTTAAAGTCGCAGTTTCCAAGAACTACTGATGACATTAAGTGAGGACTTATTGTACTACAACATATAAAGTTATGTATAATGCTGCCTATCTACTATAGTTTGTTACCTAGTTAATGCAATTATGAATAATGCTGCCTAACTATAATAGTTTCTTGCCTAGTTAATGCTAAGTCATTAGAGTGTCTAAGCAGAAATTATCCACTGGAAGACCTCATTTGTAGAAGGCTAGTTAAGGCTATTCTGAATATAAAGTATAGTATTAAAAAAATGTCTAAAAAATTTTGCTAATCTAAAATTTAAATTTAATACCCTAAAAACACTGGTGACACTAAAATTAAAAAAAATCGCATGGCTGGGACTAATAACTGTGAAATACCCTTACAAGGTACACAGTACTTAACATGCAAGCAATTCCTTGCACAGGTGACTAAATGACTCAAATTACACTAAACAGTAATAATTTAACAATTTATGAGTAGCCAAAAATTAAACCTTTACAGTATAAAATGGCAGCCTCCCTAATTTGAGAAAACTAATGGCAAGCAATACTACATCAGTGAACAATACTTATACAAAAAGTTGAAAGTCTATTAAAGTGATTATTATAATCATGGGAATTGCTAAACTTGTAGAGGGTCATGTAGTACCTGCAGAATGGAAGGGTATCAGGTTTGATTCAAGGAAGATAGCTCCAAATCCTTGTATCAAGAGCACTTCACCAGCATCAAGGCATTCACAGTGAATGGTAAACAAGGTGAAGTGTGTTGCCAAGTCTCCAAATGTGAAACTCCACAAGTTATATTTCTCACTGCACTTCTTCCACTTACATTAGCATACTGAGCTGAAATATGCTGTATTATATTTGATTTTGATTAATATAGATTTCAGCAATGAGTTCAGTTTTTTGTTATAATTCTATTAAAATATTTTAAAACTCTAAATATTTATAGATGATCATTTTAATTTGTTTATTCAAGCAAAATAAAAAATATTGATTTTTTTTTAACATGTCGGCTGTTTCCCATTAAGGCAGGATGACCCAAAAAGAAAAAAACCCAAAAGGAAAGAAAAAACTTTCATCATTCATACATAATCACTGTCTTTGCAGAGGCACTCAGATATGACAGTTTATATGTCCCTCCAAATAGCCAATATCCCAAATCCCTCCTTTAAAGTGCAGGCATTGTACTTCTCACCTCCAGGACTCAAGTCTGGCTAACCAGTTTCCCTGACTCGCTTCACAAAATATTACCCTGCTCACACTCCAACAGCTTGTCAGGTCCCAAAAACCATTTGTCTCCACTGACTCCTATCTAACACACACACGCACGCTTGCTGGAAGTCCAAGCCCCTCACCCACAAAACCTCCTTTACCCCCTCCCTCCAATCTTTCCTAAGACGACTCCTACTCTACCTTCCTTACCCTACAGATTTATATGCTAAGTCATTCTACTTTGTTCCATCCTCTCTAAATGACCAAACCACCTCAACAATCCCTCTTCAGCCCTCTAATACTTTTAGTAACTTCACACCCATATGAGATTGCTGGTACCACTATACTCTCGTACATTCCCTTCTTTTCCTCCATGGATAACGTTTTTTGTCTCCACAGATACCTCAAAGCACCACTCACCTTTTTTCCTTCATCAATTCTATGGTTAACCTCATCCTTCATAAAGCCATCTGCTGACAAGTCGACTCCCAAATACAGCCTCTCGTCACTTAATGATGGAGTTCCGTTCCTGAGACCATGTTGGTAAACGAATTCATCGCTAAGTGAAAAGTATACTATAATGGTAGTGAGTTTGTGTTAACCATCTTTGATATTGTTTTAATGTCACCTCTGCACTATTTATAACATTTCTGGTACATTCTTAAAAGTTTATGCAGTAGTGTACTACATATTGTATTAAACAGAACAGAGGAAATCAACTCTAATATATAAAATATAGTTGTGCATACTGGTCAGAGAGCCCGTTTTAAGTCTGAGGGGTCAGTAAATGGGTACATCACTAAGTGAGGAGAGGCTGTATCTGAATACATTTACTTCTTCCATACTCCCTCCCTCCAATGCGATATCCAATTTTTATAAATCGTTTGATACCCTCATCACCTTACTCTTATCTAAGTTCACTTTTAACTTTCTACCTTTACACACACACCCTCCCAAACTCGTCCACTAACCTTTGCGACTTTTCTTTAGACTCTCCCAGAAGTACAGTATCAGCAAAATGTAACTGTGTCAACTCCCATTTTGTATTTGATTCCCCATAATTTAATCCCACCCATCTCCCCAACACCCTAGCATTTACTTCTTTTACAACCCCATCTATAAATATGTTAAACAACCATGGTGACATTACACATCCCTGTCTGAAACCTACTTTAACTGGGAAGTAATCTCCCTCTCTCCTACACACTTACACTAAGTTTTCTGTTTTCAGATGCAACTACCCATAAAATTAGAGCAACTATTCCCTATTTAAGACAATACAGTCTTTCATCATCAATAATTTGTAAACATCTACAAAGATCAATCTTTTCCATGTAAGTCATATAAATACTGCAATCTTAAAATTTACTCATTAAATTATGATTTCTTTTCCAGGAAAAAAAATAACCATATTTATTTTTTTTAACTATATACTGGCTATATCCCACCAAGGCAGGGTAACCCAAAGTGAATACATTCACATTATTTATTCAATAGCAGTCTTGTCAGAAGTGTAGCCATCACATTTCAAGATACTATATATAAACATCTTGTTTTTATCTGTCTACTCATGTACAGTGGAACCTCAAATATCGAACTTTCTTCGGTCCAGAAGGCTGTTCGAGTGCCTTTACCGAATGAATTTATTCCCATCAGGAATAATGTAAATTAGATTAGTTCATTTCAGACCCTCAAAAATACACTTATAAAAGCACTTACAAAAATGCACTTACATAACTGGTTGTGTTGGGAGCAGTTCAATTTTTGAGGTTCCACTGTACAGTAAACCCTCTTAGAATTTGACATCATGTGTGATTTGCTTGAAACATGATTTAGAGAGATGCAACTAAAAAAAATTGATAGTGCACAAAAATGTTGCACTGAGGAAGAGGGTGAAAGTGTGAATATTATGTAGTGAATTCAAAGTTTGGAGAGTAGGTGTGGAGTTACCAAAGGTATTATTCAGAGGGATGAGGACGGCTGTTGAGGTGGTTTGGAGACTTAGAGAGAATGGAGAAAAATAGGATGACTAGGAAGGCATATTAATCTGGGGGTGGAGGGAAGGAGTAGGGAAGTCATCCTAGAAAAAGTTGTAGAGAGGTGGGGAATAAAAGAGGTTTTGAGTGCTAGGGACTTGAACATCCAACAGGTTTGTGTGAGCGTGTTAGACAGGAGCAAGTGAAGGAAATTTTTTTTATAATTTGACATGTTGCTGGAATCTGCAAGGTAACATTTATGAAGGGATTCAGGGAAACTGGTTCGCTGGACTTGAGTTCGGAAGGTAGAAAGTACAGTGCCTAACTCTGGAAGGATTGGGGATGTGGTCTGGGTCATCTGAATTGTAATGTCAGTGCAATTCTGACAAAACAGTAACTGAATGAGTGACTGTGAAAGTGTTTTATTCTTTATCACGTCACTCTACCTGGGTGGGAGACAGCTTGAATGATAAAAAAAAAAAATAAAAGAATCAGCTAACATGAGATATTAGTACTACATTATGTTATGTACAAAATTTGGGTACTACACACCCTTGTACATAACTCATTACCTTCCACTGATAATCCACACCACCTGGAAACATCTTATGCCTCTCACTGTTTATCAAGCTATTTTGGATATATTCATCACTGTATCTGGTCTCTAGATATTTACTATGGCACCCAAGTGGAATGCTCAATAAAATAAGTATGATTTTACAATTCTGTTGATATGCTAATAGGGGGTTCACATGTAATAAAAACTGCCAGATAATTTTGTGGGAATGAATTAACCATTCATACAATTAGGAACACTGAGAATAAATAAAAACTTGTGTATCAAATAGGACAGTGTCACCTGATCAAAATAATGTGTGGACTGAGGAAAAAAAAATAGGGACCCCACTTAGTGCTCAGATAATAAGGCACAGAATTCTAATGTACTCTAAAACTGCACGAGAGAAAAAAGGTGAACCTTTACAACAGTGTGTATTTAGTACTGGATGGTGTATTTAGTGCTGGATGAGTTGAAGGTTTTATAATACACAGTTCTCTTCACAACTGTCAGATCTATAAAATACTACAGGGTAAAATATATAAAAGATGTATTTACAGAACACTTGAGTATTCCCACTCAACTTTCAACTACTGACAATTCTGTATCAACACAAGAACACCTCAGACCAGCAGAGCCCACATCAACCCTCGCTATAATCTTCATCTCAAGAAAGCACTACTAGACTGTAAGGCAAGTTATACTTTAGTAATTTTTACCTAGAATAATAGTACTGTACCTAGATAGTAGGTTGGTAGACAGCAACCGCCCAGGGAGGTACTACTGTCCTGCCAAGTGAGTGTAAAAATGAAAGCCTGTAATTGTTTTACATGATGGTAGGATTGCTGGTGTCCTTTTTTCTGTCTCATGAACATGCAAGATTTCAGGTATGTCTTGCTAATTCTGCTTACACTTAGGTCACACTACACATACATGTACAAGCACATATATGCACACCCCTCTGGGTTTTCTATTTTCTTTCTAGTTCTTATTCTTGTTTATTTCCTCTTATCTCCATGGGGAAGTGGAACAGAATTCTTCCTCCGTAAGCCATGCGCGTTGTAAGAGGCGACTAAAATGCCGGGAGCAAGGGGCTGGTAACCTCTTCTGCTGTATATATTACTAAATGTAAAAGGAGAAATTTTCGTTTTTCCTTTTGGGCCACCCTGCCTCGGTGTGTTGAAAGAAAGAAGAAAGAATAGTACTGTACATGTAAAATAATTAAAATGCTTGTCAAATTTGGAAAGGTCTGGAATGTAACTATTTTTCCTGCATGTTCTATATTTTCACATAATACTATTTTATGGTATGCCCTAATTTTCAGAAATGTAACCCATGCATTTTGAGAGGGCTTACTCTACACATAGTTAAACATGTTTATATTCTCAAGAACGTATTTCAAGGTTACGGTTATCTCTATTGGTTAGGTTTGAAGTGAAGACAGATCATAAATATAATACTGTATGGTACTTTTCTTATAAGTTAAACAAACATTGCTTTGAAGTATAGCAATGATCAATAACATTATGCATTCTTATATTTTCCAAAACACTTTCATAAAGCTTCTTGGTACTGTAGGAAGCAAGCTACAAATATATGGAAGGCACTATGGAAGTGTTGTACTCTGCACATTTTGAACTAACAATTATTTTGCAGAAATGCATGTGCATATTTTAAATCTCAAAATCGTGTGTAATACTATCTTTAATTTGATCATATAAATAGGCTGAGGATATGAGGGACCTACAAAAGGTAACTTTCTATTATTTCCAAATTAATATTTCAGTCTAAACTTAAATGTGGCATAAAATATGCAATTAATAAGTTCCTCACTCAAATTGCCAAACTGCATGTCACTATCTATTAAAACTTGCACATTACAGTGTACTTGTTAATTTTTTCCGAGTCTGATCTGATCTGTGACTGGTGAAGGTAAGCCTATTACCATTAGAGTCTGACTTATTATTATTTTGTGATGATGTACAGCTTTGAAGCAGCTAGTAAAAGGACTTCAGAGTAAAACATAAGTTCTCTCCTAGAAGCTGTTTAAGTACAGTATTTTCCATGATTCCATTTAATTTTGGGTAATGATTTATTAATGTGTTAGGTACAGATATAGGTGGAATGATCATCAAATTAAATATACAATACAAGCACACATATTATATCCCTTTCAGGGTTGAGACTCCTGATCTCAAATTCTCTCTCTCTAGGTAAAAAAAAAAACTTAAGAAATGATAGAGAATCTTTTTCTGAAGGTAGTGAAACCAAAAGTATTAAATTTGATGGAAAACTCATGGAATTACACTATCACAAAGTTAGTGATCTCGGCGATATTTACACATCAGTGATTTTGCCCGCTTTGCACCCTGTTTTTGGCCAATTCCATTGTTCCAGTTGACCAAACTCATACCTGTTTTGCTGGTATTCCTTCTATTTTATCAACTGAGTACAAGAAACACCCATTTACCTATTTCAACTATCCAATAAAGTGATCAGAAATTGGTAATTTGGCCAATTTCACACAAAATTAAAAAATGCCAATTTAGAAATAGGGTTCAGAATAAACAATGTAGACATTCCTGGCACTAAAAAAACATTCCCTCTGTTCATTAGTTATGTTCCCAGGCCTCTCTTATATTACACTTGCTTTCCAGCTTGAATTTTTATTCATACTAAAAATAGAAGATTTACTGTTATGCAGACTACTGTACTGCATTATTGTAATAATTGTAAAAATAATGTCAGTGCATTCCTAAATGCATATTAGACTGGCCAGATGGACGCTTATTGGAATATTGGCAAAAATTGAACATTTCTGCTACTTTGAGCTCAATTTCAAGCTACTTTAAGTCCTGAAACCACTCAAAATCATCTCTATTTCTATATGTTCCATTCTATAAAATGAAACTGATAATACAACCATAAAAGCCATACGAAAATACACTGTACAGTCAATGTTTTAATCTTTTCCTTCATCCTTGTAGATGTGGAAAAACCAAGTAGGGAATAGATTATTTGAGAGTAGGCTATGCCTTAATTTTTATGTTAACCACAACAGCAGCACTGCGTGCTGCAGGATTTTTTTTATATGGTGCACACTTATCGCCTAGACCCATTCTCTCATATCTAGGCCCAAAGTTACCATTCACAGCTTATTTGAGTGAGCTGAACTCATGGTGTAGTACTACAGGGACTGATGCTGGCTTCAAAGCCGTTGAACAACGTGACTGACACTGAAAGGGTTAAATATATTGAATCCGGCTCAGTAAATATGACATTCAGCTGTCACAATCTGTGCTTAATCAAGCAATTTCTTTAAAGACCATCATACTCCATCAGCTTTATTTGAGTATGTTAACCCTTTTTATTGCACTGTTAACATACTGTATGACTATACACCTACAGGGCTTGAAATTTAGCAATACTTTTTATTTTGTTTTTGAACTACATATATCAATTCTAGAGAGCATAATACCTTTCTCATATAATTCTATTTATCCTTTAAGTTAAACTCTTTTAGATATGTTGAAACAATAACTGCAAACAAATGAATAGCAGCCTTCTGCATGGGCTCCAGATTTTACTTCTACTTATCCAGCCCTATGCAGCACCACTAGCTGGCTTTGGCAAACCTGTTGTTGCATCTAGAAGACTCTCATCAGCATCAGGTATCACTCGAGGTCCATCACCTACTTTGGTATGAATTAGGTACATTAATTTTCCACTTTCAATATCTTCGCCAGCCATGGATGTCAGTTCCTGGAAATAAACAGACCTCCATGGAACATGGTGATGTTTCTTGCCTTGAAGGAAGCAATCTGCCTTGCATCAGAATGACTACACACTTCCTACCATTAAGATAGGGTTAAGATTTTTTGGTTGATTTATGTACAAAATTGTGAAAGCTTCATGTAACAAGGCCTATACAGGCATAGTTTATGTTGTCATTTTTTGTTATAATAATAATTTTTTTTTTAACTCAAAGGTCATCTTCCACCAAGGCACGATGACCCAAAGAAGAAAACACATTCACTCAGTTGGAGTCTTTCCAGAAATGTGCTGGAATCACAATTAGATTACTCTCCCAACGCAACTTTTCACCCTTCCTCAATTTCAGTTAACTGGTTTCCCTGAATTCCTCCGTTAATGTTAATCTTCTTACACTCCATCAGTATATATATTAAAATAATGGCATATATAATAAAATAATGGATGGCAGATGCAGCAGATCTCCCAGAAAGTTGGTGAAATAGGTTTTCAATAGCAGGACTTGAACATCAAACAGGTATATGTGAGCATGTCTAAATAGAGCAAGTGGTTTTTGTGTTATGACATGTTGTTGCAGTGTGAACAAGGCAACAATTATGAAAAAATTCATACTCAAGTTCTGGAAGTTCTAGGTAGTAGGTTGGTACTACTGTCCTGCCAAGTGAGTGTAAAATGGAAACCTGTAATTATTTTACATGATGGTAGGATTGCTGGTGTCTTTTTTCTGTCTCATAAACATGCAGATTTCAGGTACGTCTTGCTACTTCTTACACTTAGGTCACACTACACATACATGTACAAGCATATAGTGGGGGGGTTGAAGAGGGTTGGAATAGTTTTAAAAATGCAGTATTAGAATGTGGGGCAGAAGTTTGTGGTTATAGGAGGGTGGGGGCAGGAGGAAAGAGGAGGGATTGGTGGAATGATGAAGTAAAGGGTGTGATAAAAGAGAAAAAGGTAGCTTATGAGAGGTTTTTACAAAGCAGAAGTGTTATAAGAAGAGCAGAGTATATGGACAGTAAAAGAAAGGTAAAGAGAGTGGTGAGAGAGTGCAAAAGGAGAGCAGATGATAGAGTGGGAGAGGCACTGTCAAGAAATTTTAATGAAAATAAGAAAAAATTTTAGAGTGAGTTAAACAAGTTAAGAAAGCCTAGGGAAAGTATGGATTTGTCAGTTAAAAACAGAGTAGGGGAGGTAGTAGATGGGGAGATGGAGATATTAGGTAGATGGCTAGAATATTTTGAGGAACTTTTAAATGTTAAGGAAGAAAGAGAGGCAGTAATTTCATGCACTGGTCAGGGAGGTATACCATCTTTTAGGAGTGAAGAAGAGCAGAATGTAAGTGTGGGGGAGGTACGTGAGGCATTACGTAGAATGAAAGGGGGTAAAGCAGCTGGAACTGATGGGATCATGACAGAGATGTTAAAAGCAGGGAGAGATATAGTGTTGGAGTGGTTGGTACTTTTGTTTAATAAATGTATGAAAGAGGGGAAGGTACCTAGGGATTGGCAGAGAGCATGTATAGTCCCTTTATATAAAGGGAAAGGGGACAAAAGAGACTGTAAAAATTATAAAGGAATAAATTTACTGAGTATACCAGGAAAAGTGTACGGTAGGGTTATAATTGAAAGAATTAGAGGTAAGACAGAATGTAGGATTGCGGATGAGCAAGGAGGTTTCACAGTGGGTAGGGGATGTGTAGATCAAGTGTTTACATTGAAGCATATATGTGAACAGTATTTAGATAAAGGTAGGGAAGTTTTTATTGCATTTATGGATTTAGAAAAGGCATATGATAGAATGCATAGAGGAGCAATGTGGCAGATGTTGCAAGTATATGGAATAGGTGGTAAGTTATTAAATGCTGTAAAGAGTTTTTATGAGGATAGTGAGGCTCAGGTTAGGGTGTGTAGAAGAGAGGGAAACTACTTCCCGGTAAAAGTAGGTCTTAGACAGGGATGTGTAATGTCACCATGGTTGTTTAATATATTTATAGATGGAGGGGTGTTAATGTTGCAGTTTAAAAACTGTAGTGTAAAGCACCCTTCTGGCAAGACAGTGATGGAGTGAATGATGGTGAAAGTTTTTCTTTTTCGGCCCACCCTGCCTTGGTGGGAATCGGCCAGTGTGATAATAATAATAATAAAGATGGGGTTGTAAAGGAAGTAAATGCTAGGGTGTTCGGGAGAGGGGTGGGATTAAATTTTGGGGAATCAAATTCAAAATGGGAATTGACACAGTTACTTTTTGCTGATGATACTGTGCTTATGGGAGATTCTAAAGAAAAATTGCAAAGGTTAGTGGATGAGTTTGGGAATGTGTGTAAAGGTAGAAAGTGGAAAGTGAACATAGAAAAGAGTAAGGTGATGAGGGTATCAAATGATTTAGATAAAGAAAAATTGGATATCAAATTGGGGAGGAGGAGTATGGAAGAAGTGAATGTTTTCAGATACTTGGGAGTTGACGTGTCGGCGGATGAATTTATGAAGGATGAGGTTAATCATAGAATTGATGAGGGAAAAAAGGTGAGTGGTGCATTGAGGTATATGTGGAGTCAAAAAACATTATCTATGGAGGCAAAGAAGGGAATATATGAAAGTATAGTAGTACCAACACTCTTATATGGGTGTGAAGCTTGGGTGGTAAATGCAGCAGCGAGGAGACGGTTGGAGGCAGTGGAGATGTCCTGTTTAAGGGCAATGTGTGGTGTAAATATTATGCAGAAAATTCGAGTGTGGAAATTAGGAAAAGGTGTGGAGTTAATAAAAGTATTAGTCAGAGGGCAGAAGAGGGGTTGTTGAGGTGGTTTGGTCATTTAGAGAGAATGGATCAAAGTAGAATGACATGGAAAGCATATAAATCTATAGGGGAAGGAAGGCGGGGTAGGGGTCGTCCTCGAAAAGGTTGGAGAGAGGGGGTAAAGGAGGTTTCGTGGGCAAGGGGCTTGGACTTCCAGCAAGCGTGCGTGAGCGTGTTAGATAGGAGTGAATGCAGACGAATGGTACTTGGAACCTGACGATCTGTTGGAGTGTGAGCAGGGTAATATTTAGTGAAGGGATTCAGGGAATCCGGTTATTTTCATATAGTCGGACTTGAGTCCTGGAAATGGGAAGTACAATGCCTGCACTTTAAAGGAGGGGTTTTGGGATATTGGCAGTTTGGAGGGATATGTTGTGTATCTTTATATGTGTATGCTTCTAAACTGTTGTATTCTGAGCACCTCTGCAAAAACAGTGATAATGTGTGAGTGTGGTGAAAGTGTTGAATGATGATGAAAGTATTTTCTTTTTGGGAATTTTCTTTCTTTTTTGGGTCACCCTGCCTCGGTGGGAGACGGCCGACTTGTTAAAAAAAAAAAAAAAAAAAAAAAATATATACACACCCCTCTGGGTTTTCTTTTATTTTCTTACTAGTTCTTTTTTTTTTTTTTCAACAAGTCGGCCGTCTCCCACCGAGGCAGGGTGACCCAAAAAAGAAAGAAAATCCCCAAAAAGAAAATACTTTCATCATCATTCAACACTTTCACCACACTCGCACATTATCACTGTTTTTGCAGAGGTGCTCAGAATACAACAGTCTAGAAGCATACACATATAAAGATACACAACATATCCCTCCAAACTGCCAATATCCCAAAACCCCTCCTTTAAAGTGCAGGCATTGTACTTCCCATTTCCAGGACTCAAGTCCGACTATATGAAAATAACCGGTTTCCCTGAATCCCTTCACTAAATATTACCCTGCTCACACTCCAACAGATCGTCAGGTCCCAAGTACCATTCATCTCCATTCACTCCTATCTAACACGCTCATGCACGCTTGCTTGTTCTTATTCTTGTTTATTTCCTGTTATCTCCATGGGGAGGTTGAACAGAATTCTTCCTCCGTAAGCCATGAGTGTTGTAAGAGGCAACTAAGATGCTGGGAGCAAGGGGCTAGTAACCCCTTCTCCTGTATAAATTACTAAATTTAAAAAGAGAAACTTTTGTTTTTCTTTTTGGGCCACCCTGCCTAGGTGGGATACGGCCGGTTTGTTGAAAGAAAGAAGAAAGAAGTTCTGGAAGTGGAAAGTACAGTGCCTTCACTCTGAAGAATGGGTGGGGATGTTATGATTCAGAGGATTATTTGATTTGTAATGTTAAAACACTCATGGTAAAACAGCTACTGAATTTGAGATGGTGAATGCATTTCCTTCTTTGGGTCACTATTTTGGTGGGTAAAAGCTGTTGTGGGTAACATAAAAATTAAGGTGTAGCCTACTCTCAAATAATCTATTCCCTACTTGGTTTTTCAACATCTACAAGGATGAAGGAAAAGATTACTTAACCTTCAGAATTATAATTATGAGGAGTACTCATAACATGCAGATTATTATTATTATACTTAGAGGGAAGAACTAAATCCATAGGGGGATCATAAAGTGCCTGTGTAATGGAGGCAGTTTTAATCCAAGGAAGAAAACAAATCCAATTCCTTGTATCAGAAGCCCCTCACCAGCATCAAGGAACCCCCTTGAGTGAAATACTTGAGTACAAGTGTAGATGCATTAGGACATTGGCTTGCCCATAAATCTAATAAATTATTTGAGGTTTTATGATGATAATAAAACTTGAACAATGAATGGACTTGCAGTTCTGCAATACGTTCCACATCTTGGAATTATGCTCAATGAGGTAACTGATGTGTTTATTTTTCTTTATTATCTTGTATGCATAAATTTCTACAATTTCATTATTCATATTCATATGCGTACAGTATTAGCTACTAAAAGAAATACACCACAAACATAAGGGTGATTCAGCCCTAAAACTGTAGTGTTATGATATTTCTTTCTTTCAACGCACCAGCCGTATCCCACTGAGGTGGGGTGGCCCAAAAGGAAAAACGAAAGTTTCTCCTTTTCTTCTTTCTTTCAACACACTGGCCGTATCCCACCGAGGCAGGGTGGCTCAAAAGAAAAAAACGAAAGTTTCTCCTTTTACATTTAGTAATATATACAGGAGAAGGGGTTACTAGCCCCTTGCTCCCGGCATTTTAGTCGCCTCTTACAACACGCATGGCTTACGGAGGAAGAATTCTTTTCCACTTCCCCATGGAGGTAAGAGAAAATAAACAAGAACAAGAACTAGTGAGAAAATAGAAGAAAACCCAGAGGGGTGTGTGCATATATATATGCTTGTACATGTATGTATAGTGTGACCTAAGTGTAAGTAGAAGTAGCAAGACGTACCTGAAATCTTGCATGTTTAAGAGACAGAAAAAAAAGACACCAGCAATCCTACTATCATGTAAAATACGTACAGGCTTTCGTTTTACACTCACTTGGCAGGACAGTAGTACCTCCCTGGGTGGCTGCTGTCTACCAACCTACTACCTATATATGGAATACAAATTTAATCCACATTGGATATATTCTTACTCAATCCTGACTAGAAATTTCTCAGCCACATTTCAGGCTTACAATGGCTAAGTTTTTATTCAAAGAATAAAAGTAGCCCTATTTCCTGATAATGAATAAATATCTGGAGGTGGGAAGTACAGTGCCTACACCTGAAAAAGATGGGAAGGAATGTTCCAGTATGGGAGATGCAAAGTACAGTGCTTATATTCTTAAGGATGGATGGATGGGCTGGGACATAGTAGTTCAGAGCCACTGAATTATGATACATGAACACTTTAGGAAAGACAGCTAATGAATGAATGATAATGAATGTGTTTCCTTCACTGGAACACCCTATCTTGGTAGAAAACAACCACTGTCTTAAAACATAAAATGACAAAGATGCCACTCACCTTAGACAGAGTGACTGGGTGAGCCTGAATGCCTCTAACATACTCAGCAGGGCTTTGTGATGAACTGGGTGGGAAGGCAAAAAGTAACAATGCTAAGACTTCTTCCACAACAGCTCCAGGGACAAATAAACAAGCATTTGGACCAGCATCAAATGTGTAGCAAACCTGAAGCAGAGCAAGTGATAATGGCAACCAATGCTTAATGCTACCTAAAAAATTGTACCAATAAATCAGTAATCTATTTATATTTCTACTAATAAAAAAGTTATACATGTTTAAATACTGAACAGTATAATTCACATTTAATTTTATTAGCAATCTGACCATTTTGACAGTGTAACCAGCATAGAGGTCACAAAAATAAAAAGACTCAAATTTTAGCATAGAAATTGGTGCACACCATAAATATACGGAACTGACGTGGAATACTGCATTTCTCCTTGGTATACTTACATTAGAGTTCACAAATCTCGATATTGCTAATACGATGAAAGTAATATTAGTTTCGAGATGATTTCAGGGATTACCACCTAATGGCCTGTTCTCAGACAAGGCTTTCTGGTGGACTGCTTGATCACTTAGGCTGTTGGTGGTGGCCACACACTGTCCAGCATATGGACCACAGCCCAGCTGACCAGGTACTGATTTGAGAACTTATCAACTTTAAACTAGAAGACAGCCAAGGGTCTGATGGTAATTCCCCCTTACATACAAAGTGAAAGTGTTGAAAAGTCTTAATCTTTCTACACTTAATGTTATCTCTTAGTATGTTCATAGAACCCCATTTAAAGTGCCTCCATACCACATTATTCATATGTAACATTATTCCCAACTTTTTTAATGGAAAGAGTTATATTACAAAACTAATGTGATCTTTAATGTCCATATACTGTGATACATCTGTGACTTGCTTCAGTTCTATTTATGACCAAGCTTCGTTGTTGACTGCCTGGTCAACCAGGCTGTTGATGCCAGCAGTATGTAGGCCTGCAGAGCCATGATAACCCAAGTGATTTAGTCCTTTGTTTCAGGATGTAATCCAATTTCCTCTTGAAAACTTATACCTATATTCTTGCAATCTCTCTCATATATGGTGGTAGAAGGCTGAAGAATTTTGGGAAACTAATGTTGATACAGCTTTCTCTAGTTGTGTCTATGCTGCCCAATATATCTCACCTCATTAATTATGATTGTGTCTATACTGGGACCTGACTGATGATTACCTCATCCTGACCTCATCCTAACCTCTAATCCTGAGGTCTTTCTTATTGTCCTACTGCATAGAGTGGACCCTTGACCAACGATGGCATCAACTAACTATAAAATCGGGTAACGATGCGTTTTTGCGTAAAAGTATTGGCTCGACCAACGATGAAAAACTCGGGTAAGGACATTTGTCCCAAACGCGTCTGCCTGTCCATCCAGCCTGAGCGCCTCAGATGCCCTGCCTTCAGCTAGTGTGCCATTGTTTACAAGCCAAGGCAGACGGTTCCATGCATACATTTAATACATTTTGTATTATTTCAATGGTTTTAGTGCTTGTAACTGCTAAATAAGCCACCATGGGCCCAAAGAAAGCTTCTAGTGCCAACCCTGTGATAAAGGGTGAGAAATACTATCAAAATACTATCGTACCACGGTCAGCTGATACTGCACCACCGTCAGCTGCTGCTGTACCACCATCAGCTGCTGCTGAACCACCATCAGCTGCTGCTGCACCAGTCAGCTGCCGCTGTACCATGGTCAGCTGCTGTTACACCACCATCAGCTGCTGCTGTACCACGGTCAGCTGCTGATGCTGCACCGCCATCAGCTGTTGCTGTACCACCGTCAGCTACTGCTGTACCACGGTCAGCTGTTGCTGCTGCTTCACTACCGTCAGCTGCTGCTGCGCCACCGTCAGCTGTACTATTCAAAGATGTGGAGAGACTTTTGTTGGTGTGGCTTAACAAGAAACAATTAACCCCAGAGGGTTAGCCACCCAGGATAACCCAAGAAAGTCAGTGCATTATCGAGGACTGTCTAACTTATTTCCATTGGGGTCCTTAATCTTGTCCCCCAGGATGCGGCCCACACCAGTCGACTAACATCCAGGGGAACAGGAAAAAAAGCCTGGAACTTGTGCTCATATTGGTGAATTTAAGGCCAGCAAAAGTTGGTTTGAGAGATTTAAGAATCGTAGTGGCATACACAGTGTGATAAGGCATGGCGAAGCTGAAAAATTCTAACCCCAACAAGTGTTCAATTGTGACAAAACAGGGCTGTTCTGGAAGAAAATGCCAAACAGGACCTACATTACTCAGGAGGAAAAGGCACTCCCAGGACACAAGCCTATGAAAGACAGGCTAACTCTCATGTTTTGTTGTAATGCTAGTGGGGATTGCAAAGTGAAGCCTTTACTCATGTATCACTCTGAAAATCCTAGAGTGTTGAAGAAAAACAGTGTCTCATCACTCATCAATACTCTTCAATAAAGGTAAGTGTCATTTTAGTATTTATTTATGTATTTATTCTGCATGTCTCATTGTTTTCTGTGTAGGGAAATGTATATTTCATGTAAAAAAAATTTTTTTTTTTAAATACTTTTGGGTGTCTGGAACGGATTAATTGGATTTCCATTATTTCTTATGGGGAAAATTAATTCAGCTAACGATAAATTCGGCTAAGGACAAGCTCTCTGGAATGGATTAAAATCGTTAGTTGAGGGTCCACTGTATTTATTTTCACTGCTATACCTAGAAGCTAACTTAAATATGCCTTCCAAAAGACTTTGCTTCAAGCTTTATAAAACCAATGGATGATATTTATACATTATTATTACCTTATGATTAATGTCACGTTGAGAAATTTTGAGATCATTGTACTGATGTACAAGGTTAGCCACAGCATGTGAAGTGTCTGTCATGTACACACAGGGTGGAAAAGTGTCCTGACAGACTGCATGCATCTCATTACTGTCAGCCATTGTAAGATCACAGAAGGCAGGCCAATTTTTGTCCTTGATTGCCTGTGGAAGAAAAATTCATGGAACACTAAGAATTTCAAATACACTTAATAAAACATTATATTCCTTCAAATAGAAATAAATATCACTTCTCAATTGTTGTGCACATTACTGTGTTCTCAACCTCTTGTTGACTAATATGAATATAGTTACATGCAAAACAACCATTGTAAAAGAATAGTGAAATTCCAAGCACTTTCATGACTTCTCACATTATCAAGGAACTATCACATATATATCAGAATGCCCATTTAAGATATTGTAGCCTGTTGGCACAGAGCAGCAAAGAGAATATAATAAGTGCTTATGAATATGTATACAATACATATACTACAAAAGCAGAGGAAAAGATTACCAGTATTTTATTATGTAGATGTGTTTTCTTCTTTGGGTTACCCTGGGTAGCCTTAGCAGGCCACTGAGTTAATTACACAATTGTACTAAACCCTTGTGTGTCATTTAGTGTAAATTGCTGTGGAAGCTTGATCTTCTACATGACAAGTGAGAGATAAAAGAGAAATGGAAAAAAAGAGAGAGAATCTCTTAATTGGAAGCAAAAAGAAAGTTAAGACCGTTAAAAAGAGACCTGTGAGATATAAGTAGGCTATGAGATGTTATCAATGTTCAGCCCATTTCCAACTGTGCTTAAGCATTCATGAGAAACGACATGCTTTAAATATTACAATATGCCATGCGTTATAGTCTGGTAATTATATGTAAAAACAAGTTAATATTTGTTATATGATATCTTGGAGGAGTGAGGATGAGCCAGTAGTGAGTGTGAGGGAGGTGTGTGAGGCAGTGGATAGAAGGGGGTAAAGCAGCTGGGATTGATGGGATAAAGACTGAAATGCTAAAAGCAGGTGGGGATATAGTTTTAGAATGGTTGGTGCTTTTATTTAATCGATGTATTGAAGAGGGGAAGGTTAAATACCTAGGGATTGGCAGAGAGCATGCATAATTCTTCTGTATAGTCAAAAGGTACAAAAGAGAGTAAAAATTATAGGGAAATAAGCCTGTTGAGGTGGTTTGGTCATTTAGAGAGAATGGATCAAAGTAGATTGACATGGAGAGCGTATAAATCTGTAGGGAAAGGAAGGCAGGGTAGGGGTCATCCTTGAAAGGGTTGGAGGGAGGGGGTAAAGGAGGTTTTGTGGGCGAGGGGCTTGGACTTCCAGCAAGCGTGCATGAGCATTGTTAGATAGGAGTGAATGGAGACGAATGGTATTTGGGACCTGACGAGCTGTTGGAGTGTGAGCAGGGTAATTTTTAGTGAAGGGATTCAGGGAAACCGGTTATTTTTATATAGCCAGACTTGAGTCCTGGAAATGGGAAGTACAATGCCTGCACTTTACAGGAGGGGTTTGGGATATTGGTAGTTTGGAGGGATGTTGTGTATCTTTATATGTATATGCTTCTAAACTGTTGTATTCTGAGCACCTCTGCAAAAACAGTGATTATGTGTGAGTGAGGTAAAAGTGTTGAATGATGAAAGTATTTTTCTTTTTGGGGATTTTCTTTCTTTTTGGGTCACCCTGCTTAGGTGGGAGACAGCCGACTTGTTAAAAAAAACAAAAAAAGCCTGTCGAGTATATCTGGTAAAATATACGACAGAGTTATTACTGTAAAAGGAGATTTATCAAGCTCCTGGAGAGCGAAACGTTGCCACAATAAAAAGTCACATTAGTTGCATTTGTGTCCTTTTACTTTACATATTGTTGGTTATTCTACCAACTTTATTACAGAGTTATTATAACAAGGAAGTTTTAGAAAAGGCAGAGGGTGTGTAGACCAATTGTTTACAGTGAAACATATAGGTGAACAGTATATTCAGATAAGGGTAAAGCTTTTGTTACATTTGTGGATTTGGAAAAAGCATATGATAGGGTGGATAGGAGGGCAATGTGGCAGATGTTGCAAATGTATGGAGTATGTGGTAGGTTACTGAAAGCAGCGAAGAGTTTTTACAAGGATAGTGAAGCTCAGATTAGAGTATGTAAGAGAGAGGGAAATTATTTCCCAGTAAAAGTAAGGCTTAGACAAGGATACATGATGTCATCATGGTTGTTCAATATATATTTCTAGAGGTGTAGGGTTAAAAGATAAAGAATCTAACACAAAGGGGGAGTTGTCACAGGTGCTTTTTGCTGACAACACTGTGCTTTTGGGACATTCTGAAGAGATGTTGCAGAGGTCGGTGCACAAGTTTGGTAGGGTATATAAAAGAAGGAAATTAAAAGTCAACATAGAAAACAAGTAAGGTGATGAGGATAAAAAGAAATTTAGGTAATGCTAGACTGGATATCAAATTAGAGAGAGAATGTATGGAGGAAGTGATTGTACTCAAATATCTGGGAGTGGACTTGTCAGCAAATGGGTCTATGAAAGATGAAGTGAATCATAGAATTGATGAGGGGAGAAAAAGGTGAGTGGTTCACTAAGGAGTCTGTGGAGACAAAGAACATTATCCATGGAAGCAGAGAGAGAAATGTATGAGAGTATAGTTATACCAATATGGGTGTGAAGCATGGGTGGTGAATGTTGCAACAAGAAGAAGGCTGGAGGCAGTGAAGATGTCATGTCTGAGGGCAATGTGCACTGTGAATATAATGCTAAGAATCCATAAATCCATAGTTTGGAGATTAGAAGGTGCAGGGGTTACTAAAAGTATTATCCAGAGGGCTGATGACTTGGAGAGCATATAAATCTGTAGTGGAAGGAATGAGGAATAGGAGTCAGCCTAGGAAAGGTTAAAAGAAGAGGGTAAAGGAGGCTTTGTGTGTGAGGGACTTTGACTTCCAACAAGCATGTGTGAGCATGTTAGATAGGAGCAAGAGGAGACAAATGGTTTTTATGACCTGATGTGCTGTTGGAGTGTGAGCAAAGTAACATTTATGAAGAGATTCAGGGAAACCAGTTAGCTGGACTGAGTCCTGGAGGTGGGAAGTACAGTGCCTGCTCTCTGAAAGACGGGTGTTGATATGTTTCAGTTTTTTAAACTAGTGTAGGCATGCCTCTGTCAAGACAGTGATGGAATGAATGATGTTGAAAGTGTTTCTTCTTTTTTGGGTCACCCTGGTTTGGCAGAAAAATGGCCAATGTGTAAATTAAAAAATTAATTAAACTAATCAAGCCTAAATGAAATTAACAGATTAAAATTTCTGAAAAATTGTGCAACAATGAACAGAAAAATTCTGTAAATAATGCAGTCTTGAATTTGAAAAATATTGCTAGACTAAGATTAGGCTATATAACTTGGCAGTTCATCATGTATAAAGTATAAAGTTTGTGGACAAGAGACAGGGCCATGCACTTCATTATATTTGAGACTGCTCAAAAAATCTAACCCTACAAGAAATGGTAAACTGATTCATTGTCACTGACAAGAGATCTGAAAACCTGATATTGTATCCACATACTGCATCAACCTAATAATTAACAACTAAATAAAGAGTTTATAAGTTATGAAATGTATATAAATGAAGAGTATGTTAGATCAGAGTGGAGACAAGCGATTCTTGGAATTTGACATTTTGTTGGAGGAGTACGGTAACACATGAAGACATTCAGGAAACCTGGTTAGGCAGATATGCTTTCCAGAGGTGTGAGCACCACAAGAGAGCTACTGAATAAGTTATAGTGAAAGTGTTGTTTCTTTAGGTTACCTTACCTTGGTGGTAAATGACTGATGTGATAAAACATGAACCAAGAAAAAATATATTTAAGAAAATCCTTAAAAGTTACATGAAACAACCAGATATGACATAACCAAGCATTCAACTTACTGTGCAACTCTTTGAGGTGAATGGAGACAGTTTAGGTACTGTTGAGGATGTTTTGAATATGAGAAAATCACTGTTAAAAAAGCAAGGTGCTGAAAGGATGCTAGAATTTTTTTAAGAAACAGAATGGTACACTGCTGAAGTGAGAACCAAGAAGAAGCAGTGCATACTATGGCTGGAAACTTTGCACCATTACAAGACTAAACACTGAAAATGGGATACTACAAGCATAACTGCTTCTATAATTATGGTATTATTGGTTACTACAAAATGTACCCAGAAGAACTATAAATGACAACAATTTTTTTAATAAATATGGAATAATGATCATACCTTTATCATGGACTCCATTCGAGAAACAACGGATTCTTTGATACGATGCTGCATTAATTTTGAAGTCTGAACAGTTTGTCTCATTCCATCTGTGCTGCCTGTCTTTTTACGCTCAGAATTGGCCTGAAACAAACAAGGTTTCAGTATACACAATACATATATTATACAGACGATGTGAGGGTTTGAAAGGTATAATTCAGAGTAGAGGAAGTACTGTAGAGATAGACTAGACATTCAGAGAGGATGAAGCAAGACGGTGCATAGTGTTGTGAATGGAAAGATGGAAAGTATAAGGCACATTCCAGAAAGGGATGAAGGAGGTTTTAATAAAAAGGGGCTTACACATACAGTAGGTATGCATGTGTTGTTACAATTTATCAAAATAGGGAGAGAAGCGGTTTTTGGGTTTAGACATGTTGCTGGAGTGCGAGCAAAGTAACATTTATGAAAAAATTCAATGAAACCAGTCAGCCAGATTTGAGTCCTGCAAGTTGGAAATAGTACCTGCACTCAGAAGGATGAGTGAGGACTTTGTAATCAGAAGAGTCATTTGAAATGTGATGTCCATACATTTCTGGCAAGACAGCTATTGAACGAGTGAAGGTGAATGTGTGCGTTTCTTTGAGTAACCCTACTTTAGTGAGAAATAAATGATAATGTAACCAAAAAAAATCCAATAAAAGCACAAATATTGAAGACTCACCACACAAATAATGACTCTTAGATTGGGAAAGTGATCTGCAGGAGCAATTGGTCGTGCTATAGAGTCAGTGCCATCTTCCAACTCTCCTTTATGCCACCTGACGAGGCCTCCATAAATGCTGCGACAAGCACTCCCTGATCCCTGACGAGCAATGGAAGACAAATCCCCTTCTATGCCATACACTTGCCCAAGAGCATACACTGCAGAGAAATATTTATGAAAACTTTACATTTAAATTTAATATTTTAAAATTAAATAGTTTGCCCAATGTTGGAATATACATGTTTATAATTTTTTTTTCCCAGTGACATGCAGGAAATTATATTATTTTAAAAGAAGAATTACACATCATGTAAATATACCATACATATGCAGTAAATGAATTTTCAGGTATCAAAGATATCTTGGCTCTAAAATAAAACAGGAATATAATTCACATTCTGGCCAGAGATTAGGCCCCAATTAGAAGGCAGAAGCTTGAGCCTCCACCAATCCTTGCACTGAATGACCTGGTGGATTTAGCGCTTAGTTTTAATTATAATAATAATACATAGGTTGAGTACTTCATTAAATACAATGTACATATTTTATCCTGATAGACAACCAGTATTAGACCTGCAAAATATTGGCATACATGTATTAGCAAATACTGTACAGACAACCTCATTCAACACTATAGGTGTGTTTCCCCACAAAATAAATTTTGTTTAAAGGGGCACTGTTCGATGAGGTCTATTTTCCCAGTAAACACCATTCTAAGAAATCAAAGGGTTCTAACTAAAAAAAAACATGAACTCAAAAACGAAAAAATAATTGGCTCAAAAGTGATATAAGTGTTCTTCTTACATAGCACAATACTGTTACACTGCGTAATACTAATACCTGCAAAAATCACCAAATACAGTGGACCCCCGCTTAACGATCACCTCCAAATGCGACCAATTATGTAAGTGTATTTATGTAAGTGCGTTTGTACGTGTATGTTTGGGGGTCTGAAATGGACTAATCTACTTCACAATATTCCTTATGGGAAAAAATTCGGTCAGTACTGGCACCTGAACATACTACTGGAATGAAAAAAGTTCGTTAACCGGGGGTCCACTGTATAGGTAAAAAAAATGTGTCAAATCTTTTAGGAAATGAATTTGAACTTTTGTGCTCAGAGGACTACGTGGTGCATAGCACATGAAGCCTGGTGGCACGTATGGTTAATAAATTCTTTCTTAAATGATATGAAGTGAACATCTACGGTTGATAGGTCCCATCTCAAATTATTTCCTACAAAATAGAATGCTTTAGTCTCAAAGTTAAGTATTTTGTACACATATTGACAGCCTAAGTTAAGTGCATGGTTAATACCGGTGAAGAATAAAAGTCAATACTATAACTAGAGCAACTGACACCCAGTCTACACACTGGAAACAAAACAAGAAGAATGCTTTTAGTCCATCATTGATCATTATTAAGTTGCAAGTCACCAATGAATCGATAATGGTCCAGGACCAAGCGAGTTTCTTCTCTAATATGTGAGCTAGTTGTGATGTGTGGTAGTCTCCTACCCACACATCAAGCTTTTCTCTTACAATGCTAAAGAAACAACTTACCGTACTTTTAGTGACTGAAAAACTAAAGTACTTAATACTGTACCTACATTACTCACCCAATACAGTATAGGTCAGAGTAATTTTTGTTACAGGTATACGAGAATTTCTCCACGGGGAAGTGGAACAGAATTCTTCCTCCGTAAGCCATGCGTGTCGTAAGAGGCGACTAAAATGCCGGAAGCAAGGGGCTAGTAACTCCTTCTCCTGTATAAATTACTAAATTTAAAAAGAGAAACTTTGGTTTTTCTTTTTTGGGCCACCCTGCCTCGGTGGGATACAGCCGGTTTGTTGAAAAAAAGAAAAATGTGAGAATTATGTTGAGTTTTGCATATAGTGCTAAGTGGTGCACAACTCACTGTGAGTGGTGGCGAGCATGCCTACCAAAATGTTACCTAACCCATACAATGGATGAAGAAAAAGTTCCAGTTTCACATACTGTACATACAATTAACACTTCTGGTATATATTTACTACTGTGCATCTAATTACAGTAATTACAGCAAAACATAATGCTATATGCCTGAGCTTTTCTGCAGATTATTCATTTTGCCATTTTGTGTATGGCTTAGACATGGGTGGTTGGTAATAGGTAAGGAAAGGAGTCAGTTATCTGATATGATTAAATATTGATCTGGGCACTGCCAGAGGAGTGAGGATATTTTAACTTTTTTTTATTTTCAACCAGGCTTAACGGCATTCTTTCAAGATAACAGGATGGTGTAGAACTAGAGGACTGCAAGACGGTACTATGACCCACAATAAAGTAAAAACATGCATCAATAAAATGTGTTGTATAAAGGTATACTGTATTTCATTTAATAGGAATAAAGTACAAATTCAGAAAAAATGCAGCATTTTCTTACTTTTAAAAGGATATTGTTTTGGCCTACTTACTTCTCCGTGCAAATAAGTACTGGTAGAAACTTTCATGAATGTGATACTCAATATATTATTGTTAAAGAATTATTAAATACTTGAAGAAGTTCTAAACCCATAGGAAATGGAAGTACAGTAATCCTAGTTGATGTTAGGAAGAGGAGGGTAGCTCAAATACCATGGATCAAGTGCCCTTCACCAGAATCAAGGCACCTCCCATGAAGGGTGTCATACTCATAACAAACCAAAATGTGGAATTCTCAGACAAACATTTAAAGTTTTCCTACTCGAAATGTCAATGCTTGAAGGTTTTTCCAAGTCTTGGGAGAGTCTACCTGAGGCCATTACTTCAACAAAGAGAAGCTCCCAGAGGAAAGATGTCACAGATGTTGACAGCCTGACTTACCAAGACATGCATACCCAGCAGCTGAGGAGGCCAAACCAGCAGCAGTGGGAAAATTGTTAGCTGAACATATATGTATATGCCAGTTCAATATATCTTCAGCTGACCCTTCCAATTTTCTTTTTGAAGCTCGCCGACGAACTGAAATTGTAAACAAAAGAGTTGAAATATGTTTTATACACTTTTTCATCATCCATATGTAATACGTAATCTATATGATGTATTATGCCTAATAATGTTTTATGCTATGTATATTGTTCCAGCAAAGTTATTGTGGTTTTTATTCTTCAGGCTCTTACTGACCTCAATACAAAAGTATCCAAGTAAAAAACTCGTAATGAACGAGACTAGTACAAGATCTGATATTGCTAGGTGATATCATAAGTCTTCTCAAGGTCAAAAAAGTCAGCCATTATAAATTTGTGGCTCTATGGAGTATAAACACAAACTGATGGAGATCAAAATTCTGGGCCTTCAAGGACTACCTGTACATAAAATATCCTGTTAACCATACATTTAAGCAGTTTACCAATGGAGCTGATAGGAGCAATGGGCCAATATAAATGGAGCTGGTAAAAGTAATGGGTTAACACTGTAAAAGTGTTACACCCCAACATACCCAGGGACTCCAAAAAAGGAAGAACTGCAGTTTTTTATTAAAGGGAGAGGATGCCTTCAAAACAGATACACTGATGAAGTGCAAGACAAAAGACAGTGTTGGCAGGAGTAGGTATTGCAATACAGGAACATGTACATCATCTGATCTAGCTACCATAGGATGATACTTATTTAAGAAGCAAACAAACCTGAGAAAGGCAGACTGAACCACATTAATAAATCTTTTAATGATTTAAATACCAGAGAACAGTAAAGGTCATGGCAATTCATCACCTACTGGATGAAAGGATGATTCTGTAACAGAATGGGAAAAAGAGTGGGAGTAACAGGTTGCATCAAAGACAGGTGAAAAAATTATAACTGGAAATTAGGAAGACAAAATTATAGCTTATGACATTATTTATATCTTGCATGGTGTAACACATAAATAGTAAAACTATTATTTATTAAAGTATTTTATCAAATGTTTTGCCATAAAAAGTAGCCTCTAGCTTAAAATGTGCATAATGTTCACTATTTCAATTCAAGCTCTACTCTAATATTATTATAATTTTTTCAAACAAGTTTTCAGCTAAGTGACAAAACTTCTAACATTTTATATCCTATAATATATACTACATAATGGGGTTGAAGATTTATGGAGTACATTTAAAATTGTAGTGTTAGTGTTCAGCAGAAGTTTGTGGTTACAGGAAAGTAGGCATAGGAGGGAAGAACAGTGACTGGTGGAATAATGATGTAAAGAGAGTAGTAAGAGAGAAAAAGTTGGCATATGTGAGGGTTTTTACAAAGTAGAAGTGATGCAAGGAGGGAGGAGAATATGGAGAGAAAAAGAGAGGTTGAGTGAGTGGTGAAGCAATGTAAAAGAGAGCAAATGAGAGAATGGGTGAGATATTAACAAATTTTGTTGAAAATGAGAAAAGTTTAGGAGTGATATTAACAAGTTGAGGGAGCCTAGGGAACGAATGGATTTGATTGTTAAAAATAGGAGAGGAGAGTTATTAAATGGAGAGTTAGAGGTATCAGGAAGAAGGAGGGAATATTTTGAGGAATTGTTAAATGTTGATGAAGATAGGGAAGCTGTGATTTCGTGTATAGAGCAAAGAGGAATAAGATCTTGTAGGAGCGAGGAAGAGCGAGTTGTGAGTGTGGGGGAAGTTCATGAGGCAGAGGAGAGAATGAAAGGGGGTAAGGCAGCTGGGATTGATAGGATAGAGACAGAAATGTTAAAAGCAGGTGGGGATATAGTTTTGGAGTGGTTGGTACTTTTATTTAATAAATGTATGGAAGAGAGTAAGGTACCTAGGGATTGGCAGAGAGCATGCATAGTTCCTTTGTACAAAGGCAAAGGGGACAAAAAGAGTGCAAAAATTATAGGGGAATAAGTCTGTCGAGTTCTAGGTAGTAGGCTGGTCGACAGCAACCACCCAGGGAGGTACTACCATCCTGCCAAGTGAGTGTAAAACGAAAGCCTGTAATTGTTTTACATGATGGTAGGATTGCTGGTGTCCATTTTTCTGTCTCATGAACATGCAAGGTTTCAGGTACGTCTTGCTGCTTCTACTTACACTTAGGTCACACTACACATACATGTACAAGCATATATACACATACATACCCCTCTGGGTTTTCTCTATTTTCTTTCTAGTTCTTGTTTATTTCCTCTTATCTCCATAAGGAAGTGGAACAGAATTCTTCCTCCGTAAGCCATGCGTGTCGTAAGAGGCGACTAAAATGCCGGGAGCAAGGGGCTAGTAACCCCTTCTCCTGTATATATTACTAAATGTAAAAGGAGAAACTTTCGTTTTTCCTTTTGGGCCACCCCGCCTCGGTGGGATATGGCCGGTGTGTTGAAAGAAAGAAGAAAGTCTGTTGAGTATACCTAGTAAAGTGTATGGTAGAGTTATTATTGAAAGAATTAAGAGTAAGACAGTGAGTAGGACAGCAGATAAACAAGGTTTCAGGAAGGGTAGGGGTGTGGATTTGGAAAAGGCATATGACAGGGTGGATAGGGGGGTAAGGTGGCAGATGTTGCAAATGTATGGAATAGGAGGTAGGTTAGTGAAAGCAGTGAAGAGTTTTTACGAGGATAGTGAGGCTCAGGTTAGAGTGTGTAGGAGAGAGGGAGATTATTTCCCAATAAAAGTAGGCCTTAGACAAGGATGTGTGATGTCATTATGGTTGTTCAATATATTTATAGATGGGATTATATAAGAGAAGTGAATGTTCACGTGTTGGCAAGAGGTGTGGGGTTAAAAGATAAAGAATCTAACACAAAGTGGGAGTTGTCACAGTTGCTCATTGCTGATGACACTGTGCCTTTGGGAGATTCTGAAGAGAAGTTGCAGAGGTTGGTGGATGAGTTTGGTAGGGTATGTAAGAGAAGAAAATTAAAAGTGAATATAAGAAAGAGTATGATGATGAGGATAACAAAAAAAAATGTCAACAAAAGATTGCATATCAGATTGGAGGGAGATAGTAAGGAGGTGAATGTGTTCAGATATTTAGGAGTGGACATGTCAGCAGATGGGTCTATGAAAGATGAGGCGAGTCATAGAATTGACGAGGGGAAAAAGGCGAGTGGTGCATTGAGGAGTCTGTGGAGACAAAGAACTTTGTCCATGGAAGAAAAGAGGGGAATGTATAAGAGTATAGTTATACCATTACTCTTATATGGGTACAAAGCAAGGGTGGTGAATGTTGCAACAAGGAGAAGGCAATGGAAATGTCATGTCTGAGGGCAATGTGTGGTGTGAATATAATGCAGAGAATTCGCAGTTTGGAAATTAGGAGGAGGTGCGGGATTACCAAAACTACTATCCAGAGGGATGAGGAGGGGTTGTTGAAGTGGTTCGGACATGTAGAAAGGAAGGAACAAAACAGAATGACTTTGAGAATGTATAAATCGTTAGTGAAGGGAAGGAGAAGTAGAGGTTGGCCTAGGAAATGTTGAAGGAAGAGGGTAAAGGAGGTTTTGTGTGTGAGGGGCTTGGATTTCCAGCAAGCATGCATGAGCATGTTAGATAGGAGCGAATGGAGACAAATGGTTTTTAGGACTTGACATGCTGTTGGAGTGTGAGCACAGTAATATTTATAAAGGGATTCAGGGAAACTGGCAGGCCAGACTTGAGTCCTGAAGATGGGAAGTACAGTGCCTGCACTCTGAAGGAGGGGTGTTAATGTTGCAGTTTTATAACTGTAGTGTAAGCTCGTCTCTGGGGAGACAGTGACGAAGTGAATGATGGTGAAAGTTGTTCTTTTTCGGGCCACCCTACCTTGGTGGTAAATGGCCAATGTATTAATAAAAATAAAAAACCTACAATTAACTGCTGCACATAATTTTTTTTATAATAACATACAGCCATTTAATTATAAATATAAATACTGCACAAATTTTAAATAATTATTTGTGTTTATGAGTTGCTTGAAACATTACATCCAATATAGTTTTAAATAATCAAGTGTCATTATCATTAAGAGCCAGATAAACAAACAATTGCATAAGGAAGACATTTTAATATAATGGTAAAGTTGTAACTTACTCTCTTTCAGGCAATTCTGTATTCTTGGGTTTTCTAGTGATTCTTCTCTGAAATGATGTGTTGGCAATTAGAATGGTAGCAAGATAAGCAGCCAAATGAATATAATCTAATACAAAATAATAAATAAGTATATATAGTACAGAGCTTATTATTATTATTTTTATATTCTACAAAAACTTACCTTGGTGAAAAATGGCTAATATAATAAAAAATCTTTAAAAAGTTTGAGAAATTGATTCACTGAAAATTAAGAACTGTAAATGTTTCAAGAATCTAGAGCTAGCTATGGATTCAACTGTCTCCAGATCCTCTTCCTGTATCTCAAGACCTGAAGAGCTTATTGGGAAACAATTTTCATTTGCAGACACCATTTTGCACTTAGAATTCTAGACCCTTCAAGAGGGGTGCATTCATGCTAGTGATAGGCTCTTGATCCACAAATTTAGTAACTAACTATTCCTTCCTTAGATTAAACATGACTGCCTATTTCCCATGCTCTGTATGACCCTTTCAGGTTTAATGCTTCCTTGTGAACATAATCCTTCATCTAGAAGATGAAGAGATTTGGCAGGCCATGTTAATCATTACATGTTGGAAGATTATAATAAGCTCCTGGTCAAATGTGGCCCCACTAAAATATAAATTACTTACAGTTCAATTCTATCAGCTCCATTATAAGAAATACTACATAGATTACAGTAAATCATTTAAAAAGGGTACCACAAGATATCCAATTAGAAGCAAATAAGTTGATGCAAATACACACACTTACTTTCCATTCAGCCAAAATTTGTCCTCTGTGAATTTTGGAGAAATAGTAACTGTTGTCTTTGCACACATATCATCCTGACTCAAAGTGAAGCTAATGGAGTCATTAAGAGGTAAAATAAGTTTCTCATCTCGCTTTCCCCCTGAAATATAAGGATACTGATATTATGCTGAGTGGCTTTATACATTTGTTAAAAAGGCAAAAACACATACATTTGAGACCTTCATTACATATGGTACTGAAGGAGTGCAGTAGAGTATTGTATTGTATACAATGTAGTGTCAATTTATTGATATGCATTATTGTAGAGTATTTTGAAGGAAAGAGATTTGGTAATAAGTAATACATATTTCATGAAAAAGAGGATAAATAAATATACAAGGTATGATGTAGCACGTAATGAAAGTAGTTTGTTAGATTATGTATTGGTGGATAAAAGGTTGATGGGTAGGCTCCAGGATGTACATGTTTATAGAGGGGCAACTGATATATCGGATCATTATTTAGTTGTAGCTACAGTTAGAGTAAGAGGTAGATGGGAAAAGAGGAAGGTGGCAACAACAAGTAAGAGGGAGGTGAAAGTGTATAAACTAAGGGAGGAGGAAGTTCGGGGGAGATATAAGCGACTGTTGCCAGAAAGGTGGGCTAGTGCAAAGATGAGTAGTGGGAGGGTTGAAGAGGGTTGGAATAGTTTTAAAAATGCAGTATTAGAATGTGGGGCAGAAGTTTGTGGTTATAGGAGGGTGGGGGCAGGTGGAAAGAGGAGTGATTGGTGGAATGATGAAGTAAAGGGTGTGATAAAAGAGAAAAAGTTAGCTTATGAGAGGTTTTTACAAAGCAGAAGTGTTATAAGAAGAGCAGAGTATATGGAGAGTAAAAGAAAGGTGAAGAGAGTGCAAAAGGAGAGCAGATGATAGAGTGGGAGAGGCACTGTCAAGAAATTTTAATGAAAATAAGAAAAAATTTTGGAGTTAAACAAGTTAAGAAAGCCTAGGAAAAGTATGGATTTGTCAGTTAAAAACAGAGTAGGGGAGTTAGTATATGGGGAGAGGGAGGTATTACCTGGAGTTTACCTGGAGAGAGTTCCGGGGGTCAACGCCCCCGCGGCCCAGTCTGTGACCAGGCCTCCTGGTGGATCAGAGCCTGATCAACCAGGCTGTTACTGCTGGCTGCACGCAAACCAACGTACGAGCCACAGCCCGGCTGATCAGGAACCGACTTTAGGTGCTTGTCCAGTGCCAGCTTGAAGACTGCCAGGGGTCTGTTGGTAATCCCCCTTATGTATGCTGGGAGGCAGTTGAACAGTCTCGGGCCCCTGACACTTATTGTATGGTCTCTTAATGTGCTAGTGACACCCCTGTTTTTCATTGGGGGGATGTTCCATCGTCTGCCAAGTCTTTTGCTTTCGTAGTGAGTGATTTTCGTGTGCAAGTTCAGTACTAGTCCCTCTAGGATTTTCCAGGTGTATATAATCATGTATCTCTCCCGCCTGCGTTCCAGGGAATACAGGTTCAGGAACCTCAAGCGCTCCCAGTAATTGGTGTGTTTTATCTCCGTTATGCGTGCCGTGAAGGTTCTCTGTACATTTTCTAGGTCAGCAATTTCACCTGCCTTGAAAGGTGCTGTTAGTGTGCAGCAATATTCCAGCCTAGATAGAACAAGTGACCTGAAGAGTGTTACTACATAGATTAGGTAGATGGCGAGAATATTTTGAGGAACTTTTAACCCTTTGACTGTCGCAACCCCCAATCCTGAGGTGTCTCCTGGTGTCGCAAAATTTAAAAAAAAAATTATTTTTTTTCTTGTGAAATGACACCAAAAAAACGAAATTTTATGGAAAACTGACGGAATTATGCTCTCACGAAGTTAGCGACCTCGGCGCTGTTTACAAATCGGCGATTTCGCCCACTTTGCGCCCTATTTTCGGCTAATTCCGTTGTTCCAGTCGCCCAAACTCATAGCTATTTCTTTAGAACTCCATTTTTTCTATCGATTGAGTACAAGAAATTGCCCATTTACCGATTTCAACTACCTAATAATGTGGTCAGAAATTTGCAATTTGGCCAATTTCACGAAAACTAAAAAATACGACCATTTCAAAATAAGGTCCAGAATGAACAATGCAGACATTCCTGGCTCTAAAATAACATTTTCTTTGTTCATCAGTCATGTCTCCAGGCCCCTCTGATATTACTCTTGCTTTCTATTTTGAATTTTTATTCAAACAAAAAATAGAAGACTTACTATTATGCAGACTACTGCAATACTGTAATAATTGTATAAATAACATCAACCCATTCATGACTGCATATTAGAATGGCTAGCTGGACATTTATTGGACAATGGCATCATTTGTTTACTTTTGAACACTGGCAAAAATCAAACATTTCCCCTACTTTGAGCTCCATTTCTAGGTTCTTTTTATAGTAAAATCAATCAAAATCACCTCTATTTCTATAATATGTTATCCACTCTATCAAATGAGACCAAGAAAACGAGAATACAATCATAAATACTATACGAAAATAGACCACAAAGTCGGCATTTTAATTAAAAAAACGGTCGAAGTTTTTTTTTTCTCATTATGCACTGCGTGCTCCAGGATTTTTTTTATATGGTGCAGACTGACCACACAGACCCATTCTCTCACATGTGGGCCTACCAGCTTTCTCCTGCTTGATTTGAAGCCGCTAGAATTTATGAGTATATATACGTCAAACACGGTACCTCGTAAGACGTATATATATGGCCGCGACAGTCAAAGGGTTAAATGTTGAGGAAGAAAGGGAGATGGTAATTTCATGCACTGGTCAGGGAGGTATACCATCTTTTAGAAGTGAAGAAGAGCAGAATGTAAGTGTGGAGGAGGTACACGAGGCATTACATAGAATGAAAGGGGGTAAAGCAGCTGGAACTGATGGGATCATGACAGAAATGTTAAAAACAGGGGGGGATATAGTGTTGGAGTGGTTGGTACTTTTGTTTAATAAATGTATGAAAGAGGGGAAGGTACCTAGGGATTGGCGGAGAGCATGTATAGTCCCTTTATATAAAGGGAAAGGGGACAAAAGAGATTGTAAAAATTATAGAGGAATAAGTTTATTGAGTATACCAGGTAAAGTGTACGGTAGGGTTATAATTGAAAGAATTAGAGGCAAGACAGAATGTAGGATTGCGGATGAGCAAGGAGGTTTCACAGTGGGTAGGGGATGTGTAGATCAAGTGTTTACATTGAAGCATATATGTGAACAGTTATTTAGATAAAGGTAGGGAAGTTTTTATTGCATTTATGGATTTAGAAAAGGCATATGATAGAGTGGATACGGGAGCAATGTGGCAGATGTTGCAAGTATATGGAATAGGTGGTAAGTTACTAAATGCTGTAAAGAGTTTTATGAGGATAGTGAGGCTCAGGTTAGGGTGTGTAGAAGAGAGGAGACTACTTCCCGGTAAAAGTAGGTCTTAGACAGGGATGTGTAATGTCACCATGGTTGTTTAATACATTTATAGATGGGGTTGTAAAAGAAGTAAATGCTAGGGTGTTCGGGAGAGGGGTGGGATTAAATTATGGGGAATCAAATTCAAAATGGGAATTAACACAGTTACTTTTTGCTGATGATACTGTGCTTATGGGAGATTCTCAAGAAAAATTGCAAAGGTTAGTGGATGAGTTTGGGAATGTGTGTAAAGGTAGAAAGTGGAAAGTGAACATAGAAAAGAGTAAGGTGATGAGGGTATCAAATGATTTAGATAAAGAAAAATTGGATATCAAATTGGGGAGGAGGAGTATGGAAGAAGTGAATGTTTTCAGATACAGTGGACCCCCGCATAGCGACCTTAATCCGTGCAAGAGGGCTGGCTGTTATGCGAAATGTTCGCTATGTGAATGAATTTTCCCCATAAGAAATAATGGAAATCAAATTAATCCGTGGAAGACACCCAAAAGTTTGAAAAAAAAAATTTTACCACATGAAATATACATTTTCCTACACACAAAGAGAAGGATACATGCACAATACTAGAGTAGTACATGCACAATATATATTGTGCATGTACTACTCTACTAAATGAAGAATAAATGACACTTACCTTTATTGAAGATGCAGCAATGACTGATGAGACACTGTGTCCTGGGAGTGCCTTTTCCTCCTGAGTACTGTAGGTCCTGTTTGGTATTTTCTTCCAGAACAGGCCTTATCACACTGTGTATGTCACTACGATTCTTAAATCTCTCAAACCAACCTTTGCTGGCTCTAAATTCACCAATATGAGCACTAGTTCCAGGCATTTTCCCTGTTCACCTGGGTGTTAGTCGACTGGTCTGGGTTGCATCCTGGGAGACAAGATTAAGGACCCCAATGGAAATAAGTTAGACAGTCTTCGATGACACTGACTTTTTTGGGCTATCCTGGGTGGCAAATCCTCTGGGGTTAATTGTTTCTTGGTATTCTCAATAAGCCACACCAACAACGGTGCTACAGCAGCAGCAGCAGCAGCTGACGATGTTACAGCAGCAGCAGCAGCAGCTGACGATGTTACAGCAGCAGCAGACGATGCTACAGCAGCAGCAGCAGCAGACGATGCTACAGCAGCAGCAGCAGCTGATGGTGGTACAGCAGCAACAGACGATGCTACAGCAGCAACAGACGATGCTACAGCAGCAGCAGACGATGCTACAGCAGCAGCAGATGATGCTACAGCAGCAGCAGAGGGTTTACTACAGCAGCAGGAGCAGCTGACGGTGGTACAGCAGCAGCAGCTGACAGTGCAGCAGCAGCTGACGGTGATACAGCAGCAGCAGCAGCTGTACCACCAATAGTAGCGATGGTTGATTGGGGTTTATTATACAACCTGGCCAGCTCGGAGACACGCACTCCACTTTCATACTTATCAATGATCTTTTTCTTCATCTCCATAGTAATTCTCACCCTTATTGCTGTGGGGTTGGCACTAGAAGCTTTCTTGGGGCCCATGGTCACTTATTTTCCAGAAAAAAATCACCAAAAACACTGTAATAATACAAAATGTTCCGATTGTATGCTTGGATGTTACCGCGGAGGCTGGCTGGTAAACAATGCCACCCGCGGAACATGTGAGCGTGGCTCAGGCCGCACATTGGACGCGTCTCGGACGAAGGCCGCTGAGCGGGTTTTTGGGCGCTATGCGGGGCAAAATTTTAGCGATCAAAGCGTCCGCTATGCGGATTGTCCGCTATGCGGATTGTCCGCTATGCAAGGCGTCCGTTATGCGGGGGTCCACTGTACTTGGGAGTTGACGTGTCGGCGGATGGATTTATGAAGGATGAGGTTAATCATAGAATTGATGAGGGAAAAAAGGTGAGTGGTGCATTGAGGTATATGTGGAGTCAAAAAACGTTATCTATGGAGGCAAAGAAGGGAATGTATGAAAGTATAGTAGTACCAACACTCTTATATGGGTGTGAAGCTTGGGTGGTAAATGCAGCAGCGAGGAGACGGTTGGAGGCAGTGGAGATGTCCTGTCTAAGGGCAATGTGTGGTGTAAATATTATGCAGAAAATTCGGAGTGTTGAAATTAGGAAAAGGTGTGGAGTTAATAAAAGTATTAGTCAGAGGGCAGAAGAGGGGTTGTTGAGGTGGTGTGGTCATTCAGAGAGAATGGATCAAAGTAGAATGACATGGAAAGCATATAAATCTATAGGGGAAGGAAGGCGAGATAGGGGTCGTCCTCGAAAGGGTTGGAGAGAGGGGGTAAAGGAGGTTTTGTGGGCAAGGGGATTGGACTTCCAGCAAGCGTGCATGAGCGTGTTAGATAGGAGTGAATGCAGACGAATGGTACTTGGGACCTGACGATCTGTTGGAGTGTGAGCAGGGTAATATTTAGTGAAGGGATTCAGGGAAACCGGTTATTTTCATATAGTCGGACTTGAGTCCAGGAAATGGGAAGTACAGTACAATGCCTGCACTTTAAAGGAGGGGTTTGGGATATTGGCAGTTTGGAGGGATATGTTGTGTATTTTTATACGTATATGCTTCTAAACTTTTGTATTCTGAGCACCTCTGCAAAAACAGTGATTATGTGTGAGTGTAGTGAAAGTGTTGAATGATGATGAAAGCATTTTCTTTTTGGGGATTTTCTTTCTTTTTTGGGTCACCCTGCTTCGGTGGGAGACGGCCGACTTGTTGAAAAAAAAAAAAATTTGAAGGTGGTGAATAATAATTCAAATTTTTGAAAGATTACTTAAAACATATTTTTTGAAGATTTCAGCTATAAAGAAATAAATTGCAGGTGTTGAGAACTTAACTAAGCAGACAATTTTTTAAAATTTATTAGTGTATACCTTTTGCTTTTTAAAATAATTAAGATATTCCTGCTTTTATTTACAAAGAATTACTATAAAGATTTAGTTCAAAGGATCAATATAAAACAGATATATACTGTATTTGTTTCTAGTTAGGTGCTTGAAGAACTAAGGTGAAATCTACAAGAGTGGATAAACTCGAAGGCATCTATTTACTGCTAAGTAATAGGAGCACCAAGTGTTAGCCTTGTCCACATAGGTCTCAGCCCAGGGTTCAACCTAAGTACTTTTTGGTTATGAGCCGAACCTTCTACTACTGCACTATGAGGTACTGCTACAGGAGTTTCTGAACACTGAACATATACTTTGGACCTGGTATTATCTATAATATCTATAGGAGATTGTAGCCCTGATAAAATATATATTGTGCTATATACTGAGAGACATATTAGCCAACATTAGAGATACCTTAGGTTAAGTCGTCATAACATCTGTACTGTATACCTACGCACGGTATGGCAAATCCTAAATAAAAGAAAAAAAGGTCCTTGATGCCGGTGAGGGCTCTTGATCCAAGAAATTGGACTTGTCCACCCCTTCCTTGAATCGAACCTGAATGCTTTTCCCCAAGCGTTTAGCGCTCTGCCTTGATTAAAATGGATAAACAACCTGGAGAAAAGGTAACCAGGATTGATGTTAGGAACGGAAGGACAGCTTCAGTTTCTTGGATCACAAATCCTTCACCGGCATGAAGGTTGGTGAAGGGAATAATATACTTACAATATTTGATAACAGCAATATTAACAGGGGCCGTACAGGTGACAGTTTTCATCTTGGCTCTTGCACTGAGTAGTCTCCTTTCCTGCCTGCTTGCACACAAGTGCTGGGATATTCCTGGCTGAATTATTTCTGTTTCCGGGGGCTCACACCTGCTAGGATATTCCTGGGTGAATTATTCCTGTGTTGGCCGGCGCTCACAATGACAGGCTTGGACGAACCCGTTCCACCGGCCCCACACGCCTCACTGCCTGGCCGCCCCGGGGCTTGAACCCTTCAATACTTGTAAAAACTGGGCGCTGAACGATCTGGGAAAGTGTTCCCGTAGCCCATAAGCCCAGCTCCTACCTCAATGCACGCAAAAGGTATAGAGGAAAGTAGTTTTTTTACTTAAGGAAAATATTAAAATACGTAAGCATGTATGTACTCACCCATATGTGGTTATGGGGTTGAAACACAGCTCCTGGCCCCGCCAGGCGTATGGAATATGCATACGTGTGTGGACGTATACTTATGCATATGTACAAGTGTGCTTATGTATATGTGCATTTATGTACATATATATGCACATGTAAACATATACACATATTTGTGGATGTGTGTCTGTATGCGTTTGCATATGCGTGCTCGGTGAAGTTATGCTGATGCGAGGAATTTGGGTTATTGTCTTTTCTTACAACAGTGGTATACAATACCGAGAAGATGAGAACTTACATACGAGCAGCAACTGGTTATCTTATCTTTATTTGAAGATGTTTCACTTTATCAGTCCAGTACAGAGATGATTTCCGAAGGCAGTAGATGAGGTAATCAGTCACTCAGCCTGCCTATACTTCAGCTTCATAATAATAATAATAATATAATAATAATAATAATATAATAAAATAAAAATTTTATTTCAGCAGGATACAATGTTTGTACAAAAGAGAATGACATTTGGTGCACATGCCTAAAGCCCCTTTAAATGCAGAGCATTTCGGGCAAACTTTAGATTATAAGGCAATAACAGTATTCCTCAAGATAAAGGTACTGAAAACCGGCTTACAGATTGAGGGACTGATTGCCTCGTCTCCCACTGTGATTCGTATCGTACACAGGTCTACAGAGGGCCTGTAGCTCGGTGGATAGCGCAGTCACCTCGCATACTGAGTGTCCGTGGTTCGATCCCAGACACGAGTGGAAACGTTGGGCATGTTTCCTTAAACCTGCTGTTTCTCTTCACCTAGTAATAAGTACCAGTGTGTTTGTCAACTGTTCCAAGTATTATCTTGGGTGGCTAAAGCTCCCGCTTTACACACGGAGGGCCCGGGTTCGATTCCCGGCGGGTGGAAACATTTCGACACGTTTCCTTACACCTGTTGTCCTGTTCACCTAGCAGCAAATAGGTACCTGGGTGTTAGTCGACTGGTGTGGGTCGCATCCTGGGGGACAAGATTAAGGACCCCAATGGAAATAAGTTAGACAGTCCTCGATGACGCACTGACTTTCTTGGGTTATCCTGGGTGGCTAACCCTCCGGGGTTAAAAATCCGAACGAAATCTTATCTTATCTTATCTTATCAAAGGACCCCAGTGGAATTATATAAGACAGACACCGACCCACACCTAAAAGAAATGGTTATAAGTTTATAACTATAATCATTTTTTAAAGGGGTGAACCGGTAAACCAGCGGAAGGCCTCGGTCAGACGACCAAAAGCTCCAACGACGGGTCATCATCTGACTAAGACCCACGTCAGGAAACACTTGTCCTGTTTCCTGACGAACCTTACGTAACCTAACCCGCACCTAAAGTCAGTACCTGACTAGCCGGGCTGTGGTTCATACGTCGGTTTGCGTGCGGCCAGCAATAACAGCCTGGTTGATCAGGCCCTGATCCACAACGAGGCCTGGTCATGGAGTGGGTCGTGGGGGCACTGACCCCCGAAACATCTTCCAGGTATGCTTCAGATATAGAGAGTCCCCGATGAGTCACTAACTTGACTGGGTTAACCTAGATTGTTAACCCTCTGGGTTAAAAATTTAAACAAAATCTTATCATCTCATGCACTGGAACAATATGATCTGCAGAGAACCAGACACGGATAGGCGATACCTTAGTTAAATCTTCATATTTGCTACTGCCATCACCACAGAAGTGACAGAACAAACGACTGGTAAATACATAATCTCTGCTACAAGCTTCTTATCAGCTGCGACGAGACACAAATTAGATGACCTCATGTGACTTGTGACTTGCATTCACATTTCACTTGTGACTTGCATTCACATTTCACTTGTGACTTGCATTCACATTTCACTTGTGACTTGCATTCACATTTCACTTGTGACTTGCATTCACATTTCACTTGTGACTTGCATTCACATCCCGGCAAGTCATGTTACTTCCAATTTGGGAGCTTTTTTTTCTAGACACCGAGATTATTTTATTATAATAAAAAATGAGGCACTAAACCTACAAGGGTCATACAGCGCAGTGGGGCAAGGAAGAATACATGGGTATCGGGCAGCAAGACGGAGAGGTATTATATTAGTAGGGTCATACAGTGCAGCGGGGCAGGGAAAAGTGCAGGGGTATAGGGCAGCAAGAGGGAGAAGTCTAGACATGAAGAGGCAGGGCGCTGTACGGCAGATGCTGCCATTGGCCTTATAAACCCTTAACAAAGGGGAGAAAACACGTCCCTAACTATCCTCCCGTGACTTCTGCGCCAGCCGTCGTCGGGTGTATCTCTCTCTCTCTCTCTCTCTCTCGCTTGAGTATCAGTGACAAATTTTCCCCGTTCTCTCTGGGAGGCTTGTCCTCATCTATTTTGCCCGCCGGGCAATAAGTCACTCTGACTTTTTTGGGTTATCCTAGGTTCTCTACACATATGCTGCTATGTATGATAATTCTATGTAACTGTATTTGTGTATACCTGAATAAACTTACTTACTTACAGGAGGGGCACCTGTTCAGCGGCTTACTTTTAGCCAACTCCATTTTTTCCGCTCTACGGAAAATTCTTTGTCGGTCTTTGGTGGTACGCCGGTTACTGAACTCAGGTGGGAGTGTAGGCGTCCCTCTTTGCTGGGGCTTGGCAAGAAGGTCCACCGGATCTAATTGGAAACTTCAAGTTTCTATCTCTATATACAAAGGAACTTTTGTTCTTTTTCTCTCATCGCCCAGCCTTGGGCAACAAATCTTCCTCGTGCCATCGAGAAGTCGGGTTTATACTGTCCGTGGTCCTGATAAACCCAACTAAGAAAAGAACGAACTGTCCTCTCGTGATTGAGTGTTTGTTAGGACTTCTGCGCTAGCCTTCGTCGGGTGTGGACGTCTCTCTCTCGCCTGAGTATCAGTGACAAATTTCTCCCGTTCTCACTGGGACGCTTGTCCTCATCTATTTTGCCCGCCGGGCACTCTGGCTTACTTTAGCCAGCTCCATTTTTTCCGCTCTGCGGGAAATTCTTTAACGGTCTTTGGTGGGAAGCCGGTTACTGAACTCGGGTGGGAGTGTGGGCGTCCTTCTCTGCTGGGGCTTGGCAAGAGGGTCCACCGGATCTAATTGGAAACTTCAAGTTTCTATCTCTATTTACAAAGGAACTTTTGTTCCTTTTCTCTCATCGCCCAGCCTTGGGCAACAATTTTTTCTCGTACCATCGAGAAACCGGGCTCGATACGGCGTATGCTGTCAGTGGCCCTGATAAACCCAACAAAGAAAGAAAGAAAAGAAGACTGTTTGTTAGTTGTGGCGCCTGAGCGGTTAGCATAATATTGTGCACTCAATGCTCGTTCTGTGTTGAGTTATTAGTTGTCCCGCCTGAGCGGCTATGTTATTGTGCATCTCTTGCTCGTCCTGTGTTAAGAGATTGTTAGTCGTGCAGACTGAGCGGCTCAGTTTATCATGCATATCATGCTCACTCTGCAAGTGGTATTGCAAAAAAACAGGGTTGGTCATAAAACTTATGCAGCACTGGCCTCAAATGCAGTATAATGTGATTCTTTATTGACAACGTTTCACCCACACAGTGGGCTTTTTCAAGTCACACACGGATCTACCTGGGGTTGGAAGGTACGAGAGTATTTATAGTCATGTTCAGAATGTTGAGGTCAGGTGGAGAATGCTGCATCTGATGATCTACCGGGTGGGGTTATGGAGTCTTGGGTAGCTTGGCAGGGGTATTGGACAAGTTGTAGACCTTCTGCAGTGTTCTATGTTCTTATGTGGGATAGCGATGAAGAAGTTTCTTGGCGAGTGGTTCAGCTATGTTATAGAAGCCATTGTTCTGGTTGAAATTGTTGGTTATAGAGATAAGCGATGATTCCAGGATTCTTCTGTATTGAGTGTTGTCTTCTGTGGCTATAAGTCTTGAGTTTCTGTAGTTAATTAAATGGTTGTGTGAAATGCGATGTTGTACACAGGCATTCCTTGTATCGTCAGTCCTGCTTGCATATTGGTGTTCTGAAATGCGTGTTTGGAGGTCTCTTGATGTTTCGCCCACATATAATATGTTGCAGTCATTACAAGGGATTATGTATACCCCTGCAGAGGATGGAGGCTTGTCCTGTCTACTACTGGTGATGTCCTTGATGGTCATGGTTGTGGAGGTAGATACTTGGAATGATGTTTTGGCAAAGATGTTGGAAACATGTTTGGCAATGGAGTTGGTGGGGAGGACTATGTATCTCTTCTCGGCAGTGTCTTCTCTGGGTGTGTTGAAGATGTTTAATGCCCGCCGTCTGCAGTCTCTGATGAAGTGACGAGGATAATGGAGTTTAGAAAATACTTGTTCAATTATAGTGCATTCTTCCTCAAGGAACTCATTGCTGCAGATTCTGAGTGCACGTAGGAAGAAGCCTATAATCACACCACGTTTGGTTTTGGTGTCGTGGTGAGAGTAGAAGTGGAGAAGATCGTTTTGGTTGGTGGGTTTTCGATAGACTTTAAAACGAAGTTCGTGGTCAGCTTTGCAGAGCAGAACATCAAGGAAAGGAAGAGTGTTGTCGACTTCTTCTTCAAGTGTGAACTGGATTGAAGGCTCGACCTGGTTGAGCTTGTCTTGGAGAGCTTGAACGTTGAAGCATTTAGGAGTTATGAGGAGAATGTCGTCAACATAACGGAGCCAGGTGACAGACGAAGGAATAATGGTGGAGAAACGTTCGGCTTCTAGATGTTCCATGTATAAGTTCGCCAGGACTGCACTGAGTGGTGAACCCATGGGTAGTCCAAAAGTCTGCTGAAAGAGGTGATTTTCGAAGGAGAAACACGTAAAGCTTCGATTTAAAGTCTATCGAAAACCCACCAACCAAAACGATCTTCTCCACTTCTACTCTCACCACGACACCAAAACCAAACGTGGTGTGATTATAGGCTTCTTCCTACGTGCACTCAGAATCTGCAGCAATGAGTTCCTTGAGGAAGAATGCACTATAATTGAACAAGTATTTTCTAAACTCCATTATCCTCGTCACTTCATCAGAGACTGCAGACGGCGGGCATTAAACATCTTCAACACACCCAGAGAAGACACTGCCGAGAAGAGATACATAGTCCTCCCCACCAACTCCATTGCCAAACATGTTTCCAACATCTTTGCCAAAACATCATTCCAAGTATCTACCTCCACAACCATGACCATCAAGGACATCACCAGTAGTAGACAGGACAAGCCTCCATCCTCTGCAGGGGTATACATAATCCCTTGTAATGACTGCAACATATTATATGTGGGCGAAACATCAAGAGACCTCCAAACACGCATTTCAGAACACCAATATGCAAGCAGGACTGACGATACAAGGAATGCCTGTGTACAACATCACATTTCACACAACCATTTAATTAACTACAGAAACTCAAGACTTATAGCCACAGAAGACAACACTCAATACAGAAGAATCCTGGAATCATCGCTTATCTCTATAACCAACAATTTCAACCAGAACAACGGCTTCTATAACATAGCTGAACCACTCGCCAAGAAACTTCTTCATCGCTATCCCACATAAGAACATAGAACACTGCAGAAGGTCTACAACTTGTCCAATACCCCTGCCAAGCTACCCAAGACTCTATAACCCCACCCGGTAGATCATCAGATGCAGCATTCTCCACCTGACCTCAACATTCTGAACATGACTATAAATACTCTCGTACCTTCCAACTCCAGGTAGATCCGTGTGTGACTTGAAAAAGCCCACTGTGTGGGTGAAACGTTGTCAGTAAAGGATCACATTATACTGCATTTGTGTTTATATTTCCATTGAGTCGGTATTTTATACCATTTATTTCCAGCACTGGCCTACAAACAGTCAAGCAGGGATGGCCCCATCACTGAAAACGTGCTTACCAACATACTTAGGGCTGTAACACCAGACAGGGAGACTGCTCGTGTCCAAGCTGTGAGTGCATCTCACTCCTGGGACTTCATCTAAACAGTTCCCATTTCGGCAATGGGAACACGCCTTGACCCAACGACCCTCTGTATTGCAGTGGCTTTGCACCTTGCTGGCCCAATTCACACGGAATATATGTGTATTTGCGGCGATGTGCAAGCCAACCAATATGGTCTACAAGGTCTTGACTGTTCCAAAACCAAGGGCTGGCATGCAAGACACAATGAAGTCAATGATATCACAGAGAGAACCCTTGCTACAGCTGCATGCCCAGCCGAGAGAGAGAGAGAGAGCCCCAATCACTAGCAGCCAACAGTACCCACAACCCAGCAAACTGCCCCGACAGGATCACCATCAGTCCTTGAAAGAATGGCAAGCTCTTAGCATGGAAATATACCTGTGTACCGACACTGGCTGACAACTACATCTGTCAGTGCTGGGCAGCAGGGAGGAGCTGCTGATCACAGGGAGGAGTACAAGATCGGCAAGTACCAGTACATAAACTAACAGTATCAATTTGTCCCGGTGGGATCAGAGACCTTGGGATCATAGGGAAAAAATGCCACACATTTCCTTGAAGAACTGAGTTCCAGACTCATTGATGCTACCAGGGACCTAAGGGCAGCCCCACTCATGTTCCAGTGCCTCAGCTTGGCCATCCAGAGGGGAAATGTATGCTGCATACTGGGTTCACGTTCATCTTTGGAGGAACTGGAGGAGATTCATAAACTTTGATATATTGTACCAATGTATTCATGTGTGTGTTTTCTGTCTATTAATAAAATTCATATAGATTATAAACTGCAGGGGTTGGTAGGAGAAGAAAATATTCAAAGAGCTCCGGGGAGAACCTCAAGTTTTCCCTGAGGTACGTTTATTGTCTTCTCTGAGGATGAGCGCTCCCAGTATAGTTCTAGAGATGGTACCTCCCTATAGAAAATATATATACGTATATATATATAATATATATATATATATATATATATTATATATATATATATATATATATATATATATATATGTCGTGCCGAATATGTAAAACTGGTCAATTAGCAAGAACTCATTTAAAATTAAGTCCTTTCTAAAATTTTCTTTTATAGGTTTAAAGATATATATTTTTCATTATTATATTTTTTTTATTATCACACCGGCCGATTCCCACCAAGGCAGGGTGGCCCGAAAAAGAAAAACTTTCACCATCATTCACTCCATCACTGTCTTGCCAGAAGGGTGCTTTACACTACAGTTTTTAAACTGCAACATTAACACCCCTCCTTCAGAGTGCAGGCACTGTACTTCCCATCTCCAGGACTCAAGTCCGGCCTGCCGGTTTCCCTGAATCCCTTCATAAATGTTACTTTGCTCACACTCCAACAGCACGTCAAGTATTAAAAACCATTTGTCTCCATTCACTCCTATCAAACACGCTCAAGCATGCCTGCTGGAAGTCCAAGCCCCTCGCACACAAAACTCCTTTACCCCCTCCCTCCAACCCTTCCTAGGCCGACCCCTACCCCGCCTTCCTTCCACTACAGACTGATACACTCTTGAAGTCATTCTGTTTCGCTCCATTCTCTCTACATGTCCGAACCACCTCAACAACCCTTCCTCAGCCCTCTGGACAAACAGTTTTGGTAATCCCGCACCTCCTCCTAACTTCCAAACTACGAATTCTCTGCATTATATTCACACCACACATTGCCCTCAGACATGACATCTCCACTGCCTCCAGCCTTCTCCTCGCTGCAACATTCATCACCCACGCTTCACACCCATATAAGAGCGTTGGTAAAACTATACTCTCATAATTCCCCTCTTTGCCTCCAAGGACAAGTTTCTTTGTCCACAGACTACTAATGTACCATCTACTCATGTTTTTTCTCTATCAATTCTATGATTTAACTCATTTTTCAAGACCATCCGGGAAGATCCACTCAATATCTGAGGTACGTTCACTCCTCTCTACTCTCTCCCATAATCTAGATATTCCATCTATATATATCACCTAATATATTTTTATTATCTATAACTATATACTTATTACTAGTATTAATTATAAATTATATTCTTCTTTGCCAATGTACAATTCATACCACAACTCTGTAAATTAATCCTTTCAAATTTCTTTCTTAGAATTTTTCATTAATGTTAATGTAAAAATTTTTAATTTTGCACCAAAAGAATCTTAGAGAACTTACCTAACCTTATTATAACAAGAACAATTTATTTTAGCCTAACCCAACTAAATATATTTTAGATGTGTTTACAATAATTTAATACTGAACAAACACAGTGAAACATATTTTTTTTGTTAGGTTCAGAGGTTCAGAATGATTTTGGCGAAATTATTGCATACACAAATTTTCACTTGTCCTATATGGCAAGATGAGCGTTGCTATTTAAGCCAAGATCGCAAGTTCTGCCTATTCGGCATGACATATATCATTATATATATATTATATATTATAATATATATATATATATATATATATTATATATATATATATATAATATAATAAAATACATATACATTGCAAAAGCCTTTGACAAGTGTGACCATGGTGTAATAGCACAAAATGCGTGATAAAGGAATAACAGGAGAAGTTGGTAGATGGATCTATAATTTCCTGACAAATAGAACACAAAGAGTAGTAGTAAACAGAATAAAATCTGAGGTGGCTACGGTGAAAAGCTCTGTTCCACAAGGCACAGTACTTTCTCCCATCTTGTTCCTCGTCCTCATATCCGACATACACGGATATAAGCCACAGCACCATGTCTTCCTTTGCAGATGACACCAGAATTTGCATGACAGTGTCTTCTATTGTAGACACTGCAAGACTCCAGGTGGACATCAACCAAATCTTAAAATGGGCTGCAGAAAACAATATGAAGTTGAATGATGAGAAATTTCAATTACTCCAATATGGAATAACATGAGGAAATTAAAACTACATTGAGTATAAAACAAATTCCAACCACACAATAGAGTGAAAAACTAATGTAAAAGACCTGGGAGTGATCATGTCAGAGGATCTTGCCTTCAAAGACCATAACACTATCAATCGCATCTCCCAGAAAAATGACAGGATGGATAATGAGAGCCTTCAAAACTAGGGATGCCAAGCCCATGATGACACTCTTCAGGTCACTGTTCTATCTAGGCTGGAATATTGCTGCACACTAACAGCACCTTTCTAGGCAGGTGAAATTGTTGACCTAGAAAATGTACAGAGAACCTTCACAACACACATAACTGCTATAAAACACCTCAGTTATTGGGAATCCTTGAAGTTCCTCAACCTGTAACAAAATAAGTATCAGGGGCCCAAGACTGTTTAACTGTCTCCCAGCATCCATAAGGGGGATTACCCCTGGCTGTCTTCAAGCAGTCACTGGACAGGCACCTAAAGTCAGTACCTGGCTAGCCAGGCTGTGGTTCGTACGTCAGGTTGCATGTGGCCAACAATAACAGCCTGATTGATCAGGCCCTGAGCCACCATGAGGCATGGTCACAGACTGGGCCATGGGGGCGTTGACAACCGGAACCCTCTCCAGGTATATTGGTGATTCATGAAATCGTAATGACACGATTGCAAACAAACCATACCACGGGTGGGGTTTGATTCCACGGTCAGAGAGTCTCAAAACTCCAGACCGTCGCGTTAGCCACTGGACCAGCTAGCCACTGTCAGCAGCAGCTGACAGTGGTACAGCAGCAGCTGACGGTGGTGCAGCAACAGCTGACCGTGGTACAATAGTATTTCTCACCCTTTTTACCACAGGGTTGGCACTAGAAGCTTTCTTTGGGCTCATGGTGGCTTATTTAGCAGTTACAAGCACTAAAAACAACAGAGTAATACAAAATACTGTACATCGCATGTATGCGTGAAAAAGTCCGCCCTGGCTTGTAAACAATGGTACACTAGCTGAAGGCAGGGCAGCTGAGGCTCATTCAACCTGGACGGACAGGCCAAGTCGGGACGAATGATGTTAGTTGAGTTTTTCATCGGTGGCCGGGCCAAAAATTTTTGCGCTAAAACGCTTCTTTTGGCGATTTTTTCATTAGACGATGCCTTCACTGGTCGGGGGTCCACTGTGTATTTATATATACTATATATATATATATGTCGTGCCGAATAGGCAGAACTTGCGATCTTGGCTTAAATAGCAATGCTCATCTTGCCATATACGACAAGTGAAAATTTGTGTATACAATAATTTTGCCAAAATCATTCTGAACCTAACGAAAAAAATACATTTCACTGTGTTTGTATTAAGTTATTATAAACAAATCTAAAATATATTTAGTTGGGTTAGGCTAAAATAAATTGTTCTTGTTATAATAAGGTTAGGTAAGTTTTCTAAGATTCTTTTGATGCAAAATTATAAATTTTTACATTAACATTAATGAAAAAATATATCTTTAAATGTATAAGAGAAAATTTTAGAAAGGACTTAATTTTAAATGAGTTCTTGCTAATTGACCAGTTTTACCTATTCAGCACGACATTATATATATATATATATTTATATTTATATATATGCTATGCATAGTATAAGTGGCTTTGCACCTAATGCATCCATTATCTGTATTTTTTGTACCTCTGTATGTGTCAAAATTGGGAATAATAAATAAATAAATAAATAATAAATAAAAATAATAAATAATTATATTATATATAATTATATATATAAAATATATTATAATTATATATATATATATATACATGACCCGCTAACGATCACTCAAATGCGACCAATATGTAATGTATTATGTAATGCGTTTGTAGTTATGTTGGGGGTCTGATGGACTACTTCACATATTCTTATGGACAATTCGTCAGTATGGCACTAACATATATGGAATGAAAATTCGTTACGGGGTCCTGTATTATTAGTTATAATGAATGATGGTAAGTTTCTTTTTCGGGCCACCCTGTCTTGGTGGGAATCGGCCAGTGTGATAATAAAAAAAATAATAGTATATATATATATATATATTTATATATATATATATATATATACATATATACATATATACATATACATATATACATATACAGTGGTCCCTCGTTTTTCGTAATTAATCCGTTCTTGGAGGAGCTACTATAAACGAAATTTACGATTTGCGAATCAATTTTCCCCATATGAAATAATGTAAATACAATTATTCCATTCCTGACACCCAGAAGTATTAAAACAAAAAAATTTTTTACATGAAATATACATGTAGTACATAAACAATACAATGGGACATGATGAATGAAACATTAACAGCATAACACTTACCTTTATTGGAGATTCTTCTTAGTGTATGGGAGACTGGAGGAGGAGAGAGATTGGATTGTCTACAGTTTGGAAGGGGAATTCCCTTCCAGCAACACCTCAGGTACCAATTGCTTCTCTGGTTGCTTCTCTTCTCTGTTTCTTAATGCCACTAGGACCACCTTGAGAGTCACTCTAGTCCTGTCTCGCAAAGTAACTGTGGAGAGAGCTCTGTTTCTGGCGTCTCTTTAACACTTCCCTAAAATGGCTCAAGACTTTGTCACTGTACATATTTCTCACCTTCTTTACCACAGGCTTGGCACTAGGAGCTTTCTTTGGAGCCATGGTAGCTTATTTAGTACTTGCAAGCACTAAAATGTGTGGAATATTATGAAATATTTCGTAGGGGCACTTGAGGGGACGTTCACTCACTGGTAAACAATGCCAGACTGGCTGGGTATGGAGGCCTCCCCAGCTCACACCATGCGTACGCGTCCCGGATGAACTACTATTTGCGAGTCAACCTATGAAAAGCGAGTCCATGTTTATACGAAAATACCCCTATGATTGGCGAAATTTACGATTGCCGAGAACTACGAAAAGCGAGGGACCACTGTGTATATATATATATATATATATATATATATATATATATATATATATATATTATATAAATAATACAGTGGTCCCTCAATATTCGTCCGGCCTGAAAGTCGTCCATTTTGGAAATCGTCGTGTTATTTCGTCTAAACATCGGATCACAAATGGTCCATTAACTCACTAATCGTCTTTCATCCTGGACGCATACTCACGGCTCTGAGCGCCTCGGCCTCCCTTCCCAGCCAGTGTGCCATTGTTTACCAGTGAGCGACGGTCCCCTCACGTGTTCATACGAAAATTTCATAATATTCCATTCATTTTAGTGCTTGCAAGTGCTAAATAAGCTTCCATGGCTCCAAAGAAGCTCCTAGTGCCAAGCCTTTGGTAAAGAAGGTGAGAAACACGATTGAATATAAGAAAAACATCATTGAACAATATGAAAGTGGCGTACGTGTGGGCGAACTGGCTAGGATGTATAACAAATCCCATAAAACCATATCTTCCATCATAGCCAAGAAAAAGGAAATCAAGGAAGCTGTTGTTGCAAAGGGGGTAAATATGCTGACAAAAATGAGATCACCAGTACTCAAAGATGTTGAGAAGTTATTATTGGTGTGGATAAATGTGGCATGCAAAGAGTACGTAACCTTTATTCGGTGCATGTACACACCCTCATTTACAGGCTATCTCCCTCAACCAGCGAACCAGGGGCTGAGGGTTGATGATGGGGCCCCGTCGTTCAACCAGTACCCAGGTTCCAGCCAATGAGAAGATGGTTTTGGCAATCGCAGAGGTGATGTGGGTACCACTCGCCTGTCTGCCCTTGTCATTCCCATTCTAGAGCTGGTTGAAGCATGGTCTGCTCTCTAGTGGCTTCTATTCTGCCTTGCTTACCGTGGAGTGCACTAATACCTATTGTTGTACATAGTGTATATAGTGTACACACTTCTGTTCTAAATTGGTGAAGGATAATATAAGTCAAAAGTTTTTCTGCTGTGTTTATTTTGCTCTCTTTACACCCAGGATAACAGGCCTTTGGGACTTCTGGGTTGTAATATGGGTAGCCTGTCCGAGAGCTGGAGCTGGACTTAGAGCACGGGTTGAGCCTAGGGTGACGCTGGAAGCAGGAACATTGTGTAGCTTGCTGTCTGGCATTGCATTAGCTTTGCCAATGCTTTACAAACTTTGCGTGTTAGTTGCCTTGCTATGGTCAGCCTTGCTGTTGTATGATCGTTCAACAGCTCGCTACCAGCTTGTTCGGTGTGCTCGCTTCACTACAGTCAATCTTGTGTGAAAATTTTGCAGTCAGTTTTGCTATTGTGCATCCACCTTGCAAGCGTATGTGCGTATTCTGCAATCGTACTGTGCATACAAATAACTTATACATTGGGGTATGCCACCTAGACGAGTCAGACATCTGGTGTCGGCATATACTTTATTTAACTTGCCTAAATTGTCCCTACAGCGTTGTTGGCAAATTGCTCGTTCCATTGGCATTGATTACGAACGCACTTTCACAGCTGTGCAACTGCGTTCACTGATCACTGACAAACTTCGGGAAGAGGAGATGGCACATCAGACTCTTCCCTCTATGGGAGCCAGGAATAAAACTCCGATGTTCTCGCAGGAGGAAGATGATACATCAATGGAGCAAAATCATCAGTCTAGTGCAGCAGGGTTGTCTCAAGGTGAATCAGCGGCATTGGCACTTGAGCTGGCAAAAATCAATCTTGAGCAGTCTAGGGAGCAGAGGGCATTTGCCAAGGAAGAGTTTGATAGGGAAAAAGAAAGAAGGCAGTTTTCGCAACTTGTAAATGACTTTAATTTACAGAAAGCAGTACAGCTTGTTCCCCGCTTCAATGAGGCCGAACCAGAACAATTTTTCGAAGCTTTCAAAAATCAGGCTCGAGCCTTGAGGTGGTCGGAACAGCATTGGGAATCGTTGGTTCACACAGCATTGTTTGGTAAGGCACAGGAATTTACGTCAGTGTTAAATGACACTGAATTTTCTGATTATAAAGTGGTGAAGACCACAGTTTTGAGAGCATATACATGTATCCCAGCTAAGTACATGTATAGGAAAAACTTCAAGTTAGGCAGACAACAGCTTGGTCAATCCCTGGTTGATTTTGTGCGACAGCAGACTAAAGTTTTTACCAGCTGGTATAAAGCAAGTGGTGTTGCTACCTTCGATGATCTTGTGCAGCTTATTCTGGTTGACAGCCTGCTGGAGTCTGTGGGGCTTTTTTTTAGTGAGGGGATGCGGGCTACTGTCCGCCCATGTCTTGGACCTATGTTTGCCCGACTGTCTGCTGTCTCACTCTGAGTTTAGGGTTTGGCTTTTTGTCACGAGAAAAGCTGAGCTCTATCTAAGAGTTGGATGGTTGAGAGGAAAGGTGGTCCCATTATTTGGTGCCATGGTGGCACGGTTACCACTGGGAGGTGGGAGCCTAATCCTGAACCTTCTCGGGGTGGGGGTGTGGCATGCAAAGAGTACGTAACCTTTATTCGGCACATGTACACACCCTCATTTACAGGCTATCTCCCCAACCAGCGAACCAGGGACTGAGGGTTGATGATGGGGCCCCGTTGTTCAACCAGTACCCAGGTTCCAGCCAATGAGAAGATGGTTCTGGCAATCGCAGAGGTGATGTGGGTACCACTTGCCTGTCTGCCCTTGTCATTCCCATTCTAGAGCTGGTTGAAGCACGGTCTGCTCTCTAGTGGCTTCTATTCTGCCTTGCTTACCGTGGAGTGCACTAATACCTATTGTTGTACATAGTGTATATACTTCTGTTCTAAATTGGTGAAGGATAATACAAGTCAAAAGTTTTTCTGCTGTGTTTATTTTGTTCCCTTTACACCCAGGATAACAGGTCTTTGGGACTCCTGGGTTGTAATAATAAACTTGAAACAAGTAGCAGGAGATAGTCTTATGACGTCGATTATTTGTGAAAAGGCTAGGCAGTTGCATGATAATTTGGTAAAGAAATTGCCTGCAACTAGTGGTGATGTGAGTGAATTTAAGGCCAGCAAAGGCTGGTTTGAGAGATTTAAGAAGTGTACTGGCATACACAGTGTGATAAGGCATGGTGAGGCTGCCAGTTCAGACCAAAAAGCGGCTGAAAAATATGTGCAGGAATTCAAGTACATAGAGGCTGAAGGACTGAAACCTGAACAGGTGTTCAATTGTGATGAAACAGGCCTCTTTTGGAAGAAAATGCCAAAGAGGACCTACATTACTCAGGAAGAAAAGGCACTGCCAGGACACAAGCCTATGAAAGACAGGCTGATGCTCATGTTCTGTGCTAATGCTAGTGGGGATTTCAAGTGAAGCCATTACTAGTGTACCATTATGAAAATCCCAGAGTGTTCAAGAAAAAAATGTTATGAAGAGTAAATTGTGTGTGTTTTGGAGATCTAATAGTAAGGCATGGGTCACGAGGGAAATTTTCGTCGAGTGGTTCAATGAAGTGTTTGGCCCTTCTGTGAAGAATTACCTCCTGGAAAAGAAATTGGATCTCAAGTGCCTCCTAGTAATGGACAATGCACCTGCTCATCCTCCAAACTTGGATGACCTAATTCTGAAGGAGTTTGGGTTCATCACAGTAAAGTTCTTGCCCCGAATACCACTCCTCTCCTCCAGCCCATGGACCAGCAGGTCATTTCAAACTTTAAAAAACTCTACACCAAAGCAATGTTTGGAAGGTGCTTTAATGTGACCTCAGACACTCACTTGACCCTAAGAGATTTTTGGAAAGAACACTTCAGTATTCTCCATTGCATAAGCCTTATAGGTAAGGCTTGGGAGGGAGTGACTACCAGGACTTTGAACTCTGCTTAGAGAAACTTGTGGCCAGATTGTGTCCACCGGAGGGATTTTGAAGGGTTTGAGGCGGCCCCTGATGAGCCTATGTCAGTTGTGAACTCTATTGTGGCACTGGGGAGTTCCATGGGGTTGGATGTTAGTTTGGAGGATGTGGAAGAGTTGGTGGAGGACCACAAGGAAGAGCTAACCACAGAGGAGCTGCAAGAGCTTCAGCAGGAAGAGCAACAGATCGCAGCTCAGAATTTTGCTGCAGAGGAGGAGGAAGAGAGATGGAAGAAGGTGCCTTCTTCAGAAATTAAGGATATTTTTGAAATGTGGGATAGGATGGAAAGATTTATGGAGAAACATCACCCTGAGAAGGATGTTGCAAGCCATATCGGCAACTTGTACAGTAACAGTCTTGACCCATTTTAGGGAAGTTTTAAAGAGACGCCAGAAACAGAGCTCTCTGGACAGTTTTTTTGCGAGACAGGACTCCAGTGACTCTCAAGCTGGTCCTAGTGGCATTAAGAAACAGAGAAGAGAAGTAACCCCAGAAAAGCACTTGGTACCTGAGGTGTTGATGGAAGGGGATTCCCCTTCCAAACAGTAATTCAATCTCTCTCTTCCTCCAGTCTTCCATACACTAAGAAGAATCGCAAATAAAGGTAAGTGTTATGCTGTTAATGTTTCATTCATCATGTCCCATTGTATTGTTTATGTACTACATGTATATTTCATGTAAATTTTTTTTTTGTTTTAATACTTCTGGGTTTCAGGAACGAATTAATTGTATTTACATTATTTCTTATGGGGAAAACTGATTCGAAAATCGTCTATTTCGATAATAGTCCCACTTCCAGGAACGGATTAAGGACGATAGTTGAGGGACCACTGTATATATAATTTATTATTTATTTATTTAAATGGTTTCTTGTTAGTGTACCTTTAATATGGTTTACAGGATGTGGAAAGTGACATACACAAGTGTTGCACCATTTGCTTCCTTGGGATGGCTCTATCTTGTCCAGGGAATTCCTTATGGTCTTCAAGACAAATTCATTCCAATTCAGCTTCGCTCAAATGGATTAGATTATTCAAGGTAAGATATGAAAGTTCTGTTGTCTATTTAGGTAACTTGACTACAAACTGCATCAAGTCACAGATATGGTCCATAAAGTGCTGTTGGGGTGTAAGCAAAGTAACATTTATGAAGGGATTCAGGGAAACCGGCAGGCTGGACTTGATTCCTGGAGATGGGAAGGAGGGTTGTTAATGTTGCAGTTTTATAACTGTAGTGTACTCATGCCTCTGGCAAGACAGTGGCGGAGTGAATGATGATGAAAGTTTTCCTTTTACAGGTCGCCCTGCCTCGGTGGGAAATGGCCAGTGTGTTAATAAAAAATAATATAAAAAAGCCAAAATATAACTACAATTCCTCAAAAAGATCTAAATCTTCCCTTTTAAGGTTCATTTAATGTAGGTTCACCCTTCTCATTGCTTCTGTAACTCATCGTTCATGAACCATATACTATAGTCCTATTTACTAGTTAACAGTAAATTAAAAATGGAGGAGCAGATGAAGGAGTTCCGGTCCTAAGACCATGTCAGTAAATGAATTCATTGCTAAGCAAGGTGCATACTATAATGGTAGTGGGTTTGTGTCGACCATCTTTGATATTGTTTTAATGTCACTTTTGCACAATTTATAATATTTTTAGTATATTTTTAAATGTTTTTACAGGAGTGTACTTTATATTGTAATAAACAGAATAGAAGAAATCAGCTCTAATATAAATTATTTAGGTATGAATACTGGTCAGAGAGCCCACAGTAAGTACAAGTCATTGGTAAACGAGTACGTCAAGTGAGGAGAGGCTGTAATCATAACAATGGACAATTTTGTAACCAACGGACTTCATCCATTGTATATGAATCATGTAACTCACTGAATTTTGTTCACTACAGTGGACCCTTGGGTAATGATTTTAATCTGTTCCAGAGAGCTTGTCCTTAACCGATTTTATCGTTAGCCAAATTAATTTTCCCCATAAGAAATAATGGAAATCCAATTAATCTGTTCCAGACACCCAAAAGTATTAAAAAAAATAATTTTTTTACATGAAATATACATTTCTCTACACAGAAAACAATGAAACATGCAAAATAAATACCTAAATAAATACTAAAATGACACTTACCTTTATTGAAGAGTATTGATGTGTGATGAGACACTGTTTTTCATGAACAATCTGGGATTTTCAGAGTGATACATGAGTAAAGGCTTCACTTTGCAATCCCCACTAGCATTACAACAAAACATGAGAGTTAGCCTGTCTTTCATAGGCTTGTGTCCTGGGAGTGCCTTTTCCTCCTGAGTAATGTAGGTCATGTTTGGCATTTTCCTCCAGAACAGGCCTGTTTCGTCACAATTGAACACTTGCTGGGGTTGGAATTTTTCAGCTTTGCCATGCCTTATCACTGTGTATGCCACTATGATTCTTAAATATCTCAAACCAACCTTTGCTGGCCTTAAATTCACCAATATGAGCACTAGTTCCAGGCATTTTTTCCTGTTCACCTGGGTGTTAGTCAACTGGTGTGGGTCGCATCCTGGGGGACAAGATTAAGGACCCCAATGGAAATAAGTTACAGTCTTCGATGACGTACTGACTTTCTTGGGTTATCCTGGGTGGCTAACCCTCTGGGGGTAATTGTTTCTTGGTAATCGTTTCTCGTTAAGCCACACCAACAACAGTCTCTCCACATCTTTGAGTAGTACAGCTGACGGTGGTGCAGCAGCAGCTGACGGTGGTGCAGCAACAGCTGACAGTGGTGCAGCAACAGCTGACAGTGGTGCAGCATCAGCTGACAGTGGTGCAGCAACAGCTGACAGTGGTGCAGCAACAGCTGACGGTGGTGCAGCAGCAGCTGACAGTGGTGCAGTAGCAGCTGATGGTGGTACAGCATCAGCTGATGGTGGTGCAACAGCAGCAGCTGACCACGGTACAGCAGCAGCTGACGGTGGTGCAGCAGCAGCTGACAGTGGTGCAACAGCAGCTGACGGTGGTGCAGCAGCAGCTGACGGTGCAGCGATCTCTGTTTTGTAAGCATATTTGACCCATTGACAACAACAGCTTCCTTGATTGCTTTTTCGTTGGCCAAGATAGTAGTGATGGTTCAATGGGGTTTGTTATATAACCTGGTCAACTTAGAGACACACACTCCACTTTCATATTTTGCGAGGATCTCTTTCTTCAATTCAATAGTATTTCTTACCCTCTTTACCACAGGGCTGACACTAGAAGCTTTCTTTGGGCCCATGGTGGCTTATTTAGCAGTTACAAGCACTAAAAACAATGGAATAATACAAAATGTATCGCATGTATGCATGGAACTGTCCACCCTGGCTTGTAAACAATGGCACACTGGGTGGCCCAGGCGTGCGGACGAGTTCAGGACGAATGTCCTTAGCTGAGTTTTTCATTGTTGGCCGAGCCAATATTTTTACACGAAGACGCATCGATATCCGATTTTATCGCTATCCGATGGCATCGTTACCCAAGGGTCCACTGTACAGTGGACCCCCGGTTAACGATATTTTTTCATTCCATAAGTATGTTCAGGTGCCAGTACTGACCGAATTTATTCCCATAAGGAATATTGTGAAGTAGATTAGTCCATTTCAGACCCCCAAACATACAAGTACAAACGCACTTACATAAATACACTTACATAATTGGTCGCATTCGGAGGTAATCATTATGCGGGGGTCCACTGTATTTCCAAAGTTCATTGAATCAAAATGCTGTAGGCCTAGGGTTGTTACAGTGTGAATGTAGTCAAAGTATAGACCATTAATTGGGTAAAATGCCAGGCCAAAACTTGTCTGATATGAATTTTAAAAATGCCTAAAGCCAATCTGTGTACTACAGGAATCTTTCTTATAACCATCCTGGCATAGCGTCCATCCTTGGGATGGAAGCTGTGCCAGTGTATTGACCTATTTGACCAAGTTTAACTTTACTGCACAAATACAACAATAATTAAAATAAAAATATAATACAGTAAAATAAAATTAGGTCTTCCCAGAAAATCAAATGGTTTGCAGTGAGTAAAGAGAGAAGATATGTCAGATAAAATCGTTTAAGTGGCATTTCTCAAAATTGACCTGTTTGAGCTGATTCTTGAAATTGTCGTTTCTCTAAAGTGATGCCTGTTTTTTGCAGTTTTTAGGTGCTACTTACCACAATCGTACTGTATGTACATCCTTTAAAGTATAGTAATTTATTTTTTCAGCGTTTCATTGCTAAAAGTGCTATTGGTACCTTGGATTGCTAAAGGATTATGGGCTCCCATAGTGGAGGTGTGGGGTGGGCGGCATCGCTGGTTGGTATACTCTCTTCTTGGCCTTGCACTGTCTTCTTATGCAGGTAGTGCATTATTTTTGTTACAATTTTCACTCAAATAGTACATTGGATTTTGGTAAGAAGTTATACAATATCACCATTGGGCTATTATTATTCGCTCTCTGTGTGCCAGTATGTTCACTCACAGGATAAGTGGTGCTGCTCAATAAGCTCACTCCCTCAGAGCAATATACAGTATTTTTTTTTTCTTAAGTTTGAAAACAGTATCATTGTTACTGTTTTCAAATTTAAACAATTCACCTTCAAATATTTATTTGCAAACTATAGTACAGTAATTACAGACATAGGTATGGAATCTTGGCATAATGTATATATAGTACATATTAGTACTATGTACTGTATAATACTTATCAAGACTTAATCTTAGATATACTTAATGGCTTTAGTAAGTAAGCAAGGCAAAAACTCATTACAAAAAGAACAAAAGTTATTTTAAGATACACTGTACATATAATAGTTCCCATAGCTTTTCATTATTTGATTAAAAATTTCTTTTTATTAAATTCATGGGGAAGTGCTAACCCACAGTTTTCTTTATAATAACTTGGCAGTGCCTTTTCCAGTTGACATTAGCTCCTGAACTTATTAGGGATTCTTGAGACTACCTTCACAAAGCTGTCTGATTAGTCACAAATTTACACTGAATACATTGAGTTTCAGCTCCTGTTTCTCTTAAGGGCATTGAGCAATAGCTCTTGGATTTCATTAGTATTTGGGGATATTGTCACAATGTTTTATCCAGTCAATCTCAAATTTTAGTGGTGATTGTCAAGTCTGATTTCCACTTCCTGGGCCTCTTCAAGGTGTTGAATTACAGCTGTTTGGCCTTTCAAGGACTTTTGAGACTATTTTCACACTGCATGGTATGATTTGTCTCAAGTTCTTGTGGTGCTTGGCCTCTTGAGAGTGTTAATTTATAGTTTCTGGGCCTCTTGGGGGTTTTGAGGTACAGTACTGCATTTTTGGCCATATAAGGTGCACAAGCATATAAGACATATAATTCCTTGAGCATATAAGGTGCAGGGTGATTTTCCAAGACTTTTTGTGGGAAAAAAAGCATGCATGCGTTGAGATACAAGGGGCTCTGAGTGTTGGATTTGGAGAATGCTTGTATCTCTAAGATCACACATTGACTGAAACAAATGTAGTTAATAAAAGTTTGTTATTAGAGTATCACTGAGTAGTAATAAGAACTAGATAAATGAGGTAATGAAATTTGTTGTTTTATAATAACTAGCTAGAAAATGTTTAATTTTAGTTGAGACTCATGGGAAAGGAAAATTAAATGCATCTTCAGTGTTTATATTTGTACCAGTCAGCTCTCTTATTAAATCCCTCTATATAATGTGATTTTTTTTTTCTGAGTTTGACTGGAAAAGTACATCCAAAATTGAATAGCACACACTATGAAGGCCTTTGCACTCAATGTTCAGTTTTGGATGAAATTTTTCAGTTGTATTTACAAAAAATCATACTAAATAAGGAGTGTGATGAGAGAGAGTTGACTTTATTTATAATAATCTCAATCATGTAACACATCATTTCACTTATTTAACTTTATTGCCAAATACAAAAGCTGTGTCTTCAAGTACTGTATAAATGTTCTAGAATCTGAAAAAGATTTTTGTTTTTTTTCCTCAATCAGGTTCATATATGGCCCCAGATGACGTGGTGGGTATAGGGTGCGTGTTGCTGTCCTTAAATGTGTTCTCGGCAGTGCAAGATGTAGCTGTTGATGGATTAGCTCTTCACATTCTTCCTAATAATCAGCTTGGACTTGGAAACACTTTACAGGTATGTAGATATGTAATTTATTTATAGTTTACTATGATAGCTTTTGATCATTTTGATTTTTCTCTTTCAACAAACCGGCCGTATCCCACCGAGGCAGGGTGGCCTAGAAAGAAAAACTAAAGTTTCTCTTTTTAAATTTAGTAACTTATGCAGGGGAAGGGGTTACTAGCTCCTTGCTCCCAGCATTTTAGTCACCTCTTGCAACCCGCATGACTCACGGAGGAAGCATTCTGTTCCACTTCCCCATGGAAAATGATTCACACTTACCTACACCAATTTCTCATCTCTCTAGGCTCAACAGACACTTAAGTTCATTTACACACAGTACCACATGTTGGTGCCTCCTCTGCTCAAGCCAACCCTTGTGTGTTGAACCACAGGCTTCTCACAATCAGTCTTAGCTTAGGGTGGCCAGAAACAGCTTTGATGCCTTTGAGCAAACACTCATCTTTGATACATACAGTAGTTTTTGGCATGATATTTTTTTCAGAATTTTCACAGAACCCTTCAGAATCTACAACACTTTATTCATCATCTTTACAGTCATATTTTATTTATGAATTGATCATAGCCATAGTATCATGGTTACCTAATACATCAGCATGAACATCAGATGTAGATTTTGCAATGTCCTGAAAATACATATGGTATTACAGTACCATAAGTCTAAAAATAGATGTCAAATTTTAGTTAAAATTCATACTTTTAGGTCTTTAGGCACATGCAAAGAAAAAGGTTTGGATTGCACACTGGGCAAAGAGCAACAAAGTAACAACCCATACAAGTGGTGAGAGATGTGTGGATGGCATACTAGTATTGGTAACACAGCTGCTGGTAACTGTTCAGCATGCATTTTGTATTGGGAATTCAGCATATAAAATTCCTTGATGACCCATTCACATTAGAGGCGATTTAAAACACTATAATTAATTTGTGATGTAGAGATGTTTGACTGTATTATAAAATAAATATCATACTGACTCTATCTATGGAAGAGTACAGGGTTAAAAATGGGAGATTATAATTTTACAGTCTAAACCTGTTTTTTTTTTTTTTATGAAATTAATTAGAGTGAAAGCCTAAGCATAGTAATGTACAGTGGAACCTTGTTTTTTGGCCGTAATCCATTCCAGAAGGTCAGCCTAAATTTGAAGCATTATTTCCCATAAGAATTAATGTAACTACAATTAACCCATTCCAGACACCCAAAAATATTCACGAAAAATACATTTTTTAAAGATTAATTATAATTTTACATACACAAAACAATGAGAACTAAATAAAATAAATCAAGAACATTTAAATCATTATTACATACCTTTATTGAAGACTCATGTTGGCTTACGGAAGACAGGGAGGAGGAGAGAGGGAGGACTGATTGTTGTTTGGAAGGGGAATCCCCCTCCATAAGGACTTCGGGTATCAAAGCCCTCTCTGGGGTTACTTCCCTCCCTGCCTGCTACACTCCCTGCCTCCCTTCCACACTCCCTGTTTCCCAGCTACACTCCCTCCCTCCATCCTACACTCCCTGCCTGCCTACTACACTCCCTGTCTGCCTGCTACACTCCCTGCCTGCCTGTTACACTCCCTGCATGCCTGCTACACTCCCTGCCTGCCTGTTACACTCCCTGCTAAACTCCCTTTTGCAACATTAGCTTCCTTGATTTCTATTTTCTTTGCCAGGATGGAAGTGATTGTTGATTTGGATTTCCTATATATCCTGGCAAGTTCTAGCACTCGAACACCACTCTCATATTTTTCAATAACTTCTTTCTTAAATTCCATCGTGTTTCTCGCTTTCTTTACCAGAGGGCTGGCACTCTAAACTTTCTTTGGGCCCACAGTCACACTTAATAAAGAAGCACAAACACCAATGGATTTTACAGAAATGTTTGGACGAATGCGCGGAGTATATGCTCATTCACCAAGAGACACAGGGAGACTGACTTGCCTACGCAGCGGCATCCCAGTGGGAGGCAGGCTGACGTGTCTAATATGGCTGATATACGAGGCGACAGCCGAAATATGGAGCAAAATTTCCGCTGAAAAACCGACCTAAATACGAATCGGCTAATAAACGCAGTGGACGAAAAATGAGGTTCCACTGTATTTTATCCACATAAACATCTACCAGTCAGTTTACATTTAGGTGAACATTAAAATGGTATAAAATACCGACAGGTTGTTAGGTAAGACACATATGCAACAGTTAGGTATCTTCATTTCGAAATGTTTCGCCTACACAGTAGGCTTCTTCAGTCGAGTACAGAAAAGTTGATAGAAGCAGAAGATACCTGAAGACGATGTAATCAGTCGATCACCCTTGAAGTTTTGAGGTGGTCAGTCCCTCAGTCTGGAGAAGAGTATTGTTTCATAGTCTGAAACAATATGGAGTTGAAGTGACAGGATGGAGCCTTATATGCTGCCAGGATGTGAGATGTAGGCCACTAGCAGAGGTAAGAATGTGGTCGTTGGAAGGTCAGGTCCCTCTCAAGTCCAGCCATTCTCACTAGTAGAAGTTGTCCAAGTTGATTTCAGGTCTGTACCAAGGGTATCTTGGCGGCATATAAGGCTCCATCCTGTCACTTCAACTCCATATTGTTTCAGACCACCTCAAAACATTTAGGTCCCCAGTCATTATTTGTGGCTCTAGAGTACAGTAACATTCCCCAAAGTGTGTGTAATATATTGAAGCATTGTGTACCTAAATGGCTTTAGTGCTTATAAGCCACTTATAGCATGAAATATATTTTATTTGCAACCCTTGAATTCGAGAGTAGAAACTATGCTTATATTTTTTTGAACAGTTTTGTGCTTTTTTATATTTATTGTGACAATACTCTTACAATATTGCCACTTAAAAATATACATATGGTATGATATACAATTGACCTATTTTGTGACATTAAAACATAGAAAATTAATAACAACACCTCATATGGAAAATTTGTACCCACCGTCAGCATCAGGGCAGATACACACCACTGCCAGCCCATATTCAGTATTTTTAGCAAGATAACTGTCCATGTATCAGTGAAGCTCATGAAAGGCAAGAAGATTGTCATAAATCATGAAGACATTAAGGAATCAAAGAAGAGTTGAGAGTATGACCACATGCTAGGAAAATAGGAAGGCAACTGGATTGTTGTGAGTTGTGGTGGCTTAGCTGATGCGTGAGTGTGACCCCACTCTGGTTATAATTGCTGAAGCAGAGACAAACTAGGGGTTTATGAGAGACTAATAGAATTAGAGGTGAATAATAGGCAAGAATAGATATTACACAGCTCAGATGTGAGTCCCTAATAGTCTAGGGACAGTCAAGGAAATACAAGAGCTAATAAAAACAGTAAGTACAGTAGTTGACAATTATGATAATTATTGCAATTTATTATTTAATAATGTGAAAATTTTCATGGAGATGTTTTCTGTGTTAAATAACTGTGTATTTTCTTTCCTTAACAGGTGGTTCTCTACAAAGTGGGTTGCCTTGTGGGTGGTGCTGGACTCACCCATCTGTTGGCTGTTACAAACTGGCCTGTAACCTTCACCATCTTAGCCTTTTTATATTTCATTACTGCTGCTTTGTCTTACAGTCTCCGCAATAAAAACTTCCTAATAGAGCCCTGCTGTGAACCAGATACACAAATAGATAGATATATTGCTGGCACATTTTCAAAAAATGACACACTTCATCACACCAAAGAAGTTACTTGTCAAGGTCCCATTTGTAACGTGTCTCAGCAGATCCAAGGTTATTCACTAGTAAAGCAAGTATTTTCTATTTTAAAGGAAATTATTGAGACTACAGGGACACTTTGGTTAAGTGCTTATGTTTTGCTATATAAAATGGGTGAGAGAGGGGCTATTAATAATATGCCATTGTTTTTACTAGATAAGGGTTTATCCAAACAAAGTTTAGCCTTTTGGAATGGAACAGTTTGTCAGGGGCTTTCAATATTAGGGTCATTTTATGGGGGAATTATTTTAACAAAACCAAATGTTAATATTAAGACTGTATTAATAAAGCATTCCAATTATAGATTAGCTGCTATAATAATACAGTATTTTGTGATAGTATTGTTAAATAATTTTGAGGTTTTTGGAAATGAAAACATATGGATTTTCCATGTCATAGGCATTGCATCTCTGTGTTCACTGAGTTACAGCAGTGGAATAATATCAACAGCATCATTCACACTTATGATGAGAGTAAGCAGAGAGTGTACCACAGAGACACAAGCTAGTCACTACAGTGTACTGGCATCTGTAGAGATTGCTGGCAAACTACTGTTTGCAACAGCTGCAGGTTTCATTATTGATTCTGTTGGAATGTCATGGACATTTACATTATTTATAATATTATGTACATTCCCAGTGTTAGTATTAACAGCAATGCCTGACCATCTATGTCATTTAAAAGAGGAATAAAAATTAAGCATTTTCCAGTTTAATAAACTTGTTGAACTAGGCATAAGAATTAACAACTTGGCATCTACACTGCAAACTGAATTGTTTGCAATCCTAATGGTACTAAAGCTTACTTATGACATTGAGCTTGACTCTATCATCATTACTGATTCTATGTCATCACTGAATGCTCTTGACTCATATAATGACTCCAACAACATGCTCATTGGAGAAGCCAGGTATAGATACTCAGGGACAAAGGAATTAATGTACAATTGCTATGGATCCCATCACACACTGGATTACTGTTTCATAAAAAAGTTGATATATTAACCAAGAAGAGTTCCCAGGAGAATGTAGAATATAGCCTTGGTATATCTGTGTCTAGCATTAGGAATAATATTAGGAGAGAAATAAATAATGAAAATGGTTGTTATAGGAATGAAGTTAGAAGCCTGAGTAGATCTATAACCCACTATGATGACATGAATGTAGATAAGCATGTTTATGGAGCAACTTGCAATGTGAACAGACAGACTGATGTTGTAATGGCCAGGCTTAGGGTTGGTTACAAGTACTTCTGGCAGTTTGGGGGAGACAGATAATGATCAAACTAAATGCAAATTATGTGATCAGGCATATGGTCACTGTCTTGAACACTATGTGCTTAATTGTCCACTTATTGAGGAATACAGAGACAGACAGTATAATAACCTATGTGACATGTCAAGATATCTTATTAATGAAAATAAGATACCAGATATACTAAGCAAATTTCCTAAATTTGCTTGTAACAGATAAGTGAACTGTAGATATGTAGATATAAACCCATATGTACACCTGTTAACCCTTTTGGGGCCTAGTTCCTAGGCCTTTAGTGTATCCATATGCCTTTGCGCTACCGTCCACAGGATGGATATGGGGTGCACAATAAACTAGCCACTTCGGTGGCAAAATCTAAAATCTAAGAACTGAATTACCAAGTTTTAAAAGTTAGATGTTATGCTCATTTCAGACTTTTACCTCCAGAACTCAAATCCAACTAAATAGCTTCCCTGAATTGCTTCATTCAATATTACCTAGCTCATATTTCAACAGCATGTCAGTTTAAAATGATTTGTCTTCATTCTAATCAAGCTTGCTTACACATAGCTGGTGGTTGTTCAAGTTCAGGGTGGTGACATCCCCTTCCTGGGATGTCCTTTACTTATCCTTCTATCTACCTTAGATTTATACACCCCCTTTGTCAACTTGCCTTCCTAAATAATCAAAACCTTTCAACAGCCCCACTTCTATTCTCCAAATTTCTTATCACCCCACTATCTTCTGCATATTCACAACATATATTGATCTCAAATATGATATCTCCATTGCCTCCAGCCTCTTCACTGCAACATTTATAGACTATACCTTACACCATTACAAAAAAAAAGTTGGTACCATACCACTGTAGTACATTCCTCTTTATACTTCTATTGATAAACTTTTCATAGGCTCCTCAATGCTCCAGTTACCTTTTCTTCATCTATAATTCACCTTATCTTTCAAACACTCATCTTTACCATTCTTCCCTCACCATTATCTCTCTAACCTCTGCCATGCAGTGCTCAAAAACTCTTATGGGTTTAGCACTCCTTGAAATAAAAAGAGGAATTTAATTATAGAACTTGCATAGAAGACATTGCACATATATGTAATGCACATGGCACTCCTGTTATATGAATTAAAGAAAATTACAAGGTGACTGAAGATTGTTACAGAACAACTTGGGCAACAATGAGAGAGCCAGATTTTACAAGGTAAAACTGAAGGTTACTTTGGTGCTTCCCAACAGTGTGACACAGGTAAGAAGAAAATAGTGAATAAAGATTTGATGAAGGGAAAACAATCGCCTCTTTTTGGCAAAGACTGAGAAACTATAATTCATGCATGTATAACTGATAACAAGCAGAAAAAGGCAAGTCCTTCGTCACAAGAGAGAAGGGTATTTTTATTACATTCATTGGGTAGCAATAAACCCACAGGGATCGTACAACACTTCAACCAAATAACTGCTGCAGCATATGGGCGCCTAGCAAACCTCAGAACAGCATTCCGACATCTTAATAAGGAATCGTTCAGGACCCTGTACACCGTGTACGTTAGGCCCATAATGGAGTATGCGGCACCAGTTTGGAACCCACACCTAGCCAAGCACGTAAAGAAACTAGAGAAAGTGCAAAGGTTTGCAACAAGACTGGTCCCAGAGCTAAGAGGTATGTCCTACGAGGAGAGGTTAAGGGAAATCAACCTGACGACACTGGAGGACAGGAGAGATAGGGGAGACATGATAACGACATACAAAGTACTGAGAGGAATTGACAAGGTGGACAAAGACAGGATGTTCCAGAGATGGGACACAGCAACAAGGGGACACAGTTGGAAGCTTAAGACACAGATGAATCACAGGGATGTTAGGAAGTATTTCTTCAGCCACAGAGTAGTCAGGAAGTGGAATAGTTTGGGAAGCGATGTAGTGGAGGCAGAATCCATACATAGCTTTAAGCAGAGGTATGATAAAGCTCACGGTTCAGGGAGAGTGACCTAGTAGCGACCAGTGAAGAGGCGGGGCAGGAGCTTGGACTCTACCCCTGCAACCTCAACTAGGTGAGTACCTGGGGGAATAGGGGCATTCAGGTTTGGATTCTAGAATGAGGAAGACAGATTCAATTCCTAAGATTAAGATCCCTCACTGGCATCAAAGAGCCTCCCTTGAGGAAAAGAGAAGACTGAGTTGAGCTTAATGGGGTATTTTGTTGACCTCTCAAGAGTGGCATAGTTGCTTTGAAGGACTCTTCTTCCTAGGAACGGGAGCTACCCCTTAGATCAAACTTGATTCCCCTCCATTCCGTAGGTACTGTATGATCATACAGATTTAGTGCTTCCCAATCAATGTATGATCCTTATGGGTTTAATGCATTACCATGATTATAAAGGCTACACTAGTGAGGGACTTGACCAAAGTGGACATATCCTTCCATTCTGTTATACCGAGATGTAGTTGTTATGTGTGATGAATGGTTTTGAAAACCGACAAGTTGAAGAATTGAGACACTTATGCAACACATGGGAATCTTTATTGAAGAAACGTTTCGCCACACAGTGGCTTCATCAGTCCAATACAAAGTAGAAGTGGGTAAGGAGAGTAGAAGTTTGAGGTAATCAGTCCCTCAACCTGGATTCGATGTGTTCAGTCCATCACTGAACTGAACACATCGAATCCAGGTTGAGGGACTGATTACCTCAAACTTCTACTCTCCTTACCCACTTCTACTTTGTATTGGACTAATGAAGCCACTGTGTGGCGAAACGTTTCTTCAATAAAGATTCCCATGTGTTGCATAAGTGTCTCAATTCTGTAGTTGTTATATATATGTCTCTCATATTTGTTCATCTTTCTAATATTACATTGTGATTACCATCGATAAATGCTAAAACGAGAGTAATCAGCTTTATAATATTAAATATTCATTTTCATCTTTCCCATTTTCATTATATGTATATATTTATTCTGGTGAGGAAATCGAACCCGGGCCCTCTGTGGCTAAAGCTCCCACTTCACACACGGAGGGCCCGGGTTCGATCCCCGGCGGGTGGAAACATTTCGACACGTTTCCTTACACTATTGTCCTGTTCACCTAGCAGCAAATAGGTACCTGGGTGTTAGTCGACTGGTATGGGTCGCATCCTGAGGGACAAGATTAAGGACCCCAATGGAAATAAATTAGACAGTCCTCGATGACGCACTGACTTTCTTGGGTTATCCTGGGTGGCTAACCCTCCGGGGTTAAAAATCCGAACGAAATCTTATCTTATCAACATGGGTAACTACCAATTTATGTTTGTGGCCTCACCTCTGCACTACTTGCCTGACGCGAGCTGACGTCAGGGGTGAGTGGTGTGGATTAAGCAGTACAACACCTCTCTCAGTCTCGAAAAGGTCCTCTCTACTTGTTTACTTTGACTGAGAAGTTATTCAGCAGTATAGTATTATTCTCTCAGTCTCGTGAAAGTAGAGTATTTGTAAAACTCTCACCAAGTAAAATCTCTTCAGTGTTTAAAGAGATTTCAATTACTAAGCTTGGATCATCTCTGGTTTGAGTGACCATGTAACTTTATCAAATTCATATGTAAATACCCATTCAGTCAGAAAATGTAATTGTAAACGATATATAAGTTACAAGTCTGTTATTAGTTATTTCTTTATGAGTAAAGGTAGCATTTTAAAATACCTTACAGAATATTACGTAAATTACATTACAACCCCTCCGGGGGTACTCGCTCCCATCTTGTTCCTCATCCTCATATCCGACATAGATAAGGATGTCAGCCACAGCACCGTGTCTTCCTTTGCAGATGACACCCGAATCTGCATGACAGTGTCTTCCATTGCAGACACTGCAAAGCTCCAGGCAGACATCAACCAAATCTTTCAGTGGGCTGCAGAAAACAATATGAAGTTCAACGATGAGAAATTTCAATTACTCAGATATGGTAAACATGAGGAAATTAAATCTTCATCAGAGTACAAAACAAATTCTGGCCACAAAATAGAACGAAACACCAACGTCAAAGACCTGGGAGTGATCATGTCGGAGGATCTCAACCTTCAAGGACCATAACATGTATCAATCACATCTGCTAGAAAAATGACAGGATGGATAATGAGAACCTTCAAAACTAGGGAGGCCAAGCCCATGATGACACTCTTCAGGTCACTTGTTCTATCTAGGCTGGAATATTGCTGCACACTAACAGCACCTTTCAAGGCAGGTGAAATTGCCGACCTAGAAAATGTACAGAGAACTTTCACGGCGCGCATAACAGAGATAAAACACCTCAATTATTGGGAGCGCTTGAGGTTCCTAAACCTGTATTCCCTGGAATGCAGGAGGGAGAGATACATGATTATATACACCTGGAAAATCCTAGAGGGACTAGTACCGAACTTGCACACGAAAATCACTCACTACGAAAGCAAAAGACTTGGCAGACGATGCACCATCCCCCCAATGAAAAGCAGGGGTGTCACTAGCACGTTAAGAGACCATACAATAAGTGTCAGGGGCCCGAGACTGTTCAACTGCCTCCCAGCACACATAAGGGGGATTACCAACAGACCCCTGGCAGTCTTCAAGCTATTACTGGACAAGCACCTAAAGTCAGTTCCTGATCAGCCGGGTTGTGGCTCGTACGTTGGTTTGCGTGCAGCCAGCAGCAACAGCCTGGTTGATCAGGCTCTGATCCACCAGGAGGCCTGGTCACAGAACGGGCCGCGGGGGCGTTGACCCCCGGAACTCTCTCCAGGTAAACTCCAGGTATTAAAAACAAGTTTTAACGCAGTCTTTCCATCACCCCATCTTACAAATCCTTATTACGACTCCACGAGTATATTTGATATTAAGCATCTCCTATACTCAGGCCAAATATATTACAAATTCTAAGGTCAATCGTAATACATTCCTTGGATCAAACATTATTTCTTCAAATTTCCCAAGTGCTGTATAACCCGTATGGGTTAAGTGCTTTCCCTTAATAATAATATAATATAATATAATTGGGTGTTGTTTGGTCCCTGCACAATTCGAGAAAGGTAACCCATTTCCTCAGTTCATTTACATCTTTTACAGTAATAGGGTTCTTTTTGATAATAATAATAATAATACAGTAATAGGGATGTTAATAAATTATCTACAGATGTTGCCCTGTATATATACATATTATGCTTCGACTATTTACAGTGGCAGAAAGGAAAAAGGGTGGAAATACTTCACAGTATTAGTTACATATAAATAACCACAATAATGAGACACTAATAACCACAGTAATAACAAGTGACAATAATACCAATAATAATTTCTGAAGCTTCTCACAGAAATAGCAAACATCGAATTTAAGCTAAAGGATTCTTATAGGAGTCAGGAATCGCGGGAAGAAGTAAAAGCCATAGATGAAATCGAAAGAAACCCAAAGTATTTCTTTTCTTATGCCAAATCAAAGTCGAGAACAACGTCCATTATTGAGCCCCTACTTAAACAAGATGGGTCCTACACAGATGACAGCAAGGAAATGAGTGAGCTACTCAAGTCCCAATATGACTCAGTTTTTAGCAAGCCGCTAACCAGACTGAGAGTCGAAGATCATAATTAATTTTTTATGAGAGAGCCACAGAATTTGGTTAACACAAGCCTATCTGATATTATCCTGACACCAAATGACTTCGAACAGGCGATAAATGACATGCCCATGCACTCTGCCCCAGGACCAGACTCATGGAGAGGGAGCATGGACACGGGGGTCGTCCCACAGTTACTAAAAACAACAGACATAGCCCCACTCCACAAAGGGGGCAGTAAAGCAATAACAAAGAACTACATACCGATAGCACTAACATCCCATATCATAAAAATCTTTGAAAGGGTCCTAAGAAGCAAGATTGCCACCCATCTAGATACCCATCAATTACACAACCCAGGTCAACATGGGTTTAGAGCAGGTCGCTCCTGTCTGTCCCAACTACTGGATCACTACAAGGTCCTAGATGCACTAGAAGGCAAAAGGAATGCAGATGTAATATATACAGACTTTGCAAAAGCCTTCGACAAGTGTGACCATGGTGTAATAGCGCACAAAATGCGTGATAAAGGAATAACAGGAAAAGTAGGTAGATGGATCTATAATTTCTTCACAAACAGAACACAAAGAGTAGTAGTCAACAGAGTAAAGTCTGAGGCGGCTACGGTGAAAAGCTCTGTTCCACAAGGCACAATACTTGCTCCCATCTTGTTTCTCATCCTTATATCTGACATAGACAAGGATGTCAGCCACAGCACCGTGTCTTCCTTTGCAGATGACACCTGAATCTGCATGACAGTGTCTTCCATTGCAGACACTGCAAGGCTCCAGGCGGACATCAACCAAATCTTTCAGTGGGCTGCAGAAAACAATATGAAGTTCAACGATGAGAAATTTCAATTACTCAGATATGGTAAACATGAGGAAATTAAATCTTCATCAGAGTACAAAACAAATTCTGGCCACAAAATAGAGCGAAACACCAACGTCAAAGACCTGGGAGTGATCATGTCAGAGGATCTCACCTTCAAGGACCATAACATTGTATCAATCGCATCTGCTAGAAAAATTACAGGATGGATAATGAGAACCTTCAAAACTAGGGATGCCAAGCCCATGATGACACTCTTCAGGTCGCTTGTTCTATCTAGGCTGGAATATTGCTGCACACTAACACCACCTTTCAAGGCAGGTGAAATTGCTGACCTAGAAAATGTACAGAGAACCTTCACAGTGTGCATAACGGAGATAAAACACCTCAGTTAATGAGAGGACTTGAAGTTCCTGAACCTGTACTCCTTGGAACACAGGCGGAAGAGATACATGATTATATACACCTGGAAAATCCTAGGGGGACTAGTACCGAACTTGCACACGAAAATCACTCACAACGAAAGCAAAAGACTCGGCAGACGATGCAACATCCCTCCAATGAAAAGCAGGGGTGTCACTAGCACGTTAAGAGACAATACAATAAGTGTCAGGGGCCCGAGACTGTTCAACTGCCTCCCAGCATACATAAGGGGGATTACCAATAGATCCCTGGCTGTTTTCAAGCAGGCACTGGACAAGCACCTAAAGTCGGTACCTGACCAGCCAGGCTGTGGCTCGTACGTTGGACTGCGTGCAGCCAGCAGTAACAGCCTGGTTGATCAGGCTCTGATCCACCAGGAGGCCTGGTCACAGACCGGGCCGTGGGGCGTTGACCCCCGGAACTATCTCCAGGAAAACTAAAAATTTATACACCACATGCCACCAATTTAATCAGGATGGGGAGGGGTTGCTTTTTTGTCATCCTCCTCCCTCACTGCCTTGTGTCAGCCTCTTTCCTCAGTGTTTCGTGTCAGTGTCCTCTGGGCGGCCTAGGCTGGCCAGACGTCCTGCTTTTGAGCACTCTGTACCACTTAAAGCAGGATGTTAATTTGTTCTCCTTTCTCGGGGCCTGTCTAAAAAGAATTATGTAAATTACCTTTGTATACTAAAACAGGGAACTGAAGGCCACAATAACCACTGACATATTTTTATTATAATTTTTTGTAGTTGCCATTGGAAACACTACGTGTAGTCGCAGTGTATATGTGTACCAGATGAGTCAAGCTATCAACCCCGTAACTGTCCAAACACAGATCTACATTTGCGCGCGTAGTGCTCCGCCCTTGGGTTTCTCCATAAGAAATAATGTAAAAAAAAAAAGGTGGATGTACATTTGGAGCACTACACGAGCAAACGTAGATCTACGTTTGGACAGTTTAAAGGTTAAGTACACGGAGTCTGAGAGCGAGACGGTCAATCTGCCAAAAGCCGCAGTGGAAAGTGGTCAACTTTATTAGAAAAATAATACAAAATAACATTCATCACATTACGTATAGTGATATTTGACAAATAAATAATTCTGCTAAGTATATTTTCTACAACATTTTATCCCCTCAAGGGAGGTTCCTTGATGCTGGTGAGGGGGCTCTTGATCTAGGGAACTGAATCTGTGCTCCAGTTCCCTGAATTAAGCCTCAATGCCTTCCATTCCCCCCACAGGCGCTGTATAATCCTACGGGTTTAGTGCTTTCCCATGCTTACAATAATAATACAACATTTTATATATTTCAACTCATCATAAAACATGTTTGCTCTATGACTGGTGGTTTAGCACTTAGTTTTGATTATAATAATAATAAAACATCCGAATTAGGCTAAATCTCCAGGCTTAAGACTTCAGTAAATAATTTGTTAAGTACTAGAATTGGGTAATTTTCATTATCATAACATAATGAAGTAAAGATGCATATTCACCTTACATACATATATCTTTCTTTCAACACACCGGCCGTATCCCACCGAGGCGCGGTGGCCCAAAAGGAAAAACAAAAGCTTCTCCTTTTACATTTAGTAATATATACAGGAGAAGGGGTTAATAGACCCTTGCTCCCGGCATTTTAGTTGCCTCTTACGACACGCATGGCTTACGGAGGAAGAATTCTGTTCTACTTCCCCATGGAGGTAAGAGGAAATAAACAAGAACAAGAACTAATAAGAAAATAGAAGAAAACCCAGAGGGGTGTGTATATATATGCTTGTACATGTATGTGTAGTGTGGCCTAAGTGTAAGTAGAAGTAGCAAGATGTACCTGAAATCTTGCATGTTTATGAGACAGAAAAATGGACACCAGCAATCCTACCATCATGTAAAACAATTACAGGCTTTCGTTTTACACTCACTTGGCAGGACGGCAGTACCTCCCTGGGTGGTTGCTGTCTACCAACCTACTAGCTATAACATATATATATATATATATATATATATATATATATATATATATATATATATATATATATATATATATATATATATATATATATATATATATATATATATTGTACATGTATATAATGTGCCGAATAGGTAAAACTTGCAATTCTGGCTTAAACAGGAATGCTCTTCTTGCCAAATAAGGCAAGGAAAAATTTGTATTTGCAGTAGTTTCGCAAAAATCATTCTGAACCTAATGAAAAATATATATTCCACTGTGCTTGTTTATTATTAAATTATTGTAAACTTATCTAAAATATATGTACACAGTTGGATTTGGCTAAATTAATTTGCCCATGTTATAAAAAGTTTAGGTAAGTTTTCTAAGGTTCTTTTAGTACAAAATTATTAATTTTTACATTAGCATAAATGAAAAAGTATATCCTTAAACGTATAAGAGAAAAATTTAGAAAGGACTTAATTTTAAATAAGTTTTTACTACATGAGCAGTTTTACCTGTTCGGCATGACGTACACAAACACTACAGTGGAACCTCAGTTTTTGTCATTAATTCGTTCCAGAAAAATCTGACGGAAACCAAATTCGACAAAAACTGAAGCAATATTTCCATAAGAAATAATGTAAATCCAATTAATCCAGTCCAGACACCCAAACGTATTAACAAAAAATACATTTTATAGAGAATAACTATAGTTTTACATACAGAAAACAATAAGAAATATATATAAAGGGCTAATGAAATGGATAAATGAACATTTAATATCACTTTTACCTTTACTGAAGACTCTTGTTGGCATATGGCAGATGCGAGGAGGGAAGAGGGAGAAGGAGAGGTTATTGGTTTGAAGGGGAATCCCCCTCCATAAGGACTTCAGGTATCAAGTCCCTATCTGGGGTTACTTCCTTTCTTTGTCTTTTACTGGCACTGGACCCCTGTTGCACAAAAATCTGTCCAGAGAGGTCTGTTTCTGGTGTCTCTAAGACTGCCTAAAATTGGACAAAGCATTGTCATTGAACATGTTGCAGACATAGCTTGCAACAGCTTTGTTAGGGTGATATTTCTCCGCAAAACTTTGCAACTCACTCCGCTTTACACACGTCCTTGATAAATTAGACACATGTGCAACTCTTGGGTATCTTTATTGAGGAAACGTTTCGCCACACAGTGGCTTCATCAGTCCATACAAAGGAGAATCTTGAAGAACAGGAGGAGAATGAGGTAATTAGTCCCTCAACCTTGAGTCGATGTGGTCAGTCCATCAATCTTGAATAGAATACGGCATACGTGCGGAGAAGGAGCTTATAAACCGTTGGTAGGAGAGGTGCAGCAGTCATAGGCGGTGTCACATTTGTTCAATGTGGAAGTAGGTCGTGCCCAAGAATTAGTCATAGGCGGTGTCACAAATGTGACACCGCCTATGACTGCTGCACCTCTCCTACCAACGGTTTATAAGCTCCTTCTCCGCACGTATGCCGTATTCTATTCAAGATTGATGGACTGACCACATCGACTCAAGGTTGAGCGACTGATTACCTCATTCTCCTCCTGTTCTTCAAGATTCTCCTTTGTATGGACTGATGAAGCCACTGTGTGGCGAAACGTTTCCTCATTAAAGATACCCAAGAGTTGCACATGTGTCTAATTTATCAACATGTCGGTTCTCTGAACCATTCATCTACAAACCTGTCAGACACTGCAACTTCTTGGGATCTTAATACTTGGGAATTCTTCGCTTGCCTAATTCTTGGGCACGACCTACTTCAACATTGAACAAATGTTACACGACCTATGACTGCTGCACCTCTCCTGCCAACGGTTTATAAGCTCCTTCTCAGCACGTATGCCGTATTCTATTCAAGATTGATGGACTGACCACATCGACTCAAGGTTGAGGGACTGATTACCTCATTCTCCTCCTGTTCTTCAAGATTCTCCTTTGTATGGACTGATGAAGCCACTGTGTGGCGAAACGTTTCCTCAATAAAGATACCCAAGAGTTGCACATGTGTCTAATTTATCAACATGTCGGTTCTCTGAACCATTCATCTACAAACACACGTCCTTAATCACTGAAGAAGGCACATTCTCCCCTCCCTCTTCCTCCTCTGAAGCAATTTCCTCAGCTGCGATCTGTTGCTGTTCCAGTTGAAGGTGTTGCAGCTCTTAGCACATTTACCCTTTTTTGCAACATCAGATTCCTTGATTTCTTTTTTCTTCACCAGGATGGAATTGATCATTGATGAGGACTTCCCGTACATCCTGGCGAGACTGACCACATGTACGCCACTTTCGTACTTTGCTACGAGTTCTTTCTTGAATTCTATCATGTTTATCGCCTTCTTTATCAAAGAGCTGGCACTCGGAACTTTCTTTGGCCCCATGGTGGCTTATTTAGCAGTTGCACTCAATAAACAAACACAAAAAACAATGGATTATTACGAAATGTTTCAGATGAACGTGCAGGGTAATGCTCACTCGACGAAAAACAAAGCCAGACTGACTCAGAACAGTGGAATGCTTTATGTGGGTGCAGGCAGGCAGACACGTTGGACCGGCGAAAAGTGAGGTGATGAACGAAAACTGGGACAAAATTTTGACGAAAAAAGTCGCCGAAAACCGAATTTGACAAAAACCAGGGCAAACGAAAACCAAGGTTCCACTGTGTGTGTGTGTATATATATATATATATATATATATATAATATACACACACACACACATGGAGAGCATTTCGGAGGTCAGTGCCCCACAACCCAGTCTGTGACCAGGCCTTGCAGTGGATCAAGGACTGATCAACCAGGCTGTTACTGATGGCCGCATGTAAACCGACATATGAACCACAGCCCAGCTGGTCGGGTATGGACTTTAGGTCCCTGTCCAGTGCCTTCTTGAAGACAGCCAAGGGTAAGTCTATTGGTAATCCCCTTATGTATGCTGAGAGGCAGCTGAACAGTCTTGGGCCCCTGACACTTATTGTGTTGTCTCTTAGTGTATTCGTGGCGCCCTTGCTTCATTGCCTAGAGTCTTGTTTTCGTAGCGGCTGTGTCCTCTTTGGAGATTTGGAAATGGCCATCCTACAAGTCCTCTTTCAGTGCTTTGTGTCAGCCTCCTCCCTCAGCGCCTTGTGTCTGCCTCCTCCCTCAGCGCCTTGTGTCAGCCTCCTCCCTCAGTGCCTTGTGTCTGCCTCCTCCCTCAGCGCCTTGTGTCAGCCTCCTCCCTCAGCGCCTTGTGTCTGCCTCCTCCCTCAGCGCCTTGTGTCAGCCTCCTCCCTCAGTGCCTTGTGTCAGCCTCCTCCCTCAGCGCCTTGTGTCAGCCTCCTCCCTCAGCGCCTTGTGTCAGCCTCCTCCCTCAGCGCCTTGTGTCAGCCTCCTTCCCTCAGGCTGTGTCACCTCCTCCCTCAGTCCTTGTTCAGCCTCCTCCCTCAGCGCCTTGTGTCAGCTCTCTCAGGCTTGTTCAGCCTCCTCCCTCAGCGCCTTGTGTCAGCCACCTCCCTCAGTGCCTTGTGTCAGCCTCCTCCCTCAGCGCCTTGTGTCAGCCTCCTCTCTCAGTGTTTATGTCAACATACTTTCCTCAGTGCCTTGTGTCAAGATCCTTCCTCAGCATATTCGCTTACTGACAATCAGATATAACTGCAGTTATGCTCTAGACAGTGTTCAACTCTTATTAGTCTTAAAGCAAACATACATCAGCAAGGGTCAGTAACGTCCAGTCTTGTTATCAGTTGATGCTGGTGTTGGCTCTGGGTTTTCCATTTCCGCTCTGGTCTTATCAAAGAAAACTTTGCCAACGCTGCAGAGAATCCCCTTCTCCCGCGCGCTCCTGCAGGCGGAATAACAGAAAAGTTCAGCTTGCTTTATGAGCTTTTGTATATAAACCTGCATCTTTCATATTTTTTTCCATTCTTTAAAGTTTGAATAAACGTTTTACTGAATGCACACAAAACGTTTTTATTATAATTTAAATTCATTTAATGTGTTATACTATTTCCCTAACACTTTTTTTTTATGAATTGTCAACCTGTCTTCATTGCCTGTACAGCCTAACCAAGGTTCAAGGCTATATGCAGCCAAAATGACTCTCCTGTAGTAAATAGGTTTTAAACTAATTTTGGCATGTACTGTAGTATGGGGCTATACCACACTACTTCTTTCTGGTTCATCTCAAAAGGGAGGATGCTGATTTTCTCTAAGGGCTATGGCTTAATTGGGCAGTTGGACTTAACGTGGTCGGGTTTATGACAACGGAAACAGGTTACATCATATTTTAGTTTTGCTCCCTATTGATTTTGTGGCTGGCGCCACTCTGTGTACTGGCGTCGTTGTTCACCATGATTTTGAGGTCGTCGCTCACCAGGTTGACCGCGAGTTTGATGTCGTTGCTCACCAGTCGACTTGGTTGGCGACGTTGTTCACTTTCATCCTGCCACTTCGTCCTCCAGTCAGGGACTCATCCCTGACGATTTCTATTCATGCCAGGCTGTTGGGAAGAACGACTAAACCCAGAGGCGTTGTAAGGGGGCGGGGGGGGGGCGCCCCCGGTGACACCATTTAGGGGGTGACACCATAGAGCCTCTTAAGGTGACACTAATGCACAAAACAGTGTCTCACCAACATAAGAGAAGAATCCTTCGTTGATTTTGATGATTTGATAATTGATTTTAACGTGATAGATGAGTTTGCATAATTGAAGGCAAGGAAATGTAATATCAGATTTACTGTGATGTTACCTGTATGTCATGTGTGTGGGGGGGGGGTTCTATTACGTGGATTGGGTAATAACACTCACGTTGGATGTTCTAGTACGTATGTTGGAGGGTGAATATGGGGAGCACCACGCCTGGCCTGCCTATCTGCTAACACTCTCTAAGACTGACTCACGAATTGGGTCCTAGGGGTGAGCGGCGTTCAAAAACATGCTATGGTCAGCAGCAACATGAATAACAGTCAGTGATTCACGCAGACGGTTGGTAGTGAGTCATACTACTGGTAACTGGTTACTGGTAACTGGTACTACTGGGAACTGATACTACTGAGATGTGCTCAAGGTCATAGGTAAGATCAAATTCACTGAGATGTTACCTTTACTCAAGGTCATCTCGGAACTAGTATTTCTCTGATATTGCAATGTTTTTCTTTATTTTTCATTTTTTTTTTATTTTTTAGTTTTGGCATTGTTGACGATGAATAAATGTAGGATCTGTTGCCTGTACTCAATGTGGTATTTGAGTTTGTTTCCTCAATATTACTACGATTATTTATTTTATCATTAAAGCTGAGAAGTAGTCTCCTGTTCAGTTTATGGCCCTTAAACGTTCTCATTGCTAAACATTTGTCATTGGTCATGCAGTAGTGACGTAACTGGAGTTTACTCCCCCCCATCCCCCCGCCCTTGAATTTCATGGGGGTGACACCAAAGATGCTGCCCCGGGTGACACCAACTCTAGCGACGCCTCTGACTAGACCGCTCGGACAAGGAGCGGTTAGCCTCAAAAGTGTCAGCCAGCCTGGCTGCTTCTAATGCAGTGGTCAATGAATGATCTTCAAGAAAGACCAACCTCTGACTCTTGCACAGTTTGAATTCCTTCCTGTACTTGTCGGGAATACACTGATATGCCCCAATAACCGTTGTTTTAACAACCCAATAATCAACAAATTTTCATTATTTAAAAAAGCTGTGAACTCTTGCGCTTTGCCGTATAGCGCTGTATGCACCAGTGGTGCCCAAGCCCCAGGTCACCTCAATGTTCAAGCCTGGTTTTCAAATGCATTGAAAAACTATTCAGGCTCAGACTCAACAAAGCAAGGTACTAACGGCACTGCTTTTTGCACGCTAGTAACCCACAGTCTGGTTAAAATGCCTCCTCTCCTTCTCTCTATCCAACTCCTCTTTAGCAAATGATTGAGTTTAGCTAACTCAAGCCCCAACGAAGCTGACTCGCCCTGTGACATACCCGGTGCACTACCTGCTTCACGAGACTGCTGGCCTGATTGCTCTCGTGTTAGCCCTCCCACATTACGAAGGAACCTAAGAGGAGATCGACGATTAACAGCTCCCGTAGCGGGAGATACCTCAGTTTGGTGCCCCATAGTTGCTTCAACTCTTAATTTAGTACGAATAATGTCACGAAGCTGTGCAGCAGTGAGAGTTCGTTGGTATTCTATGCTAGTGAAACAAGCAATTCGCCAGCAACGCTGAAGAGGTAGTTTGGGCAGATTTAGGAGAGTATACTCAGGCACCAACCGCCTCACCCGTGTTGGTGGCATAACCCAACATAAAACGTTATTTGTAATGCACGCAACAAGCAGCAATAGCACAGTACAACTTGCAGGATACACACACACAGTAGCAAGACTGACAGGCAATAGCGATCTGACTGATACGAAGACCAGCTCTATTGCCAGCTCCAGCTCCAGGACAGAGCAGGCAGAAAACAAGCACCCGAAGGCATAGCTGGTCGTTATAAACACAGATAAGTCACGGGGATATCAGGAAGTACTTCTTCAGCTTCACGGTGGTTATGAAGAGGAATGACCTAGACGAGGAAGAAATAGAGGCGGGTTGCATACATAGGTTTAACAACAGTCATGACAGAGCCCACGAAACTAGGAGGGAGTAAAAGAAAGTTGGAGGCTAAGAGGCAGGGCCAAGAGCTGTGACTCGACTCCTCCAACCACAAATAGGCAAATACATAAAAGGTCAGTACACACGCTCAGCTTGTGGTTTCTTCAACAGCAACCAGCACGGTTTTGAAGATAGGTAAATCCTGTCTTGGAAATTTGCTTGAGTTCTATAAGGATAACAAGTCAGGTGAGAAGACCTTTTATACAGTACCGTGCAAGAGACTGGGACAAAATCTGAAGTAGGCAGTAAGAGTAACTGGAAAGGCACTACAATCGATCAAAGAATACCTAACGGGAAGGAAGCAGTCAATGACTGCCCGGGAGTGGAGATAAGTGGCTTTATGAAGTGTGAACAAGGTAACATTTAGGAAGGGATTCAAAGAAATCTGTTGATCGGCTTTGAATCCTAGTGGTAGGAAGTACAATGCCTGCGCTCTGAGGGAGGGGTGGGAATGTTGCAGTTCGGAGGGTCATTTAAATGATCATGTCTGTGTACTTTTGGCAAGAAAGTTATTGAATGAATGATGGTGAAGGTTTCGTTTTCTGTTTCACCTTATTTTGGTGGCAGATGATTGGTGTGGTAAGTAGGTAACTTAACTGATATGTATTCTTAAGATTAGATTTAGATTTTACCATTGAAGTGGCTAGTTTGTTGTGCACCCCATATTCATCCAGTGGACTGTATCGCAAGAACATATGGATACACAAAAGACCTAGGAACTAGGCCCAGAAAGGGTTAACATTAGTATATCCGGAGTTATATCTACAGTTGACTTATTTGTTGCAAGTAAATAAAAAAATTTGCTTAATATGCGTATCTTATTTTCATTAAAAAATACTCTGATATATCGCGTAAGTTATTATACTATCTTTATATTCCTCAATAAATTGACAACAAAACAAAGCACATAGTGTACAAGATAGTAACCACAGGGGTGACCACATACTTTACATTTGGCTTGATCATCATGTGTGTGTCTGCCAAACTGACAAAAGTACTTGTAACAAAGCCTAAGCCTGGTTACTACAACATCAGTCTGTTCACAATGCAAGTTGCACCATAAACGTATTTATCTACGTTCATGTTAGAGTGAATGATAAATCTGCCCAGGCTTCTAACTGTATTCCTACGACATTCGGTTTCATTATTTACTTCTTTCCTATACTCCTTAATGCTAGACACAGACATACCAAAGTTATATCCAACATTATCCTTCCAGGTACTTTCTTTGGCTAACTTATAAACTTTATTATGAAGGAGTAATTCAGTGAGTGATGAAATCCATAAAATTGTACATTAACTCTTTTTTTCTCCGATGTTTGAGTATCTATATCTGGCCTCTCCAAAGAACATGTTGTAAGAGTCATTACGTGAGTCAAGAGCCTTCAGAAGTGACAGTCAATGATAGATTTGTAAGTTAACTTTAGTGCCATTAGAATGGTAAAAAATCATTTTGCAGTTCATAGCTCCTATCGTTCTTATCTAGGGAGGTGGCAAAGAGCAGATGCAGCCCAGCCAGTAGACTCCCGTTTAGATCTATCAGCGTATATACCAATGAGAATGCTTGTATATATATATATTATTAATTATATTTATATATATATATATTTATATATATATATTTTTAGGTTAGTAGGTTGGTAACAGCAACCACCCAGGAGGTACTACCGTCCTGCCAAGTGAGTGTAAAAACGAAAGCCTGTAATTGTTTTACATGATGGTAGGATTGCTGGTGTCTTTTGTCTGTCTCATAAATATGCAGATTACAGGCATGTCTTGCACTTCTATTACAACTTAGGTCACACTACACATACATGTCCCACATTTATTTATACACACTCATCTGAGTTTTCTTTGATTTTATCTTAATAGTTTTTGGGTTTCTTATTACTTTTCCTTTTATTCCTGGGGAAGTGGAATTAAGAATCTTTCTCCGTAAGCCATGCGTGTTGCAAAAGTCAACTAAAAATGCCGGGAACAATGGGCTAGTAACCCCTTTTCCTGTAAAGATTACTAAAAAAGAATAAGAAGAAAAAAAATTGTCAAAGTGGGAAGTCTGAATGTGCGTGGATGTTGTGCAAATGTAAGAAAGAGATGATTGTGGATGTTATGAATGAGAAGAAACTGGATGTCCTGGCTTTAAGTGAAACAAAGCTGAAGGGGGTGGGAGAGTTTTAATGGAGAGGAATAAATGGGATTAGGTCAGGGGTTTCAAATAGAGTTAGAGCTAAAGAAGGAGTAGCAATAATGTTGAAGGATAAGCTATGGCAGGAAAAGAGGGACACGAAAATCACCCACTACGAAAGCAAAAGACTTGGCAGACGATGCACCATCCCCCCAATGAAAAGCAGGGGTGTCACTAGCACGTTAAGAGACCATACAATAAGTGTCAGGGGCCCGAGACTGTTCAACTGCCTCCCAGCACACATAAGGGGGATTACCAACAGACCCCTGGCAGTCTTCAAGCTGGCACTGGACAAGCACCTAAAGTCAGTTCCGGATCAGCCGGGCTGTGGCTCGTATGTTGGTTTGCGTGCAGCCAGCAGCAACAGCCTGGTTGATCAGGGTCTGATCCACCAGGAGGGCCTGGTCTCGACCGGGCCGCGGGGGCGTTGACCCCCCGGGAAATCTCTCCAGGTAAACTCCAGGTTAAAAAAAATGTATATTCAAGGATTTATGTGGAGTAAAATAAAGATTGGATGTGAAAAGTGGGTTATAGTAAGCGTGTATGCACCTGGAGAAGAGAGAAGTGTAGAGGAGAGGAGAGAGAGTTCTGGGAAAAAGTTGAGTGAATGCGTGGGGAGTTTTGAATCAAGTGTGAGAGTTATGTTGGGTTTGGGGGTTTCAATGCTAAAGTGGGTTAAAAATGTTTATAGAGGGAGTAGTAGGTAAATTTGGGGTGCCAAAGGGGGAAATGTAAATGGGGAGCCTTTAATTGAAAGCTATGTGTAGAAAGAAATTTGGTAATAAGTAATACATATTTTATGAAAAAGAGGATAAATAAATATACAAGGTACGATGTAGCACGTAATGAAAGTAGTTTGTTTAGATTATGTATTGGTGGATAAAAGGTTGAAAGGGTAAGGCTCCAGGATGTACATGTTTATAGAGGGGGAACTGATATATCGGATCATTATTTTTGTTGTTGCACAGTTAGAGTAAGAGGTATATGGGAAAAGAGGAAGGTGGCAACAACAAATAAGAGGGAGGTGAAAGTGTATAAACTAAGGGAGGAGGAAGTTCGGGCGAGATTTTAAGCGAAATATTGGCAGAAAGGTGGGCCCAGTGCAAAGATGAGTAGTGGGGGGGTTGAAAAGGGTTGGAATATTTTTAAAAATGCAGTATTTTGAATGTGGGGGCAGAAGTTTGTGGTTATAGGAGGGTGGGGGCAGGAGGGGAAAAAAAAGGGGTGATTGGGGGAATGATGAAGTTAAAGGGGTGTGAATAAAAGAGAAAAAGGTAGCTTACGAGAGGTTTTTACAAAGCAGAAGTGTTATAAGAAGAGCAGAGTATATGGAGAGTAAAAGAAAGGTGAAGAGAGTGGTGAGAGAGTGCAAAAGGAGAGCAGATGAAAGAGTGGGAGAGGCACTGTCAAGAAATTTTTAATGAAAATAAGAAAAATTTTTGGAGTGAGTTAAACAAGTTAAGAAAGCTAGGGAAAGTATGGATTTGTCAGTTAAAAACAGAGTTGGGGAGTTAGTAGATGGGGAGAGGGGAGGTATTAGGTAGATGGCGAGAATATTTTCAGGAACTTTTAAATGTTAAGGAAGAAAAGGGAGGCGGTAATTTCATGCACTGGCCAGGGAGGTATACCATCTTTTATTAGGAGTGAAGAAGAGCAGAATGTAGGTGTGGTGGAGGTACGTGAGGCATTACGTAGAATGAAAGGGGATAAAAGCAGCTGGAACTGATGGGATCATGACAGAAATGTTAAAAGCAGGGGGGGATATAGTGTTGGAGTGGTTGGTACTTTTGTTTAATAAATGTATGAAACAGGGGAAGGTACCTAGGGATTGGCGGAGAGCATGTATAGTCCCTTTATATAAAGGGAAAGGGGACAAAAGAGATTGTAAAAATTATAGAGGAATAAGTTTACTGAGTTACCAGGAAAAGTATACGGTAGGGTTATAATTGAAAGAATTAGAGGTAAGACAGAATGTAGGATTGCGGATGAGCAAGGAGGCTTCAGAGTGGGTAGGGGATGTGTAGATCAAGTGTTTACATTGAAGTATATATGTGAACAGTATTTAGATAAAGGTATGGAAGTTTTTATTGCATTTATGGATTTAGAAAAGGCATATGATAGAGTGGATAGAGGAGCAATGTGGCAGATGTTGCAAGTATATGGAATAGGTGGTAAGTTACTAAATGCTGTAAAGAGCTTTTATGAGGATAGTGAGGCTCAGGTTAAGGTGTGTAGAAGAGAGGGAGAATACTTCCCGGTAAAAGTAGGTCTTAGACAGGGATGTGTAATGTCACCATGGTTGTTTAATATATTTATAGATGGGGTTGTAAAAGAAGTAAATGCTAGGGTGTTCGGGAGAGGGGTGGGATTAAATTATGGGGAATCAAATTCAAAATGGGAATTGACACAGTTACTTTTTGCTGATGATACTGTGCTTATGGGAGAATCTAAAGAAAAATTGCAAAGGTTTAGTGGATGAGTTTGAGAATGTGTGTAAAGGTAGAAAGTTGAAAGTGAACATAGAAAAGAGTAAGGTGATGAGGGTATCAAATGATTTAGATAAAGAAAAATTGAATATCAAATTGGGGAGGAGGAGTATGGAAGAAGTGAATGTTTTCAGATACTTGGAGTTGACGTGTCGGCGGATGGATTTATGAAGGATGAGGTTAATCATAGAATTGATGAGGGAAAAAAGGTGAGTGGTGCATTGAGGTATATGTGGAGTCAAAAAACGTTATCTATGGAGGCAAAGAAGGGAATGTATGAAAGTATAGTAGTACCAACACTCTCATATGGATGTGAAGCTTGGGTGGTAAATGCAGCAGCGAGGAGACGGTTGGAGGCAGTGGAGATGTCCTGTCTAAGGGCAATATGTGGTGTAAATATTATGCAGAAAATTCGGAGTGTGGAAATTAGGAGAAGGTGTGGAGTTAATAAAAGCATTAGTCAGAGGGCAGAAGAGGGGTTGTTGAGGTGGTTTGGTCATTTAGAGAGAATGGATCAAAGTAGAATGACATGGAAAGCATATAAATCTATAGGGGAAGGAAGGAGGGGTAGGGGTCGTCCTCGAAAGGGTTGGAAAGAGGGGTAAAGGAGGTTTTGTGGGCTAGGGGCTTGGACTTCCAGCAAGCGTGCATGAGCGTGTTAGATAGGAGTGAATGGAGGCGAATGATACTTGGGACCTGACGATCTGTTGGAGTGTGAGCAGGGTAATATTTAGTGAAGGGATTCATGGAAACCGGTTATGTTCATATAGTCGGACTTGAGTCCTGGAAATGGGAAGTACAATGCCTGCACTTTAAAGGAGGGGTTTGGGATACTGGCAGTTTGGAGGGATATGTTGTGTATCTTTATACGTATATGCTTCTAAGCTTTTGTATTCTGAGCACCTCTGCAAAAGCAGTGATAATGTGTGAGTGTGGTGAAAGTATTGAATGATGATGAAAGTATTTTCTTTTTGGGGATTTTCTTTCTTTTTTGGGTCACCCTGCCTCGGTGGGAGACGGCCGACTTGTTGAATATACACAATATACACAAACACTGATCTCTGGCCGAAGGAGACTCGAACCTACGAACCTTGGAACAAGGTACGCAGTGCTTTACCATCCTCACCACACTGGACAATATGTTAGTGCCCACACACACACGATATCTGAATAATAATTCATGCTAGGCGTTAAACCCATGTGGGTCATTCAGCGCTAGACGTGATGAAGGTTTGATCCTACGCCTGCCGAGTTCACGTGAGACAGACACAGCTTCCTAACTGGACTCGCCTAGATACGAAATCTGCATAGCAAGCAATTTCTCCTCAGACTGAAGGTTACAATTTTGCCTAAATGATTCTAGCACCATTTTCTCGCCGTGGACCTGCAGGCATACAATGTTTAATTGTTTTTCATAAGGGTGCTGGAGAGATGTGATGAACGACACCTGCAAACTTTGTGTATCTACCTTGTTAAGTGTCAACACCAGGCTTTAAACTGTGATGGATCGTCGCCCACTGTTTGTGGTGGTTATGATTTATTGTCTTCAATAGCTAGCCACCGTGCAAGGCTTCTACCAGCCACCGGTGCGAGGCTTCTCCCCAGCCACCGGCGAGGCCCTTTACCAGCCCCCGTCCCGGGCTTCTACCAGCCCCGTGCAAGGCTTCCCAGCCCCCGGGCGGGCTTCTACAGCCACCGTGCGGGTTTCTCCCGCCACCGTCCCGGGTTTCCCCAACACCGGTGAAAGGGTTTTCCCCCACCCCGTGCCGGGTTCTACAGCCACCGGAAATTTCTTCTACCACCCCCGGCGAGGCTTTCCAGCCACCCGTGCGGGCTTCTCCCAGCCCCCGTCGAGGTTCTACCACCCACAGTGGGGGCTTCTACCCCCCGTGCCGGTTCTACCCAGCCACCGGAAAAGGCTTTTCCGCCCCGGGCGAGGTTCTACCACCACCGTGCGGGTTTCTACCAGCCCCCGGTGCGAGGCTTCTACCACCCCCGCAAGGTTCTACCCCCACGGGTGCGGGCTTCTACCACCCAAACCGTGCGGGTTTCTACCAAACCGTGCGAGGTTTACCACCACCGTGCGAGGTTCTACCAGACAGTCGGGGCTTCTACCAGCGACCGTGCCGGGCTTTACCCCCACCGTGCGGGCTTTACCAGCTACCGTGCGAGGCTTCTACCAGCCACCGTGCGAGGCTTCTCCAGCCCCGTCCCCGGGCTTCTACCAGCCACCTGCGAGGCTTCTACAGCCCCCGTGCAGGCTTCAAACCACCACGTGGAGGCTTCTACCAAGCCACCGGCGGGGGCTTTACCGCCACCGGCGGGGGCTTCTACCCCCACCTGCAAAGGCTTTTACCCCAAACCGGCAAGGCTTCTACCACCACCGGTGCAGGTTCTACACCCCGTGCGGGCTTCTCCCACCCACCGTGCTAGGCTTTACCACCCCCGTGCGGGCTTCTACAGCCACCGTGGAGGCTTCTACCCCGACCGGCCCAGGCTTCACCAGAAAAACCGTGTATTTTTCTACCAGCGCCCCCGTCGACTTTCCCACCCACCTGCGAGGCTTTACCAGCCCCGGGCCGGGCTTCTCCCAGCCCCCCGTGCGGGCTTCTCCCGCCACCGTCCCGGTTCTCCCACACCGTCCGGGCTTTACCGCCACCGTGCGAGGTTTTCTACCAGCCCCGTGCGAGGTTCTACCAGCCACTGTGCCAGGCTTCTACCGCCACCGTGCCAGGTTCTACAGCCACCGTGCCGCCGGGCTTCTCCCCAGCGACCTTGCCGGGCTTCCCCCCAGTCCCGACGGGTTCTACCAGCCACCGTGCGGGTTTCACCAGCCACCGTGCGAGGCTTTTACCAGCCCCGTGCTAGGTTTTTCTACCACCCAGGCCGGCTTCTACCAGCCACCGTGCGAGGCTTCTACCAGCCACCGTGTGGGCTTCCCCCTACCAGCGCCCCCCCCCCCCCCCCCCCCTGCGAGGCTTCTACCACCACCGTGCCGGGCTTCTCCCACCCACCTCCGGGCTTTACCACCACCGTGCGGGGCTTCTAACCAGCCCCCCGTGTGGGCTTCTACCGCCCCCGTGCGAGGTTTACCACCCCACCGTGGAGTTTCTACCACCACCTCCCGGCTTCTACCACCACCGTGCCCCCTGGCTTCTACCAGCCCCCGGGCCAGTTCTACCACCACCGTGCGATTTTTTCCCGTCACCTGCGATTTTCTCCCAGCCACCGTCCCGGGCTTTACCCCCCCGTGCGAGGCTTCTACCAGCCCACCGTGCTGGGGTTTCTACCAGCCACTGCCGGGTTTTCTACCCCCACGTTGGGCTTCTACCACCACCGTGTAGGTTCTAACAGTCACCGTGCGGGGGCTTCTCCCAAACCGTGCCGGGTTTCTACCAGCCACCGTGCGGGCTTCTACCCACCGTGCTAGGCTTTACCAGCCACAGTGCCGGGCTTCTACCGCCACCGTGTAGCTTCTACCAGCCACCGTGCTAGGCTTCTCCCGCCACAGTGTTGGGTTCTACCCCACGGGCCCTGGCTTCACCACCCCCCTTTTAGGCTTCTACCAGCCACGGTGATAGGATTCTACCAGCCCAATGCCGGCTTCTCCGCCACCGTGCTAGGTTTCTCCCACCCACCGTGCTTGGCTTCTCCAGCCACCGTGCTGGCTTCTAAAAGCCACTGCCGGCTTCTACCACCACCGTGCGAGGCTTCTACCAGCCACCGTGCGAGGTTTCCCACCCCCGTCGAAGGCTTTTACCACCAAACCGTGCGAGGCTTCCCGCCACCGTGCGAGGCTTCTACCAGCCAAGTGCCGGGTTTTCTACCAGCCCCCCGGGCTTTCTCCCCAGCCCCCGGCTAGGTTCACCAGCCACAGTGCCTGTTCTACCACCACCCCGTGTTTGGTTCTACCCCCCCGTGCAAGGTTCTACCACCCAAACCGTGCAAGGTTCTACCAGCCACCGTGAAAGGCTTTCCCCGCCCGTGCTAGGCTTTACCAGCCACAGTGCCTGGCTTTACCGCCCGTGCCCCCTGGCTTCTACCAGCCACCGGGCCGGGTTTCTCCCAACGTCAGTTCTACCAGCCCCCGTGCGGGCTTTCTACCACCCACCGTCCCACTTCTACCAGCCACCTCGAGGCTTTACACCACCGTGCTGGGGTTTCTACCAGCCACATGCCGGGCTTCTACCGCCACCGTGCTATTTCTCCGCCACCGTGCAGGCTTCTCCTTTCACCGTGCAGGCTTCACCACCACGTGCCGGCTTCAAACCGCCCCGTGCGGGGTTCTCCCACCCACCGTGCTAGGTTTCTACCGCACAGGCCGGCTTCCCCCCACCGGCTGGGCTTCTACAGCCACCGGCTGGCTTCTACCCCCCACATGTGGTTTACCAAACCCACAGTGCCTGCTTTTTTACCCCCAAACCGGCTGGGTTTCCAGCCAGTGAAAATTTCTACCAGCCCAATCCCTGGCTTCTCCCCCACCGTGAAGGCTTCTCCCACCCCCGGTGATAGGATTCTCCCACCACAATGCCGGGCTTCTACCACCCAAACGTGTAGCTCTACCAGCCACCGTCCTGGTTTACCCCACCGTGCTGGTTTTTCTCCCTCCACATGCCTGGCTTCTCCCGCCCCGTGCGAGGCTTTTTTCCCACCCAACCGGCGAGGTTTCTACCACCACGGAGGGGCTTTTACAAGACCCGTGCTAGGCTTTACCCCCCACCGGCGAGGCTTCTACCACCACGGCGGCTTCTACCAGCCACCGTGCTGGGTTTTTCCAGCCCCGTGCTGGGCTTCTACCACCCCCGTCCCTGGTTTAAACCCACCACCGTGCAGGTTTCTCCAGCCGTGCAAGGCTTCTCCACCCCGTAAAAATTTCTCACCACCTTACTTTACCAGCCAACGGCTAGGCTTCTACCAGCCACAGTGCCGGGCTTCTCCCCAAGGAGGCTTTTACCACCACAGTCCGGGTTCTACCGCCACCGTGCAGGCTTTCCCAGCCCCCGTGAAGTTCTCCAGCACAGTGGGGGTTTCTATCGCCACCGTGGGCTTCCCAGCCACCGTGCTGGCTTCTACCACCATGGGCCGGGTTTTTACCCCCACGTGTATTTCTACCAGCCACACCCCCTGGCTTCAAACCCCACCGGCTAGGCTTCTACCACCACCGTGCTGGGCTTCTACCCCACAGTGCCTGGCTTCTATCAGCCCCCGTGTAGGCCTCTACCCCCCGTGCTAGGTTTTACACCACAGTGCCTGGCTTCTACCAGCCCCGTGTAGGTTTCCACCACCTGCTAGGCTTCTCCAGCCCGGGGCTGCTTTCCCACCACCGTCTATCCTTTTACACCAAAATGCCTGTTCTACCAGCCCCCGTGCTTTACCACCACGGCCTGGTTTCTACCACCCACTTCCCTGACTTTTTTAAAAAACCACGGCTAGGATTCTCCCAGCCACCATGCAGGCTTCTACCACCCACAGTGGCTGGCTTCTACACCCACCGGCTGGGCCTCTACCACCACGTGCCTGGCTTTCCCGCCACCGGGGTTTTACCACCCCACAGTGCCTTTTTTTTACCCACAGGCCGGGTTTTCTACCAGTCACAGTGCCTGGTTTCTCCAGCCACCGTGCTAGCTTTTATAGACAGTGTTTTCTTCTAGCAGCCAAGTCTGGCTTCTACCAGCACAGTGCCTGGTTTTACCACCACAGTGGCCTAGGTTCTCCACCACGTCCCGGGTTTCTACTGCCAAGTGCCGGTTTTACCTTACATGCCGGGTTTTACCAGCCAGGCAGGCTTCTACAGCCTAGTCCCTGGCTTTTTTCCAGCCCCGGTTTCTACCACCACGGCCGGTTTCCCAGCCACCGTGTTCCCCACCCACGTGTTTGGGGTTTTTCTCCGCCACCTGCTAGGTTCCCCCCACCATATGCCTGGCTTCTACCAGCCCCCGTTTTTTTACCACCCACATGCCTGTTTCACGCCACAGTCCCTGGTTTTACCGTCACAGTCCGGGTTTTTTCCAGCCCGTGCCTGGTTTTCCCAGTACAGTGCCTGTTTTACCACCCCCGGTGTTCTATAGCCCAGTGCCTGGCTTCTACCACCCACGTGCTAGGCTCTACATTTACAGTCCTTTTTCTACCACCACCGTGCTAGGCTTCTACCACCACAGGGGCCTGGTTTCTATAGCCCAGTGCCTGTTTTACCAGTCACAGTGCCTGGTTTCTCCCAGCCCCGTGCGGGCTTTACCACCATAGTGCCTGGCTTCTACCAGCCACCGTGTTTACCAGCCACGGCCCTGGTTCTACCAGCCACCAGACTCCCCATGATGTTAATAATAATAATAATAAAATAATAAAAATTAATAATGCAGAAATAAATACAGTTTTTAAGAAAATGGCAAAGCTTTGGGGGGTTGGGTTTGGGTAAGATTCGCAGGAAACGGGGACAAGGGCCTGACGGGGTATTTTTAAATATGATCCCCCCAAATGGAGTTTGGGTCATTGCCCGGGCCCTTTCCCGCTGGGTTCCCCTTTTTTCCTTTTAAAAAAAAAATAAAAAAATATTTTGGGAGGTTACAGGGCGTGTGATGTGTGTGTAATCTTGGGTGTTTGTGAGTTAGGGGTTAGTAAAAAATGCAAAATAAAAGCATACTTGTGCAATATTATTTGTATTAGAAAAAAAGAGTTTTCAAAAAGGGGGGGAAAGAGTTGTCTGGCCCTTCAAAAATCGGGAAATGGCTTTGCTGCTATCTGACAATGGATGTCTGTTTTGATTGGTGAAAATTTCCCGTTTTGACCTGGGCATGGGGCGTCTCTCGCACGGGTCCCTGTGTGAGGGGAGTGACCAAATTTCAATGTGGAGTGTTTCCCCCCCCTCTTCCCCTCTTTTCCCTTTCCCCAAACACTGAGAGAAGATGGTGGACTTAAATTTGGGTTTTAAAAGGGCAACAATTTTTTGTCTTCAACCGAACTAACCCGTTGCCTTATTATAAAAAATTACAGACAAAGAAGGGTAGAAAACAAAGCCCCGACCGCCTACTATACGTCTATCCCTATGTGGATATTTTAATCTGCAAATTTACCTGTACACTGACATACAATTCTTTAGTCCTAAACATATTTTTTTTATAATCTACACAAAATTCAAATTAGCGTCCTAATCTAATCTTGCAAAAAATTTAAAATATAATTTGACTTAAACTTGCCCAGTATATTTTAGGGAAGCATAAGCTTATTTGATTGTTTAAAATCGATGAAAAAAATATTTTTTTGTAATTTTCAATTAATTTTTGGGGGAGTTTTTGGAATCAATGAATATAGATTTTTTTTTATTTGGCCCAAACAAATAATGATGTTTTGCTCACACATTATACTCCGTGACAGGGGGAGGTAGGGTATATACTTTTTTACGGAGGGTGGGAGGGGCCCCTGGGGAGGATGAAGATATACCTTTTAGGGAGGGTAAGGTATTATCCTGTAGAGGATGAAGGGCATAATACCCTGTGAAGGGGGGTGATAGGATATACACACCATACACGGGCGGGAATAAACCCGCGTCAAAAAGTCTCAAAACTCCAGACCGTCGCGTTGCCACTGGGGCCCCGCTAGTGGCTAACGCACAGCTGGGGTTTTGGACCTTTTGCGGGTTCTATCCCCACCTGGTAGGTTTTTTTGCAAACGTTCATTACGATTTCGTGAGTCACGGTTACACCTTGTGAAAGGAGAATTTAAATAATACCCTGGGGAGACGAAGGATGATAATATACAAAAACCCTTTTAGACAGGACAGGAAGGGTGCCCAGCCAAGCTCAGCTATCTCAATATTGGTTGGGGGTTTTTTCCCCATGACTGGTATGATTGATTTCTTTCTCTGTAACTGCCTAATAGACTATATACTGGATGGGGTTTCAGATGATGGCTTTGATTCCCCCAGTGCAGCGAGGGGTCAAAAAAAGTTTTCATCATCCCGAAACGAAAGTTCACGCTGTTCCGGGTTTTTATTTTCCTACGAGCCCCCCAAAAAAGGGGAGATTTACTTGGAAATTTTTTATCGGAAGAAAATATTGGGGGTTCCCGGGGAATTTTTAGGTAATAGTTCTAATCTTATTATTGTATAAAAACTTCCTTTTTGCCACACCGCAAGATGACGCATAGTCATTTTAAAATTATTTTTTTTCTGCGTCCTGTCTGTATAGTTATATCTCTTTTATTTTTTCTCTCTCCAAATTTTCAATTGATTTCCATGCCAAAGAGAATGTGCATTTTTTTTTTTACAGAGATTGATGTGGTGGGGTTTACCCGGGTTTTTTAATTATCAATTTGAAAGTAATACGTCCCGGGGCAAGGATTTACAGGTTTTTTCCGGGTTAAACCCACCCGGGGAATTAGATAAAAATTATAACCCTTCATCAATGGAAATAGGGGTTTTGGATTGATCTTATTAGATTGAATGCGTATTTCCGTTGGCATTTTTAACCCCCTAAATTCCTGTCCCTCGACTTAGCTATGAGAGTTTTCCTTTTTAAAACCCTCTTATTCTGGGCCAACTAACTGCTCAGCATTGTGTGTGTGTGAGGGGTGTTTTGGTGGTGTGTTGTGGTGTTGTGTTGTGGTGTGTGTGTGTGGGGTGTGTGTTTTGTGTGGGTGTGTGTGGTTGTGTTGGACCACCTATTTGTACCACCTATTTGTGGTTGCGGGGGTCTTCAACTCCGCCCCCCCCTCTTCACTGTTTGCTACGGGTCCTCTCCTTCCCTCTCCATGAGCTTTATCATACCTCCCCTTTTAAAACTATGTATGGTTCCCGCCCCCACTACTTCATTTTCTAGCTATCCACGGCTTGACTACTCTAGATGAAGAAATATTCCCAACATCCCTTTGATTCATCGGTCTTCAATTTCCCAAAATTGGACCTCTTGTGCGTGTCCCATCTCGGGAACACCCTCTTTGTCCACCCCGTCTATTCCGCCAGTATTTTATATTCGTTTCATGTCCCCCTACCCCCGGCCTCCAGTGCACAGGGGGCCGATTTCCCCCAAACCTTTTTTCTAGGACAATCTCCCTACTCTGGGGGCTAGTCTTGTTGAAACCTTTGACTTTTCTCTATTTTCTTTATGTGCTTACAGGGGTGGTTCAAACTGGTGTGCATACTCCAGTAGGGGCCTGACGAAAGGGTTTAAAACAGAGTCTTGAACGACCCCCTTACTGAGGAAATGGGAACGCTATCCGTAGGTTTCCCCAGGCCCCCCGTATCTGCACGTTACTGTTTATGGGCGCCCAGGAATATCTGGTGTTAACTCACCCCCCAGTTTTTTTTTCCTTGATGGGGTTTTGGGCAGATTTTGGCCACCCTAAACAATTTTGGGTGTCTGCGGTTTTCCTTCCCCTTTTCCCCAAATTTCTTCAGGGATTTTGCTTTTGGGGGGGTTTAAACTCAAGGAGCCATTTTGCGGGACCGGGCTTGTACCCTGCCCAGGCCCCTTTGTATCCTGCCTGATCCTAAACCGATTTGATTTTCTCATTAACTTCACATCCCCCGCAAAAAAGGACACTTCTGGGGTCTATCCCTTCTGTTATTTTAAATTCACATATACCAAGAACAGCACAGGCCCTGGGAACGACCCCGGGAACCCCGGGCTTGTCACGGGCGCCCACTTTGACACCTCATCAGGGGTCCCAAATTGACTCGTTGTTTTCCTCCCTGTAAGGTATTCTCTTTTCCACTGCAGTGCCTTTTTTTTTATGTGTGCCTGATCCTCAAACTTTTGGCCCGTAACCTCTTTGAGGGGAACTGTTTTCGAAAAGGGCCCTTCCTTGCAGTCCAAAAAAATGCATCGATCCCCCCCCTTTTCCTCTTGTCTTTTCTTCTGTCACCTTTTCCCTAAAAAATCTAAAAAGGTTTGTGACACAGGATTTTTTTCCCTCCCCGAAACCCTGCCGGTTTTTCAAAATTTTACACTTGTTTCTTTCCAGGTGTTTTTCCCCCACCCCCTCCTATGATCTTCTCCATGCCCTTTCCTTTCAAAACACGTTTAAAGATACCCGGTCGCATTTTTGTGGGCCCCATGTCAACCCCTTTTTAAAAAATTTTTGGAAATACATTTGGGCCTCTTTTTCCAAAACCTCAGGGAATTGCCCAAATTTCCCAAAAGGGTTGTTGAAGATCCTTTTTTTAATGGTACACCAAAGTCCCCTGCTCCCTCTTTAAGACCCCGGGGAGATGTTGTTGGTCCCCAGCCTTTAGGTGTCCATTTTGCATACACTTCTTTTTTCCCCCTCCCCTTGGTTTATTACCCCCAACCAAACACTTGCTGGGGCACCCCCTGCTCTGAAATTTCCCCCGGGGGTCCAAAAGGTTTCCACTGTAAATTTCTTCTTTTAAAACTTTTTGTTAGCTCCTGAAAATACCTCCCCCGGGCCCTTTCCCCTTTTGAATTCCCCCCTCACCCTTCCCCAGTCTGATTACCCGGTCCTTGCCCGTTGTTTTTCCTCCTGATGTGGCTGTACAACAGCTTCGGGTCAGTCTTGACTTTCGATGCTATGTCATTTTCGTATTGCCGCTGAGCCTCCCTTCTTATCTGTGCATATTCGTTTCTGGCTCTTCGGCTAATCTCTTTATTTTCCTGAGTTTCTCTGTCTTCTGTACCTTTTCATTCTCTAGTACACCTAGTTTTTGCCTCCTACCCTTTGGGTGAACCAAGGACTCGTTCTGTTCTTCCCATTATTTCTTTTTCCCTTGGGAACAAACCTCTCCTCGGCCTCCTTGCATTTTGTTGCCATATAGTCCATCATTTCTTGTACTGGTTTTCCTGTCAGTCCCTCTCCCACTGAATGTCTTGAAAGAAGTTCCTCAAGCCTGAGTATTTTCCCCCTTTTGTAGTTTGGTTTTCCCACCCTATTCCTGCTGCTCTCTCCACTTGGAGCTCAACTATGTAGTCGAAGCACAGAACCACATGATCACTAGCTCCCAGGGCCTTTCATACATGATATCCTCGATGTCAGAACTACTCAAGGTGAATACAAGGTTCAGTCTTGCTGGTTAATCCTCTCCTCTCTCTCTGGTAGTGCCCTCTAACATGTTGATGCATGAGGTTTTCCAGTACCAATCCATCATCTTGGCTCTCCATGTTTCGGACCCCATGGGGCTCCAGGTTTTCCAGTCAATCTCCTTGTGATTGAAACCACCCATAATTAGTAACTTTGCTCCCCCCATGTGTGCTCTCCTGGCCACCTCGGCTAGTATGTCGACCATTGCTCTGTTGCTCTCATCGTATTCTTCTCTTGGCCTCCTGCAGTTCTGTGGTGGGTTGTACATTACTGCAATTATCACCTTATGTCCCTCAGACTGGACTGTTTTTACTAAGTAGTCCCTTTCGCCCGTGCCATCCATTCCTTCCATTTTCTCAACCCCCCACTGATTTTTAATGAGCAGTGGAACTCCTCCTCCCCCTCTCCTCCCTCTGTCTTTCCTGAGGATTTGATATCCGGATGGAAAGATTGAATCTGTTATTATTCTGGTGAGTTTTGTTTCTGTGAGTGCTATTATGTCTGGGGATGTCTCCTTGATTCTTTCGTGCCACTCCTCATACTTATTTGTTATTCCATCTGCATTTGTATACCACACCTTCAACTTCTTTTCTAAGATTGTGGTCTGGGAGGTGTATTGGGGTTGGGGAAGTGGGAGATCTGATAAGGAACTATGGGTGGTTGCTGTGGGGGTGGAGTTTGTAATGCAGTGGGTGGGGGCATTGGATGTGGCATGGGTGTTTTGGTTTAGAGTGTTTGGTTGCACTGGGGTTGACCTGGTTGAGAGGCTTCTATAGGAAGTTGTGAGGGAGGCTGTATTTGATCTTCCTGTGTCTGTAATCTCCTGTCTGTCTTCTTCATCCCCTCTCTTTCCTCCTTTCGCCTTTGTACCATCTCTCTCTGTTTCTTCCTTTCTGCTTGTGTTCTGTCGCGGTCGAGATACCCTTCCTGTATGCTGGCATGTCCCTTAATCGTGCTTTCTCCTGCAGGATCCTGTTCCGAGTCGATTCTGCCTTGAAGGTCACTTTCACTGGCCGGGTTCTTTTTTTTACAAATGCCCCTATTCTCCGAAAATTTTCCAGCTGGGTCATGTCGTCTTCTCCTATTGCTTTCATGATGCTTTCAATTGCTTTTTTTTCCCTTGTTTTCTTGCTTCATTTGTTTCCCCCTCAACTTCCTGGAGCCCATACACAAAGACTGACCTCACCCTTTCATGCTCCCACTGCATATCCCTGTGTATCCCCTCATTCAATTTGATTTCCTCCATTGCAGCTTTCCTTTCTTCAGTTTCAAATAGCTAATGTTTCTTGGGCTCAGTGGCCTGTCATTTTCCCTTCTCGGCTTTCCCTGGGCTCTGCTGTGGTCTGTTAGGGCCTCCACATATAGCTTAGCTCTTTCATTTACTACAGTCTCCACTGATTGAGCTTCTACATGCAGTTTTGCTCCTTCTTTCCCTACAGTCCCCTTATTTGTGACTGAGGTAGCAGTCTCTGTTGTCAATCTCAAAATGTTCTTTAGTTCTTTAGGCTGTTTCAGATTTTTCAGTTCCTCTTCTAAACTCTGCATCCTGGCCTCTGCTGCTTTGACTTGCACCTCCCACTTCCTGCTTTCCATGTCTATCCTCTCTTCCATTCTCATGCTAAGTTCTTCTAGTTTCTTTTCCCATTCATGTTCCCTTTTTGTGAGCTCTGCTCCCCAATCTTCCTTTGCAGTTTCCTCCTCTTGTCCCTTGGTTTTTCTTGTTGCTCTCTGGCAACCCATTTTTGTTTTATCCTGATTGCCTCAGAGTGGGAAACCTATGTAATTCTGTATGTTAGGTTAGTATTGTGTATGTCAGAGTGTGGGGGGAGGTAGAGGAGGAACTGTGGCTATGTGGGAGAGTAGTGGGGAGGGGAGTGGGAAGGAGAGTGAAGCAAGTGGGTGATAGGGGGAAGGAGGGAGAGGTGGGGAGGGGGAGGGTGAAAGAGGGAGGGAGGGATCAGGTGAAGGAGTGAGATGCCAGTGGGGGAGGGGGGAGTGTATGTGTGAGTCTGGCAATGTGTGTGTGAGTGTGTGTGTGTGTGTGTGTGTGTGTGTGTGTGTGTGTGTGTGTGTGTGTGTGTGTGTGTGTTGTGATGTGTGTGTGTTATGTGTGTGTGTTGTGTGTGTGTGTGTGTGTTGTGTGTGTGTGTGTGTGTGTGTGTGTGAGTGATGTGTGGTGTGTGGGTGTGTGTGTGTGTGTGTGTGTGTGTGTGTGTGTGTGTGTGTGTGTGTGCATGTGTGTGTGTTTATGTGTGTGTGTTTATGTGTGTGTGTATGTGTGTGTGTGGGTGTGTGTACTCACCTATTTGTGGTTGCAGGGGTCGAGTCATAGCTCCTGGCCCCGTCTCTTCACTGATTGCTACTAGGTCCTCTCCCTGCTCCATGAGCTTCATCATATCTCGCCTTAAAACTATGTATGGCTCCCGCCTCCACTACTTCACTTTCTAGGCTGTTCCACGGCTTGACTACTCTATGACCGAAGAAATACTTCCTAACATCCCTTTGATTCATCTGAGTCTTCAACTTCCAATTGTGACCTCTTGTGTCTGTGTCCCATCTCTGGAACATCCCATCTTTGTTCACCTCGTCTATTCTGTGCAGTATTTTATATGTCGTTATCATGTCTCCCCTGACCCTCCTGGCCTCCAGTGTCATCAGGCCGATTTCCCTCAACCTTTCTTCGTAGGACAATCCCCGTAGCTCTGGGACTAGTCTTGTTGCAAACCTTTGCACTTTCTCTAATTTCTTGACATGCTTGACTAGGTGTGGATTCCAAACTGGTGCTGCATACTCCAGTATGGGCCTGACGTAAATGGTATACAGAGTCTTGAACGACTCCTTACTGAGGTATCGGAACACTATCCGTAGGTTTGCCAGGCGTCCGTATGCTGCAGCAGTTATCTGATTGATGTGTGCCTCAGGAGATATGCTCGGTGTTATACTCACCCCTAGATCTTTTTCCTTGAGTGAGGTTTGCAGACTTTGGCCATCTAAACTATATTGTGTCTGCGGTCTTCTTTTCCCTTCCCCAATGTTCATGACTTTGCATTTGGCGGGGTTAAACTCAAGGAGCGAGTTTCTGGACCAGGCTTGTAGCCTGTCCAGGTCTCTTTGTAGTCCTGCCTGATCCTCATCCGATTTGATTCTTCTCATTAACTTCACATCGTCCGCAAACAAGGACACTTCTGAGTCTATCCCTTCCGTTATGTCATTCACATATACCAAGAACAGCACAGGTCCTAGGACTGACCCCTGTGGAACCCCGCTTGTCACAGGCGCCCACTTTGACACCTCGTCACGTACCATGACTCGTTGTTGTCTCCCTGTAAGGTATTCTCTTATCCATTGCAGTGCCTTTCCTGTTATGTGTGCCTGATCCTCTAGCTTTTGCAGTAACCTCTTGTGAGGAACTGTGTCGAAGGCCTTCTTGCAGTCCAAAAAAAATGCAGTCAATCCACCCCTCTGTCTCTTGTCTTACTTCTGTCACCTTGTCATAAAACTCTAATAGGTTTCGATAGATGTATTGAATATTGTTGTTAGGGGTACACATAGCACCTCTGCTCCCTCTCTCAGGACCCATGGGGAGATGTTATCTGGCCCCATTGCCTTTGAGGTATCTAGCTCACTCAGAAGCCTCTTCACTTCTTCCTCGGTTGTGTGTACTGTGTCCAGCACATGGTGGTGTACCCCACCTCTCTGTCTTTCTGGAGCCCCTTCTGTCTCCTCTGTGAACACTTCTTTGAATCTCTTGTTGAGTTCCTCACATACTTCACGGTCATTTTTTGTTGTCTCTCCTCCTTCCTTCCTTAGCCTGATTACCTGGTCCTTGACGGTTGTTTTCTTCCTGATGTGGCTGTATAACAGCTTCGGGTCAGATTTGGCTTCTGCTGCTATGTCGTTTTCATATTGACGTTGGGCCTCCCTTCTTATCTGTGCATATTCGTTTCTGGCTCTACGACTGCTCTCCTTATTCTCCTGGGTCCTTTGCCTTCTATATTTCTTCCATTCCCTAGCACACTTGGTTTTTGCCTCCTGCATCTTTGGGTGAACCATGGGCTCATCCTGGCTTTTCCATTATTCTTGTTACCCTTGGGTACAAACCTCTCCTCAGCCTCCTTGCACATTGTTGCTACATATTCCATCATCTCATTAACTGGCTTCCCTGCCAGTTCTCTGTCCCACTGAACCTCATTAAGGAAGTTCCTCATTCCTGTGTAGTCCCCTTTCCTGTAGTTTGGTTTCATTTGTCCTGGCCTTCCTGCTTCCCCCTCCACTTGTAGCTCTACTGTGTATTCGAAGCTCAAAACCACATGATCGCTGGCCCCAAGGGGTCTTTCATATGTGATGTCCTCAATATCTGCACTACTCAAGGTGAATAATAGTCCAGTCTTGCTGGTTCATCCTCTTCTCTCTCTCTTGTAGTGTCCCTTACGTGTTGGTACATGAAGTTTTCCAGTACCACCTCCATCATCTTAGCCCTCCATTGTATCTTGGCCCCCATGTGGCTCCAAGTTCTCCCATTCGATCTCCTTGTGGTTAAAGTCGCCCATGATCAGGAGCTTTGCCCTGCATGCATGAGCTCTTCTGGCCACTGCAGCCAGTGTGTCAACCATCGCTCTATTGCTCTCGTCATACTCTTGCCTTGGCCTCCTGCTGTTCTGTGGTGGGTTATACATCACTGCAATTATCACCTTGGGACCACCAGAGTGAAGCGTTCCCGCTATGTAATCAGTTTCTTCTCCGCTGTCTCCTCTCTCCAGCTCATCAAAATTCCATCGGTGTTTGATCATCAATGCCACTCCTCCACCCCCCCTGTTCCTTCTGTCTTTTCTCAGGATCTGGTATCCCGCTGGAAAGATGGCATCTGTTATCATACCTGTAAGCTTGGTTTCTGTGATCGCTATGATGTCTGGTGATGCCTCTTTGACTCTTTCGTGCCACTCCTCCCACTTGTTTGTTATTCCATCAGCGTTTGTGTACCATACCTTCAGTTTCCTTTCCAACACTGTGGTTTGGGGGGCCTGTGGGGATGGGAGACCTGGTGGCATACTGTGGGTTTCTATGGTTGGGGGTTGGGTGGAAGCTGTGGGTATGGATTGTATTGTGTGTTGGGATGGTGTGATAGGTTGTGGGGTTCTGAGGATAGTTGTGTGTGTGCTTGCCCTTGCTGCTCTGTTCTGCTCTGACTGACCTCTGCTGGTTCCATCCTTGTCTCCTTTCCTAGCTCCTTTCTCTTTTTTGTCCTCTCCCACAGCTGCTGTCTCTCTGTTTGTGTTCTGTCTCTGTCTAGGAACACCTTCTTGTACTCTTCCGAGCTTTTCAACCATGGTTTCTCTTGGAGGATCCTGTTCCGCACTGTTTCTGTCCTGAGAATCAGCTTGATCAGTTGGTTTCTCCCCTTCAAGTACCCCCCTATTCTCTGAAAATTTACAATCTCACCCATGTCTTCTCCCCCTATTTCCATGATGATTTTCTCAATCTCCTTTCTTTCTTGCTGCCGTCTTTAAGTGTGTGTCCTTTCCTCTCTCTCCCGAAGCCCATGGATAATCACTGATTTTGCCCTTTCCTTCTCCCATTGCCTCTCCCTCTGTGACTCTGGTTCCTGTTTGTATGTGGTTATTTTCTCCCTTGATTTTTCCAGTGGCTCTTGGTAGCATGGTTGTGCCTCAGCATTCGACCTATCTCCCTCTCCATTTGCACCCATCTGCTCTTCCCTTCCACTCCCTGGCCCTTCTTTGCAGGCTGATATGACCTTAGCATAATTCATATCTCCTTCCTTCCTGTTC
>NC_069490.1:6321333-6330805 GCF_026875155.1 Cherax quadricarinatus
CGCGGCGAAGCCAATTGGAACGGTCCTTGGCACAACTCACTCCCCACAAACCTATTCTACCCAAGAAAATAAGAAATTATTAGAAAGATTATTTGACCATTGTATTCTTAAATTCTTCCCAAATTCTATTAATTATAAATGGATCTAATTTAAAAAAACCACAAGGAAATATTCATATTATTGTCAAAACCGCTTTTTATGAAACAAGATTCAATTATCTTCAGTGAGCAGTTTTGACATAAAATGAATATATCCTTTGTTTATATAAAATAGATTCCATTTATAATTAATAAATTTGGAAGAATTTAATAATACACTGGACACATAATCTTTAAAATTATCTTATTTCGTGGGTAGAATAGTTTGTGGTGAGTTGGCCAAGGACCTTTCCAAGTTGCTCGCCGCGCGTCATGGGCGTGTTTAAACCGTGTGGGATCTAGATAGTGAGGTGCTACCAGACACCATATATAGCTATCCTTGGATGCTTTACTTTCATAGTTTCCTTGATAATGTGAGTAGTCACGAAAAGCGCTTGGAGTTTCTCTATTCTTTCGGAGTGGTTGTTTTGCTATATATATATAAATATATATAATTATATATTATATATAAATATATATATATATATATATAATAGATATATATATATATATATAATAAATATATAAGTGGCAAAACAACACATGAAAGAAAGAGGGTTCCAAGCGCTTTCGTGTCTATCACATTATCCTTGTTCCTTGATAATGTGAGTAATCACGAAAGCTCTGGAATTCTCTATTCTTTCAGAGTGGTTGTTTTGCATATTCTGAATCACCTGTTTACTGTGATCTTTATTGCATTATAATAATATATTATAAAATATATATAATATATATATATCTATATAAATAGATATATATATATAATATATATATATATGTGTGTGTAGTATGTTATGAAATATTATTTGTAGTGCGTGCGCGCGCGCGCGCGATGGAGCTGCAGTCTCGGAGCACCAGTATTCCGTGTGTTTACTAGTCCTTTCGTAGATTCTTTGTTCAGATCCCAAAGTCCATTATTACACCCTAGTACTAGTACAGGGACAAGGGCAGCCTTGGGAAACTCTACCTGACTTGAGGTTAATCATCTCACGTGTTCTCTTTAATAATGATTGTTTTTGACTTCCCTGTTTTCTGTTATTCACGCTAATAGCTTGCCAGTCATTCCAGCCTGAGATGATCATAGTGTTTATAAAAGTCCTTACTATGTGGTAACATTCTTTAAGTTTTTCAATCTAAAAAAATAAATCCTCCTTGCTTTTCCCCCCTTGGTTCTCAGTCCATTAACTGGGGTGGAACACTGAGGTTTCTGTTCTATGGAGATACTCCACTTGTATCTAATTTATTTCCCATAACCTTCAATATGAATTTGTTCCTGCATTGTTTTGTGTATATTTTCCAGCCACGGTGCAGTTTGTATTTTTGATATGTTTGCATTTAGATATATTTATTTAGCTTGTAAGTGAGAGTTTTGGAGTGACTTGTCTCCACTAGCATCTGCAAGTATTATCAACAAATACTCCGAACTTGAAGTATCGACAAGTGTTCACAGCCAGCCGGAAATCTCACCTTGTTACAGCAGGTGGCAGTGTCAAGGCCCTGCTAGTGGCGAAGGTGTTAGGGCAGTGTCAGCTGACTTTGTCACCGGTACCGGCCACCCTTCCTCTCTAGACAACACCATTACCAAAACAAACACACACACACTGACACTGGCCTCGGAGTTGCCAACGGCTGGGTTAATATTTACCCTGGACGAACCTTGACTTGTTAATTATTCTCTCTCTCTCTCTCTCTCTCTCTCTCTCTCTCTCTTGTTGGCTTGTTCAGCCTTGTGTGAGTGTGACGGCCCTACACAGTCATGTCGCATACGTTCTATGGTCATGTCTCGTTGGTTTTATTCTCCCCAGATGGTAACGATAACAGCAACAGTCATATGTGTGTATGTGTACTCACCTATTTGTACTCATCTATTTGTGGGTGCAGGGGTCGAGACTCAGCTCCTGACTCCGCCTCTTCACTGACCGCTACTGGGTCCTCTCTCTCGCCCTGCTCCATGAGCTTTATCATACCTCGTCTTAAAATTATGTATGGTTCCTTCCTCCACTGCTGTATAGCCCTTGTGGCTTAGCGCTTCTTTTTTGATTATAATAATAATAATCCTTCCTCCACTACATCACTTGCAGACTATTCCACTTCCTGACAGCTCTATGGCTGAAGAAATACTTCCTAACATCCCTTTGACTCATCTGAGTCTTCAACTTCCAACTGTGACCCCTTGTTTCTGTATTCCATCTCTGGAACATCTTGTCTCTGTCCACCTTATCTATTCCTTGCAGTATTTTGTATGTCGTCATCATGTCTCCCCCAGCCCTCCTATCCTCCAGTGTCGTCAGGCCGATTTCCCTTGACCTTTCTTCGTAGGGCATTTCCCTTAGCTCTGGAACTAGTTTTGTCGAAAACCTTTGCACTTTCTCTAATTCCTTGACGTGCTTGACCAGGTGTGGGCTCCAAACTGGTGCTACATACTCCAGGATGGGCCTAACGTACACGGTGTACAGTGTCTTCAACGATTCCTTACTGAGGTATCGGAACGCTATTCTCAGGTTTGCCAGGCGCCCACATGCTGCAGCAGTTATCTGGTTGATATGTGCTTCTGGAGGCGTGCTCGGTATTATACTCACTCCAAAAGCGTGGCGCAGAAGTGGCCACACTTTTGTAAGAATGGGCCTACTTTTCCTGAGGGAGAGAGAGAGAGAGAGACTAAGAATAAAATACAGTGAATATATAGATATATTGCCAAATACACACAGATATTTTTTTCATTACAATTTAACCTAAAATCGTATTTTAGAGTGGTCATCGTGTGATCTAGAAATTAATCTTCTATTTACTAGTAGATTGTGATGGAGGTTTCGGCCACACTGCTGTAGACGCTATCAAACATTATTTTGCATAACACGCTAACGATTTTTTTTTTCAAATTTTTAACAACATATTTTTGTAGTACATATTAATGCATTCAGCTCACAACCGAAGTACCCAGATTCAAACTTGGGAGGGGAGAGGAGAGACATATGGGCAAATCTGTTAGTGTGATAAATGGTTTAAAACCAACAAGTTGAAGACTGAGACACTTACGCAACATATGGGAATCTTTAATGAAGAAACGTTTCGCCACACAGTGGCTTCATCAGTCCAATACAATTCAGAAGGGTTGTAAGGAGAGAAGGAGTTTGAGGTAATCAGATCCTCAGCCTGGAGTCGATGTGTTCAGTCCATCAATCTTGTAGAAAGTACAGCACAGGACTGATGAAGCCACTGTGTGGCGAAAAGTTTCTTCAATAAAGATTCCCATATGTTGCATAAGTGTCTCAATCTTCAAATTTGTCAGTACCTGGTGTTACTGTTTACCTAGCAATAAACAGGAACCTAAGAGTTACCTTCTGGGAGAGGACCTAAGCCACAATGTGGAAATAAATGGTATAAAATACCGACACAATGGAAATATAAACACATAAGCAGTACAATGTGATCCTTTATTGACAACGTTTCGCCCACGCAGTGGGCTTTATTAGTCACAAACAGATCTACCTGGCTGTGCTGTACTGTACTGTACTGTACTGCACGGTGCTGTACTGTACTACACTGTGCTGTACTGTACTGTACTGTACTGTACTGTACTGCACTGTGCTGTACTGTAAAGTACTGTGCTGTACTGTACTACACTGTGCTGTGCTGTACTGCACTGTACTGCACTGTGCTGTACTGTAAAGTACTGTACTGTACTACACTGTGCTGTACTGTACTGCACTGTACTCTACTGTACTGTGCTGCACGGTGCTGTACTGTACTACACTGTGCTGTACTGTACTGTGCTGTACTGTACAGTACTGCACTGTACTGCACTGTACTGTGCTGTACTGCACTGTACTGTACTGCACGGTGCTGTACTGTACTGCGCTGTGCTGTACTGTACTGTACTGCACTGTACTCTACTGTACTGTACTACAATGTACTGCACTGTACTGCACTGTACTGCACTATACTGCACTGTACTGCACTGTACTGTACTACAATGTACTGCACTGTACTGCACTGTACTGCACTATACTGCACTGTACTGCACTGTACTGTACTGCATTGCACTGTACTGCACTGTACTCTACTGCACTGTACTGTACTGTACTACAATGTACTGCACTGTACTGCACTATACTGCACTGTACTGCACTGTACTGTACTGCACTGCACTGTACTGTACTGCACTGTATTGTACTATACTGTACTGTACTGCGCTATACTGTACTGCACTGTACTCTACTTCACTGTACTGTACTGCATTGTACTGCACTGTACTGTACTGCATTGTACTGTACTGTAGTGCACTGTACTCTACTGCACTGTACTGTATTGCACTGTACTGCACTGCACTGTATTGTACGGTACTGCACTGCACTGTACTGTACTGCATTGTACTGCACTGTACTGTACTTCACTGTACTGTACTGCACTGTACTGTACTGCACTGTACTGCACTGTACTGCACTGTACTGTACTGCACTGTACTGAACTGTACTGTACTGCACTGTACTGTACTGCACTGTACTGTACTGTACTGCACTGCACTGTACTGCACTGCACTGTACTGTACTGCGACTGTAATGTACTGTAACTGTACTGCACTGTTACAGTACCGCACTGTACTGTAACGTACTGTACTGCAACTGTACTGTAATGCACTGCACTGTACTGTACAGCACTGTAGACTGCACTTACTGTACTGCACTGTACTGTACTGCTCTGTACTGTACTGCACTGGTACTGCACTGTACTGTACTGCATTGTACTGCACTGTACAGTACAGCACTGTACTGTACTGGACTGTACTGTACTGTAACTGCACTGAACTGCACTGTACTGTCTGCACGGTACTGTACTGCACTGTACTTAACTGCACTTCACTGAACGCATCTGCACTGAACTGCACTGTACTGTACTGCACAGCACTGTACTGTACTGCGGTGCACTGTACTGTACTGCACTGCACTGTACGTAATGTACTGTACTGCACTGTACTGTTTTGTACTGTGCTGCAACTGTACTGCACTTCAACTGTGCTGTACTGTACTGCACTGTACTGCACTGTTCTGTGCTGCAATGTACTGCACTGTACTGTATTGTACTGCCCTGTAGTGTACTACACTGTACTGCACTGTACTGCACTGTACTGTACTGTACTGTACTGCACTGCACTGTACTGTGCTGTACTGTACTGTACTGTACTGCATTGTACGTAATGAAAATAAAGTTGCCATTGTTGTTGTCACTCTCAACAAGCATACCCTAATGTGATCTTGGAAGTGAACCACTTCTGGTTTATGTCAGGTGATCTTGGAAGTGAACCACTTCTGGTTTATGTCAGGTGATCTTGGAAGTGAACCACTTCTGGTTTATGTCAGGTGATCTTGGAAGTGAACCACTTCTGGTTTATGTCAGGTGATCTTGGAAGTGAACCACTTCTGGTTTATGTCAGGTGATCTTGGAAGTGAACCACTTCTGGTTTATGTCAGGTGATCTTGGAAGTGAACCACTTCTGTTTATTCGTGATCTGGAAGTGAACCACCTCTGTTTATGTTAGTGATCTTGCGAAGTGAACCACTTCTGGTTTATGACAGGTGATCTTGGAAGTGAACCACTTCTGGTTTATGTCAGGTGATCTTGGAAGTGAACCACTTCTGGTTTATGTCAGGTGATCTTGGAAGTGAACCACTTCTGGTTTATGTCAGGTGATCTTGGAAGTGAACCACTTCTGGTTTATGTCAGGTGACTTGGAAGTAGAACCACTTCTGGTTTATGTCCAGGTGATCTTGGAATGAACCACCCTGTTGTATGTCAGGAGATCTAGGAATGAACCACTTCTTGGTTTAATGTCAGTGATCTTTTAAGTTGAACCACTTCTGGTTTATGTCAGGTGAACTTTGGAAGTTGAACCACTCGGTTTATGTCAGGTTGATCTATGGAAGAGAACCACTATCTGGTTTATGGTCAGGTGATCTGGAATGAACCACCACTGGCTTATGTCAGTGATCTTGGAAGTGAACCACTTCTGGTTTATGTCAGGTGATCTTGGAAGTGAACCACTTCTGGTTTATGTCAGGTGATCTTGGAAGTGAACCACCTCTGGTTTATGTCAGGTGATCTTGGAAGTGAACCACCTCTGGTTTATGTCAGGTGATCTTGGAAGTGAACCACTTCTGTTTATGTCAGGTGATTCTTGAATTGAACCACCTCTGGTTTATGTCAGGTGATCTTGAAGAGAACCACTTCTGTTTAATGTCCAGGTGATCTTGGAAGTGAACCACCTCTGGTTTTATGTCAGGTGATCTTGGAAGGAACCACTTCTGTTTTATGTCAGGTGATCGTGGAAGTGAAAGGGGGGGGGGCGGAGTTTGTGTGCGTAAAAATTTTGAATTGTTAAGTAATTTATGGAGTGAAGTACTGGTGGAGGTTTTCAGATGATAGGTTAGAGAGGGATGTAAGGGATAAATGGGGATGCTAAATTAATAAGGAGAAGTATGATGTATGATATTGTATATGTTTGATAGTAGGTAATAAAAGAAGTGGGGAGGGTATGAAGGATTATAAATATGGTGTAGGTATAGTTGTTTTTGGTGGTAGGTGGGGTGGTGGTATGTTGAGGTTGGTGGTTATTGTTTTTTTATTAGTAGTTTATTGGTGTAGGTTTTTGAGGGGATGTGAGATTTTTAAGTTTTGGTATATGTTAGTTTATGGTATTTTTATATGGTAGAGGTTGTGTGATGTGGTGTGAAAAAGTTGGTGAGGTTGTTAATAGAGGAGGCTGGGATAGGTGAGTGTGGTTGTGTAATAGTGATGTGGGGGTGAGATAGGAGTTGTATGTTTTAGTGGTGTTGGATGGTGATGGGTTGTGTTAATAGGAGGATGTGAGTGTTGAGGGTGTGTTTATAATGTAGGTGTGGTATGGGTATGAGGTTTTGGTTTTATGATTGAGGATGGTGATATTTGGTGAGTTTTAGTGGATGGGTTGGTTTATAGTAGAGTGTGAGTGTAGATGATGAGCAGTGGTTTTGTTTTTTATATAGGAGGTTGGGATTGCATGGTAAGAGGGAATGAAATCAAAGGTAAAATAGTAGGTATATGTGTGTAGTGAAAGGGATGAGAACTAAGGTGAGTGTTTGGGGTTTGGTTCTTAGGGAGATTAGGGTTGGGTGAGTGTGGTGAGAGTTGTTGTGTGGTAGTTTGTGTGGTTGGTGGTTGTTGTGTAGAAGATTGAAAGATTGGGATAGTGTTGATAGGTTATTTGAGTGAAAGAATTGTTGAAGAAATGGTTTGTATGGGAGTTCAGATATACGTTTAATAACAACCATCTAAATCAATAAGACAACCAGTACATCACACTTTCAGACTAGCATTTACTAGGTCCATATGAGAATGATGGCATTTACTAATATAAGTCACACACTTCATCATTTCTTTCCACTCTCATGTGCTCGTTGTAAATTTGTTCACCATTCAGCATTCCCCACATGCATCACCCGTCCTTCACAAACAACTCTTCAATGTGACAATGACACACAGTCATTCATTCGGCTGCCAGTCAAGTACCCAATCAACATCGATTACACCTTTCCCAATACCCATCCATCCATTATTCCTCCCGATTCCACTTCCTCCATTATTCCTGCCCAATCGATCCATCCCCAAGCTTTCCTGAGCAACCCGCTTTCATACATGTGCTCTGTCCTCCACCAGTTCCCTCTGTTTAGCTAAGCGCCGGAGGCCAATGCCTGCTGGGCGGAACATTCCCTACAATTAAGGCAGCCATCCTCCAATTACTGAAGCTAGTAGGTAATAGAGACGACCACATCATCCGCTGCCTCCTAATACGAAGAGAGTTCTTCGGGCTACTGTAGCGCCGTGGCTAGGTCCTGACACGTTCAGACTATTACCAATATTATTGGATTGACACGTATACATTATAAATGCTCGGTTACGGGATATTATCGATATATATATATATATATACATTAAGTGTTCAGCCCTCGCCGCCAGTAGCCTCAAGCCCAACTCAAAATTCTGAAAAAGGTTAATACCCGGCTCCACTTTCTTACTCACCCTACCACGAAGTAGCAATTTTTTTAAGTAACGATCAGAGTATATATCTTTCTTTATTTTTTCCCTATTATAAAAGCGTATTTTCCCGAGACTGTTAATGTAAATACTTAACACTTTTCCTTTCTTATGTTCTTGTGTTCTTATATGTAAAGAATAAAGAACTCAGAATGGGCATTGTATACGAAACACAAGACTATCTAATACAATGAAAGATACATGTAAAAAACCTGGGCATAATGATGTCTGGAGACTTAACATTTAGAAAACACAATAAGGAAAATGTCACAAAGGCCAGGAAAATGATAGGGCTCATGAGAAATGATACAAGTGATGACACTATTCAGATCACCTGTTCTCTCTTGCCTAGAATATTGTTCAATGTTGACGGCTCCGTTCAAGACAAAGATAGTCATAAAAGGATTTCAACTACTGGGAATGAACTATCTAAAACAAAAAAGAGACACGCATGATATGTATTGAAAATGGTATAAACACCGACAAGCTGATGATTAAGACACATATGCAACATTTTTATCTTTACTGTTGAAACGTTTCGCCTTAACAGTAGGCTAAACTGTTAGACACTGCAGCACAGTGCTATCTTGGTACAAAGGACATCTTCCACACTTCATTCTGGAACTACTGGATATGAGTGAGATGGATTGGATTCCAGAAGAAACTGCCTTCTTACTTCTACTAGTGAAACTCGTCCCCTGCAATGTCTTCGAGTTCTTCCACCTAACCTTCGACAGTATTTAAGTCTCCATTCTCATGCTTCAGCTTCATATCCTTCCAGATTACGGAGCTGAACTGTTCTCCAGGCTGAGGGACTGACCGCATCAAATACTATTTCTCCAAGGTTAACTGTGGAGAAATATTCTCCAACCGAGGGCGAAGCAGCAGAAATATTCTTCGTGTCGCTCATTCGTGTATTAACGACGTGGGGAGAACTTTCTCCCTACTTGTGGACATTATCTACAGATATAGTTCACAAGTCGAACTTGTGGACAAGTGATAGTCATCAGGCGACGTTCCATGTGCCAAGCAGATAAAAGAAGTGAAGGTGTCCAGCGTCATCTCTTCAATCAAGCCAACGATATTGGCGTTAGTTAATTTATGGGTACACTACACACATCCAGGTAAGTCTCATCAACCTTGGTTTTTTCCTTCGCGGGTTGTAAAACAACCCTTCAAAACCCCCAAGGGGGGGCCCCGCCCAACCAGGTAAAGCCCCATGACTTGGTGTATACCTGGCATATCTGAATTATTGTGCAGGGGGCCCG
>NC_069490.1:6331305-6376305 GCF_026875155.1 Cherax quadricarinatus
TTCAAGGATCTTTTGTTTAAACTGATTTTTTAAATAAAATACTAAATTTTTCTAAATTTTACAATAAAAGCGACCCCAATTACCCTAGAGATGTGAAAAACGAGAAGGGGGCAAGGGTATTTTCCTGGAGCTGCGATAAAAGAAAATTGCTTAGAAAACATCTTGACAAGTGCACCTTTTTCTCTGCCTATGAGGGAGAAAATGATTAGGAAAGGGATGAGAGAGAGAGAGAGAAGAGAGAGGGGAGAGAGAGAGAGAAGAGAGAAAGGGAAAAAGGGAAAAACCCCAAACAAAGACCCCAGCGTCAAGTTCTTAAAATTTTTAAGTACAAAATTATTTTCAAATAAAGGGGACATTTACTTTATATTTCACCCCTTAATTAGCTTTTAATTTCCTCTCGGTGTTTTCCAAAAATTTTACCTTCTTGAAATCACACCCCAAGTCATGATTAAATATAATATATTATAAAAAAAATATATATAATATATATATATATATAATATATATTTATATATAAATATTATTTAATATATATATATATATGGATAAAAAGGCTTCAAGGAAGAATTTTTGGATTTTTCTTCCTGAACCCGTTGAATTTTCCCACTTCCCTACCCCCCTCCTTTTTAAATTTTTTTTTTTTTACATAGGAATATTTTTTTACTAACTGGTACAAAAGATTTAAGAGATCATTGTTTGTATAAAGTGGCAAAAGGCCGGTTTTTACTTTTGTTAAAGGGAAAAAAACCCACCGTTAATGGGGGGGGAAAATCACCAAAACCCCTTAAACGGGGCCCCTGAAACAAAAACGGGCCCTGGATCCCAATTTAACCCGATAGCCCCGCCCTGGAAAAGAAACTTTCCCCTGACCCCAAGGGGTCCGGAGGCTTTAAATTAAAATTTTAATAATTTTTTAAATTTTAAACCTTAAATATATATATTTATATAAATATATATTAATAAAATAATAAAATTTTAAAAATATATATATAATTATTTTTTTTTTATTATCACCGGGCCCGTTTCCCACCAAGGCAGGGTGGCCCGAAAAAGAAAAAACTTTCCCACATTCACCCACCTGTCTTGCCAAAGGGGCTTTAATACAGTTTTTAAACGCAACTTTAACCCCCCTCCTTCAGAGGCGGCACGTACTTCCCATCTCCGGGACTAATCCGGCCTCCGGTTTCCCTGAACCCCTTCATAAATGTTACTTGCTACACTCCAACAGCACGTAATTTTTTAAAAACCTTTCTTTCTCCTTTACTCATATCAAACACAAAAAAATTTTTTTAAAAAAACCACGGTGACATCACACTCCTTTGAAAGGGCCCAAACTTTTACGGGGAAATATTTCCCTTTTCCATGTACTCTAACTTGAGCCTCACTTCCTCGAAAAAATTTCATCTTTCATAACCTACCTCCACACCAACACCTGCAACATTGCCACATTCCCCCCCTATCCCCCCTGTCATACCTTTTCCAAACCCAAAAATCCCACAAACCCCCTTTTTTAGCCTTACTAAATATGTTCACTTATAGTTTCACTGTAAACACCTGGCCACACACCCCCTCCCTTTTCCTAAACCCTCCTTGTTAACGCATCCTTTTTCAGCTTTTTTTTTAATTCTTTCAATATAACTCACCTTCCTTTACCAAGGTATACTCAACAACTTTTCCCCTATAATTTTTTGCACTCTCTTTTGTCCCTTTCCCTTTTATACAAAGAACTATGCCCTCTCAATCCCTGGACCTTACCCTTTCCCCATACTTTTTTTTTAAAAAATTGCCCCAAAACCACCCAAAAACAAAACCCCACCTTTTTAAAAACATTTTATTTTTATCCACAACCCCGCTCCCTTACCCCCTTTCATTTTACCTCTCCCCACGAACTTCCCCCCAACCCCAAAACGTCTTCCTCACTCCTAAAGTGTTTTTCCCTTTTTCCCCTATAACGAAATCACATTTTCCCTATCTTCATCAACTTTTAAACAATTCCTAAAAATTCCCTCCATTTCCCAAATACCTTTATTCTCCATTTAAAAATCTCCTCTCCTTTTTTTAAACTGAAAAAACCATAAGTTCTCAGGTTTAATTTGTTAATCTCACTCCAAAACTTTTTTTTTTTTTCAACAAAATTTGGGTTGAAACATCTCCCCCACTCTCTCATTTGCTCTCTTTTTACTTTGTTTCCCCACTCTCTTAACCTCTCTCTTTTCTCTTATCCCTTTCCCTCCTTGCATCATTCTACTTTGTAAAAATTTCTCATATGAACTTTTTCCCTTACTACTCTCTTTACATACATTCCCCCACGCTCCTCTTTCCCCCCCCCACCCTTCCAAAAAACCCCCAAAACCAAAATAAAAACCCCCACCCCTTTCCCCATTCCCCCTTTCCCCCTTTTTAATTTATATATTATATATTTTAAAAAAAAAAAATAATATATATATATATAAATATAAAATTTATTATTAATATATTATGCCCCCGGGGGGAAATTCCAAGGCCGGATTCTTTACAAAAACTGATTTGGTAACCAAAACCTTAACCCCCAACCCCTTTTAAAAGGGGGGCCTTTAAAAAATTTTTTAAATTTTTAAAAAATTAATTTTTAATAATATTTTTTAAAAAATTTTTTTAAAAACAAAACCCCCCAAAAAATAGAAATCCCAAAGGTTTTATATCCTATGGGAATATAAAAAAAGGTCCCAAAAGAAAAAAAATTTTTCCCCCCCCTTTCCCGTCCCCAAAAGGTTTTAAAAAAAGTGCCGGGAGCCAAATTGGGGTCCTTTTTCCCAAACCCCCAAAATTTTCCCCGAAAAAAGTTTTTTAAAAAAATTTTTCCGGGATTTAAAAATTTTTTAAAAATTTTTTAAATTTTAAAAGGGTTAATTTTAAAAAAAGGAAATTTCTTTTTAAAAGTTTTTATAAAAAAATTCAATTATATCCGGGGCAGTTTACAAAAAGAAATTTCCTTGGGTTTTTTTTTTTAACCTTTAAAAAAGTTTGGGAAAAATTTTAATAATCACGGACAAAAATTTTTTTACTTTTAAAAATTTTGGGAAGGCCTTTTAAATTGGCTCGGGGTATTTTAAAACCTTTTGGGGGCTGATGTAGGTCCCCCCCCTTTTTCCCTTTCTTTCTTTCCCCGTTTTAGTAGCCAAAACGCTTGGTTTCTCATTTTTCGTTGGTTTTTTCAAAAAATTTTAAAAAATTTAAAATTTTAAAAAAAAAATTTAAATATTTTATATTTATTTTTTAAAATTTAATAGTCAAAAAAAAACCTTAAAGGTAAGGGGGTTTTCCCCTTTCTGTCATAATTTTTTTTTTGTTCCCTTAAAATTTGATTCCCTGGCAATATCTAATATAATATACCAGCCGGCGTGTATTAAACTTGATAGTATCACCCTTTTCCAACCCTGGTGAGAAATCAGAGACAGACAAGCAGAGGAGATCCCCCAGACCCGCGGTGCTGGGGTTCTGAGCTGTCACCGACAAAAAAATGAGTACCCCAGACCAACCAGTAACTTTATATATATCTTTAGATACAGTATTCATCTCCCAAAAATCCCATACATTTGAAAGACTAATTACATCATCTTCATTTCACTACTACACCTGCTGCCTCTGTATTTGACTGAAGAAGTCTACTGTGTAGGCGAAACGCTTCAACAATAAAGATACCAAACTGTTGCACATGTTGTCTAAATCATCTAAAATATGTAGCACAGAAGATACGTGAAAGGCAAAGTAACAAATCTACACACTACCTTAACAACTACTGACGTTAGAGATACTGGAAGGAAGCTGTATAACAGAACCCAGAGAAAGCCGGGACGCCAGATCAACATAACAAGAACACTGTGTCAGCATCCATAGGTCCAGGAACTCTCAGTTCTGCTTCCTCAGATATCAGAAATGTTGCTAGAATACGTGTATGAGTTTTCAAGAGAAAACTGGATTACTACCTCCGCCAAGTGATAGAACACAAAACTGAGATGGCGATTGATAGGCCAGCGTGCCGTCAACAACAAACAGCCACTTGAACAAGCAATCACAGGAAGCCTATCACCAGCGGCTGCTAGGATAGAAAAATTCTGGAACATCTATCACAGGTACACATAAGTTTATCTTACTGGTGCACCTACTCACACAAACAATTTTGCCCATAAAGTTGCTAGCTGCCAGAGAAGAGTTAAAATAGGCAGCGTGAGACGGAGGGAGGAAATGGGAGGGAAATGGGGTGGGAGGGATGGAAGTAGGCAGGGAGGCAGGAACGAGGTAGAGAGGGAGGATGGTGGGAGAGAGATGTATGGGAGTGGGTAGTAAGGAGGGATTGGGAGTGGGTGAGAAGGAGGGGAGACAGGAAAGGAAGAAGGAGTCAAGGATGGTAGTGGTAGAAAGAAGGAGGGAGACGAAAGAAGAAGAGATTACGGAAGAATCGAGAAAAACAATGAATGAATAAACCAGAGAGATAAAGAGGATGATAAAAATAAAAATAAAGAAAAAAAGAAGCAAAAGAGAAGGTATCTCAACAATGTATAAAAGTTTCTGTGTTTCACTCTACTCCCTTGTGCCCCGTTCCCCTTATCTCCCTTCTTTATCCTCCCCTTCTTCTCCTCCTACGTCTTCCATTCCTTTTCCCTTCTTGTCCTTTCTCTTCCGTTTTCTATTTCCCTATCTCTCGCTTCTTCCTTTCTTACTTTCTATTTTCTTCACTCCTCCCTTTTTACCCATTACTCATTTGCCTATTCCTCTTCTATTTCTTTCCTCAGTGCCGGAAATGTCCGGAAACAAAAAAAAAAGAGAAGGGGGAGATAAGACCAATGAGACTTTTCAGAATTGAATAGGTTCTTAAAGCTGCTAGAGAGTGTATGAAAGGGGGGGGGAGGAGTAGGCAGGATATTGTGGAGCGCGGTTATGTGGTATGTTGAGATGAGTCTGAGAGTGTAGTGGCAGGTGGTGTGTACATTGGGTGGTACGAGAGAATGTATAGAAGGTTGGTTTGATGTAAACACACACACACACAACACACACTCACACACACACCCACACACACACATCACACTATACATAACATACGCGCGCGCGCGACTCCTGCACTCAAATAGTTGAGTACACACACACAGACGTCACCCAAAACTCGTAATAAACTCAACATACGGCAACATAAACTGAAGAAGAAGAAGCAAAAAATAGAAAGCAAGAAGAAAGAAGAAGCAAGAAAGAAAAAAGAAAGCAAGAAAGAAGAAAGGAAAGAAAGAAAGAAAGAAAGAACGAAAGAAAGAGAAAGAAAGAAAGAAAAATACGAAGAATAAGAAAGGTAGTAAGGTTGGTAGACAGCAACCAAGTGGAAGTAACTACCTTCCTGCCAGATGACTGTGAAAGAAAAAGCAGAAACCTGTAACTGTTTGCATGATGGTAGGAATTCCTGGTGTCTTTTTTCTGCTACATAAACACGCTAGATAACAGAGATATCTTGCTACTACCTACTTTAGACTTTGGTCACACTTCAACAGACATGCACATGCAAATATATATACCTACACTAGGTTTTTTCACCTTTTCTACATAGCTTCTTGTTCTTCTTTATTTCATCTATTGTCCATGGGAAGTGGAAAAGAATCTTTCCTCCGTACGCCATGCGTGTCGTATGAGGCGACTAAAATTGCCGGGAGCAATGGGCTAGTAACCCCTTCACCTGTATACATTTATCTAAAAAAAAGAAGAAGAAAAACTTTAAAAAAGCCAGGGATCTTTGAATTGCGAGGAGGTAAGGTGCAAGATACAAGAACAGATGATTGCTGATGTTATGCATGAAAAAAGTTGGAAGTCCTGGCCCCTAAGAGAAACAAAGCAGAAGGGGGTATGGAGTTTCGGTGGGGGGAAACAAATGGGATTAAATCTGGAGTATCTGAGAAGTTAGACAAAGGAAGGGGTAGCAGTAATGATGAATGATCAGTTCATGGAAGAGAAAAGAGAAAAAGAATGTGTAAATGCAAGAAATTATTTGGGATTAAAGTAAAGGTTGGATGCGATGAAGTGGGTCATAAAAGCGTGTATGCACCTGGAGAAGAGGAATCCGAGGAGAGAGAGAGATTATGGAGATGTTAAGTGAATGTATAGGAGCTTATGAACCACGAGAGAGATTAATTGTGGTAGGGACCTGAAATGCTAAAGTAGGATAAACTTTTAGAGAGGTGTGGTATGCAAGTTTGGGGTGCAGGTGTAAAATGATAAGGGACCCTTTGATTGAACTTTGTATAGAAAGGGTTTAGTATATAGGTAATACATATTTTACGAAAAAGAGGAATAAAATAAATAATACAAGATAATGATTTGTAGGGCGAAAAGACAGTAGTATTGTTTGGATTATGTATTGTATATAAAAGACGGGCTGTTGAGTAGACTTCAGGATGTACATGATTATAGAGGGAAACAAGATATATCCATCCACTTTATCTAGTTGTAAGCTACACAGAGAGTAAAAGGTAGATGGATACAAGAGAATAGAAGCATCAGGGAAAGAGACAGGTGAAGGTTTATAAACTAAAAGAGGAGCAGTTAGGGAAGATATAAACAGCTATTGAGGATAGATGGGCTAATGAAACCAAGGCACTGGGTCGAAGAGGTATTGGGGTTAGGTTTAAAGATGTTATGTGAGAGTGTTCAGCAGAAGTATGTAGGTTAAAGGAAGTAGGTGCGGGAGGTGAAGAGGAGCGATTGGTGGAATGAAATGTAAAGAGAGTAGTAAGGGGAAAACAGTTAGCAAATATAATTTTACAAGTAGAAGTGATGCAAGGAGGGAAGAGTAAAGGAAGAAAAAGAGAGAGGTTAAGAGATGGTGAAGCAATGAAAAAAGACAGCAAATGAGAGAGAGTGGGTGAGATGTTACACAAATTTTGTTGAACAATAAGAAAAGTGATTGGAGAGCGATTAACAAGTTAAGGAAGCCTAAGAACATATGCTTTGTCAGTAAAAATAGGAGAGGAGAGTTATTAAATGGAGAGTTATAGGTAAAGGGAAGATGAGGGCAATATTTTGAGGAATTGTTAAATGTTGATGAAGATAGGGAAGCTTGTGAATTCGTGTATATGGTCAAGGAGGAATAACTCTTGTAGGAGTGAGGACGAGCCAGTTGTGAGTGTGGGGAAGTTCGTGAGGCAGAAGGTTAAATGAAAGGTGGTAATGCAGCGGATGATGTATCAGATAGCACCGTTAAAAGCAAGTGGGATAAGTTTTGGAGTGGTTTGGTGCAATTATTTAAATAAATTTAATGGAAGAGGGTACGGTAACCTAGGGATTGGCAGAGCTCATGCATAGATCCTTTGTATACAGGCCAAAGGGACCAAAGAGAGAGCCAAATTATAGTGGGTATAAGTCTGCAGAGTATACCTGGTAAAGTGTATTGTAGAGCTAAATATTGAAAGAATTTAAATTAAGACTGAGAAAAAGGATAGCCGATGAACAAGGAGGCTTTAGGAAAGGTAGGGGGTGTGGGACCAGTGTTTACAGTGAAACAGTATAAGTGAACAGTAAATTTTAGATAAGGCTAAAGATGTCATTGTGGCATTAATGAGATTGGAAAAGCATATGACAGGGTGGATAGGGGGCAATGGTGGCAGTGTATGGTGTAGGAGGAGGTTACTTAAAGCAGAGACGAGTTTTTAACGAGGATAGTGAGGCTCAAGTTAAGAGACATCGAAAAGAGGGAAATATTTCCCCAGTAAAAGTAGGCCTTAGACAAGGATATGTGATGTCACCGTGTTGTTTTAATATAATTTATAGCTGGGGATGTAAGAGAAGTAAATGCGAGGGTCAGACAAGAGGGCGAGAGATAAGAAATAAAGAATCACACATAAATGGGAGTTGTCACAGTTGCTCTTTGCTGATGACCCAGTGCTCTTTGGAGATTCTGAAGAGAAGTTGCAGAGATTGTGGGATTAATTTGTAGGGTGTGCAAAAAGAAGAAAATTAAAAGTGAATACAGGAAAGAGTAAGTGTTAATGAGCTAACAAAAATATTAGTAGAAGAAAGCATTGGATATAAGATTGGATGTGCGAGAGAGTATGGAGGAGGAGAATGTATTCAGAATAATTGCGAGTGACATGTCAGCTGAAGGGTCTATGAAGAAGATGTGAAAATAGAATTTAATGAGGAGAAATAGTGAGTGGGAGCGCTTAGGAAGTCTGTGGAGACAAAGAACTTTGTCCTTGTGAGGCAAAGAGGGGAATTGTCTGAGAGTATAGTTTTACCAACACACTTATATGGGTGTGAAGCTATGGGTGATGAATGTTGCAGCGAGGAGAAGGCATGAGGCAGTGAGATGTCCCATGTCTGAGGCAATGTGAGGTGTGAATATAATGCAGAGAATTCGTAGTTTGGCAGTTAGGAGGAAAGGTGCGGGATACAAAAACTGTGTCCAGAGGGGCTGAGGAAGGTTCTTGAGGTGGTTTCGGACATGTAAGAGAAAGAGCGAAACAGAAAACTTCAAGAGTGGTATAGTCGTAGTGGAAGGAAGGCCGTGGGTAGGGTCGGCCTAGGAAGGTTGGAAGGGAGGGTTAAAGGAGGTTTTGTGTGCGAGGGCTTGGACTTCCCGCAGGCGTGCGTAGGCCGTGCTAGATATGAAGTGAAGTAGACTAAAGGTATTGAAAACTGACGTGGCTGTTGGAATTGTGAGCAAAGTAACATTTATGAAGGGGTACCGGGAAACCGGCAGGCCGGACTTGAGTCCTGAGATGGGACGTTACAGTGCCTGCACTCTGAAGGAGGGTGTTAATGTTGCATTAAAAAACTTGTATCGAAAAGCACCCCTTCAGGCAAGACAGTGATGGAGAGAATTGATGGTGAAAGTTTTTCTTTTCGGGCCACCCTGCTGGTGAATCGCCAGTGTGATAATAAAAAAAAAAAAAAAAAAAAAAAGATGATGATACTACAGCCATAAATTTTCGCCAATGAACACGACCCTCCCCCGTCAGCAACAAACACTCGCCACATCATGACGTATGTGTATGTCACGTCAACATCCTTCTATCACTTCCACAACGTCCCCTCACAACCTCACACCACCATCATGACGTGTGTATGCACGTTCAACATCTTGCTATCACTTCACAACGTCCCCCTCACAACCTCCCACCACCATCATGACGTGTTTTAGCACGTCCAACATCCTTCTATCAACTTCACACGTCCCCTCACACCTCTCACCAAACACTTCTACAACACTGGTCACTTAACAAAGGAACGTCATTATCCGACAGCCAGACCAACACTCCATCCATTACGAAGAACATGTGATAAAATCACTGTTCATTAATTAAAATGAGAGCGAGTAGCGGGCTCCGCGAGGCGCCACGCCGGCGCTACAAGTCCTTAATGAGATATACACGCGTGAACGTCCGCTGGTGTTTTACACTCTTGACGCGCTATCTTGTAACCTGGAGGATGTGGTGAAGAATGTGTGAAGGAGTGTGAAGGGTGGTCAAGGTTAGTGAAGGAGTGAGAAAGGTTGAAGGGCGTGTAGATAGGTGGGCGAAGGTGTAGTACTCATAATTCGAAGTTGCTGAGATTGATCACTGCAACCTGATATTTCTCACGTACTTACAAGTACACATAAAGAAATATTAATACCTACATACACCTATAAATATCTATAAAATAATATATAATATATATATTTAATTTAAAATAAATATATATATAAATATATATATATATGTCGTGCCGAATAGCAGAACTGCGATCTGTGGCTTAAAATAGCAACGATCATCTTGGCCATAATAGCACAAGTGAAATATGTGTATGTAATAATTAAGCCCAAAAACCTTCAGAACCTAACGAAAAAAAATAGTATTACACTGTGTTTGTTTAGTAATAAATTATTGTAAACAAATCTGCGCAATAATTTAGTGGGTTAGGCTAAAATAAATGCGCTTGTTTAAAAAGGTTAGGTAAGTTTTCATAAGTATCTTTGGTAGCAAAATGTAATTTATTACATCAACATTCAATTGCAAAAAAATATATATCTTTAAACGTATAAGCGAATTTCTTAGAAAGGACTTAATTTAAAATGAGTTCTTGCATTGACCAGTTTTAACATATACGGCACGACTCACACACAACACACAACCCACACACACACACAATCACACACACACAACCCAACACACACACCCACACACACACCCACCCCATAATATATATATATATATATATAATAAATATATAAAAATATATATATATCACTATATAAAATATAAATATATAATTATATATATATGCAATATGATCCCAGTAAAAGGTGATTTCAAATATGCAAAACAACCACACTGACCGAATAGAGAAATTCCAAGCGCTTACGTGACTACTCACATTATCAAGGAACAATGTAAAGTTCCTTGATAATGTGAGTAGTCACGAAAGCGCTGGAATTTCTCTATTCTTTCAGAGTGGTTTATTTGCATATAAAAAATAAAGTATAAAAATATATAACTATATATAAAGTATATATATATAATGAAGAAATAAAGTATATATATATAAATACATATATATATATACACACACACACACACACACACTCATATATAATTCTTGACATTTCTGTAAGTCATTTTCTTCAACCAGGCCTTTGAAAGTCAGTCCCTTTTCATTCTATCAGTTTCCCTGAGTATTTTGAGCTCGTTGTCCATGTCTCCCAAATTCAGCATCTTCTTATTTCGCCAAGCTTATTTTTCATCCGCGCGCGTGTGTGAGTTGTGTGGTGTGTGTATGGTGTTAGTTACCATTTGTCCTAGGCACATGTCGATTAGACACTAGGCCTTTGTATATGAGTACGTATGTGTGTGTGTGTGAATGATTAGTGTATGTGTGTAGGGTGTGTGTGTGTGTGTGTGTGTGTGTGTGTGTGGTGTGTGTGTGTGTTGTGTGTGTGTGTGTGTGTGTGTGTGTGAGTTTATGTGTGAGTGTGTGTATGATTTGTAAGTATGTATTTATATACCATTTGTCCCTAGGCACATGTCGATTAAACACTAATGCCTGCTGTATATGAGTATGTATGTGTGTGTGTTGTGTGTGTGTGTGTTGTGGTGTGTGTGTGAGTGTGTGTGTGTGGTGTGTGCCGTGCGTGTGTTGTGTGTGTGTGTGTGTGTGTGTGTGTGTGTGTGGTGTGTGTGTGTTTGGTGTGTGTGTGTGCGTGCGTGTGTGTGTGTGTGTGTGTGTGTGTGTGTGTGTGTGTATGTGTGTGTGTGTGTGTGGAGTTTGTTTGAGTCCTGTGTGTTGTGTGTGTTATTGTGTGTGTGTGTGGTGTGTGTGTGTGTGTGTGTGTGGTGTGTGTGTGTGTGTGAGTGAGTGAGTGAAGTGAGTGAGTGAGTGTGAGTGTGTGTGTGTGTGTGTGTGTGGGTGTGTGTGTGTGTGTGTATGGTTTGTGTATGTGTGGTGTGTGTGTGTGTGTGGTGTGAATGAGTTTGTGTATGATGTTTGTGTGAGTGTGTGTGTTTGTGTGCGTGTGTGTGCATGATTTTGTGTGTGTGTGTGTGTGTGAGTGTGGTGTGTGTGTGTGTGTGTGTGTGTGTGTGGGTGTTGTGTGTGCGTGTTGTGGAGTGTGCGAGTGTGGTGTGTGTGAGTGTGTGTGTTGTTGTGTGTGTGAGTGTGTGTGTGTGTGTGTGTGTGTGTGTGCGTGCGTGCGCGAGTGCGTGTATGAGTTTGTATATGAGTTTGTGTATGAGTGTGTGTGTTTGTGTGTGTGTGTGTTGTGTGTGTGCGTAATATGAGTTTGTTTTATGAGTGTGTGTGTGTACTCACCTAATGGGTTGCAGCGAGACCAGCTCCTGGCCCCGCCTCTTCACTTATTGCATTGTGTGTGGAGTGTGTGTGTGTGTGTGTGATTAGTTACCATTTTGTCCTAGGCCGCATGTCGATTAACACTAGGCCTGTTGGTATATGAGACGTAAATATGTGTGTGTGTGTGTGTGTTGTTGTGTGTGTGTGTGTGTGGTGTTGTGTGTGTGTGTGATGTGTATGAGTTTGTGTTGAGTGTGTGTGTGTTTGTGTGTGTGTGTGTGTGTAGTGAGTGGTGTGTGTGAGTGTGTGTGTGTGTTTGTTGTATGAGTTTTGGTGTATGAGTGAGTGTGTGTGTGTGTGTGTGTGTGTGTGTGTGTGTGGTGTGTGTGCGAGTGTGTGTGTGGTGTGTGTGAGAGTGTGTGGTGTGGTTGTTTGAGTGTGAGTGTCCCTTCATGGTATATTCTCAGTCAGTTTATTTGTCACGTGGGTTATTCCAGTTTTGTGGGTCACGTGGTATTCCAAGTTTTGGGCACGTGGTATTCCAGTTTTGTGGTCACGTCGCATTCCAAGTTTTGGGGTCACGTGGTAAATCCAAGTTTTGTGGGTAACGTGGTATTCCAAGTTTTGTGGGTAACGTGGTATATCCAAGTTTTGTGGTAACGTGGTATTTCCAAGTTTTGTTGAGTCCACGTGTATTCCAAGATTTTGATGGTCTCGTGGTATTCCAAGTTTTGAGTAACGTGGTAGTCCAAGTTTTGTGGGTCACGTCTATTCCAAATTGTTTTGTGGGTCACGTGATATTCCAATTTTGTAGAACGTGGTAATTCCAGTTTTTGTGGGTCACGTGTATTCCAAGTTTTGTGCGTCACGAGGTATGCAAGTTTTTGTGTCACGTGATATTCAAGTTTTGTGGGTCCACGTGGTAAATTCCAAGTTTTGTGTGGTCACGTGGTAATCCAAGTTTCGTGAGTCACTGGTATTTATAAGTTTTGTGGGTCACGTGGTATTCCAAGTTTTGTGAGTCACGTGGTATTACAAGTTTTGTGGGTCGCGTGGTATTACAAGTTTTGTGGGTCACGTGGTATTCCAAGTTTTTGTGGGTCAACGTGTATTCCAAGTTTATTGGTGGGTCACGTGGTATTCCAAGTTTTGTGGGTCACGTGGTATTCCAAGTTTTGTGGGTCACGTGGTATTCCAAGTTTTGTGGGTCACGTGGTATTCCAAGTTTTGTGGGTAACGTGGTATTCCAAGTTTTGTGAGTCACGTGGTATTCCAAGTTTTGTGGGTCACGTGGTATTCCAAGTTTTGTGGAGGTCACGTGTAATCCAAGTTTTGTGGGCACGTGTATTCCAAGTTTTTGTGGTAACGTGGTATTCCAAGTTTTTGTGGGTCACTTGTATTCCAGTTTTGTGGGGTCACGTGTAATTCCGACGTTTTGTGGTCCGTGGGTAATCCAATTTGTGGTAACGTGGTATTTCCCAAGATTTGTGACGTCCCGTGAAGTCCAGTTTTGTGGGTCACGTGTATTCCAGTTTTGTGGGTCACGTGTATTCCAAGTTTTTGTGGGTCACGTGGTATTCAAGTTTTGTGGTCACGAGGTATTCAATTTGTGGTCACGTGGTATTCCAAGTTTTTGTGGGGTCCAGTGGTATTCCATGTTTTGTGGTTCACGAGTATTCCAAGTTTTGTGAGTAACGTGTATTCCAAATTTTGTGGGTCCCGGGTATTCCAAGTTATTAGTGAGTAACGTGGTATCCCAAGTTTGTGGGTCACGTGTATTCCAAGTTTTGTGGGTCACGTGGTATCCCCAAGTTTTGTGGGACACGAGTAATTCCAAGTTTTTGTGGTCACTGGTCTTCCAAGTTTAGTTGGTAACGTGGTATACCAAGTTTTGTGGATCATCGTGGGATTCCAAGTTTTTTTTTGGTCAACGTGGTAATCCAAGTTTTGTGAGTAACGTGGTATTCCAAGTTTTGTGGGGTACGTTGTATCCAAGTTTGTGGGTCACGTGGTTATTCCAAGTTGTGGGTCACTGGTTATTCCAAGATTTTGTGGGTCACGTGGTAATCATCATTGTGGGTAACGTGGTATTCCAAGTTTTGTGGTCCCCGTGGTATTCCAAGTTTTGTGGGTCACGTGGTATTCCAAGTTTTGTGAGTAACGTGGTATTCCAAGTTTTGTGGGTCACGTGGTATTCCAAGTTTTGTGGGTAACGTGGTATTCCAAGTTTTGTGGGTAACGTGGTATTCCAAGTTTTGTGAGTAACGTGGTATTCCAAGTTTTGTGGGTCACGTGGTATTCCAAGTTTTGTGGTAACGTGGTATCAAGTTTGTGGGTAACGTGGATTCCAAGTTTTTTGGTAACTGGTATCCCAAGTTTTCAACACCCACAAAGACATATTCAGTTTGTCCATCAAACTCAACGTGGAATAAAAAACAATTGGAGTCGTTTCATTTGCGATATTTTTTTGTCGATAATGAAAATACTTTGCTATTGGAAAATTGACCCAGTCAGTCCCCACACTAGACTTCCTTCTCTTTCCTTTGAATTATTTAAAAAAACAATTTACGTATTGTTCATTCAGCAAACTGATTTTTTTTGTTAATTTTAAGAACATTTGTTCATCGTTCATTCTCTAACTTTCTTGAAAATTAAGATTTATTTGTTCATTGTTCATTTTCTAACGTGTGTATTAATGTATAATTAAAATTCTTGTCAATAAGTTATTCCGTCAGAAGCAACTGACGCCATGGAGTAACTACTGTAACTTCCTGTTGTAACTCCCATGGAAACTACTTCCCATAACTATTTATTGAACAGACCTGTGAAATTCCATTACTTATCTCTCCGGTGTAACTACTTGACAACTGCTTCATGTAACTACCCTGTGAAATTGCTTCCTGTAATTACTATCTTTATGAAACTCTGCTGAAACAGTTTTTATGTACCAGCTAGCTTCAACTACCTTTGAAACTGCTTCATGTAACTACCTATTTTTACTACTGTTGTAACTACCCACTGAAAACTGTTATGTTTATTCCCAAAATAAAGAGTTTCACTACCACTTAATAACTACCAGTACTTGTCATAAATTGTTGGTAGTTTTTGTAGCAGGTAATTAACGATGCATTTAGCGAATAACAGGATACAGTAACAGCTCCATTAGATAATGAAGTGAACAAGCAGAAGTCTTATTAATGGAAAGGTGGGAGAACTATGGGGTTCAGTATAGTGGAATGTGGGAGAATAATGGTCAATTATGTATTAGAATAATGAGTTCCAATTTGTCGTAAGTACTATGAACTGGGTTCATTTAGTGGTAAGTACTAACATAAATGGGTTCTAGTGGTTAAGTAACTAGAAAGAATGGTTCATTTAGTGAAAGTGGTACCTAGGAACCCGCACCTTATGTCAGGTGTAGGACTCACACCCTATGCCATTTTGAATTAAAACTCAATCAGACTTATATTGAAAATCTAACATGTTTTGTAAATAAGTATAAAAGCATTAAAATGTGGGCATCAACTTAATACACAGGGCACCGACCCTCCAAATTAAATTTGGAACGCAGTAAATATGTATTTTAAAATAGTAAAACAAAAAAGAAGGCTTTTCAACGATGGCCACGCAATATTGGTGCAAAGAAAAAGTCCTCCCTTCCAGGGCGTCGCACCCAAATTAAAATATCTGAACGTCCCATATAGCCAGAAACCTGCTCCTGGGTTGCACGGAAACCAGTGGCGAAGATTTGGCTGCACCGAGTTTACGGGCTGAACTATAAAACTACATGAAACCACATTAATAGCAATACGTTCACACACACATGCACACACGTATGCACACACACAGATACACACACACACACACGACACACACAGACCACAGCCCACCACACACACACACACACACACACTCACACACACACACACACTGAAGGAGCATCTCCAGAGACACTCACATCCATGTCGCCCGAAACACATAATTTTCCCAGCTACGAAGTAGTGATCTAGCCGGAGCATTTTCGATAGTTTCCCTCCGAAGACATGTGTTGCATTCATCCAACAGGGCGGAATGCTCGTTTCTTCCGCGCCAGTTTCGTTGCTTCTTCGTATGTCAGAGATCTGGAAGTGAACCACTTCTGGTTTATGTCAGGTGATCTTGGAAGTGAACCACCTCTGTTATAATGTCAAGTGTGACCTTGGAGAGTGAACCACCTCAGGTTATGTCAGGTATCTTGGAAGTGAACCACTTCTGGCATATTTCAGGTTGATCTTGGAAGTGAAACGCACATCTGGTTTATGTCATGTGATCTTGGAATGAACCACTTCGGTTAGTCAGTTGATCCTAGAATGAACCACTTCTGGTTTATGTCAGGTGATCTTGGAAGTGAACCACTTCTGGTTTATGTCAGGTGATCTTGGAAGTGAACCACTTCTGGTTTATGTCAGGTGATCTTGGAAGTGAACCACTTCTGGTTTAATGTCTGTGATCTTGGAAGTGAACCACTTCCGGTTTAAGTCCATGGTGATCTTGGAAGTGACCACTTCTGTTTATGTCAGGAGATCTGGAAGTGAACACTTCTGGTTTTATGTCGCAGGTGATCTTGGAAGTGAACCACTTCTGTTCATTCAGGTATCTTGGAAGTGAACCACTTCTGGTTTATGTCAGGTGATCTTGGAAGTGAACCACCTCTGGTTTATGTCAGGTGATCTTGGAAGTGAACCACCTCTGGTTTATGTCAGGTGATCTTGGAAGTGAACCACCTCTGTTATTATGTCAGGGTGATCTGTTGTGAAGTGAACCCTTCAGGTTAATGTCAGGTGATCCTGGAAGTGAACCACTTCTGGTTTATGTCATTGATCTTGGAAGTGAACCCTTCTGTTATGTCAGGTGATCTTGAAGTGAATCCACTTCTGATTATGTCAGGTGATCTTGGAAGTGAACCACTTTTCTTGTTTTGTCAGTGATCTTGGAAGTGAACCACTTCTAGGGATTATGTCAGGTGATTCTTGGAAGTGAACACATCTGTTATATGTCAGTGTGATCCTTGGAAGTGAACCACTTCTGGTTTAATGTCAGGTGGATCTGGAAGTTGAACACTTCAGGTTTAGTCAGGAGAACTTGAAGTGAACCACTTCTGGTTTATGTCAGGTGATCTTGGAAGTGAACCACCTCTGGTTTATGTCAGGTGACCTTGGAAGTGAACCACCTCTGGTTTATGTCATGTGATTCTTTGGATGAACCACTTCTGGTTTTATGTCAGGTGGATCTGGAAGTGAACCACTTCTGGTTTATGTCAGGTGATCTTGGAAGTGAACCACCTCTGGTTTATGTCAGGTGATCTTGGAAGTGAACCACTTCTGGTTTATGTCAGGTGATCTTGGAAGTGAACCACTTCTGGTTTATGTCAGGTGATCTTGGAAGTGAACCACTTCTGGTTATGTCCAGTGCACTTGGAAGAGAACCACCCGTCAGGTTTATGTCAGGTGATCTTGGAAGTGAACCACCTCTGGTTTATGTCAGGTGATCTTGGAAGTGAACCACTTCTGGTTTATGTCAGGTGATCTTGGAAGTGAACCACCTCTGGTTTATGTCAGGTGATCTTGGAAGTGAACCACTTCTGGTTTATGTCAGGTGATCTTGGAAGTGAACCACCTGACGTAAAGTTTACACTTAGTTCCATAACTTTCTTCTCCATCACTGGAGATAAATTTTATATTATCCACTGTCTGCGAACTTTAATTGTAGTTAGATTATTATATTATTTATTATTATTATATCATTATTTATTAATATTATTATTATTATTTATTATTAAAAAATAAATAAAAAAAAACAGATAAAAAATGAATAAAAATAGCTTTATAATAATATTAAAATGCTCATACCAGACAAAGGCAGTTTGCTAAACATTATCATCATCATCTTATTATCACTGCCATACTATACCTCCTTTTTACCTACCAAGTTTATATGTTCATTCACTCTCCATTTACACCACCATCCTCACTCCATCCGCACCCTCATTACTCCAGCATTCTCCTCTCATTCTCTGTAGGCCTTCGCTTCATCATTTCCTCCAACATTCCCCTTCATCATTCTTTCCAGCAATCCCTTCTCCTTCCCATTCTCCCTTCACATTCCCCGGGGGGGGGGGGGGGGGGGGGACAGGGGGGGAAAGGAAGGCAAAAGGAATATGAAAAGAAAGGATAAAAAAAGAGTATTAAAGAATAAAGAGGCTATGCAGCAAACCCCTCTCCACAGTCACTGTACAGAATACAGCACGCAATTAGTCCGTCCCGAATATCCTCCCTCAATCATTCCCTGCAGCAACCCTTCTCCATCATTCTCTCCCTCCATCATTCCCTCTAGCTAAGACGAGAGCCACGCCTGCTGGGCGGAACATCCCTCCATAAGAGCCACCTCCAAGTTACGTACAGTAGGATAAACGACCACAACATCCGCTGCTCCTATACGAAGTATAGCACACTCTGGCGCCGTGGGCAGGCCGGACGTCATATATTACCTAAAGAATGATGTCACGTATAAATTATAAACTCAGTTACGGGATATTATCGATATATATATACAGTTAAGTGGTTCAGCCCTCGCCGCCAGTATCCTCAAGCCCTAACTCAAAATTCTGAAAAGTTAATACCCGGCTTCACTTCTTACTCACCCTACCACGAAGTAGCAATTTTTTTAAGTAACGATCAGAGTATATATCTTTCTTTATTTTTTCCCTATTATAAAAGCGTATTTTCCCGAGACTGTTAATGTAAATACTTAACACTTTTCCTTTCTTATGTTCTTGTGTTCTTATATGTAAAGAATAAAGAACTCAGAATGGGCATTGTATACGAAACACAAGACTATCTAATACAATGAAAGATACATGTAAAAAACCTGGGCATAATGATGTCTGGAGACTTAACATTTAGAAAACACAATAAGGAAAATGTCACAAAGGCCAGGAAAATGATAGGGCTCATGAGAAATGATACAAGTGATGACACTATTCCAGTTCACCTGTTCTCTCTTGCCTAGAATATGTTCAATGTTACGGCTCCGTTCAAGACAAAGATAGACCATAAAAGATTTCAACTACTGGGAATGACTATCTAAAACAAAAAGAGACACTATGAATATGTATTGAAAATGGTATAAACACCGACAAGCTGATGATTGGGGGGAGACACATATGCACCATTTATCTTACTGTTGAAACGTTTTTTCGCCTTAACAGTAGGCTAAACTGTTTAGACACTGCCAGCACAGTGCCCAATCTTGGTACAAAGTACACTGTCCACACTTCATTCTGGACCACTGGATATGATTGAGAAGGATTGGATCCAGAATGACACGCTTCATACTGTCTACTAGTGAAACTCGTCCCCTGCAATGTCTTCGAGTTCTTCCACCTAACCTTCGACAGTAATTTTAAGTCTCCATTCTCATGCTTCAGCTTTCATACCTTCCAGATACGGCGCTGAAACTGTTCTCCTGGCTGAGGACTGACCGCCATCAAATACTATAATCCGTCCAAGGTTACTGTGAAGAACTATTCTCCAACCCAGAGGCGAAGCAGCAGAAATATTCTTTCGTGACGCTCATTCGTTATTAACGACGTGGGGAGAACTTTCTCCCTACTTGTGGACATTATCTACAGATATAGTTCACAAGTCGAACTTGTGGACAAGTGATAGTCATCAGGCGACGTTCCATGTGCCAAGCAGATAAAAGAAGTGAAGGTGTCCAGCGTCATCTCTTCAATCACCAACCGATATTGAGATAGCGATAGTTAATTTATGGGAACCTACGAACATCCAGGTAAGTCCTCATCAAACCCTTGGTTTTACCATTCAGCTGGGTTGATAAGACTAACCATTCAACGCCGTCAAGGGCGGGCCCACGCCCAAACCACAGGTAAGAGTCACCCATGACTTCAGGTGATATACCTGGCATATCTGAATAATATATGTCAGCCGGCGTGTATTAAACTTGATAGTATCACCCTTTTCCAACCCTGGTGAGAAATCAGAGACAGACAAGCAGAGGAGATCCCCCAGACCCGCGGTGCTGGGGTTCTGAGCTGTCACCGACAAAGATATGAGTACCCCAGACCAACCAGTAACTTTATATATATCTTTAGATACAGTATTCATCTCCCAAAATCCCATACATTGAAAGACTAATTACATCATCTTCATTTCACTACTACACCTGCTGCCTCTGTATTTGACTGAAGAAGTCTACTGTGTAGGCGAAACGCTTCAACAATAAAGATACAAAACTGTTGCACATGTTGTCTTAATCATCATGAAAATATGTACACAGAAGATACGTGAAGGCATAGTAACAAATCTACACACTACCTTAACAACTTACTGACGTGAGAGATATGGAAGGAAGTGTAAAACAGAACCCAGAGAAAGCCGGGACGCCAGATCAACATAACAAGAACACTGTGTCAGCATCCATGGTCCAGGATTCTTCAGTCTGCTTCCAGCAGATATCAGAAATGTTGCTAGAATACGTGTATGAGTTTTCAAGAGAAAACTGGATTACTACCTCCGCCAAGTGATAGATCAACCAAACTGAGATGGCTATGTAGGCCAGCGGGCCGTCAACAACAACAGCCAGCTTGAACAAGCAATCACAGGAAGCCTATCACCAGCGGCTGCTAGGATAGAAAAATTCTGGAAATCTATCACAGGTACACATAAGTTATCTTACTGGTGCACCTACTCACACAAACAATTTTGCCCATAAAGTTGCTAGCTGCCAGAGAAGAGTTGAATATGAGGCAGCGTGAGACGGAGGGAGGAAATGGGAGGGAAGATGGGTGGGAGGGATGGAAGTAGGCAGGGAGGCAGGAACGAGGTAGAGAGGGAGGATGGTGGGAGAGAGATGTATGGGAGTGGGTAGTAAGGAGGGATTGGGAGTGGGTGAGAAGGAGGGGAGACAGGAAAGGAAGAAGGAGTCAAGGATGGTAGTGGTAGAAAGAAGGAGGGAGACGAAAGAAGAAGAGATTACGGAAGAATCGAGAAAAACAATGAATGAATACACCGAGAGATAAAGAGGAAGAATAAAAAGAAAACTAAAGAAAAAAAGAAGCAAAAGAGAAGGATCTCAACAATGTATAAAAGTTTCTGTGTTTCACTCTACTCCCTTGTGCCCCGTTCCCCTCATCTCCCTTCATTATCCTCCCCTTCTTCCTCCTCCTACTACTTCCATTCCTTTCCCTTCTTGTCCTTTCTCTTCCGTTTTTCTATTTTCCTATCACGCGCTTCGTCCTTTCGTACTTTCTATTTTCTTCACTCCTCCCTTTTTACCCATTACTCATTTGCCTATTCCTCTTCTATTTCTTTCCTCAGTGCCGGAAATGTCCGGAAACAAAAAAAAAAGAGAAGGGGGAGATAAGACCCATGAGACTTTCAGAATTGCAAAAATAGGTACTTACAAGCTGCTAAGAGTGTATGAAAGGGGGGGGGAGGAGTAGGCAGGATATTGTGGAGCGCGGTTATGTGGTATGTTGAGATGAGTCTGAGAGTGTAGTGGCAGGTGGTGTGTACATTGGGTGGTACGAGAGAATGTATAGAAGGTTGGTTTGATGTAAACACACACACACACAACACACACTCACACACACACCCACACACACACATCACACTATACATAACATACGCGCGCGCGCGACTCCTGCACTCAAATAGTTGTGTACACACACACAGACGACACCCAAAACTCGTAATAAACTCAACATACGGCAACATAAACTGAAGAAGAAGAAGCAAAAAATAGAAAGCAAGAAGAAAGAAGAAGCAAGAAAGAAAAAAGAAAGCAAGAAAGAAGAAAGGAAAGAAAGAAAGAAAGAAAGAACGAAAGAAAGAGAAAGAAAGAAAGAAAAATACGAAGAATAAGAAAGGTAGTAAGGTTGGTAGACAGCAACCAAGTGGAAGTAACTACCTTCCTGCCAGATGACTGTGAAAGAAAAAGCAGAAACCTGTAACTGTTTGCATGATGGTAGGAATTCCTGGTGTCTTTTTTCTGCTACATAAACACGCTAGATAACAGAGATATCTTGCTACTACCTACTTTAGACTTTGGTCACACTTCAACAGACATGCACATGCAAATATATATACCTACACTAGGTTTTTTCACCTTTTCTACATAGCTTCTTGTTCTTCTTTATTTCATCTATTGTCCATGGGAAGTGGAAAAGAATCTTTCCTCCGTACGCCATGCGTGTCGTATGAGGCGACTAAAATTGCCGGGAGCAATGGGCTAGTAACCCCTTCACCTGTATACATTTATCTAAAAAAAAGAAGAAGAAAAACTTTAAAAAAGCCAGGGATCTTTGAATTGCGAGGAGGTAAGGTGCAAGATACAAGAACAGATGATTGCTGATGTTATGCATGAAAAAAGTTGGAAGTCCTGGCCCCTAAGAGAAACAAAGCAGAAGGGGGTATGGAGTTTCGGTGGGGGGAAACAAATGGGATTAAATCTGGAGTATCTGAGAAGTTAGACAAAGGAAGGGGTAGCAGTAATGATGAATGATCAGTTCATGGAAGAGAAAAGAGAAAAAGAATGTGTAAATGCAAGAAATTATTTGGGATTAAAGTAAAGGTTGGATGCGATGAAGTGGGTCATAAAAGCGTGTATGCACCTGGAGAAGAGGAATCCGAGGAGAGAGAGAGATTATGGAGATGTTAAGTGAATGTATAGGAGCTTATGAACCACGAGAGAGATTAATTGTGGTAGGGACCTGAAATGCTAAAGTAGGATAAACTTTTAGAGAGGTGTGGTATGCAAGTTTGGGGTGCAGGTGTAAAATGATAAGGGACCCTTTGATTGAACTTTGTATAGAAAGGGTTTAGTATATAGGTAATACATATTTTACGAAAAAGAGGAATAAAATAAATAATACAAGATAATGATTTGTAGGGCGAAAAGACAGTAGTATTGTTTGGATTATGTATTGTATATAAAAGACGGGCTGTTGAGTAGACTTCAGGATGTACATGATTATAGAGGGAAACAAGATATATCCATCCACTTTATCTAGTTGTAAGCTACACAGAGAGTAAAAGGTAGATGGATACAAGAGAATAGAAGCATCAGGGAAAGAGACAGGTGAAGGTTTATAAACTAAAAGAGGAGCAGTTAGGGAAGATATAAACAGCTATTGAGGATAGATGGGCTAATGAAACCAAGGCACTGGGTCGAAGAGGTATTGGGGTTAGGTTTAAAGATGTTATGTGAGAGTGTTCAGCAGAAGTATGTAGGTTAAAGGAAGTAGGTGCGGGAGGTGAAGAGGAGCGATTGGTGGAATGAAATGTAAAGAGAGTAGTAAGGGGAAAACAGTTAGCAAATATAATTTTACAAGTAGAAGTGATGCAAGGAGGGAAGAGTAAAGGAAGAAAAAGAGAGAGGTTAAGAGATGGTGAAGCAATGAAAAAAGACAGCAAATGAGAGAGAGTGGGTGAGATGTTACACAAATTTTGTTGAACAATAAGAAAAGTGATTGGAGAGCGATTAACAAGTTAAGGAAGCCTAAGAACATATGCTTTGTCAGTAAAAATAGGAGAGGAGAGTTATTAAATGGAGAGTTATAGGTAAAGGGAAGATGAGGGCAATATTTTGAGGAATTGTTAAATGTTGATGAAGATAGGGAAGCTTGTGAATTCGTGTATATGGTCAAGGAGGAATAACTCTTGTAGGAGTGAGGACGAGCCAGTTGTGAGTGTGGGGAAGTTCGTGAGGCAGAAGGTTAAATGAAAGGTGGTAATGCAGCGGATGATGTATCAGATAGCACCGTTAAAAGCAAGTGGGATAAGTTTTGGAGTGGTTTGGTGCAATTATTTAAATAAATTTAATGGAAGAGGGTACGGTAACCTAGGGATTGGCAGAGCTCATGCATAGATCCTTTGTATACAGGCCAAAGGGACCAAAGAGAGAGCCAAATTATAGTGGGTATAAGTCTGCAGAGTATACCTGGTAAAGTGTATTGTAGAGCTAAATATTGAAAGAATTTAAATTAAGACTGAGAAAAAGGATAGCCGATGAACAAGGAGGCTTTAGGAAAGGTAGGGGGTGTGGGACCAGTGTTTACAGTGAAACAGTATAAGTGAACAGTAAATTTTAGATAAGGCTAAAGATGTCATTGTGGCATTAATGAGATTGGAAAAGCATATGACAGGGTGGATAGGGGGCAATGGTGGCAGTGTATGGTGTAGGAGGAGGTTACTTAAAGCAGAGACGAGTTTTTAACGAGGATAGTGAGGCTCAAGTTAAGAGACATCGAAAAGAGGGAAATATTTCCCCAGTAAAAGTAGGCCTTAGACAAGGATATGTGATGTCACCGTGTTGTTTTAATATAATTTATAGCTGGGGATGTAAGAGAAGTAAATGCGAGGGTCAGACAAGAGGGCGAGAGATAAGAAATAAAGAATCACACATAAATGGGAGTTGTCACAGTTGCTCTTTGCTGATGACCCAGTGCTCTTTGGAGATTCTGAAGAGAAGTTGCAGAGATTGTGGGATTAATTTGTAGGGTGTGCAAAAAGAAGAAAATTAAAAGTGAATACAGGAAAGAGTAAGTGTTAATGAGCTAACAAAAATATTAGTAGAAGAAAGCATTGGATATAAGATTGGATGTGCGAGAGAGTATGGAGGAGGAGAATGTATTCAGAATAATTGCGAGTGACATGTCAGCTGAAGGGTCTATGAAGAAGATGTGAAAATAGAATTTAATGAGGAGAAATAGTGAGTGGGAGCGCTTAGGAAGTCTGTGGAGACAAAGAACTTTGTCCTTGTGAGGCAAAGAGGGGAATTGTCTGAGAGTATAGTTTTACCAACACACTTATATGGGTGTGAAGCTATGGGTGATGAATGTTGCAGCGAGGAGAAGGCATGAGGCAGTGAGATGTCCCATGTCTGAGGCAATGTGAGGTGTGAATATAATGCAGAGAATTCGTAGTTTGGCAGTTAGGAGGAAAGGTGCGGGATACAAAAACTGTGTCCAGAGGGGCTGAGGAAGGTTCTTGAGGTGGTTTCGGACATGTAAGAGAAAGAGCGAAACAGAAAACTTCAAGAGTGGTATAGTCGTAGTGGAAGGAAGGCCGTGGGTAGGGTCGGCCTAGGAAGGTTGGAAGGGAGGGTTAAAGGAGGTTTTGTGTGCGAGGGCTTGGACTTCCCGCAGGCGTGCGTAGGCCGTGCTAGATATGAAGTGAAGTAGACTAAAGGTATTGAAAACTGACGTGGCTGTTGGAATTGTGAGCAAAGTAACATTTATGAAGGGGTACCGGGAAACCGGCAGGCCGGACTTGAGTCCTGAGATGGGACGTTACAGTGCCTGCACTCTGAAGGAGGGTGTTAATGTTGCATTAAAAAACTTGTATCGAAAAGCACCCCTTCAGGCAAGACAGTGATGGAGAGAATTGATGGTGAAAGTTTTTCTTTTCGGGCCACCCTGCTGGTGAATCGCCAGTGTGATAATAAAAAAAAAAAAAAAAAAAAAAAGATGATGATACTACAGCCATAAATTTTCGCCAATGAACACGACCCTCCCCCGTCAGCAACAAACACTCGCCACATCATGACGTATGTGTATGTCACGTCAACATCCTTCTATCACTTCCACAACGTCCCCTCACAACCTCACACCACCATCATGACGTGTGTATGCACGTTCAACATCTTGCTATCACTTCACAACGTCCCCCTCACAACCTCCCACCACCATCATGACGTGTTTTAGCACGTCCAACATCCTTCTATCAACTTCACACGTCCCCTCACACCTCTCACCAAACACTTCTACAACACTGGTCACTTAACAAAGGAACGTCATTATCCGACAGCCAGACCAACACTCCATCCATTACGAAGAACATGTGATAAAATCACTGTTCATTAATTAAAATGAGAGCGAGTAGCGGGCTCCGCGAGGCGCCACGCCGGCGCTACAAGTCCTTAATGAGATATACACGCGTGAACGTCCGCTGGTGTTTTACACTCTTGACGCGCTATCTTGTAACCTGGAGGATGTGGTGAAGAATGTGTGAAGGAGTGTGAAGGGTGGTCAAGGTTAGTGAAGGAGTGAGAAAGGTTGAAGGGCGTGTAGATAGGTGGGCGAAGGTGTAGTACTCATAATTCGAAGTTGCTGAGATTGATCACTGCAACCTGATATTTCTCACGTACTTACAAGTACACATAAAGAAATATTAATACCTACATACACCTATAAATATCTATAAAATAATATATAATATATATATTTAATTTAAAATAAATATATATATAAATATATATATATATGTCGTGCCGAATAGCAGAACTGCGATCTGTGGCTTAAAATAGCAACGATCATCTTGGCCATAATAGCACAAGTGAAATATGTGTATGTAATAATTAAGCCCAAAAACCTTCAGAACCTAACGAAAAAAAATAGTATTACACTGTGTTTGTTTAGTAATAAATTATTGTAAACAAATCTGCGCAATAATTTAGTGGGTTAGGCTAAAATAAATGCGCTTGTTTAAAAAGGTTAGGTAAGTTTTCATAAGTATCTTTGGTAGCAAAATGTAATTTATTACATCAACATTCAATTGCAAAAAAATATATATCTTTAAACGTATAAGCGAATTTCTTAGAAAGGACTTAATTTAAAATGAGTTCTTGCATTGACCAGTTTTAACATATACGGCACGACTCACACACAACACACAACCCACACACACACACAATCACACACACACAACCCAACACACACACCCACACACACACCCACCCCATAATATATATATATATATATATAATAAATATATAAAAATATATATATATCACTATATAAAATATAAATATATAATTATATATATATGCAATATGATCCCAGTAAAAGGTGATTTCAAATATGCAAAACAACCACACTGACCGAATAGAGAAATTCCAAGCGCTTACGTGACTACTCACATTATCAAGGAACAATGTAAAGTTCCTTGATAATGTGAGTAGTCACGAAAGCGCTGGAATTTCTCTATTCTTTCAGAGTGGTTTATTTGCATATAAAAAATAAAGTATAAAAATATATAACTATATATAAAGTATATATATATAATGAAGAAATAAAGTATATATATATAAATACATATATATATATACACACACACACACACACACACTCATATATATTTCTTGACATTTCTGTAAGTCATTTTCTTCAACCAGGCCTTTGAAAAGTCAGTCCCTTTTCATTCTATCAGTTTCCCTGAGTATTTTGAGCTCGTTGTCCATGTCTCCCAAATTCAGCATCTTCTTATTTCGCCAAGCTTATTTTTCATCCGCGCGCGTGTGTGAGTTGTGTGGTGTGTGTATGGTGTTAGTTACCATTTTGTCCTAGGCACATGTCGATTAGACACTAGGCCTGTTGTATATGAGTACGTATGTGTGTGTGTGTGTATGATTAGTGTATGTGTGTAGGGTGTGTGTGTGTGTGTGTGTGTGTGTGTGTGTGGTGTGTGTGTGTGTTGTGTGTGTGTGTGTGTGTGTGTGTGTGAGTTTATGTGTGAGTGTGTGTATGATTTGTAAGTATGTATTTATATACCATTTGTCCCTAGGCACATGTCGATTAAACACTAATGCCTGCTGTATATGAGTATGTATGTGTGTGTGTTGTGTGTGTGTGTGTTGTGGTGTGTGTGTGAGTGTGTGTGTGTGGTGTGTGCCGTGCGTGTGTTGTGTGTGTGTGTGTGTGTGTGTGTGTGTGTGTGGTGTGTGTGTGTTTGGTGTGTGTGTGTGCGTGCGTGTGTGTGTGTGTGTGTGTGTGTGTGTGTGTGTGTGTATGTGTGTGTGTGTGTGTGGAGTTTGTTTGAGTCCTGTGTGTTGTGTGTGTTATTGTGTGTGTGTGTGGTGTGTGTGTGTGTGTGTGTGTGGTGTGTGTGTGTGTGTGAGTGAGTGAGTGAAGTGAGTGAGTGAGTGTGAGTGTGTGTGTGTGTGTGTGTGTGGGTGTGTGTGTGTGTGTGTATGGTTTGTGTATGTGTGGTGTGTGTGTGTGTGTGGTGTGAATGAGTTTGTGTATGATGTTTGTGTGAGTGTGTGTGTTTGTGTGCGTGTGTGTGCATGATTTTGTGTGTGTGTGTGTGTGTGAGTGTGGTGTGTGTGTGTGTGTGTGTGTGTGTGTGGGTGTTGTGTGTGCGTGTTGTGGAGTGTGCGAGTGTGGTGTGTGTGAGTGTGTGTGTTGTTGTGTGTGTGAGTGTGTGTGTGTGTGTGTGTGTGTGTGTGCGTGCGTGCGCGAGTGCGTGTATGAGTTTGTATATGAGTTTGTGTATGAGTGTGTGTGTTTGTGTGTGTGTGTGTTGTGTGTGTGCGTAATATGAGTTTGTTTTATGAGTGTGTGTGTGTACTCACCTAATGGGTTGCAGCGAGACCAGCTCCTGGCCCCGCCTCTTCACTTATTGCATTGTGTGTGGAGTGTGTGTGTGTGTGTGTGATTAGTTACCATTTTGTCCTAGGCCGCATGTCGATTAACACTAGGCCTGTTGGTATATGAGACGTAAATATGTGTGTGTGTGTGTGTGTTGTTGTGTGTGTGTGTGTGTGGTGTTGTGTGTGTGTGTGATGTGTATGAGTTTGTGTTGAGTGTGTGTGTGTTTGTGTGTGTGTGTGTGTGTAGTGAGTGGTGTGTGTGAGTGTGTGTGTGTGTTTGTTGTATGAGTTTTGGTGTATGAGTGAGTGTGTGTGTGTGTGTGTGTGTGTGTGTGTGTGTGGTGTGTGTGCGAGTGTGTGTGTGGTGTGTGTGAGAGTGTGTGGTGTGGTTGTTTGAGTGTGAGTGTCCCTTCATGGTATATTCTCAGTCAGTTTATTTGTCACGTGGGTTATTCCAGTTTTGTGGGTCACGTGGTATTCCAAGTTTTGGGCACGTGGTATTCCAGTTTTGTGGTCACGTCGCATTCCAAGTTTTGGGGTCACGTGGTAAATCCAAGTTTTGTGGGTAACGTGGTATTCCAAGTTTTGTGGGTAACGTGGTATATCCAAGTTTTGTGGTAACGTGGTATTTCCAAGTTTTGTTGAGTCCACGTGTATTCCAAGATTTTGATGGTCTCGTGGTATTCCAAGTTTTGAGTAACGTGGTAGTCCAAGTTTTGTGGGTCACGTCTATTCCAAATTGTTTTGTGGGTCACGTGATATTCCAATTTTGTAGAACGTGGTAATTCCAGTTTTTGTGGGTCACGTGTATTCCAAGTTTTGTGCGTCACGAGGTATGCAAGTTTTTGTGTCACGTGATATTCAAGTTTTGTGGGTCCACGTGGTAAATTCCAAGTTTTGTGTGGTCACGTGGTAATCCAAGTTTCGTGAGTCACTGGTATTTATAAGTTTTGTGGTCATGAGGTATTCCAAGTTTTGTGAGTCACGTGGTATTACAAGTTTTGTGGGTCGCGTGGTATTACAAGTTTTGTGGGTCACGTGGTATTCCAAGTTTTGTGGGTCACGTGGTATTCCAAGTTTTGTGGGTCACGTGGTATTCCAAGTTTTGTGGGTCACGTGGTATTCCAAGTTTTGTGGGTCACGTGGTATTCCAAGTTTTGTGGGTCACGTGGTATTCCAAGTTTTGTGGGTAACGTGGTATTCCAAGTTTTGTGAGTCACGTGGTATTCCAAGTTTTGTGGGTCACGTGGTATTCAGTTTTGTGGAGGTCACGTGTAATCCAAGTTTTGTGGGCACGTGTATTCCAAGTTTTTGTGGTAACGTGGTATTCCAAGTTTTTGTGGGTCACTTGTATTCCAGTTTTGTGGGGTCACGTGTAATTCCGACGTTTTGTGGTCCGTGGGTAATCCAATTTGTGGTAACGTGGTATTTCCCAAGATTTGTGACGTCCCGTGAAGTCCAGTTTTGTGGGTCACGTGTATTCCAGTTTTGTGGGTCACGTGTATTCCAAGTTTTTGTGGGTCACGTGGTATTCAAGTTTTGTGGTCACGAGGTATTCAATTTGTGGTCACGTGGTATTCCAAGTTTTTGTGGGGTCCAGTGGTATTCCATGTTTTGTGGTTCACGAGTATTCCAAGTTTTGTGAGTAACGTGTATTCCAAATTTTGTGGGTCCCGGGTATTCCAAGTTATTAGTGAGTAACGTGGTATCCCAAGTTTGTGGGTCACGTGTATTCCAAGTTTTGTGGGTCACGTGGTATCCCCAAGTTTTGTGGGACACGAGTAATTCCAAGTTTTTGTGGTCACTGGTCTTCCAAGTTTAGTTGGTAACGTGGTATACCAAGTTTTGTGGATCATCGTGGGATTCCAAGTTTTTTTTTGGTCAACGTGGTAATCCAAGTTTTGTGAGTAACGTGGTATTCCAAGTTTTGTGGGGTACGTTGTATCCAAGTTTGTGGGTCACGTGGTTATTCCAAGTTGTGGGTCACTGGTTATTCCAAGATTTTGTGGGTCACGTGGTAATCATCATTGTGGGTAACGTGGTATTCCAAGTTTTGTGGTCCCCGTGGTATTCCAAGTTTTGTGGGTCACGTGGTATTCCAAGTTTTGTGAGTAACGTGGTATTCCAAGTTTTGTGGGTAACGTGGTATTCCAAGTTTTGTGGGTAACGTGGTATTCCAAGTTTTGTGGGTAACGTGGTATTCCAAGTTTTGGGAAAACGTGGTTTCCAAGTTTTGGGGGTAACGTGGTTTCCAAGTTTTGTGGGTAACGTGGTATTCCAAGTTTTGTGGGTAACGTGGTATTCCAAGTTTTGTGGGTAACGTGGTATTCCAAGTTTTCACACCCACAAAGGACATATTCAGTTTGTCCATCAAATCACGTGGAATAAAAAACATTTGTGTCGTTTCATTTGCGATATTTTGTCGATAATGGAAAATACTTGCTATGGTAAATTGACCTGTCAGTCCCCACAGCTAGACCTTCCTTCTCTTTCCTTTGATTTTATTTAAAAAAACAATTTACGTATTGTTCATTCAGTAAACTGTTTTTGTTAATTTTAAGAACATTTGTTCATCGTTCATTCTCTAACTTCTTGGAAAATTAAGATTTATTTGTTCATTGTTCATTTTCTTAACTGTGTTTTATGTATAATTAAAAATTCTTGTCAATAGTTCCGTCAGAAGCTACTGACGCCATGGAGTAACTACTGTAACTTCCTGTTGTAACTCCCCATGGAAACTACTTCCCATAACTATTTATTGTAACTGCCTGTTGAAATTCCATTACTTATCTCTCCGTTGTAACTACCTGTTACAACTGCTTCATGTAACTACCTGTTGAAATTGCTTCATGTAACTATCTGTTGAAACTCTGCTGAAACTGTTTATGTAACTATCTGCTTCAACTACCTGTTGAAACTGCTTCATGTAACTACCTATTTTAACTACCTGTTGTAACTACCCACTGAAACTGTTTCCCATAATAAAGAGTTGCAACTACCACTTATAACTACCAGTACTTGTCATAAATTGTTGTAGTTTTTGTTGCAGGTAATTAACGAGGCCATTAGCGAATAACAGGATACAGTAAACAGCTCCATTAAGTTAATGAAGTGAAAGCAGAGAGTCTTATTAATGGAAAGTGGGAGAACAATGGGTTCAGTTAGTGGAATGTGGGAGAATAATGGGTTCAGTTATGGTATTAGAATAATGAGTTCAATTTGTCGTAAGTACTAGAATAATGGGTTCATTTAGTGGTAAGTACTAAAATAATGGGTTCAGTGGTAAGTACTAGAATAATGGGTTCAGTTAGTGGAAAGTGGTACCTAGGAACCCGCACCCTTTTGTCAGGTGTAGGGGACTCACACCCTTATGCATTTTTGTATTAAAACTCATCAGATTAGATTGAAAATACTATACATGTTTTTTAAATAAGTATAAAAAGCATTAAAATGTGGCATTCAACTTAATACAAGGGCACCGACCTCCAAATTAAATTTTGGAACGCAGTATATGTTTTAAAAATTAGTATTAAAAAAAAAAAAAAGGGCTTTTCAACGATGTGCCACGCAATATGGTGCAAGAAAAAGTCCTCCTCTTCCCAGGGGCGTCGCACCCAAATTAAAATTTCTGAACGTCATATAGCCAGAAACCTGCTCCTGGGTGCAAGGAAACCAGTGGCGAAGTTTGGCTGCACCGAGTTTTACGGGGACTGATCTATAAAACTACATAGAAACCAACATTAATATGACATACGTTCACACACACATGCACACACGTATGCACACACACAGATACACACACACACACACACACACACACACACACACACACACACACACACACACACACACACCCCACACACACACACACACTGAGGAGCATCTCAGAGACCAATCACATCCATGTCGCCCGAAACACAATATTTTTCCCAGCTTCGAAGTAGGATCTAGCCGGAGCAGTTTTCAGATAGTTTCCTTCACGAAGACGTTGGTTGCAATTCATCCATCAGGGCGGAATGCTCGTTCTTCAGCGCCAGTTTCGTTGCTCTTCGCCCCGTCTCACTAGTTATCGCCTCCCGAGCGATGGCTAGAGCACACAGCAGACTGTTTATATCTGTGTCATGTATTGCTACTGTATGTTGAACTGGTAGTTAGTGTGTCCTCTGACGGGAAACTTGATGTGGTATGTTGATATGGCTATTTTGGAGAACAATTTATGTGGAAGACATATATACACACAGTGACGAACACACACACAAACACAGACACACACACACACACACACACACACACACACACACACACACACACACACACACACACACACACACACACACACACACACACACACACACACACACAAACAACACACAAACACACAAACACACACACACACACACACACACACACACACACACACACACACACACTCGCGCGCGCGCGAGTCAGCCAGCCAGAACGATAAGCAGTGGAACTCCCAGCTCGGGAATTTTAAACATGAGGATTTTCTTCCAGTTTAATTTAGGAGAGAGAGAAACGTCGGGTGATGTCTCCAGTATAAAATTCAAACGAAAATAAAACCATGTTACATATTGTGTGTGTGTGTGTGTGTGTGTGTTGTTGTGTGTGTGTGTGTGTGTGTGTGTGTGTGTGTGGTGTGTGTGTGTGTGGTTGTGTGTGTGTGTGTGTGTGTGTGTGTGTGTGTGTGTTCTAATGTTGACTGTATAGTAACTTTGGTATAGATAATACTCAAAATACTTTGTCATTTTGACAGTGTCTCAACATCTCTCCTTACCTGTTTGTTCGTCTCTGGTTATTCTTCTTGCTTCATTATTTCTCTCTGTTCTCTACTTTCATTATTTTTATTTATATCCTTATCAATTTGATATATTTTGGGTTAGTCTTAGAGTGTTTAGTTTGTGATAATATCTTTAAAAGATCCATCTGTAGCACGTAATGTCTGTTGTCGGACGGTGTTCCCTCACTCCGTTCCATTACTTCTAAGTAATGCTTTATATTGTCTTTTTGACAATACTGTTTTTCTCGCTGGTCAATTGCACACTTATTTATGTCATTACTAAGTGTACTAAATATCTCTATTTCTACTTTCTTGTATTGCTTTATAATTTTATGTTACCATATCTCCTCTTTCGACCATCCCTTCCCCAATCTTCCAATAAGTACTGTCTAATATTTAATTTCTAGTCAGTATTTAGATTTCTTAGCTCAGACAGCATGTTGATGGTCGCAGTTATAAAATATCTGTTAAAATTGTTACGTAAAATAATAATTTTAACAGACTGGCAAAAGAAAATTTACAGCGCCGGATCTGCCAGAATTCAAATGCCATGCTTAATAACGTGAGAGACTTTAATCGTCCTGTCCACTGGTTAAAAACTAATATGTATTTTTTATTTAACATGCAAATCAATGGTAGAATGAAATACAAAAAGTTTAAGAAATACCAGTGACTATAATCCGCGCTTCAGTCCATATCTTTCTATTGTACAGTACATATCTTCATAGTTACTGATATATGTGTCAAGGTTTATACTGATCTGACAGCCAGTCAGGTGATAATATATTATATATATAAAAATATATATATATATATTTTATATATATATATATTATAATATATATATATATATATATATAAGAGAGAGAGATGAGAGAGAGAGAGAGAGAGAGAGAGAGAGAGAGAGAGAGAGAGAGAAGAGAGAGAGAGAGAGAGAGAGAGAGAGAGAGTGAGAGAGAGAGAGAGAGAGGGGAAGAGAGAGAGAGAGAGAGAGGGGAGAGAGAGAGAGAGAGAGAGAGAGAGAGAGAGAGAGAGAGAGAGAGAGAGAGAGAGAGAGAGAGAGAGAGAGAGAGAGAGAGAGAGAGAGAGAGAGAGAGAGGGGAGAGAGAGAGAGAGAGAGAGAGAAATTGTGTATGTCTCTAGAGATCTCACGCTTGATTACGTCTTAGAATTGAGCAAGAAGCCTGAGTAAAAGTTGCTGGAGAGGGAGAGAGATGGTAAGGTAGGTGGTGGAAGGGGGTTGCCTGTGGTGATAGGAACGAGCAGAAAGGGAAAAATGAGAGAGAGAGAGAGAGAGAGAGAGAGAGAGAGAGAGAGAGAGAGAGAGAGAGAGAGAGAGGGAGACTACTACTACCCTTAACTGCTACTACTGCTGCTGTCATTACTTCTACTACTACTACTGCAATTATACTACTACTACTGCAATTATACTACTACTACCATTACTTCTACTACTACTGCAATTACTTCTACTACTACTTCTACTACTACTACCATTACTACTACTACTACTACTACTACTACTGCCATTACTACTACTACTACTACTGTCATTACTTCTACTACTACTACTACTACTGCCATTACTTCTACACTACTACTACATACTACTACTACCATTACTTCTACTACTACTACTGCCATTACCTCTACTACTACTACTACTACTACTACTGCCATTACTTCTACTACTACCATTACTATTACTACTACTACCATTACTTCTACTACTACTACTACCATTACTTCTACTACTACTACTACTAATTGCCATTACTTCTACTACTAACAAACCACCATTACTTCTACTACTACTACTACTACTAACTACCATTACTTCTACTACTACTACTACTACTGCCATTACTTCTACTACTACTACCACCATTACTTCTACTACTACTACTACTACCATTACTTCTACTACTACTACTACTACTGCCATTACTTCTACTTCTACTACTACTACTACTACCATTACTTCTACTACTACTACTACTGCCATTACTTCTACTACTACTACTGCCATTACTTCTACTAACTACTACTGCCATTACTTACTACTACTACTAACTAACCATATACTTCTACTACTACTACTACTACTGCCATTACTTCTACTACTACTACGACTACTGCCATTACTTCACTACTACATACTACCATTACTTCCAGTACTACTACTACGCATTACTTCTACTACTACTACTACTGCCATTACTTCTACTACTTACTACTACCATTACTTCTACTACTACTACTACTGCCATTACTTCTACTACTACTACTGCCATTACTTCTACTACTTCTACTACCATTACTTCTACTACTACTACTACTACTACTACATTACTTCTACTACACTACTACTACTGCCATTACTTCTACTATACTACTACCATTACTACTACTACTACTACTACCATTACTTCTACTACTACTACTACTGCCATTACTTCTACTACTACTACTACTACTGCCATTACTTCTACTACTACTACTACCATTACTTCTACTACTACTACTGCCATTACTTCTACTACTACTACTAACTACCATTACTTCTACTACTACTACTACTACTACCATTACTTCTACTACTACTACTACTACTGCCATTACTTCTACTACTACTACTACCATTACTACTACTACTACTACTACCATTACTTCTACTACTACTACTACTGCCATTACTTCTACTACTACTACTACCATTACTACTACTACTACTACCATTACTTCTACTACTACTACTACTACTACTACTGCCATTACTTCTACTACTACTACTACTACCATTACTACTACTACTACTACCATTACTTCTACTACTACTACTACTGCCATTACTTCTACTACTACTACTGCCATTACTTCTACTACTACTACTACTACTACTACTACCATTACTTCTACTACTACTACTACTACTGCCATTACTTCTACTACTACTACTACTACTACCACCATTACTTCTACTACTACTACTACCATTATTCTACTACTACTACTACTGCCATTACTTACTACATACTACTACATACTGCCATTACTTCTACTACTACTACACTACCACCATTACTTCTACTACTACTACTACTACTACTGTCATTACTTCTACTACTACCATTACTTCTACTACTACTACTACTACTACCATTACTTCTACTACTACTACTACTACTGCCATTACTTCTACTACTACTACTACCACCATTACTTCTACTACTACTACTACTACTGCCATTACTTCTACTACTACTACCATTACTTCTACTACTATTACTACTACTGCCATTACTTCTACTACTACTACTACTGCCATTACTTCTACTACTACTACTACTACTACTACCTTTACTTCTACTACTACTACTACTACCATTACTTCTACTACTACTACTACCATTACTTCTACTACTACTACTACTGCCATTACTTCTACTACTACTACTGCCATTACTTCTACTACTACTACTACTGCCATTACTTCTACTACTACTACTACCACCATTACTTCTACTACTACTACTGCCATTACTTCTACTACTACTACCATTACTTCTACTACTACTGCCATTACTTCTACTACTACTACTGCCATTACTTCTACTACTACTACTGCCATTTCTACTACTACTACTACTACTACCATTACTACTACTACTACCATTACTTCTACTACTACTACTACCAGTACTAGAGATCCGTATATACCGAGGAAATATAAATAAATATCTACCGTCATTTAGGAATGAACCACAACAACACATGAATAAAATCAAGAATTCTAATTTTGTTGATGGCAAGAAATTGGACAAGTATCTTCACCAGGTGCCAGATCAACTAGACTGTGATGGATATGTTGGTCGGCAGACCACCAGCAGCAAAATCTGGTTGAACAAGCAAGCACCAGATGAGCCTGGCCTATGGCCGGGCTCTGGGAGTAGAAAAGCTTCCGGAACTCATCAGTAGTATAAACAAGAATTTTGAGACCTTGAAAATGTAACGTAATGATGAGCATAATGTGGGAGAATGTAAATGTATTAAACTAGGGCAATGTTTAACACAAATAATATTGATTTAGTGCTATCAGCACACCTTGTAGTGTTATCAGTACACATCGGAGTGTTATCAGCACACCTTGTAGTGTTATCAGCACAACTTGTAGTGTTATCAGCACACCTTGGAGTGTTATCAGCACACCTTGGAGTGCTATCAGCACACCTTGTAGTGTTATCAGCACACCTTGTAGTGTTATCAGTACACATCGGAGTGTTATCAGCACACCTTGTAGTGTTATCAGCACACCTTGGAGTGCTATCAGCACACCTTGCAGTGTTATCAGCACACCTTGGAGTGTTATCAGTACACCTTGGAGTGTTATCAGCACACCTTGTAGTGTTATCAGCACACCTTGTAGTGTTATCAGCACACCTTGGAGTGTTATCAGCACACCTTTTAGTGTTATCAGCACACCTTGGAGTGTTATCAGCACACCTTGTAGTGTTATCAGCACACCTTGGAGTGTTATCAGCACACCTTTTAGTGTTATCAGCACACCTTGGAGTGTTATCAGCACACCTTGGAGTGTTATCAGCACACCTTGGAGTGTTATCAGCACACCTTGTAGTGTTATCAGCACACCTTGGAGTGTTATCAGTACACCTTGGAGTGTTATCAGCACACCTTGTAGTGTTATCAGCACACCTTGTGTGTATCAGCACACCTTGGAGTGTTATCAGCACACCTTGTAGTGTTATCAGCCACCTTGGAGTGTTATCAGCCCCCCTTGTAGTGTTATCAGCACACCTTGGAGTGTTTCAGCACACCTTGGTTACATTAGTGTTATCAGTGCACCTCGGAGTGTTATCAGCACACCTTGGAGTTATCAGCACACCTTGAGGTTATGTTTTATCAGCACACCTTGGAGTGTTATCAGCACCCTGGAGTGTTATCAGCACACCTTGGAGTGTTATCAGTACACCTTGTAGTGTTTATCAGCACACCTTGGAGTGTTATCAGACACCTTGTAGTGTTATAGTACACCTTGAGTGTTATCAGCACACTTGTAGTGTTATCAGCACACCTTGGAGTGTTATCAGCACACCTTGTAGTGTTATCAGCACACTTGGAGTGTATCAGCACCTTGTAGTGTTATCAGCACACCTTGGAGTGTTATCAGCACCCTTGGAGTGTTTAATCTTAGCACACCTTGGAGTGTTATCAGCACACCTTGGAGTGTTATCAGCACACCTTGGAGTGTTATCAGTGCACCTCGGAGTGTTATCAGCACACCTTGGAGTGTTATCAGTACACCTTGTAGTGTTATCAGTACACCTTGTAGTGTTATCAGCACACCTTGTAGTGTTATCAGCACACCCTTTTAGTGTTTTTCAGCACACCTTGTAGGTTATCACACACCTTTGGGGTGTTATCAGCACACCTTGTAGTGTTATCAGCAACCTTGGAGTGTTTTTCAGCACACCTTGGAGTGTTATCAGTTGCACCTCGGAGTGTTATCAGCACACCTTGGGGTGTTATCAGTGCACCTCGGAGTGTTATCAGCACACCTTTAGTGTTTTTCAGTGCACCTCGGAGTGTTATCAGTAAAACCTTGTAGTGTTATCAGCACCTTGAGTGTTATCAGCACACCTTTGAGTGTTATCAGCACACCTTGGAGTGTTATCAGCACCCCTTGGAGTGTTATCAGCACACCTTAGAGTGTTATCAGCACACCTTGGAGTGTTATCAGCACACCTTGGAGTGTTATCAGCACACCTTGGAGTGTTATCAGCACACCTTGTAGTGTTATCAGTACACCTTGTAGTGTTATCAGCACACCTTGGAGTGTTATCAGCACACCTTAGAGTGTTATCACACACCTTGGAGTGTTATCAGCACACCTGGAGTGTTATCAGTACACCTTGGAGTGTTATCAGTACACCTTGGGGTGTTATCAGCACACCTTGGGAGGTGTTATCAGTACACCTTGGAGTGTTATCAGTACACCTTGGAGTGTTATCAGTACACCTTGGAGTGTTATCAGCACACCTTGGAGTGTTATCAGTACACCTTGGAGTGTTATCAGCACACCTTGGAGTGTTATCAGCCACACCTTGGAGTGTTATCAGCACAAACCCTTTGGGTGTTATCAGCACACCTTGTAGTGTTATCAGCACACCTTGGAGTGTTATCAGCACACCTTGGAGTGTTTTTCAGCACACCTTGGAGTGTTTATCAGTACACCTTGGAGTGTTATCAGCACACCTTGGAGTGTTATCAGCACACCTTGTAGTGTTATCAGCACACCTTGGAGTGTTATCAGCACACCTTGTAGTGTTATCAGCACACCTTGGAGTGTTATCAGCACACCTTGGAGTGTTATCAGCACACCTTGTAGTGTTATCAGTACACCTTGGAGTGTTATCAGCACACCTTGAGTGTTATCAGTACACCTTGCAGTGTTTCAGACACCTTGGAGTGTTATCAGTACACCTTGGAGTGTTATCAGCACACCTTGGAGTGTTATCAGTACACCTTGTAGTGTTATCAGCACACCTTGGAGTGTTATCAGCACACCTTGGAGTGTTATCAGCACACCTTGGAGTGTTATCAGCACACCTTGTAGTGTTATCAGCACACCTTGGAGTGTTATCAGCACACCTTGGAGTGTTATCAGCACACCTTGTAGTGTTATCAGTACACCTTGGAGTGTTATCAGCACACCTTGGAGTGTTATCAGTACACCTTGGAGTGTTATCAGCACATCCTTGTAGTGTTATCAGCACACCTTGGAGTGTTATCAGCACACCTTGGAGTGTTATAGCACACCTTGGAGTGTTATAGTCACACCTTTAGTGTTATCAGCACACCTTGGAGTGTTATCAGTACACCTTGTAGTGTTATCAGCACACCTTGGAGTGTTATCAGTACACCTTGGAGTGTTATCAGCACACCTTGGAGTGTTATCAGCACACCTTGGAGTGTTATCAGCACACCTTGGAGTGTTATCAGCACACCTTGTAGTGTTATCAGTACACCTTGTAGTGTTATCAGCACACCTTGGAGTGTTATCAGTACACCTTGGAGTGTTATCAGCACACCTTGGAGTGTTATCAGTACACCTTGGAGTGTTATCAGTACACCAACTCCAAAGCTGCGGGACTGATTACCTCCTAGAATTTGTATTGATAAAGCCACTGGATGGCGAAACGTCTACATTAAAGATACCCAGATGTTGCATGTGTCTAATTTTCATCTTGTCGCTATTGTATACCATTCACTTACATATATTACTGAAAGACGGGTCACATAATGCCTTCCTGTATATTATATATTTTATGAATGTTTCTTACGTTGTTATACTTCACAAATATTCCGCACATAGCACAATGAAATTCATGACGACATTTTGGTTCCACTTGGACCTTTAACTAGTTAATGGTTCAAGTCAGACCGAAACATCGTCATCAGTTTCATTCTGCTGCGTATGGGATATTTGCGTATTGCTTCACTCACTGTATTAGGACTTTTTATCTTCACATTTTCTTATATTCCTCACAATTTACTGAAAGACAATATAAATTCTCTACTCGAAGACATTAAATGTTATTTTACTGACATTAAACTACAGACTCGTTATATTATCTTTACTAAAACTATTGCAAATTCGTTTACTGGATATATTAGAAGGATAATACAGGCCTCTGTAAAAAAAAAAGGCAAGTTGTTCCTCACAAGGTAATATGCCAGACTATAAATCAGGAAATTATATTGTACAGGACATTGTTATATTTCAGATTTTTTATCATTTCCTCATTAGTTGTTATGCATTTCTCTATTGTAATAGTAAGTTGGTGGGTTGCCATTTAATCATATGGGAAATAAGGTCTGAGCTCTACATTGCTGGTCAAAGGTGCCATTAGACAACGATGCCATTTAGCGGTGTGTTGCCATGTACAACGGTAGTTTCCTAGAGCCCATTGAGGCGGAATTCGGTCAGGACCTTGGGACCCCTTAGGTCCAAAATGGGAGTACTTGTCAGCTCCCAGGGAGACTTATCTGGAGAGAGTATCACAGAGGGACCAAAGCCGTGATACTCTCTTGAAAAGACCCGGGTCCTGAGTAATTCCGTACAAAAAAAAAAAAAAAAAATCTTAGATGTTTTAATCCTGAATAAATAATACTTCATACTGTTCCTTCTTATCACAACCTACGATAGTAATAGTCCATTTATACGACTTTTCGTTGAACATGGAAATTTTACTAATAATTAGACACAATAAAGTATGGATTAGTTTGGCTACAAACTGGCATGAGCCAAGAAGACGGACAAACCTTATGATAAGCTTCTTCTCTTCCTATTGGGTTATGTGTATTGTTCCAGTCACAGTATTGTGCCTTTCTCTTCTTAGATGTTTTAAATCCTGGACTAATAATAATTCTGTATGTTTCAAACTCATTTATCCACATCTCTAACAGATTTAATATGCCTCCACTTTTCCAGCTTTTCATTGAAACACTGAAGAATTATTTTTTTTATAATAATTTAGATACAATAAAGTATGGATTAAGTTTGGCTACAAAACTGCATGAGCCAAGAAGACGTATGATCAGCCAGTTTTCAGAAGCTCTTGGCTTATGTCTCAATTAAGATTGTCTAAAAAATTATTCAGATGATTTTTTCGCTTAAATTACGAGTAAAAATTCTTGACGGTGATAACTTGGAAGCAGACGCATGAGTCAAGAAGAAGAGGATGAACCAAAAAGAGGAGAATGAGTCAACAAGAGGAAAATGAGTCAAGAAGAACTGTGTGTTTACTGAGGTAGAAGCAGCTGAGGTATGCTGAGTACAGTAGTGACATGTGCGTAAGTTACAACTTTGTCAAAGGCACTTGTCGATAAGACACTTTGGCCTGTCCGGTGCTTGTATGTATGTATGTTAGATTGAATATTAAAATGGTATAAAATACCGACACATATGCAACAGTTAGGTATCTTTATTTCAAAACGTTTCGCCTACACAGTAGGCTTCTTCAGTCGAATACAGAAAAGATGATAGAAGAGACGTGAAGACGATGTAATCAGTGATGGACTGATTACATCGTCTTCACGTTTTTTCTATCAACTTTTCTGTATTCGAATGAAGAAGCCTACTGTGAAAGCGAAACGTTTCGAAATAAACATACCTAACTGCTGCATGTTTCTTATGTCAGACTGCGTTATATGCAATGTTATGTAGACTTTATTGATATTTTTTGTGAAATAATATTTATTGATTGATTGACTACTGCAATTACTAATGCTACCGCTACCACTGCTGCTACTATTACTACTAATACTAATACTACCACTACCACTATTACTAGTACTTCTGGTAAAACTACTACCACTACTAAAACCAATACTGTAATAAGCATGCTAATACTGTTATTACTATTGATACTACTGATTACTACATATACTACATCCAATAATAATAATAATAATAATACAAATTATTATAATACCTACATCTTCAACAGCTACTATTCTACAACAAGGATAAAGTAGATAGTAGATAAATTTAAATGGTGAAAAAGTGAGAAATTTGAAAAAGATAAATGGAAGACAAATAAGAAGGATCAGAAAAAAGAAAGAAAAAATGCAAACGTAACTAAAGAATATGAGATGGAAACATAGGATATAAATAAAGAGGTGAAGATGAAAGATGCAATAAAGCAGAGGAATAAAAACGGAGATCAGAAGAGGTGAGGAGCACGATGGGAAAATAATCGAGGTAATAAAGGAGAATAAAAAGGATGGAAGGCTGAGGAGGGTACTAGAGAAGGCTGAGGACGGGGAATCAAATGAAGAAACAGTTGGAAAGAAAGTGTTAGAGAAAGTGGAATGAAGGAGACACAGAAGTGTTAGAGAAAGTGGAATGAAAGAGGCACAGAAGAAATGTTAGGGAAAGTGGAATGACGGGGACACGGAAGAAGTGTTAGAGAACGTGAAGGGAAAGAGGCACAGAAATGTTAGATAAAGCAGAATGAAGGAAACAAACAAGTGGAACGATGGAAGACATCATAAGAGATACTTTTACCAACGTGAACATTTTCACGAACTTCAAACATTTCTCTCCATTATTACTGTGACAAAAATAAATTTACTTCTTCCGAACATGAAGAAAATAAAGTGAGGACTTACGAAATTTGTTGCAGTGTATACTGTGATTGATGGCTTGGTGATTGTTGCTGCTTTGTGATTGTTGTTGCTTTGTGATTGTTGTTGCTTTGTGGTTGTTGTTGCTTTGTGATTGTTGTTGCTTTGTGGTTGTTGTTGCTTGGTGATTGTTGTTGCTTTGTGGTTGTTGTTGCTTTGTGATTGTTGTTGCTTTGTGGTTGTTGTTGCTTTGTGATTGTTGTTGCTTTGTGGTTGTTGTTGCTTGGTGATTGTTGTTGCTTTGTGATTGTTGTTGCTTGGTGATTGTTGTTGCTTGGTGATTGTTGTTGCTTTGTGATTGTTGTTGCTTGGTGATTGTTGTTGCTTGGTGATTGTTGTTGCTTTGTGATTGTTGTTGCTTGGTGATTGTTGTTGCTTGGTGATTGTTGTTGCTTGGTGATTGTTGTTGCTTGGTGATTGTTGTTGCTTGGTGATTGTTGTTGCTTTGTGATTGTTGTTGCTTGGTGATTGTTGTTGCTTTGTGATTGTTGTTGCTTGGTGATTGTTGTTGCTTGGTGAATTGTTGTTGCTTGGTGATTGTTGTTGCTTTGTGATTGTTGTTGCTTGGTGATTGTTGTTGCTTGGTGATTGTTGTTGCTTTGTGATTGTTGTTGCTTGGTGATTGTTGTTGCTTGGTGATTGTTGTTGCTTGGTGATTGTTGTTGCTTTGTGATTGTTGTTGCTTGGTGATTGTTGTTGCTTGGTGATTGTTGCTTTGTGATTGTTGTTGCTTGGTGATTGTTGTTGCTTGGTGATTGTTGTTGTTTGGTGATTGTTGTTGCTTGGTGATTGTTGTTGCTTGGTGATTGTTGTTGCTTGGTGATTGTTGTTTCTTGGTGATTGTTGTTGCTTTGTGATTGTTGCTTGGTGATTGGTGTTGCTTGGTGATTGGTGTTGCTTGGTGATTGTTGTTGCTTGGTGATTGGTGGTGCTTGGTGATTGTTGTTGCTTGGTGATTGTTGTTGCTTGGTGATTGGTGTTGCTTGGTGATTGTTGTTGCTTGGTGACTATTGTTGCTTGGTGATTGTTGTTGCTTGGTGATTGTTGCTCAGTGATTGTTGTTGCTTGGTGATTGTTGTTGCTTGGTGACTGTTGTTGCTTTGTGATTGTTGTTGCTTTGTGACTGTTGTCGCTTTGTGATTGTTGTTGCTTTGTGATTGTTGTTGCTTGGTGATTGTTGTTGCTTGATGATTGTTGTTGCTTTGTGATTGTTGTTGCTTGGTGATTGTTGCTGCTTGGTGATTGTTGTTGCTTGGTGACTTGTTGCTTGGTGACTTGTTGCTTGGTGATTGTTGTTGCTTGGTGATTGTTGTTGCTTGGTGATTGTTGTTGCTTGGTGACTGTAGTTGCTTGGTGATTGTTGTTGCTTGGTGATTGTTGTTGCTTTGTGATTGTTGCTTTGTGATTGTTGTTGCTTGGTGATTGTTGTTGCTTGGTGACTATTGTTGCTTGGTGATTGTTGTTGCTTGGTGATTGTTGCTCAGTGATTGTTGTTGCTTGGTGACTGTTGTTGCTTTGTGATGTTGTTGCTTTGTGATTGTTGTCGCTTTGTGATTGTTGTTGCTTTGTGATTGTTGTTGCTTGGTGATTGTTGTTGCTTGATTGTTGTTGCTTTGTGATTGTTGTTGCTTGGTGATTGTTGCTGCTTGGTGATTGTTGTTGCTTGGTGACTTGTTGCTTGGTGATTGTTGTTGCTTGGTGATTGTTGTTGCTTGGTGACTATTGTTGCTTGGTGATTGTTGTTGCTGGTGATTGTTGTTGCTTGGTGATTGTTGTTGCTT
>NC_069490.1:6383805-6461305 GCF_026875155.1 Cherax quadricarinatus
ATATATATATATATATATATATATATATATTATATATATATATATATATAATATATGTTTATGTGTGTATTGTGTTATATTACCATTATCTAGGCAATGTGATTGTTAGTGTGTTTCATCTGTCTAGGCATGTGTTAGACACAGGCCGCTCTGTGTGTGTGTGCGCGCGCCAGTGTGTGTGTGTGTGTGTGTGTGTGTGTACTTATATATACATATGCATACACACGCACAAGGACAAGTTAAAATAGGTGGTGTGTATTTGTGTGTGTTGGCACCAGCACCATCAGCTAGGTGGGGGCTCAACGCACTCAGAGCCCAGCTGTTATCACTGCAATGCACGACTAATCTCCATTACGGTTTAGGTCTCATTGATTTTTTTTAGCGGGGGAGAATCACTAGAAATGAGAATTTTTCCGCTGGCCGCGCGATCCTTTTATCCTGTGAATTAGTGTAGGGCAAATAGTGCGCTCTGGATCAAAAGGTTTGCTAGTCCATCTGTTTCTGTTTTATAGAGTGGTGAGGGTGGGGGGCGGGGGGAAGGGAGAGCAGGAAATGAGGAAAAGGGAGGAGGTGAGAGGAGAGGAAGCAGGAAAGAGAGAGAGAGAGGGATGGTACGAGAGGGAAAGGGGGAATGGAGGGTCATTAATGGATGATTCCAACACTACCCTTTTCAGCTCATTAGCAGGTGTCCTCTGTATCAGGTGGCTGATGACCATGATTAGAGCTTTGATTAATTAACCTTAATTAACCTTTCAGTTTTCCGCTGCAATTTTTTTGTGCACTCTGATATCGCGTACACCGACATATATATATATATATATATATATATATATATATATATATATATATATATATATATATATATATATATATATATATATATATATATGGATGTTGATCATGACTATATTTAGAAGATCAGCTAAATACATGAACACGTCCTCCAGGCTATACGTGTAAACAGTGTTGTGTCAGCAAGGTAGAGTTGTCACAACACTGCTGTGCTGATGGTGAGTAGCTGACAGTGGTTACAACACTGCTGTGCTGATGGTGAGTAGCTGACAGTGGTTACAACACTGCTGTGCTGATGGTGAGTAGCTGACAGTGGTTACAACACTGCTGTGCTGATGGTGAGTAGCTGACAGTGGTTACAACACTGCTGTGCTGATGGTGAGTAGCTGACAGTGGTTACAACACTGCTGTGCTGATGGTGAGTAGCTGACAGTGGTTACAACATTGATGTGCTGATGGTGAGTAGCTGACAGTGGTTACAACATTGCTGTGCTGATGGTGAGTAACTGACAGTGGTTACAACATTGCTGTGCTGATGGTGAGTAACTGACAGTGGTTACAACATTGCTGTGCTGATGGTGAGTAACTGACAGTGGTTACAACATTGCTGTGCTGATGGTGAGTAACTGACAGTGGTTACAACATTGCTGTGCTGATGGTGAGGCTGACAGTTGTCACAATGTTGTAATAATGTTTTACGGCTGACAGCTGTCACCGTTTTGTGATAATGGAAGGCTGACAGTTGTTACAGTGTTGTTGTGATGATGGATGACTGACAGCTGTCACAGGTAATGTGGTAATGCTTTACGCTGAAAGCTGTCACTCCAGTATCAATCCACTACCCACTAAAACAAATCTCAACTATCTTAAAACAGAGCTGCTCGACCCAGCTGTCAACTGTGAACCACGGAAGGTAATCATTAATGTTGGAGGTCAAGAGGTCAAGCAGAGGACAGAGGGAGGTCAAGTGGAGGTCAGCCAGTGAGAAATATCTCAGATATTAATCTTAACATTTTCTTAACCTAAGAATGAAGATATCTTTGAGAAGAATGTAATGTGTCAGCAATATTTCCCGAATTTTAATATTTTGAGGGAAAATATCCAATTGCTGAAAGCATTCACGGCCGTACATGTGTACACACACACACGCACACAGACATGTGCACGCATCCGCACACGGACATGTGTACACGCACTCAATGATGCACGCATACACACACACACACACACACACATGCCTCTCCCTATCTGACTTGCTCTTCCACTCTATCGCCTTCCCTTCACACACACACACATACACTTCCTCCCGCCCTCCCTCCCCACCCCCCTTCCCCATCCCCCTTCCTACCCTCCCCCCCCCCCTCCCGCTACCGCCTAAGCCCAGAATTGCCACAATTTGTCGTTCATCACGTCGTGGTCGTCGTCTGAGCGAGATAATCCCGCTTCAGTCCGGCTTTCTGCCTGAAAAGCTTTTTCCTCTCCCGGAGTCTTTTCAGGCGAGGGCGCTCGAAATAGCCGATGGTTCTTGAGAAGGTTCAACTATTCCCATAATGCCGCGCCGCCACACACCCCAAAATTCACCGCACCGAATTCGCAAGGGAAAAAAATGGTATTAAAATTTCCTCTTGGAGTTTCTGGCGTCAGGGTTGGTATTGGTGGTGGGTGATGGTGGTAGTTGATGGTGGTGGGTGATGGTGGTGGTGGTGGTGATTGATGATGATGGTGACTGATGGGGTATATAATATGTATATATATATATATATATATATATATATATATATATATATCTATATATATATATATTATATATATTTATATATATATATATATATATATATATAATATATATATATATATATATATATATATATATATATATATATATATATATATATTTTAGGTGAAGAAACTATGTGAACTTCCATGGGTCCTTAGAGAGGGAGCAGAGATGCTGTGTGTGCCACTAACAAAATCTTCAACACCTCCATTGAAATTAGGCAACTACCTGAGGAATGAAAGATGGCAAATGTAGTCCCAATTTTTAAGAAAGGAGACAGACATGAGGCATTAAACTACAGACCTGTGTCACTGACGTGTATAGTGTGCAAAGTCATGGAGAAGATCATAAGGAGGAGAGTGGTGGAGCATTTGGAAAGACACAAGCTTATAAACGACAACCAGCACGGTTTCAGGGAAGGAAAATCCTGTGTCACAAACCTACTGGAGTTTTATGACAAGGTACCAGAAGTAAGACACGAGAGAGATTGGGATGGATAGACTGCATTTTCTTGGACTGCAAGAAGGTTAATGCAAAAGCTAGAGGATCAGGCACGCATAACAGGAAAGGCTCTGCAATGGATCTGAGAATATCTGACAAAGAGGCAACAACGAATCATGGTACGTGACAAGGTGTCAGAGTGGGCGCCTGTGACGAGCGGGGTTCCATAGGGGTCAGTCCTAGGACCTGTGCTGATTTTGGTATATGTGAATGACATAACGGAAAGGATACTCAGAAGTGTCCCTGTTTGCAGATGATGTGAAGTTAATGAGGAGAATTAAAACGATCGAGGATCAGGCAAGACTACAAAGAGACCTGGACAGGCTACAAGCCTGCTCCTGCAACTGGCTCCTTGAATTTAACCTCGCCAAATACAAAGTCATGAAGATTGGGGAAGGACAAAGAAGACCGCAGACACAGTATAGTCTAGGTGGCCAAAGATTGCAAACCTCACTCAAGGAAAAAGATCTGGGGGTGAGTATAATACCGAGCACATCTCCTGAGGCGCACATCAATCAGATAACTGCTGCAGCGTACGGGCGTCTGGTAAACCTAAGAATAGCGTTCCGATACCTCAGTAAGAAATCATTCAAGACTCTGTACACGATATACGTCAGACCCATATTGGAGTATGCAGCACCAGTTTGGAATCCACACCTGGTCAAGCACGTCAAGAAATTTGAAAAAGTGCAAAGGTTTGTAACAAGACTAGTTCCAGAACTAAGGGGATTGTCCTACGAAGAAAGGTTAAGGGAAATCGGCCTAACGACAATAGAAGACAGGAGGGTCAGGGGAGACATGATAACGACATATGAAATACTGCGAGAAATTGACAAGGTGGACAAAGACAGCATGTTCCAGAGATGGGACACAAAAACAAGGGGTCACAATTGGAAAATGAAAACTCAGAGGAGTCAAAGGGATGTTAGGAAGTATTTCTTCAGTCATAGAGTTCTCAGGAAGTAGAATAGTCTAGAAAGTGACGTAGTGGAGGCAGGAATCATACATAGTTTTAAGACGAGGTATGATAAACCTCATGGAGCAGGGAGAGAGAGGACCTAGTAGCAGTCAGTGAAGAAGCGGGGAGAGCTATAACTCGACCCCTGCATCCACAAATAGGTTAGTACATACATATATGCCAGCACACATACAAATAACAAAAAAAGGCACAATACCGTGACTGGAACGATACACAAATAACCCGCACATAAAAGAGAGAAGCTTACGACGACGTTTCGGTCCGACTTGGACCATTTACAAAGTCACACTAACCAGAAGTGGAGCAGGACGGCTATATATAGGCAGGAAGAGGTGGAGGTAGTAGTAGTAGTAGTAGTACAAGAATGGTATATAATACCGACAAAATGAAATTAAGACATATGCGCAACACATATATACACATATGTACACTTAACTTTACATTTACATGGATACAGGTATTTACATCAATATTAATACACACAAGCCAACACTCTTAGGTACATCAGTTCATTAACACATCAGAACATACACACTCCTACATACATAAGAGCATACATCAATAAACGCATCATGAAATATCAATATCACACCCCTATATACAAAGAAGCATCAATCTTTACACACATCTGGGCAGACACATCAATCCATCAACATACCCCAGTACACGCACATCAGTCCATCAACACATCCCAGAAGACACACATCAATCCATCAACACACCCCAGTACACGCACATCAGTCCATCAACACACCCCAGAAGACACACATCAGTCCATCAACACACATGAGCAGACAGACATCAGTCCATCAACACACCCGAGCAGACAGACACCCAATAGCTGGTCGTCAGCAAAACACATACATATGTATCACAAGTGGTCTCGACGTTAATACCTATCTCGCTTAATATTCATAGTCATTCCTTATATGATGAATCTTAAGCGACAGTAAGGCCTTCACGAACCCCTGGCGACGCTGTCTTCAACACGCTTATATATGTGGAAATTCTTGAGGGGAGGGGAGGGAGAGAGGATGGAGAGGGAGATGATGGAAGGGGAGGGAGGAAGAAGAGAGGAGAAAGGGGAGAAGAGGAAACTGAGTGGGAAGCATCACTTCAACTAATCTCGTTACTTTATGTTTCCCTGTTTATTTTTGCTTCTGTGTTGGACTAATAAAGCCTCTAATGGGCGAAACGTTTCCTTAAGTTACCTAGCGCTGGCCACAGGGATCTAGTATTTGGTAAGAGACAAATGCAGTATAATGCGACCCTTTACTGATGCGTGGGCGAAATGTCACATATATGGATGAAAGATCATGAAAGTGCTTGGAATAACAGTATTTTTCACTGTGGTTATGTTGTGCCCCTTAAAAGGGACACAATGTATATAATGTATATTTGATGTATATTATCTTTCATATAATTTTATATTGCTGATATTTTCATTAATAGCTAAAATGAAAATATCTTGCTTTATACTCTTGTTTGATTTAGCTATGTCATTATGTAGGATGTCACATTTACACTTAACTGTGCTCACTGTTCGAGAGTTGTGGTTGGCTGTCCGCATTGGTAAACTGCTTAGCTAACAGCTCGCTTGTTTAACTGCCGGCGTCTCTGCAGTACCAGGGGCGAGTCACGTGATATCACCTGATGTGAGGCCTGTAGTCGAGAAATCGCTCTCTCCATCTGCTCCTAGTCCTGGAAGCATTCCTCTCGTCTCTGCTCGTTATTTAGACTGTTTTGGTAGAGTATGATTTCGTTGGTGAGCCGAAACATACATCTTGTAACTCTGTTCACAGTGCATTGTTCAGACTTCATGATTTTTGACACTTTGTTGAGGTTGTGTGTCGTACCTGCACTCTAAGTCAACCCAGGTCCCAGGTCGTAGTCGGAGATTTGGTTATGCTGAACTTAGATTCAGTATTACGGGAGTTTTATGACTTTCATGGAGGATCTGCTGATGGTCCCCAGTTAGGGTCGTTATTTTGTCCCCTTGTTCCTGACTCCGTGCTGCTGCTTAGTACATTATTATTATTCTGCGAATGGTTCGTCACATAGTTCAAGCAAGCTGCTTTGATTGCCTTGTTGGTCAAGAAGAGAGATTATTTGAGAGCGTTTAATAAGTCACTGTTTAAGTCGAGTCTAGTCTTATTGAAACATAACGAACAACTTTGAGCATGTGCACACATTCTCACACACACGCTTGCATATGCTAGTACTATTTTTATACTTGATAACAACGTACCAGACGGTACTTGAGTCATACTGTTATGAAATGTGCCTTCACCACTGTACTACTATATGTACATGATTCACGAAATCGTAATGACACGATTGCAAACAAACTATACCACGGGCGGGGTTAGAACCCGCGACCAGAGAGTCTCAAAGCTCCAGACCGTCGCGTTAGCCACTGGACCAGCTAGCCACAGTGAGATTCATCCAAATAGGTATATTTATACACCATAGGAAGGTTATCATTGGCACCACTGTGACCACAAATGCAAGTTTTTACAGACGAATCTCTCTTATCGCGGGTTCTAACCCCGCCCGTGGCATTTTTTTTTTTTACTATATGTACAATTTAACTTTGCACTACTAGAGAAGTGTAGGAGCTTATATCCTAAATTATAACAAATTCATTTAATTTGATATTGTCCACCTAAACAACTTTGTTAATAAACCTCTCAATTTTTATTTCGTTAGTTAGTATCCTATCAGTTGCAATTCAAAAGCACTATTAAAATCTACTTTAATTTTCAAGGATAACTGGACCAGAATACTTTCAGACAAACTGTTACAAAACCAGAAACAGGCTAGATGCTAGAGGGGGATCAATAAGTTGACCTTCTAGTTTCTCTGGAGATGTCTATTCTTTACAGATATCGCATTTTGTAACAGGTTATATTGCATGTACTGTCATGTGTGACTTTTTCAAATTCCTTGCAAATCTAAGAACAGGGGATCAACACAGTAGACCTAGTGCTAGGCCGGACCTTAAACCAGCCGTTCTCGCTCGTATGACTGTCCACACTATATTTAAAGCTCCCCAAGGTGTTAATGTCAACGACCCTTCGTGGCAGATTGTTCCGTCTATCAGCAACCCCTTTGTCAAACCAGTACCTCCCTGTATTCTTTCTAAATCTGGATTGATTGAAACTGAAGTCCTCTAGTTTATTAATCAGCCTTGTTTACTCACTCACCTGTAATGAACTTCAGCCCAGTATGTTTATCTTGTTTACAAATATTATTAACATGATTTCTCTGGGCTGATTAACTTGTCATTTTGGCATAACTAACATGTTCGTGGACGTGATTAACCTACCCTCTGACATTGTTAACACATCCTTTGCTATGGTTAATTTATCCTTGGACATGATTACCCTGACCTTTGAAATAATAATAATAATAATAATAATAATAATAATAATAATTATTACTATTATTATTATTACTATTATTATTATTAGTATAGTAGTAGTAGTACAAACAAAACAGTTAAGTTTCCGTTAAAATTAACAGCTTCCCGTCAAATCTGCTCTTTTTCCCCACCATCTTGGTTCATTTCCCAGATAAAACGGATCATTTCCCGCCAAAATGAATAATTTCCCGCCAAAATGAATAATTTCCCGCCACCGTGGTTCTTTCCCGCCAAAATCATCATGCTAGCCACTCCCTCCTGGAAGACATCAATCACCAGGAGGGTCTGCTGCTCTGGGAGCCGAGGAAGGTGGGAGAACGAGACGCAGGAAGGGTGGAGAATAAAGGAAGAGGAAGAGGAAAGAAGGGAGATGAGAGAGCGCGGGAGGGAGAAAAGTAGAGGAAGAAGAGGACATGAATGGGAGGAAGAGAACAAGAACTTAAAGTGAGTCTTCAAGGAAGCAAGGGAGAGCAACGAGTGGAATTTGAGAGACATAAAGCACGAAATAGGAGGAAAGAGAGGGAAAGGAAGAGTTGGATGGGACGGAAAGTGGAGAGGTAGAGGGGCGATAAAGCGCAAGAGAAATAAAGAAAGAGAAAGAGAGAGAGGGGGGCGAGGAATTGCAGGAAGGTGGAAAATGAAAGGAAAAAACGAATATACAATAACACAGACAGTTGAATGGTTCCGAGAATACTTGAAGTACAGGAGGCAGAGAACAACTCAAAGGAGGAAGCTTTAAGCTGGGTAAGTGTGACAGATGGGTTCCCGCAAGGATCAATACAAGCGTCTATATTATTTTCATATAAATCAACGACCAACTGAGAACGTTCGAGTGCTGCATATGACATTCTGAAGACGAATTGAGGATAACAATTAGGTCGGAGGAGAATAAGAAAGGAGCAGGGAGACTTAGACAAGGATCAGTAGCATAACTTTAGCAGCAATGCGAGACTGGCTAGCCCAGGTTATGCTCTATGGGATCTATAAAGTCTTTAAACACTTATTATGTGACATATGTCAGGCGTAGCATGGAACACGCCTGGTTAAGCAAGTACTGAAACTTGGGAGAGTACAGACGACACACAGTACGAGAGGTTGTAAGAACCTGATGTCTTTGAAAGGTGACGAACTAGAGGAGACATAATCACGACGTGGACGATATTTAGAGACATTGATAGAGTAGAGAGGGAGAGGCTGTTCGACACAGGAGAGCGGAGATAAGAGGATATAGATGAAAGATAAAAATCATAAAATTTGATAACAAAGACAAGTACCCCCTCCCCCTCAAGCGAAGTTCCTTGAGGCTGGTGAGAGGCTCTTGATCTAGGGAATTGAATCTGTGTTACCCCACACAGGCGCTGCATAATCCTATGGGTTTAGCGCTTCCCTTTGATTATAATAATAATTATAGTGTGGAAAAAGTGCTCCATAAATTTATAGAGCACTTTTCCATATATATATATATATATATATACTATAATATATATATTATATATATATATATATATATATATATATATATATATATATATATATATTATATATATATATATATATATATATATATATATATTTATATATATATATATATGGAACACTTTATTTTATAATGCAATTTATGTCACAATAAGGTAGTAGCCTGCATGAGACTGTACATCTCATAGCAAGTTGAGTGAAGGGCGTGTGGTGAAACGTGAACCACCACTCCTGTAGTTCCTTGGTTAACTCAAAAGAGCTGAAGAACAGAATGTGGAGAAGTGTGGCAAAGGTTAAGGAAGAGGAAGAACACCAGCAACAGTACCCATCACCCTGTAGTGCCCAGTTCCTCTCAACAAATCCCCATACATTGTTTCACTAATTCAACACCCTCCACACACCCTTCCACATCCCCCACACTAGCACCCACTCTCCATGTACCTTTAAACACCCCAATACACTATCAACACTCCTCTCAAACTCCCCCCTCTTACACCCCCACCCATACCCTGCCCGAGTCACAAGAGACGCAGCTCAAGATGTTAGTGGTGGAGCCGGCACAGTACAGCTCAACAATACCTGGAATATTTTTCCTCATCCCTGGAATGAGCTTCCTTTGAAACAGTGTGTGTTCAGCTTTACATGACCAACACAATAGCAGGTAGGCTATATATTACCCCCCCCCCCTCACTGTTTGCTGGGCTTAATACTCTCATTGTTTGACTACTCTGGCGATGATAGTGCTCATAGCCGCTGCTCTGTTCCTGTGAATGATTCCATGTGGACAAGAGTCGTTGTTAATGCCTGGTTGTGGATGAATGACAGAAAGTGGCTGCAGGGAAGACTCTTGGAAAAAGCTATTCAGGTTGGTTTAACAACTGGTTGCTAGAGGTCAACCTGAACAAGGGCAAAGATAAACGGAGAGGAAGAGAAGACTAACGATGGTGCATAGCCTAGGAGAGGAAACCTGGCGAAGGAACGTCAGACGTTGCAGAATACGCTGTTACTGAGGCAACTTTACATATGTCGAGTTGTATCACGACTTAATAAAGCTCTATATAGAGCTAAACGTTGTCCCAATAAAGCAAGGACGATTTTAGGAGACTACAATACACACGACACATGTCAACATGATCTTAGAGTATGCAGCGCCAGTATGAATCCCACATCTTGTCAAAACATTCATTAAATGCAAAAAGTGTATAGGCTCCCAGGAAAGCAAGTTCCAAAGCTGAGGGTTGTCACACTGGTAAAGACTGAGGGAACTAAAGACAAGAATGCTTGAGGAAGATCAACGGAAATGTGATTATGGCGAACACGATAATCAGAGAAATTGAGAGGATGGATAGGAAAGAAAAGATTGAAAAACTGAAAAATATTTTGGACAAAAATGTGACTGAGAAGGATTGAGTTTGAGAAGGGCTTGTCTCCCTCCCTGTTTTCCTCCACTATGCCTACCTGCCTGCCTCACTCCTAGCCTGTCTGCCTCGCTCCTTGCCTGACTGCCTCGCTCCCTGCCTGCCTGCCTGCCTCGTTCCCTGCCTGCCTGCCTGCCTCGTTCCCTGCCTGCCTGCCTCGCTCCTTGCCTGCCTGCCTAGCTCCCTGCTTGCCTGCTTCGCTCCCTGCTTACCTGCCTCGCTCCCTACCTCCCTGCCTCGCTCCCTGTTTGCCTGCCTCGTTCCCTGACTGCCTGCCTCGCTCCCTGCCTGCCTGCCTGCCTGCTTAGCTCCCTGCCTGCCTCGTTCCCCACTCACCTGCCTCGCTCCCTGCTTGCCTGCTTCGCTCCCTGCTTACCTGCCTCGCTCCCTACCTCCCTGCTTGCTTGCTTGCCTCGCTCCCTGCCTGCCTGCCTTGCTCCCTGCTTGCCTGCCTCGCTCCCTGCTTACCTGCCTCGCTCCCTGCCTGGTGCTGTTCATTAGGCCAGGACAGACTGATAGCGGGACAGAGCTGCCTTATGATTAATGGCGACACTCCCGGCCACCATGTGAACCACTTTGTTCAAACCCTCTCATATTTTTCATCCTATTTCTCTTTTTAGTGTCAAAGTAGTAAAAGGGAGACAACGAGAGGGAGAGGGAGAGGAGAGAGAGAGAGAGAGAGAGAGAGAGAGAGAGAGAGAGAGAGAGAGAGAGAGAGAGAGAGAGAGAGAGAGAGAGAGAGAGAGAGAGTGAGAGAGAGAGAGAGAGAGGCAAGTGTTCCACAAGGAAGCGTGCTGGGACCATTGTTATGGAATGTCTACTTCAATGACCTTCATCTCATCCCAGAATCCCATGCATATGCAGACGACTGTACACTGACATTCACTTATCCAAGAGAAGAAATGCCAGCTGCTCTAAGCTACATCAATCACCAGCTAAGAGCTATATCAGCTTGGGGAAATAGATGGCAAGTAACATTTGCATCTGAGAAAATGCAAATGATGATGGTCTCTAGGCACCATGATGGTAATGCTGGTGCAGTAGTAAGGATGAATGGGAGGGTGTTGGCACCTGGAGAAGAAGTTGATATCCTTGGGGTGAAATTTGACTCCAAACTGATCATGAAGAACCATGTAAATCTTGCAAACAAGGCAGCCAAGAAGCTTACAGCACTTCGCCGTATCTCACATCTGCTTGACAGTAGGGGTTGCAAGATTCTGTACGAGGCACAAGTACGCTCACACCTCGAGTATGCTCCACTTTCTTGGTTTGCCTGCCCCCCCCCTCTCATCTGCGACTGCTTGACAGAGTAGAGAACAGAGCAAGACGTCTCATCTCTCCTGGACCCATCCTGGATAGATCTGTCATTTCAGCAGAGCCTTCAACACAGGAGGGATGTGGGTGGCCTTACTGTTATGTACAAGGCCAATATTGTCAAAGTACCACACTTGGATCCACTTCGAGGACAGCGTGAAACAAGCTTTTATGCCACAAGACGGGCAGAAAGCAGCAACTTCACTCTGGCTGTACCCTTCTCCAGAACATCACTCCATCTGAGATCATATATACCCAGGATGACTCGAGTATGGAACACATTCGTACAGCATAATGATGTCAACGAGAGTTGACCAGATGAAAATTCTGGCCCACAGATAGCTCCAACTTCATCCTGTTCCCTACTTGTATGTCTCATAACAATAAAAATGCTTTCAAATGAGCTGATGTAGGTAACAGCTCTTAGCTTGCCAATAAAGTTAGGAATCCTTAACCTGTAAATAGCTTGTTAATAAAGCTAGGGATCCTTAACCTTGTCAAACCCTGTGTAAAAGAGAGAGAGAGAGAGAGAGAGAGATGAGAGTACAAGAGAAAGGCAGACAGAAGAAGACTTTAGAGACCACTCCGAGAGTATCTGCTCATAACTATCTATTTTTAATTTGTTTAAATACTGTTTATTTTTTATCGGGAAAGTCGAGGCAACAATAGTAAAGCAAAAGGCTCTCATCGTTCCTCCCAGCCACTGCCAGCATGAAACAAAGGAAAAAAATGTCCCGTGCTACACTGAAAAATCAGCCTGGAATTTATAGGAAAAAACAGAAGTAGATAGAAGATATCGGTTATACTCTACCTCTACTACACACTAACTGCTTACTTCACGGCGAGAAGACAGCTTCTATACCACAAGACGGGCAGCAAACAGCAGCTACATTCTGGCTGAAACCTTTTCAAGGATATCACCTCGCGTGCCATCGTTTATTCCTTGAATGACTCAGGTCTGGAACACGTTAGGCGCTGTAACTCTAAAATAATGCTTTTTTAACCAAACAATCTTCATTTTATTGGGAAAACTGAAAAAGTGTGAAAATATTGTAAAATGTCGAGGTTTTCGACATTTAAAAATTCATGAAATAAAGTCGGGTGACGGAATGAAATTTCTGGCCCACAGCTGGCTCTAACTTTACTCTCTTAATTGCAGGTTACATAATAATGATAACGATAATGATAATAATAATAATAATAATAATAATAATAATAATAATAATAATAAATGGCAGTGAATGTTTTTAAAAAAGCTGAGGTAGGTAGCAGCTCTTAACTCGTAAAGGTAAGAACTCTTGAAATAACTCTATACGACCACTTGAGTGGAAATGAGAGAGAGAGAGAGAGAGAGAGAGAGAGAGAGAGAAGAGAGAGAGAGAGAGAGAGAGAGAGAGAGGAGAGAGAGAGAGAGAGAGAGAGAGAGAGAGAGAGAGAGAGAGATACAGACAGACAGACATACAGACAGACAGACAATTTAGAGTGAGGGATGATGATAACGATACATCTTCATCAATCTTCCTCACCGCCCCAATAAACACCACCAACAGCGCTGAAATCAAATTGATGGCGATTACGGCTTTGGCGCAGGCGAGTATCTGCAGTGAAAGGTAGGAAAAGAGAGCGAGAGAGAGAGAGAGAGAGAGAGAGAGAGAGAGGTTAGGGTTAGGCTAAAATAAATTGTTCTTGTTATAATAAGGTTAGGTAAGTTTTCTAAGATTCTTTTGGTGCAAAATTATAAATTTTTACATTAACATTAATGAAAAAAATATATCTTTAAACTTATAAGAGAAAATTTTAGAAAGGACTTAATTTTAAATGAGTTCTTGCTAATTGACCAGTTTTACATATTCGGCACGGCATATATATATTATATATATATATAATATAATATATTTATATATATATATATATATATATATATATATATATATATATATAATATATATATATTATAATATAATTATCAAGGAACATTGTTCCTTGATAATGTGAGTAGTCACGAAAGTGCTTGGAATTTCATAACCTTTCACAGTGGTTGTTTTGCATATTCTGAAATGACCTGTTTACTGTGATCTTATTGCATACACATACACACAACACACACACACACACACACACACACACACACACATACACACACACGCACACACACACAACACACCACACACACACAAACCACACACACACACACACACACACACACACACACACACACACACACACACACACACACACATATCATATTATATATATATTATATATATTATATATATATTTATATATATATATATATTATATATATATATATGTCGTGCAGAATATGTAAAACTGGTCAATTAGCAAGAACTCATTTAAAACTAAGTTCTTTCTGAAATTTTCTTTTATACTTTTAAAGATATATTTTTTCATTAATGTTAATGTAAAAGTTTTTAATTTTGCATAAAAATAATCTTAGAAAACTTACCTAACCTTATTATAACAAGAACAATTTATTTTAGCCTAACCCAACTAAATATATTTTAGATTTGTTTACAATAATTTAATACTAAATAAACACAGTGAAATATATTTTTTTAGTTAGGTTCAGAATGATTTTGGCGAAATTATTGCATACACAAATTTTCACTTGTCCTATATGGCAAGATGAACGTTGCTATTTAAGCCAAGATCGCAAGTTCTGCCTATTCGATACGACATATATATATATATATATATATATATATATATATATAATATTTATATATATATATATATATATATATATATATATATATATATATATATATATTAGATGTAGAGAGATTCAGTTAAATGTGAGTGAAAAGAGAGATTATAGAAAATAAAACGGAGGGATGAAAATGGATGGAGAGGGAGAAGATAATAAAGACGAGGAAGAGGAGGAGGAGGATTAATCATGACCGCGCGGCTATGACCTTATCCTCTTCCTAATAAACCGCTGGACCACCATCTCGCACTGCAATGATCCAATGGTCTAATGGTCTAATGGGTAGGGCTTCAAATAGTCTATGATTCAAGTGGTTTATGGCTCAGTTGCTGTGTTGGTGAAGTAGTGTGGTGTTCAAGTGGTCTACCAGTGTAAAAATCCAGAGTTTAAGGGTCTAGGGTTCAAGAGGTCTATTGACCAGTGACTTAAGTGGTTTAAGTGGTCTATGAGAACATAAGAATGAAGCACCGCAGTAGACTTACTGGCAAGCAAACATCTTTATTTCAAAGTCAATATTCTGCAGTATGGAGACCAGCATTGCGCCGCGTAATCTAAATGAAGCCTTACTAATGGCGTATAGAGCTACAGAACAATCTTTGCTTATTTCTAGAATAATCTTTCGTCGACTGGCTGCTTGGCTGTCTAACTGGATGTTTGACTGAGTGACTGGGTGCCTGATTGGCTGAGTGTCTGGGTGCTTGACTGGCTGGTTGGCTGAGTGACTGGCTGCCTGAATGCTGGTGACACTCCCACCAACGATCACAAGGCTCCGGGCTTAATTACAAGAGGGAGGCCACAATGGATCTCATATTATAATGTGAGAGCCAGAGTTTTGGGCCTCGAAATGGAGTTGTAAACAATATTTTTTTGACGTAGGGGTGAGAGAGGGAGAAAGGGAGAGAGAGAGAGAGAGAGAGAGAGAGAGAGAGAGAGAGAGAGAGAGAGAGAGAGAGAGAGAGAGAGAGAGAGAGAGAGAGAGAGAGAGAGAGAGAGAGAGAAGCTACGTTCTAGTTATCTCTAATTTTGTCTTAAAAATTAAGTGTGGGATAAAGGCACACGTGAAACACTTAGTGAGCTTATTATAGGAACGTTTCGCCCACTTTGGGTTTCGTCAATCCTATACAGAGACATGGTTTAAATAGTGGAGAGAGAGAGTGGCTGAAACAGACCCAGGTGAGGTCAGGAGGAAGTAGTGTGTGGTGCTGGTTGTATTGTTGTTATGTTACCTGAGTGTAGTGTCTTGTTGAGGTAAAAATCATCTTTGTACATATACCAGAGATACTGCGTCTCCCTGAGTCTTGTACGACAGTCTTAGATACTGTTATCTTGGCTGCCTCTAAACAATTCCATCTCTATCGGTTTCTTCTTTTATTGGATGATGTGAAGTTAAGGAAGAGCGTATAACAGGCTGGGAGAACAGGGAATTCAATGTTGATATTTATAAGGAGATGAAAATAGGAGATGAAGTGAAAAGACTGGACATTGAATACAACAAGCAAGGAGAAAGATCTGGGAGTAAACACTTTTCCAAGCATGTCACCAAAAGTAGATATAAGTAATATCACTTTACCAGTATATCCAAGACTAGCTAACTTAATTAAGAACTGTTTTCAGGGACCTTAGAAACTATTCACTTAGGGCAGAATGTTCACCGTGAGTTAAACCGTCATGGAGTACGTAGCGCCAGAGTGGAACCCACACCTGATCAAGTACGCCAGGAGAAACTAGAGAAGATCCACTGATTTACAAAGAGATTAGTGCCGGAACTAAGGGAAATATGGAATACGGAGAGAAATTTAAAGAACTCAAACTAACAACATTACAAGAGAGAAGAACCAAAGAAGACATGATCACTTCATGGAAAATACTCAGGGCATTACACAGAGTGGATACAGTCAGGCTGTCTGAGAGGTGAGGAGAAGCAGCCATAGGACATAGTTAAAGACGCCAATGAGCCAGAGGAACTTTAGTAAGTACAATTACAGTCACTGGATGATGAGTAAGTGGCGCACACTATATGAAGAGGTGATGGAGGCAAACACTATATAGTATACACAGCTTCAAGAGTAGATATGACAGTGCCCTGGAGGTCAGAAATTAGTGAAACAGGCCGACGAGAGTTACAAGGCAGGACCAAGAACAATGATTCGACTCCAGCAAACACAGCTTGGTGAGTACACACACACACACACATACACACACACACACACACACACACACACACACACACACACACACACACACACACACACACACACGCACGCACGCACACACACACACCACACATGCACCACACGCACATGCACACACACACACATACACACACACACACACACACACACACACACACACACACACACACACACACACACACACACACAACACACACACACACACACACACACACACACACACACACACACGCACACACACACACACACACACACACACACACACATACACACACACACACACACACACACACACACACACACACACACACACACACACACACACACACACACGCACACACACACACACACACACACACACACACACACACACACACACACACACACACACATACACACATATGCACACATGCACACGTAGTAGAGGCAGGAACCATACACAGTTTTAAGACGAGGTTTGATAAAGCTCATGGAGCGGGGAGAGAGAGGGCCCAGTAGCAACCGGTGAAGAGGCGGGGCCAGGAGCTAAGACTCGACCCCTGCAACCACAAAAGGTGAGTACACATGCACACATGCACACATACACATACACACACACACACACACACACACACACACACACACACACACACACACACACACACACACATGCACACACTCACACACACATGCACACACACTAGGACCCTTTCATACTTTATACAACACACTGAGTGCAATATACACTGGCTGTGTTTATTTATACCCTAATTCGCCCTCCGCCCCTGTCGTTCCCGGCCCAAAAACACGACATACACTGTAATTAGTCCCGGCAATTAAACTGCAGTGGTTGTAATCAAAGTTGTTTGTCTGTAATCTTCTCCTTCCCCCTGCCTACACGCTGGCCTCGCTCTACTCCCTGTGTTCCAGTCCCACACCGTGTTCCAGACCCATTCTCTGTCTTCCTGCCCAACTCCCTGTGTTCCTGCTCTCCCTGGTTTCCAGCCCCATTCCCTGTGTTCCAGCCCTATTTCCCGTGTCCAGACCCACTCCCTGTGTTCCAGCCCTATTTCCCGTGTCCAGACCCACTCCCTGTGTTCCAGCCTTATTCACCGTGTCCAGACTCATTCCTAGTGTTCCAGACCCACAAACACACACTGGGAAGAGAAGACAAGAGGCGGAATACAGCTGGGGAGGCGAGAAACTGCTATTATCGCTCAGGAAGAAAGATCTTAAAGTGAGTATTACTTCTAACATATCACCAGAGATGTACATCACCCATAAAGCTCTGCACCACATGGCACTTTACTTATAGTTTTTACAGTGAAAATAATATTTATTAACTTAATTATATAGGACTAATTCAATGTGACATGGAATCTATAAGAGTTATATATTAGTTATTTTTCTATTTGTATTCTGAATATTTAAATCTGGCTTCTCCACTTTCAACAATTCTCGCGTTAGTGGGAATTCTGTTTCTTTTTTTTTCTCTCCATCTCTCCCTCACATCATCTGCCTGTCTGTCTATATCATCGTTTTTTCTCCATCCCTCTCTTTCTCTTCTCGGACGTCCCAGTTTCCACTCTTTTATATTTTTTGTTTTATATTTCTAGGTTTTATTGTCACTTCACTCTTCGTTTTCATTCCCTCATGCACGCTTCTCAGCTATCATTGTCTTCTTCGCCTTGTTTTACGACACTGCCCTCCTCCCTCCCTCTACCTGGTTCCTGCTTCCCGGTTTCCTCCCTTGTTTCGCTTTACACCCTCATCGTGTTTCTCTCCTCCTCGTCCTCCTCTTATGATATTACTCACTCATAAAATGCTCTAAGTCTTTTTAATCAGGTTTATCACCCCCGCGTCACCACTCCACCAGCTATGTTGTTCACAGTCGCCTCTCACTCTCTGTAAACACACTACTTCCAAAACGGAAGGAAGAATTTTTCTAGGGAAATAAATTATCGTAGTATAAATGGAAAACTGTTTCGATGCTGGCAGATATATATATATATATATATATATATATATATATATATATATATATTATATATATATATATAATATATATATATATAGATAGATAGATAGATAGATAGATAGATATAGATATATATATTATTATTATTATTTTATTATCACACTGGCCGATTCCCACCAAGGCAGGGTGGCCCGAAAAAAAAAAACTTTCACCATCATTCACTCCATCACTGTCTTGCCAGAAGGGTGCTTTACACTACAGTTTTTAAAACTGCAACATTAACACCCCTCCTTCAGAGTGCAGGCACTGTACTTCCCATCTCCAGGACTCAAGTCCGGCCTGCCGGTTTCCCTGAACCCCTTCATAAATGTTACTTTGCTCACACTCCAACAGCACGTCAAGTATTAAAAACCATTCGTCTCCATTCACTCCTATCAAACACGCTCACGCACGCCTGCTGGAAGTCCAAGCCCCTCGCACACAAAACCTCCTTTACCCCCTCCCTCCAACCTTTCCTAGGCCGACCCCTACCCCACCTTCCTTCCACTACAGACTGATACACTCTTGAAGTCATTCTGTTTCGCTCCATTCTCTCTACATGTCCGAACCACCTCAACAACCTTTCCTCACCCCTCTGGACAACAGTTTTGGTAATCCCGCACCTCCTCCTAACTTCCAAACTACGAATTCTCTGCATTATATTCACACCACACATTGCCCTCAGACATGACATCTCCACTGCCTCCAGCCTTCTCCTCGCTGCAACATTCATCACCCATGCTTCACACCCATATAAGAGTATTGGTAAAACTATACTCTCATACATTCCCCTCTTTGCCTCCAAGGACAAAGTTCTTTGTCTCCACAGACTCCTAAGTGCACCACTCACCACTCACACTACATTTTTAAACCTACCCCATACCTCTTCGACCCCATTGCCTATGCTCTCATTAGCCCATCTATCCTCCAATAGCTGTTTATATCTTTCCCTAACTGCCTCCTCTTTTAGTTTATAAACCTTAACCTCTCTCTTCCCTCATGCTTCTATTCTCCTTGTATCCCATCTACCTTTTACTCTCAGTGTAGCTACAACTAGAAAGTGATCTGATATATCTGTGGTCCCTCTATAAACATGTACATCCTGAAGTCTACTCAACAGTCTTTTATCTACCAATACATAATCCAACAAACTACTGTCATTTCGCCCTACATCTTGTATACTTATTTATCCTCTTTTTCTTAAAATATGTATTACCTATAACTAAACTCCTTTCTATACAAAGTTCAATCAAAGGGCTCTCATTATCATTTACACCTGGCACCCCAAACTTACCTACCACACCCTCTCTAAAAGTTTCTCCTACTTTAGCATTCAGGTCCCCTACCACAATTACTCTCTCACTTGGTTCAATGGCTCCTATACATTCACTTAACATCTCCCAAAATCTCTCTCTCTCCTCTGCATTCCTCTCTTCTCCAGGTGCATACACGCTTATTATGACCCACTTCTCGCATCCAACCTTTACTTTAATCCACATAATTCTTGAATTTACACATTCATATTCTCTTTTCTCCTTCCATAACTGATCATTCAACATTACTGCTACCCCTTCCTTTGCTCTAACTCTCTCAGATACTCCAGATTTAATCCCATTTATTTCCCCCACTGAAACTCCCCTACCCCCTTCAGCTTTGTTTCGCTTAGGGCCAGGACATCCAACTTCTTTTCATTCATAACATCAGCAATCATCTGTTTATATAATATATATATATATATATATATATATATATAAAATATATATATATATATATATTATATATATATATAATATATATATATACATATATATATACATATATATATACATATATATATATATATATATATACATACATATATATATATATATATATATATATATATATATATATATATATATATATATACATATTTTATATATATATATATAATATATACTATATATATATAATATATATATATATATATATTATATATATATACATATATACATATATATATATATATATATATATTATATATATATATATATATATATATATAATATATATATATATATATATAAACAAACACCGGCCCTCTCCCACCGAGGACGGGTGACCGAAAATAGAACTTTATAATTTTTTTAAATATAGTAATATATACAGGAGAAGGGGTTACTAGCCCCTTGCTCCCGGCATTTTAGTCGCCTCTTAAGACACGCATGATTTACAGAGGAAGCATTCTTTCCCACGCTTCCCTGGAGATGAAAGGAAATAAATAAGAACAAGTAATAACGAAGAATTCTTCCTCTGTAAGCCATGCGTGTCGTAAGAGGCGACTAACATGCCGGGAGCATGGGGCTGGTAACCCCTTCTCCTGTATACATTACTATATATATATAAAGAACTATTATGTATACACACTCAGATGGGTGTGTATACATATACGTGTACATGAATGTGTTGTGTGAACTAAGTGTAAGTAGAGACAAGATATACCTGTTATCTTGCGTGTTTATAAGACAGAAGGAAAAGATATCAGCAATCCTACCATTGTGTAAAACAATTACAGGTTATATTAAACACCAGAGGAGTGTTCATAGTGCATATTTCCTCGGTAATTTAAGTGGATTTGCATTAGCTTTGGATACAGCAGCGCACTGCATTCTAAACAACCTTTACACCTGAGTTACCTACAGAGGGGGAGACAGGGTGAGAGCATGTTGAGGCCAGGGTTAGGTCATGCGAGATCAGGGCTATTGCATGTGAGGTCAGGGCTATTACATGTGAGGTCAGGGCTATTGCATGTGAAGTCAGGGCTATTACATGTGAGGTCAGGGCTATTACATGTGAGGTCAGGGCTATTGCATGTGAAGTCAGGGCTATTACATGTGAGGTCAGGGCTATTACATGCATGTGAAGTCAGGCTATTGCATATGAGGTCAGGGTTAGCACATGTGAAGTCAGGGCTATTGCATGTGAGGTCAGGGCTAGTACATGTGCGGTCAGGGCTACTGCATGTGAAGTCAAGGCTATTGCATGTGAGATCAGGGTTAGCAAATGTGCGGTCAGGGCTATTACATGTGATTTCAAGGCTATTACATGTGAGGTCAGGGATAGGACATGTGAAGTCAGGGCTATTACATGTGAGGTCAGGGCTATTACATGCATGTGAAGACAGGCTATTGCATATGAGGTCAGGGTTAGCACATGTGAAGTCAGGGCTATTGCATGTGAGGTCAGGGCTAGTACATGTGCGGCCAGGGCTACTGCATGTGAAGTCAAGGCTATTGCATATGAGGTCAGGGTTAGCACATGTGAAGTCAGGGCTATTACATGTGAGGTCAGGGCTATTGCATGTGAGGTCAGGGCTAGTACATGTGCGGTCAGGGCTACTGCATATGAAGTCAAGGCTATTGCATGTGATATCAGGGTTAGCAAATGTGCGGTCAGGGCTATTACATGTGAGGTCAAGGCTATTACAGGTGAGGTCAGGGCTACTGCATATGAAGTCAAGGCTATTGCATGTGATATCAGGGTTAGCAAATGTGCGGTCAGGGCTATTACATGTGAGGTCAAGGCTATTACAGGTGAGGTCAGGGCTAGGACATGTGAGGTCAGGGCTAGGACATGTGAGGTCATGGCTAGGACATGTGAGGTCAGGGCTAGGACATGTGAGGTCAGGGCTAGGACATGTGAGGTCAGGGCTAGGACATGTGAGGTCAGGGCTAGGACATGTGAGGTCAGGGCTAGGACATGTGAGGTCAGGGCTAGGACATGTGAGGTCAGGGCTAGGTCATGAGGTCAGGGCTAGGACATGTGAGGTCAGGGCTAGGACATGTGAGGTCAGGGCTAGGACATGTGAGGTCAGGGCTAGGATATGTGAGGTCAGGGCTAGGACATGTGAGGTCAGGGCTAGGACATGTGAGGTCAGGGCTAGGTCATGTGAGGTCAGGGCTAGGACATGTGACGTCAGGGCTAGGACATGTGAGGTCAGGGCTAGGACATGTGAGGTCAGGGCTAGATTATGTGAGGTCAGGGCTAGGTCATGTGAGGTCAGGGCTAGGACATGTGAGGTCAGGGCTAGGTCATGTGAGGTTCTGGGAGCTGGAAGCAAGGCAGGCTGTGAAGTAACGAGTGAAGCTATGTAGGAGACCTGGTAACTCCTTCATCATGCACACTGGATAATTTTAAGGAGGTACTAACTGGCTGGGTCTCTCTTTCTGCAGTATCGTGTGTGCCAGGGAGTTAGCCATGTTGGTTCTGCTCTATGGTGCCTGTCCTGGTTAATGCCGCCTCTACACACCTATATCTGTTCTCCCATTTTTGGGAACAAGAATAACATCCTCCCATGATATCAATCACACATTTCCCCCTATTAATAAGGCTCGCGTTGTTGGCACTGTATATTCTAAACAAAGCACGGTGTTCCTATATTTCGGTGCTAAAACTATGGGTAAGTAAATTTATTTAGGCACAGGTACACATAAGTACAATTATCGTACAGAGTGTAAGTTACCTAGGATAACTCAAAAAAGTCAGTGACTTATCTCCATTGGGGTTCTTATGTACTTTTCTGGCCACAACGTTTCACTGTGTTTAAGTGACTTTAAAACGTGCTACACAGAGCGAAACGTCGTCACAATAAAGGCTTGTTAAACAGCTTGTGTATGTGTGTGTCTTGATGAGGTTTGCCAGACCATCACTGTCCGTCTCTCAGTATCCCCTTGATCCAGCCAGGTGCACTGCCCGTTCTCCCTGCCGGCTCTTCCAGGGTATGGATTAGTCTCTTGAGGGATCAGTAGTAATTACCTTCTTGCACCTCTGAAACATACACTCCACCCATCTCTCTCTCTTACTAACACACACACACACACACACACACACACTCCCCCCGTACCAATAATTTAATTCATTCGAGTCTCCTCAACTAGGCGTGTGTGTTGGTCTTGCTCAAGCTCAGTCTGTAATTGTGTTATTCCACTACAGTGTTTGTGTGACAACAGGTTGATGGAGAGAGTGGGAGGGAGAGTGAGAGAGGGAGGGGGAGGCAGAGTGAGTGGGGAGAGAATGAAAGGGAGTGAGTGGAGAGGAGAGTGAGAGGGAGAGAGTGGGAAGGAGAGAGAATGAGAGAGAGAGAATGGCAAAGAGAAAGTGAGGGGAGATAGTAACTTACCTGTGATCGGTCTCAAAAGTTATTCTATCCTCGTAGCCTGGTCTGAGACCAGGTCTTACTTGCTGACTCTTGCCGTCGCCGTCGCCGTCACCGTCGCCGTCGCCGTCGCCGCCGCCGTCGCCGTCGCCGTCGCCGCCGCCGTCGCCGCCGCCGCCGCCGCCGCCACGTAACACCGCCACTCACTGCTACAACCAGCTCTATCAGTAATATTAACCCCAAGAATGTTACATTATTCAATAAGATTTTTTTTCTTAGCCAAGTTTCAAAATTATTCAAGTTTCTTTTTCTCGTTGCAAATGTGTAAAAAAAATTAACCGAAATAAATTTAAATTTTTCTTCACTAATTTTCTTATTATTCCCGTAATATATTTTTCTCATGTATTTTTTTTTATCTGTGTTTTCTTCTGATATTGTATTTTCTTCAGGTGATGTAATTTTCTTCGTGAAACATAGTTTTGTCGTGCATTTCATCCTCATATAATGGGCTTTGTTTACCTATTTTTCCTTGGTAATATTGCTTCGTTCTTGTAATTACTGCCCACGTCTTGTCTCTGTTTAGTCTTGTTTACTCGGCCATTAACTAGTTAATGATCGAAGTTAGACCAAAACGTCGTCCTAAGTTTCATTCTCCTATGTGCAGGTTATTTGTGTACTGTACCAGTCACGGTATTGTGTCCTTTAATTCCTTAACCTAGACTCTCCAGCAACACCAACATGGCAGTCATAATATCTGAAACCTTACGCGAGTTAACTATATCAAACGCCAGCCACCACAACACGGAAGCAGTCGTGTACAAGATCCCTTGAGAAAAGTGTGACAGACTAGCGAAACAGCATGCTGCCTACACACAAGAACTGTCAAGCCTCGAAATTAAGCATGCATGTAAAACTCACAGTCAAAACAATGCCTGTTATACACAGAGACAAACACACACATGCCTAGTGGAGCTGAAGACCACAAGACTGGGTGATGTTTTGACGCAGCAACCATGCAGATCTCCGACACTGCAGAGGTATTTAGCGCTGCCAAGTCACCTGCCTAACTCATACAATAAAACCCAAACAGGTGACGCCGATGCCCCCTCACATCACAGCCACAGATGTTCCCTGACGCTCACCTACTTCACCGCCCCATTTACCTAACCTGTATATACCGCATTACTCCTTGAGAACTTGATAAAGCTGTACACAAAGCCAAACCTTTTCTCTGCACCATACTACTTAGCAGTAACTATCATCCAACAACACGAAAGAGGTAAGTACATACTGAAAAATATATATATATAAAAAAAAGGGAAACAGGGGCATAGGAAAACGAGAGAAAATGTTGAAATATGGAGCAAGAATATGAAAAAAAATGGAGAGAAAAATCTCTGAAGAAAAATCGAGAATCTTTTACTTCCCTGATTGACTTAATTCCTTCAGACTTCTCTAAGTAGTTGGAAAATGGGAAACCAAGTCAGTGGAAGCAATCATTGGTACCTTGTAGACGGAGTGGAAGCAATCATTGGTACCTTGTAGACGGAGTGGAAGCAATCATTGGTACTTTGTAGACGGAGTGGAAGCAATCATTGGTACCTTGTAGACTGAGTGGAAGCAATCATTGGTACCTTATAGACCGGGTGGAAGCAATCATTGGTACCTTGTAGACTGAGTGGAAGCAATCATTGGTACCTTGTAGACGGATTGGAAGCAATCACTGGTATCTTGTAGACCGAGTGGAAGCAATTAATGGTACCTTGTAGAAGGAGTGGAAGCAATCACTAGTACCTTGTAGACGAAGTGGAAGCAATCATTGGTATCTTATAGATCGAGTGGAAGCAATCATTGGTACCTTGTAGACTGAGTGGAAGCAATCATTGGTACCTTGTGGACGGAGTGGAAGCAATCATTGGTACCTTGTGAGTGGAAGCAATCATTGGTACCTTGTGAGTGGAAGCAATCATTGATACCTTGTGGACGGAGTGAAAGCAATCATTGGCACCTTGTAGACTGAGTGATCTTGGGTGCCACTAATACTGGCACTCAATACTCTGGCTACAACATGTGGATATACCTGTATCTCACTCTACGTTATGCTTTTTAGCTTCCCCATCTTTTCCCTTTCATCTTTACCACTCCACTTTCCATTCTTCCCATACTCCTTCTTTCTTCTTTCGATTCCCTCTCTACTTTCTCCTTTCCTTCCATACTGCATTCCCTTACACCTCTTCCTCTTCCCATTAATCGTCCTTCAATCATCTTTCTCAAATTCTACCTCCCTCTCTCCCTCAGTCCCACGTCATCTCCCCTCCTTTCACTATGGGAACCCATTCCCTCCACTTAGCTGTCCCTCCCTTCACATAGGGAGCCTCTCCCTCCACGGGGGAGCCTCTCCCTCCACGGGGGAGTCTCTCCCTCCACGGAGGGAGCCCAGGGACACGGAGGAGAAGGCAGCCATCTGAAAATCCTCCAGGGAATGAGACCTAATTTAAATGCTCTATAAATCTTGTCTTTTATTCTTATTTCAAAATTTGGATACAATTTTGAACCTTAACTTTCATGATATGTTTTTTATTCAGCTGAGGAAACTTGACAGGAGTATAAAAACGAGTTTTTTCAATGGTAGTTTGAAGAATGACGGGTTGTTTATTTATAATGACCAATTTATGTCTGCAGAGGTCGAGTTTTGGTTCCTGTTTAGCCTCCTATGTTTGCTTCGTTATCCAGAATTATTAGTTACCATATTCTTTACCCCCTATCATTCCTAATTCTAAAACTATGCATTAAGTGTGCTTCTTGGTGATGGGCCAAGTGCCCAGAATGCTGCAGGCGTTTCCTATCTGGATCACAACTGGATGCGAGTGGGTTTACCTGGAGTTTACCTGGAGAGAGTTCCGGGGGTCAACGCCCCCGCGGCCCGGTCTGTGACCAGGCCTCCTTAGGTCAGTGTCCCAGGATGCGACCCACACCAGTCGACTAACACCCAGGTACCCATTTTACTGATGGGGAACATAGACAACAGGTGGAAAGAAACACGTCCAATGTTTCTACTCTGGCTGGGAATCGAACCCAGGCCCTCGCCGTGTGAAGCGAGAGCGTTAACCACCAGGCCACCAGAGAATATTTTTGCCTCGCGAAACTCATTCCAGTATTTTACCACTCTATTTATTAAAAAAATAATAGCATAATTTCACTACAGCTGTCTTCATATATAACGATCTTTACCTAAACTTGCCATTAATATAAGAATAACAAAAATAAATTCCCATAAATTATAAAGGGCACTTATTCATTACGTCCAAAACCACCACGAATTAACATCTGTGATAAAATGCAAGCTGCAAAGAACAACGCAAATGTCCAATAAAAAGACCACCAAAACTCAGTTTACAGACTCAGGGACAGGAACACAGCAGAAAAAAAAATCCCAATTTATTCACCATCACCAATATTGTTTCGAGACTTTACATAAACTCACTGCTCTATGTTCCAACAACAAGTGAAAGGACGCCGTCAGATTAATAATATCAACTTTAATCTTCACCTTGGACTCCATCATACTGACTCAAGGATAAAGGATTTTTGACATAACTGAACCCCTCTTACTAGACTAACTCCACAACTTAATATTTTCAGTTATTCTCACATAATCAGGTGTCCTGCCCCTCTCCTATGATCCTTAACTTCATCTATATATTCCCACAATTCGTAGGTATTCTCTATAGACTGGAAAAAAAAACTGGTCTCCGTGCGATTCTTATCGGCATTTATATGCTTCTTATATACAGTTTTTCACCTATTATAAAGGCAGAAAGATTTGATGTCCGAAAGCAAACTGAATAAAGAGAAAATATCGTGATGACAACACAGCAACCTTAAGCGTGAGTGCGAAGTACTAAGACACATACTGAAATATTTCTAATGCACTAAATAGTGAATCAGTTTAGCAATATGTGTTTATGAGAGGAAATTGACAAACATGTCCTGTTGGACAGCAACACTCACCGTCCAGAGTAGTAACCTATCTGGCACAGGACAGCAACACTCACCGTAAAGAGTAGTAATCTATCTGGCACAGGACAGCAACACTCACCGTCCAAAGTAGTAATCTATCTGGCACAGGACAGCAACACTCACCGTCCAAAGTAGTAATCTATCTGGCACAGGACAGCAACACTCACCGTCCAGAGTAGTAATCTATCTGGCACAGGACAGCAACACTCACCGTCCAAAGTAGTAATCTATCTGGCACAGGACAGCAACACTCACCGTCCAAAGTAGTAATCTATCTGGCACAGGACAGCAACACTCACCGTCCAGAGTAGTAATCTATCTGGCACAGGACAGCAACACTCACCGTCCAGAGTAGTAATCTATCTGGCACAGGACAGCAACACTCACCGTCCAGAGTAGTAATCTATCCGGCACAGGACAGCAACACTCACCGTCCAGAGTAGTAATCTATCTGGCACAGGACAGCAACACTCACCGTCCAAAGTAGTAATCTATCTGGCACAGGACAGCAACACTCACCGTCCAGAGTAGTAATCTATCTGGCACAGGACAGCAACACTCACCGTCCAGAGTAGTAATCTATCTGGCACAGGACAGCAACACTCACCGTCCAGAGTAGTAATCTATCCGGCACAGGACAGCAACACTCACCGTCCAGAGTAGTAATCTATCTGGCACAGGACAGCAACACTCACCGTCCAGAGTAGTAATCTATCCGGCACAGGACAGCAACACTCACCGTCCAGAGTAGTAATCTATCTGGCACAGGACAGCAACACTCACCGTCCAGAGTAGTAATCTATCCTGCACAGGACAGCAACACTCACCGTCCAGAGTAGTAATCTATCTGGCACAGGACAGCAACACTCACCGTCCAGAGTAGTAATCTATCTGGCAAAGGACAGCAACACTCACCGTCCAGGGTAGTAATCTATCTGGCACAGGACAGCAACACTCACCGTCCAGGGTAGTAATCTATCTGGCACAGGACAGCAACACTCACCGTCCAGGGTAGTAATCAATCTGGCACAGGACAGCAACACTCACCGTCCAGGGTAGTAATCTATCTGGCACAGGACAGCAACACTCACCGTCCAGAGTAGTAATCTATCTGGCACAGGACAGCAACACTCACCGTCCAGGGTAGTAATCTATCTGGCACAGGACAGCAACACTCACCGTCCAGAGTAGTAATCTATCTGGCACAGGGCAGCAACACTCACCGTCCAGGGTAGTAATCTATCCGGCACAGGACAGCAACACTCACCGTCCAGAGTAGTAATCTATCCGGCACGGGACAGCAACACTCACCGTCCAGGGTAGTAATCTATCTGGCACAGGACAGCAACACTCACCGTCCAGAGTAGTAATCCATCCGGCACAGGACAGCAACACTCACCGTCCAGAGTAGTAATCTATCCAGCACAGGACAGCAACACTCACCGTCCAGGGTAGTAATCTATCTGGCACAGGACAGCAACACTCACCGTCCAGAGTAGTAATCTATCTGGCACAGGACAGCAGCACTCACCGTCCAGGGTAGTAATCTATCCGGCACGGGACAGCAACACTCACCGTCCAGGGTAGTAATCTATCTGGCACAGGACAGCAACACTCACCGTCCAGGGTAGTAATCTATCTGGCACAGGACAGCAGCACTCACCGTCCAAATTAGTAATCTATCCGGCACAGGACAGCAACACTCACCGTCCAGGGTAGTAATCTATCCGGCACAGGATAGCAACACTCACCGTCCAGGGTAGTAATCTATCTGGCACAGGACAGCAGTATTCACCATCCAGGGTTCTATCCGGCACAGGACAGCAACACTCACCGTCCAGGGTAGTAATCTATCTGGCACGGGACAGCAACACTCACCGTCCAGGGTAGTAATCTATCCGGCATAGGACAGCAACACTCACTGTCCAGGGTAGTAATCTATCTGGAACAGAACAGCAACACTCACCGTCCAGGGTAGTAATCTATCCGGCACAGGGCAGGAACACTCACAGTCCAGGGTAGTAATCTATCCGGCATAGGACAGCAACACTCACCGTCCAGGGTAGTAATCTATCTGGCACAGAACAACAACACTCACCGTCCAGGGTAGTAATCTATCCGGCACAGGACAGCAACACTCACCGTCCAGGGTAGTAATCTATCTGCCACAGGACAGCAACACTCACCGTCCAGGGTAGTAATCTATCCGGCACAGGACAGCAGCACTCACAGTCCAGGGTAGTAATCTATCCGGCACAGGACAGCAGCACTCACCGTCCAGGGTAGTAATCTATCCGGCACAGGACAGCAACACTCATCGTCCAGGGTAGTAATCTATCCGGCACAGGACAGCAACACTCATCGTCCAGGGTAGTAATCTATCTGGCACAGGACAGCAACACTCACCGTCCTGGGTAGTAATCTATCTGGCACAGGACAGCAGCACTCACCGTCCAAATTAGTAATCTATCCGGCACAGGACAGCAACACTCACCGTCCAGGGTAGTAATCTATCCGGCACGGGATAGCAACACTCACCGTCCAGGGTAGTAATCTATCTGGCACAGGACAGCAGTACTCACCATCCAGGGTTCTATCCGGCACAGGACAGCAACACTCACCGTCCAGGGTAGTAATCTATCTGGCACGGGACAGCAACACTCACCGTCCAGGGTAGTAATCTATCCGGCACAGGACAGCAACACTCACCGTCCAGGGTAGTAATCTATCTGGCAAAGGACAGCAGCACTCGCCGTCCAGGGTAGTAATCTATCCGGCATAGGACAGCAACACTCACCGTCCAGGGTAGTAATCTATCTGCCACAGGACAGCAACACTCACCGTCCAGGGTAGTAATCTATCTGGCACAGGACAGCAGCACTCACCGTCCAGGGTAGTAATCTATCCGGCACAGGACAGCAGCACTCACCGTCCAGGGTAGTAATCTATCCGGCACAGGACAGCAACACTCATCGTCCAGGGTAGTAATCTATCCGGCACAGGACAGCAACACTCATCGTACAGGGTAGTAATCTATCTGGCACAGGACAGCAACACTCACCGTCCAGGGTAGTAATCTATCCGGCACAGGACAGCAACACTCACCGTCCAGGGTAGTAATCTATCCGGCACAGGACAGCAACATTCACCATCCAGGGTAGTAATCTATCCGGCACAGGACAGCAACACTCACCGTCCAGGGTAGTAATCTATCCGGCACAGGACAGCAACACTCACCGTCCAGGGTAGTAATCTATCCGGCACAGGACAGCAACACTCACTGTCCAGAGTAGTAATCTATCTGGCACAGGACAGCAACACTCACCGTCCAGAGTAGTAATCTATCTGGCACAGGACAGCAACACTCACCGTCCAAAGTAGTAATCTATCTGGCACAGGACAGCAACACTCACCGTCCAGAGTAGTAATCTATCTGGCACAGGACAGCAACACTCACCGTCCAGAGTAGTAATCTATCTGGCACAGGACAGCAACACTCACCGTCCAGAGTAGTAATCTATCCGGCACAGGACAGCAACACTCACCGTCCAGAGTAGTAATCTATCTGGCACAGGACAGCAACACTCACCGTCCAGAGTAGTAATCTATCCGGCACAGGACAGCAACACTCACCGTCCAGAGTAGTAATCTATCTGGCACAGGACAGCAACACTCACCGTCCCACATAGTAATCTATCTGGCAAAGGACAGCAACACTCACCGTCCAGGGTAGTAATCTATCTGGCACAGGACAGCAACACTCACCGTCAGGGTAGTAATCTATCTGGCACAGGACAGCAACACTCACCGTCCAGAGTAGTAATCTATTTGGCACAGGACAGCAACACTCACCGTCCAGGGTAGTAATCTATCTGGCACAGGACAGCAACACTCACCGTCCAGAGTAGTAATCTATCTGGCACAGGGCAGCAACACTCACCGTCCAGGGTAGTAATCTATCCGGCACAGGACAGCAACACTCACCGTCCAGAGTAGTAATCTATCCGGCACGGGACAGCACACTCACCGTCCAGGGTAGTAATCTATCTGGCACAGGACAGCAACACTCACCGTCCAGAGTAGTAATCCATCCGGCACAGGACAGCAACACTCACCGTCCAGAGTAGTAATCTATCCAGCACAGGACAGCAACACTCACCGTCCAGGGTAGTAATCTATCTGGCACAGGACAGCAACACTCACCGTCCAGGGTAGTAATCTATCTGGCACAGGACAGCAGCACTCACCGTCCAGGGTGTAATCTATCCGGCACGGGACAGCAACACTCACCGTCCAGGGTAGTAATCTATCTGGCACAGGACAGCAACACTCACCGTCCAGGGTAGAAATCTATCTGGCACAGGACAGCAGCACTCACCGTCCAAATTAGTAATCTATCCGGCACAGGACAGCAACACTCACCGTCCAGGGTAGTAATCTATCCGGCACAGGATAGCAACACTCACCGTCCAGGGTAGTAATCTATCTGGCACAGGACTGCAGTATTCACCATCCAGGGTTCTATCCGGCACAGGACAGCAACATTCACCGTCCAGGGTAGTAATCTATCTGGCACGGGACAGCAACACTCACCGTCCAGGGTAGTAATCTATCCGGCACAGGACAGCAACACTCACCGTCCAGGGTAGTAATCTATCTGGCAAAGGACAGCAGCACTCGCCGTCCAGGGTAGTAATCTATCCGGCATAGGACAGCAACACTCACTGTCCAGGGTAGTAATCTATGTGGAACAGAACAGCAACACTCACCGTCCAGGGTAGTAATCTATCCGGCACAGGACAGCAACACTCACCGTCCAGGGTAGTAATCTATCCGGCATAGGACAGCAACACTCACCGTCCAGGGTAGTAATCTATCTGGCACAGAACAGCAACACTCACCGTCCAGGGTAGTAATCTATCCGACACAGGACAGCAACACTCACCGTCCAGGGTAGTAATCTATCTGGCACAGGACAGCAGCACTCACAGTCCAGGGTAGTAATCTATCCGGCACAGGACAGCAACACTCATCGTCCAGGGTAGTAATCTATCCGGCACAGGACAGCAACACTCATCGTCCAGGGTAGTAATCTATCTGGCACAGGACAGCAACACTCACCGTCCGGGGTAGTAATCTATCTGGCACAGGACAGCAGCACTCACCGTCCAAATTAGTAATCTATCCGGCACAGGACAGCAACACTCACCGTCCAGGGTAGTAATCTATCCGGCACGGGATAGCAACACTCACCGTCCAGGGTAGTAATCTATCTGGCACAGGACAGCAGTACTCACCATCCAGGGTTCTATCCGGCACAGGACAACAACACTCACCGTCCAGGGTAGTAATCTATCTGGCACGGGACAGCAACACTCACCGTCCAGGGTAGTAATCTATCCGGCACAGGACAGCAACACTCACCGTCCAGGGTAGTAATCTATCTGGCAAAGGACAGCAGCACTCGCCGTCCAGAGTAGTAATCTATCCGGCATAGGACAGCAACACTCACCGTCCAGGGTAGTAATCTATCTGCCACAGGACAGCAACACTCACCGTCCAGGGTAGTAATCTATCCGGCACAGGACAGCAGCACTCACCGTCCAGGGTAGTAATCTATCCGGCACAGGACAGCAGCACTCACCGTCCAGGGTAGTAATCTATCCGGCACAGGACAGCAACACTCATCGTCCAGGTAGTAATCTATCCGGCACAGGACAGCAACACTCATCGTACAGGGTAGTAATCTATCTGGCACAGGACAGCAACACTCACCGTCCAGGGTAGTAATCTATCCGGCACAGGACAGCAACACTCACCGTCCAGGGTAGTAATCTATCCGGCACAGGACAGCAACATTCACCGTTCCAGGGTAGTAATCTATCCGGCACAGGACAGCAAACACTCACCGTCCAGGGTAGTAATCTATCCGGCACAGGACAGCAACACTCACCGTCCAGGGTAGTAATCTATCCGGCACAGGACAGCAACACTCACCGTCCAGGGTAGTAATCTATCTGGCACAGGACAGCAACACTCACCGTCCAGAGTAGTAATCTATCCGGCACAGGACAGCAACACTCACCGTCCTGGGTAGTAATCTATCTGGCACAGGACAGCAACTCTCACCGTCCAGAGTAGTAATCTATCCGGCACAGGACAGCAACACTCACCGTCCAGAGTAGTAATCTATCCGGCACAGGACAGCAACACTGACCGTCCAGGGTAGTAATCTATCCGGCACAGGACAGCAACACTCACCGTCCAGGGTAGTAATCTATCTGGCACAGGACAGCAACACTCACCGTCCATGGTAGTAATCTATCCGGCACAGGACAGCAACACTCATCTTCCAGGGCAGTAATCTATCTGGCACAGGACAGCAACACTCACCGTCCAGGGTAGTAATCTATCTGGCACAGGACAGCAACACTCACCGTCCAGGGTAGTAATCTATCTGGCATATGACAGCAAGACTCACCGTCCAGAGTAGTAATCTATCCGGCATATGACAGCAAGACTCACCGTCCAGGGTAGTAATCTATCCGGCACAGAACAGCAACACTCACCCAGCAGGACGTCACACCTGCTCCAAAGCCCCTTTTTTTTTAAGTCTTGGAAGAAGGTGAAGACGGGGTAGGCCTACGGATATCTTAATAATTTCAAATTAAAGATTTCGTTGATAAAGTGCTAATGAAGTGTGGATGAAGAAGAAGAAGAAGAAGAAGAAGAAGAAGAAGAAGAAGAAGAAGAAGAAGAGAAGAAGAAGAAGAAGAAGAAGAAGAAGAAGAAGAAGAAGAAGAAGAAGAAGAAGAAGCAGCAGCAGCAGCAGCAGCAGCAGAAGCAGCAGCAGCAGCAGCAGCAGCAGGAGCAGCAGCAGCAGGAGCAGCAGCAGCGGCATCGGCAGCGGCAGCAAATGACAAGTGAAAATAATAGATAATAGTATGCAGCATTAGGTAATAGTAGATGAAAGCAGATAATAGTACATGATTGTAGACGATATTATAATTTACGTGATAGTAGGTAATATATGAGTAGATAATAGTGGCAGAGAATAGTATATAATAAATTACAGAGATGATAGAAGGTAATAGTAAATGAAAGAAGATGACAGAATATAACAGTAGTTGATAGTAGATAACAGTAGCCAGTAAATAGCACATAATGGAAGTCAGATGATGATAGCAGATGATAGTAGATAATATTAGATAATAGAAAACGATAGGTGTTATTGGACAGAAGTAGACAATATCAGACAATAGTAAATGACAGGTGGTATTAGACAGTAGTATATAATAGCAGGCAATAGTAAATGATAGGTACTAGTACACAATAGCAGACAACGGTAAATGACAGATGCTAGTAGTTGTAGAAAATAGTAAATGATAGGTGCTAGTAGACAACAGTAAATGATAGGTGCTAGTAGACAGTAATATATAATAGTAGACAACAGTAAATGATAGGTGCTAGTAGACAGTAATATATAATAGTAGACAACAGTAAATGATAGGTGCTAGTAGACAGTAATATATAATAGTAGACAACAGTAAATGATAGGTGCTAGTAGACAGTAATATATAATAGTAGACAACAGTAAATGATAGGTGCTAGTAGACAGTAATATATAATAGTAGACAACAGTAAATGATAAGTGCTAGTAAACAGTAGCAGATAATAGATAATAGCTATTAAAGAAGACGTTTAGAATTTAGATAGCTCGTCATTTTCCCATCTCTGGTAACCATGGCTACCAATATATTCTCTGGTAATTCCAGACAGACCACCCAACCCCCTAAAAAAAAAATGTTGAAATGGGAGCCTCATTAAAGACCCGTGGCCAACTAATTCCAACTTTTCAAATCAGATTCCTCAATTAAGTATTCCAATTAGGTGAAATGAACAGGTACGTGTGGGGGATTTTCCCAGGAAAAGAAGAGGAAGAGGGGGAAAAATGTCGGGACGGTGGGGATAATTTTTTTGCTTCTCGACTGGTGGTAGTGGTTGTGGTGGTTGTGGTGGTGGTTGTGGTGGTTGTGGTGGTGGTAGTGGTGGTGGTGGTGGTTGTGGTGGTGGTAGTGGTTGTGGTGGTGGTAGGAGTAGTTGTGGGGAGAATGATGGTGGTGGTAGTTGTTGGGGGATTGGTGGTGGTGGTGCTTGTGGTAGGGAACTGGTGGTGGTGGTGCTTGTGGTAGGGACTGGTTGGTAGCTGTTGTGATGAGGGATTCGTTGTGGTGGTGGTTGTGGTTGTGGTGATGGTTGTGATCGTAGTGCTGGTGGTGGTGGTTGTGGTGGTGGTTGTGATGGTGGGGGACTGATGGTGGTGGTAGTTGTTGGGGATATGTGGTGGTTGTGGTTGTCGTGGGGGACTGGTGGTGGTGATTGTGGTGGGGACTGGTGGTGGTGGTGGTGGTGGTTGTGGGGGGACTGATTGTGGTGGTAGCTGTTAGGGGATTGGTGGTAGTTGTGGCGGGGGGACTGGTGGTGGTGGTTGTGGTGAGGGGACTGGTGGTGGTTGTTGTTGTGGGGGACTGGTGGTGGTACCTGTGGGGTGACTTGTGGTTTTAGTTGTGGGGGACTGGTGGAGGTGGTGGTGGTTATGGGGGAACTAGTGGTGGTGGTGATTGTGGGGGACTTGTGGTGGTATTTGTGGGGGATGGTGGGAGGGGTTGGTGGGAGGAGATGGTGGAGGGGATGGTGGGAGGGGTTGGTGGGAGGAGATGGTGGAGGGGATGGTGGGAGGGGTTGGTGGGAGGAGATGGTGGAGGGGATGGTGGGAGGGTTGGTGGGAGGAGATGGTGGAGGGGATGGTGGGAGGGGTTGGTGGGAGGAGATGGTGGGAGGGGATGGTGGGAGGGGTTGGTGGGAGGAGAGTGCAAAATTAGCTGCAGTGACTTGGTGATGAATTGACGTATGAAGTGATTTGTTGAAGTGACTTACGAAATGACTTGATGAAGTGACTTTCGAAGTGATTTGATGATTAACTATAACAGACTTAATAATAAAGTAGTTTAATAACAGAGAAACTTAACGACAAAGTAACTTAATAACAAAGTAACTTTATAACAAAGTAACTTAATAACAAAGTAACTTTATAACAAAGTAACTTAATAACAAAGTAACTTTATAACAAAGTAACTTAAAAAAAAGTAACTTAATAACAAAGTAACTTAAAAATAAAGTAACTTAATAACAAAGTAACTTAAAAATAAAGTAACTTAATAACAAAGTAACTTTATAACAAAGTAACTTAATAACAAAGTAACTTTATAACAAAGTAACTTAATAACAAAGTAACTTTATAACAAAGTAACTTAATAAACAAAGTAACTTTATAACAAAGTTAACTTAATAACAAAGTAACTTTATAACAAAGTAACTTAATAACAAAGTAACTTTATAACAAAGTAACTTAATAACAAAGTAACTTTATAACAAAGTAACTTAATAACAAAGTAACTTTATAACAAAGTAACTTAAAAATAAAGTAACTTAATAACAAAGTAACTTAAAAATAAAGTAACTTAATAACAAAGTAACTTAAAAATAAAGTAACTTAATAACAAAGTAACTTTATAACAAAGTAACTTAATAACAAAGTAACTTTATAACAAAGTAACTTAATAACAAAGTAACTTTATAACAAAGTAACTTAATAACAAAGTAACTTAAAAATAAAGTAACGTAATAACAAAGTAACTTAAAAATAAAATACCTTAATAACAAAGTAACTTAATAAAGTAACTACTTTTTCCTTCTTTCTTTCCCTCCTTCCTTCTTTTCTTCCTTCCTTAAGCTAATCAAATTATTATTTTTCCATCTTGCTTTCCGCTAACACTAGTGTTTCTTTTGTACTCTCCTTGGATCACGAGCCCTTCACTGGTGACGTTTCATACACTTGTTGATTCTCTGTGTCTCTGCAACTCTGTATGGCTCCCAGTCCTCACACACTGTAAATACGGCATTTAAATTCTCTACCTGTATGACCCATACGGTTATAGTTATTGTTTAAGTGATACTGCTACTACTACAAATACTACTACTACTACGAATAATAATAATAATAATAATAATAATAATAATAATAATAATAATAATAATAATAATAATAATAATAATAATAATAATAATAATAATAATGCCTATTTTACTCTTTTATCTTTCCTTTCTCATTGTGCGGCATCTCGGAAGGAAAACTGTATCTGCAACCATATGAGTTTCCTTCGCTTCTGTAACTGTGATGAGATCTAATCTTTTATGCTTCCATATAACTCGTGAGTTTTGTAATCCTGTCTATGCTTGTATACATTACTTTGATGTTTTTATATAATACTTTGATGTTTGTATACATTACCTCGATGAATGTTCCTTTCCAGATAGCTTATGTCTGGTGGTGGTGATGGAAGACTAGTGGCAGTGATGGAAGACTAGTGGCAGTGATGGAAGACTAGTGGCAGTGATGGAAGACTAGTGGCAGTGATGGAAGACTAGTGGCAGTGATGGAAGACTAGTGGCAGTGATGGAAGACTAGTGGCAGTGATGGAAGACTAGTGGCAGTGATGGAAGACTAGTGGCAGTGATGGAAGACTAGTGGCAGTGATGGAAGACTAGTGGCAGTGATGGAAGCGGGAGAGGGAGAAGGGTGGAAAAAGGACTCGTCATTCAAGAAATTGATGCTACCCTCCCTTTCCTTGTGAAAGAGTATTGAAGTTTGTAAGCTACTCTGAGTGTATGTATTTGACGGCCTTCTTGTACGTACAGTCTTGTATGCACACACACATAGACACACACAGACACATAGACACACAGACACACAGACACAGACACAGACACAGACACAGACACACACACACACACACACACACACACACACACACACACACACACACACACACACACACACACACACACACACACACACACACACACACACTTGTATGGCATCGTAAAACTGAGGGCTCCATGGGATGCGAAGCAATAAAAGTCGGGAATGGTGGAGGAGGATGAAAAGGTGAAGGAAGAGGAGAATGATGAGCGTGGAGGAGGGAGAGAATGAGTAGGTAGAAAAGGAGTAGGAAGGAGGAGAGAAACCGACAAAGACATAATATTTGACGGGTATCATTTGAAGTGTGGTCGGTGTGAGTGATACCCACAACCACAGTGTGGTGGGTGTAAGTGATGCCCACACCCACAGTGTGGTGGGTGTGAGTGATGCCCCCACCCACAGCGTGGTGGATGTGAGTGATGCCCACACCCACAGTGTGGTGGGTGTAAGTGATGCCCACACCCACAGTGTGGTGGGTGTGAGTGATGCCCATACCCACAGTGTGGTGGGTGTGAGTGATGCCCACACCCACAGCGTGGTGGATGTGAGTGATGCCCCCGCCCACAGCGTGGTGGATGTGAGTGATACCCACACTCAAAGTGTAATGGGTGTGAGAGATACACACACCCACGCCCACACCCACGATATATTTCCTTTTATTGGGCAGCAATAGATCAAGGTTCTCAGAGATTTACGAGTCGCCAGTAGAGCCTCTCTTGTTATTGTTGTGAGGGGCTAGGCTGGCACCATAGTGCTACCCCCTTCCCTTACCCTTCTCACACCCGTTCCCCTACCCCTCTCTCTCTCCCTTATCCCTACCCTCTAACCTGATTTATCGTCACTCCGTTATCACGACTTATGAGGCGGTGACCCTCAACCAGATTCCTATTGTGCCCTCTTATTTCACTAGTTCGTGCCCCCTGCCATTTCACTCACCAGATCGTGCCCCCTTCCCTTTCACTCACCAGTTCGTGCCCCCTTCCCTTTCACTCACCAGTTCGTGGCCCCTTCCCTTTCACTCACCACTTCGTGCCCCCTTCCTTTTCACTCACCAGTTCGTGGCCCCTTCCCTTTCACTCACCACTTCGTGCCCCCTGCCCTTTCACTCACCAGTTCGTGCTCACTTCAGGTAAAAATGTGTTTTTTAAAAAATCGAATATATTTCTTTCAAGGCTGACATTAGAATGAACCCAACACGTGAGAATGTTCCGTCACACAGAAAAAAAAAACGAAAATCAGTGCCACGTATTTTGAGTACTGCTGTGACGTAGTGTCTCAGCAGACAGGACGTCACGTCAGCAGACAGGACGTCACGTCAAGAGATAGAACGTCACGTCAAGAGACAGGTCATCACGTAAGCAGACACATCACATCAGGACAGGATATCATGTCAGCCGACAGAACATCACGTCAAGAGACAGGACGTCATGTCAGCAGACAGGACATCACGTAAGCAGACAGGTCATCACATCAGCACGGATATCATTCAGCCGAGAGGACATGTCAGTAGACAGGACATCGCGTCAGCCGACAGGATACCACGCCAGAAGGCAGGGCATTACGCTGACGAAGTGGCGCCAACTAAACACCATCGACAAACGTCAAGAATACATCAGCAGACACGATATCACAGCAGCAGACAGGCCATCACGTCAGCAGAAAGAATATCACGTCAGCAGACAGGACATCAAGTCAGTAGGCAGGACATCACGTCAGGAGACAGGATATCACGTCAGCAGACAGGGCAGTACGCTGACGAAGTGAAGCCAACTGAACATCATCCACACACGTCAAGATCACGTTAGCAGACAGGACATCACAGCAGCAGGCAGGACATCACGTCAGCAGACAGGACATTAAGCCAGCCGACAGAACATCACGTCATCAGACAAGACACAACGTCAGGCGACAGGATATCACATCGGTAGACAGGACATGACGTCATCAGTGACGAGAACTTAGCAATACATGTACAAACATCACCTCAAGATAAGTCGTAACTGATGAAGGTTAGTGAATAAACAGAAGAAAGGACGAGGACTCGAACCGTGGTCCTTGCATATAGCAGGCTCAACCATGAGTGGTTACAGTGTTGGGCTTATTATAAGCACGGACCACGCTTCAAGTTACTGTCCATTCTTAGCTGTATTCATAAATACTCATAAATACTGCTCATGTGTGGTAGTGTGAATTGTGCGTATTTCTGTACTGTAGTACTTACAACCATCTAACCCTTACCTAACCATTAATACCTATCCCTTCTCACAATACCCATTAACCCCATACTACCTCACCACTTCCCCTTAGCCTGAATGACTTCTCTCTCTCCTGCCCACGAGGGGTGTCAATGTAGGCTTCAGCCAACACACTCTTTCCATTAGTTTAATAGTGCACTCCTGGGGGTTCACGCCCCCATCCCCGCCCCCTGACCCCTCTCTATCCTCCGCTCATCCTCACGGAGACCCCTATCAACTTACTTTACTAGTTTTATTGTTACATATATTACTTTAATTTTTATTAATACTACTACTACTTAAAGTAGTAGTAATAGTAGTGCATTAATTTACTTTTACTTTGTTTTATATATATAATATATATATATATATATATATATTATATATATATTATATATATATATATATATATATATATATATTATAATAATTATATATATTATATATTTTATATATATTATATTATATATATATATATATATATATTATATATATATATATATATATATATATATATATATATATATATATATATATATATTGCCTGGGAATCTTGACGTCTCAGTAGCAATATCGAGTCCTGCTGACTGCGATCTTTCTCTGCATATACCGCTAGTTTCTGCGTGGTGTGTGTGGTGTGTGTGTGTATGTAATATATATATATATATATATATATATATATATATATATATATATATATATATATATATATATTATATATATATATATATATATATATACATGCAAAACAACCACTGTGAAAGAATAATGAAATTTTACAGTGGTTGTTTTGCATATTCTGAAATCACGTGTTTACTGTGATCTTATTGCACACACACGCACGCACGCACACACACACACACACACACACAACACACACACACACACACACACACACACACACACACACACACACACACATATATATATATATAATATATATATATATATAATATATATATATATATATATATATATATATATATATATATATATATATATATATATATATATATATATATATATAATGTCGTGCCGAATACGTAAAACTGATCAATTAGCAGGAACTCATTTAAAATTAAGTTCTTTCTAAAATTTTCTCTTATACATTTAAAGATATAAGTTAATATAAAAAATAATGAACATTAATTAAAGAACCTTAGAAAACTTACCTAACCTTATTATAACAAGCGCAGTTTAATTTAGCTTAATCCGGTTAAATATATTTTATATAAGTTTACAATAATTTAATAAACAAACACAATGAAATTAATTATATATATATATATTATATTATATATATATATATATATATATATATATATTATATATATTATTGTGACCACGAACGAGTGGTTGTGGTTTTGATCAATAACAACACTGCACTAGCGAAGGCTTCGAACCCATGTTGTACTGGCCTGCCTCATGGTAAGCGAGAACCACATGATGCTTTAAACCACAGGACCACCAGTACAACATGGGTTCGAATCCTTGGCTAGCTCAGTGTTGTTATTGATCAGTACCACTCGTTCGTGGTTACAATAATATATAAATGCAGCTCGTGAGGTTAGTACACCAAACAGGGATGAGAATGAAATAAGCTTAGAAGCTCCCACACCTCCGTATGCCCTCGGATGGCGGCCCAACAGCTAGCTGTGTGCTGGCTGCGCCATTCTTGTAGGGTTGGGTGGTTCTGTGGTTTAAAGCATTATGTGGTTCTCGCTTACCATGAGGCAGGCCAGTACAACATGGGTTCGAATCCTTCGCTAGTGCAGTGGAGGAAAAATTCTTTTTCCTTCCCCAATGGAATATATATATATATATATATATATATATATATATATATATATATATATATATATATATTATATATATATATATATATATATATATATATATATATATATGTATATAATATATATATATAATTATATATATATATATATATATATATATATATATATATATATATATATATATATATATTATAATATATATATATTATACATATATATATATATATATATATATATATATTATATATATATATATATATATATATAATATATTATATATATATATATATATATATATATTATATATATATATATATATATATAATAGTCCATGGGGAAGAAGAAAAGAAATTTTCCTCCGTAAGTCATGCGTGTGCCGCAAGCAAGGGGTTAGTAACCCTTTCTCCCGTATAAATTACGTAGTAAATGTAAAAAAAAAAGAAAAACTTTATAGTTTTCTTCTTTTTCGGGTCTCCTTGCCTTGGTGGGAGACGGCCAGGATGTTGAAAAAATATATATATGCTAACTGTATTACTTGTCTTTTGACTTCTCTTAAAATTGAAATTAGCTTGATAATCATTACAGATAATTTTACCGAGATTCATTATACCTGCATCAATTTAGTACATAATTTGATTCATCCAAAAATATCGTGTTGATAGTCAAACGTGGGTGGTGAAGTCCGCAGACTTATCCACAATTTACTGTAATCACTCACCCACGACGCCGCATGTTAACTGAACAACATGCTGATATTTGAAGTAGGCAAGTTTAGCCTTTATTATTATTATTATTATTATTATTATTATTATTATTATTATTAAGGGGGAGAGGAGCGCTAAGCTCGAAGGGGGTCATACAGCGCCGAGGAAATAGGAAGGTGAATTGTTTAATCCGAAGGGGGGTGGGTGCGTATAAGTCCAAGAGCCCTCACCGGCATCAAGGAGCCTCCCTTGAGGGGTAAGGTTTGCCTAAGAACCCGTATCTCTTTGCCAGCACAAATAACAATAACAGCAGGAAGATAAGTAACGTTTGTGAGATGAAAGACACACATGATGCTTATTATTCAGCACCTTTGAAGACATTTGAGAGCGTTGTCCATAACAGGTTCAGTATCCAAACACGTCAACTCTCTCAGTCTCTGCGGGTTCCAATCTGGGAGAAGCACCCACCCTTGCTTTGTTGTTGAGTACTTCACCAGGCAGAGACCTGCCTCATGTCTGCTTTCATTGACCTCATAACTACTTTTTACACACCTGACAGAGAACTTATTCTAGAACAATTGCACAGTTTCAGTGCCAAAAGGAAACTACTAACTTGGATAGAAAAATACCAGAACAACGGAAAATGAAAGTAATATATAAAGGTGCCAAAAGTGCCACAAGTGCCTTATTGGAGTTGGGTACACCTTATGGTAGAGGATTCATCACCACTCTTCACTGTACTGATGAATAGGCTTCTGTCAAACATCCCTACACAGGATGAAACCAGCTAGTTGGAAAACTAGCTTGCCATGACTTCGAGTCCTCTTCCCTTTCGTCCTCTTTTCTTTTTCTTCTTCACCGTCTTTATTTTCGTTTACTGCTTCTCCTTCTATTCTTCCTCTTCCCCCCTCCCCCTTCTTCTTCTTCTTCTCACTGTTAATTATTACCAGCAAATCTTGTTTCTTCTAGCAACCTTTATCCTGACGACATTTAATATGTTGTTTAATCTAGCGACGTTTATCCGGATGACATCCTGACGACGTTTGTTCTGACGTGGATAATCATGACACCGTTTACTCTGACGATGTTTATCCTGACGTCGCTACGAAATTAGAGCTACATGTACACTTCCGTGGATCAAACCTGATCGCCTCTCATCCTCCTCCCCCCCCCCAGCAGGTACACGATCCACACGGGTTTAACGCTTCCCTGCAATTGCAGGAATAAATCACAGAGCAAATAAATCACACAATACTCGCATATAAATTCATAATTAACACACTGCAGAGCTAAAAAAAATTCTTTCCAATTAATTCTGTAATTTCATGTTTATTTAAAAAAACAGGAAAAATCTATTACTTCCACTGTGATGTAATGAGTTTTTAAAACAATTTCAGTGTGATTACTTATTTATGAAGCGATTTCCTTTCTGCATACACTGCACCAATTATATTTTAACTAAACTTTAATGATCAATTGTAAAATTACAGAGACCCATAAAATTCAGACATTCACACACACGCACGTGCACACAGACACACGCACGTGCACACAGACACACGCACGTGCACACAGACACACGCACGTGCACACAGACACACGCACGTGCACACAGACACACGCACGTGCACACAGACACATGCACGTGCACACAGACACAGACACGACACACAGACGCACGCACGTGCACACAGACACACGCACATGCACACAGACACACGCACATGCACACAGACACAGACACGACACACACACACACGCACGTGCACACAGACACGACACACACACACACACACACACGCACGTGCACACAGACACAGACACGACACACAGACACAGACACGACACACAGACACACGCACGTGCACACAGACACAGACACGACACACCACACACGCACGTGCACACAGACACAGACACGACACACACACACACGCACGTGCACACAGACACAGACACGACACACACACACACGCACGTGCACACAGACACGACACACAGACACACGCACGTGCACACAGACACGACACACAGACACACGCACGTGCACACAGACACGACACACAGATACACGCACGTGCACACAGACACAGACACGACACACACACACATACATGCACACACATACACACACACACACACACATACACACCTACACATACACACCTACACATACACACCTACACATACACACCTACACATACACACATACACTATATATATATTATATATATATATATATATATATATATATATATATATTATATATATATATATATATATATATATATATATATATATATATTATATTATTTTTTTTTATTATCACACTGGCCGATTCCCACCAAGGCAGGGTGGCCCGAAAAAGAAAAACTTTCACCATCATTCACTCCATCACTGTCTTGCCAGAAGGGTGCTTTACACTACAGTTTTTAAACTGCAACATTAACACCCCTCCTTCAGAGTGCAGGCACTGTACTTCCCATCTCCAGGACTCAAGTCCGGCCTGCCGGTTTCCCTGAACCCCTTCATAAATTTTACTTTGCTCACACTCCAACAGCACGTCAAGTATTAAAAACAATTTGTCTCCATTCACTCCTATCAAACACGCTCACGCATGCCTGCTGGAAGTCCAAGCCCCTCGCACACAAAACCTCCTTTACCCCCTCTCTCCAACCTTTCCTAGGCCGACCCCTACCCCGCCTTCCTTCCACTACAGACTGATACACTCTTGAAGTCATTCTGTTTCGCTCCATTCTCTCTACATGTCCGAACCACCTCAACAACCCTTCCTCAGCCCTCTGGACAACAGTTTTGGTAATCCCGCACCTCCTCCTAACTTCCAAACTACGAATTCTCTGCATTATATTCACACCACACATTGCTCTCAGACATGACATCTCCACTGCCTCCAGCCTTCTCCTCGCTGCAACATTCATCACCCATGCTTCACACCCATATAAGAGTATTGGTAAAACTATACTCTCATACATTCCCCTCTTTGCCTCCAAGGACAAAGTTCTTTGTCTCCACAGACTCCTAAGTGCACCACTCACTCTTTTCCCCTCATCAATTCTATGATTCACCTCATCTTTCATAGACCCATCCGCTGACACGTCCACTCCCAAATACCTGAATACATTCACCTCCTCCATACTCTCTCCCTCCAATCTGATATTCAATCTTTCATCACCTAATCTTTTTGTTATCCTCATAACCTTACTCTTTCCTGTATTCACCTTTAATTTTCTTCTTTTGCACACCCTACCAAATTCATCCACCAATCTCTGCAACTTCTCTTCAGAATCTCCCAAGAGCACAGTGTCATCAGCAAAGAGCAGCTGTGACAACTCCCACTTTGTGTGTGATTCCTTATCTTTTAACTCCACGCCTCTTGTCAAGACCCTCGCATTTACTTCTCTTACAACCCCATCTATAAATATATTAAACAACCACGGTGACATCACACATCCTTGTCTAAGGCCTACTTTTACTGGGAAATAATATTATATTATATATATATATTATATATATATATATATATATATATATATATATATATATATATATTACATATGTCGTACCGAATATGTAAAACTGGTCAATTAGCAAGAACTCCTTTAAAATTAAGTCTTTTCTAAAATTTTCTCTTATACGTTTAAAAATATATATTTTTCATTAATGTTAATGTAAAAATTTATAACTTTGCACCAAAATAATCTTAGAAAACTTACCTAACCTTATTATAACAAGAGCAATTTATTTTAGCCTAACCAAACTAAATATACTTTAGATTTGTTTACAATAATTTAATACTAAACAAACACAGTGAAATATATTTTTTTCGTTAGGTTCAGAATGATTTTGGCGAAATTATTGCATACACAAATTTTCACTTGTCCTATATCGCAAGATGAGCGTTGCTATTTAAGCCAAGATCGCAAGTTCTGCCTATTCGTCACGACATTATATATATATATATATATATTATATATATATATATATTATATATATATTATATATATATATATATATATATATATATATATATATATATATATATATATATATATATTATATATATATTACATGCAGAAAAACTCTTCGTGTGAGTAACAGACAATGATTTGCTCAGTCACATGCAGCCTTAATGACCCTCGCGTAGTCAATCGGCTTTAAACCCATTAAAGCGATCATCATTAAGTACCATCTTTCTGAACATCAAAATGGTATACAATACCGACAGGTTGGTAGGTAAGACACATAGGCAACAGTTAGGCAACTTTATTCCGAAACGTTTCGCCTACACAGTAGGCTTCTTCAGTCTAGTACAGAAATGTTGATAGAAGCAGAAGAGACTTGAAGACGATGTAATCAGTCCATCACCCTTGAAGTTTTGAGGTGGTCAGTCCCTCAGTCTGGAGAAGAGTATTGTTCCATAGTCTGAAACAATATGGAACAATACTCTTCCCCAGACTGAGGGACTGACCACCTCAAAACTTCAAGGGTGATGGACTGATTACATCGTCTTCAAGTCTCTTCTGCTTCTATCAACATTTCTGTACTAGACTGAAGAAGCCTACTGTGTAGGCGAAACGTTTCGGAATAAAGTTGCCTAACTGTTGTCTGTGTGTCTTACCTACCATCTTTCTGTCATCTGCTTTTATCTCTTAATTATTGTGGGAAGCATCGCCCCCGAGGCCCGGTCTCGCATCAGCCCTCATATATTAGAAAGGAAATATTACAGTCATTAGACCTATTAAAAAATACACAGCAATGATTAATACACATGGAAGTGCGTAAGATTTACCTGTTCTCTTACGTGCTGACCAGACAGAAAGAAAAGACCAGCAATCCTGCCAGAGTGCAAAACATTTAATAGGCTTCCGTTCATCAGTCCCCCATCCATCACCAGGTAATTACGCCACATTGAGGAAAACCTGAAATAGCAGGTGTGTGTGTGTGTGTGTGTGTGTGTACTCACCTATTTGTGGTTGCAGGGGTCAATTCACAGCCCCTGGCCCCACCTCTTCGCTGGTCTCTACCAGGTCCACTCTCTCCCCGCTCTAAAAGTCTTGCCGTACCTCTTCTTAAGTCTATGTATGGATCCTACCTCCACTACATCACTCTCCAGATTGTGTGTGTGTCTCTCTTCCTTTCTTCTCTCTCTCTCTCTCTCTCTCTCTCTCTCTCTCTCTCTCTCTCTCTCTCTCTCTCTCTCTCTCTCTCTCTCTCTCTCACACGACTTGAGACATCCACTCAACCTTCCTCCATCACAAGGTCATCCATCACTAGCTAATCCCACTACACTGGACCTCTCACACCCTCTGGTCCTCCCGTCTCTCTCTCTCTCTCTCTCCATCTCCTTACTCCCGTTCCTTTTTTTGCCTGCTGCTTCCTTCCTTCTCTTACCTCTTCTGCCTTCCCCTCCCTCCCTAATGTTAAAATTGACGATTGGTTGTTAGGATGTCTAAATCTATAATTGATAGGATATACAAATCTATAATTGATTGTCAGGCTATCAAGATCGTTAATTGATTACTAGTTTATCCAAATCTATAACTAATTGCAAGGATATTAAAATCTATAATTGGCTGCAGGGATATCAAAATCTATAATTGGCTGCAAGGATATCAAAATCTATAATTGGCTGCAGGGATATCAAAATCTATAATTGACTGCAAGGATATCAAAATCTATAATTGGCTGCAGGGATATCAAAATCAGTTATACTGCAAGGATATCAAGATCTATAATTGACTGGTAGGGCGAGAACAAGATTTAATCGACTTCTAAATTTTCTGAGATAAATAATTTCTGGGAGACTAAATATTCTTAAGAGCATCCAGGACGTCTTTTCAAAAGCAGTATTGACTGACTGTGAAGTTATTATCAGTCATAATGGCTGATTGTGAGGTCATTACCAGTCAAATGACTGACTGTGAAGTCATTACCAGTCATAATGGCTGATTGTGAGGTCATTACCAGTCAAATGACTGACTGTGAAGTCATTACCAGTCATAATGGCTGATTGTGAGGTCATTACCAGTCATATGACTGACTGTGAAGTCATTACCAGCCATAATGACTGATTGTGAAGTCATAACCAGTCAACTGACTGACTGTGAAGTCATTACCACTCATACTGACTAACTGTGAAGTCACTACAAGTCATACTGACTGGCTAAGAAGTAATTACCAGTCATACTGACTTGCTGTCACTGCTAACTGTGGCAGCCAGTCAGTCATATTTGCTTAGCTTATTGAACTGTGATGATTAGTTTCACTGGCTTTTTCTTGCAGAGTGATTGTCTGTGTAGTGTTCTGAACAGTTCTGTCTTAAGTATATACACCCATGGGATTACAAACATTTGTAAAGGAGGATTTGATAGAAAATGATTTAATTCGCAGTGACCAATGTATGAAAAACAGACAGTAACCCCACAAGTGTTATTATTATTATTATTATTATTATTATTATTATTATTATTATTATTATTATTATTATTATTAATGTTGTTGTTGTTGTAGCTGTTGTATTTAAGATGAAACTCTAGTCACGTAGAGATCATACAGCGCCCGAGGAATGGGAAGCAATTAAGTTCCATCCGAGGCATGGAGGGGCAAATGCAATTCTTTTACATCAAGAGCCCCTCGCCAGCATCAAGGAACCTCCTCCCAAGTTGGTAAAGCACTCAATGAAAGAAACAGCACTGAGTTCCGAGTACTCTGATGAAATAAAAACAAGGGAGACAAGATAAGGGAGATTTCAAAAGAGGAAACTATGCTGGGAAGAGAGATATTCTGAAGTGCAGTGGGAGTACCTAGCAGTGAAGTACTGGGAGACAGACGGCAGAGGGTAAAATTTCAAACACAAAAGAGGCAACGGAAAGAACAGAGAGCCTGTAGTAGTAGTAAGAGTTATCGGAATAGTAGTCGTAGTAGTAACAGCAGTAGCATTAGTAACAAATAACAGGAATAACGGTAACAGTAGTAGTAGTAGTAGTATTAGAAGTAGTAGTAGTAGCTGTAATACCAGTGATCAACTATCATACCACAATGTTCACACTTGTACAAGTGCGTTTTGTTTACTTTTATTTTTCTTTGGCGTTGGAAAATATCGCTAATCTTTTTCTCGCGCAAATATTGTGGTTAAAATAAAGTTGGTGATATTTTATGGTGCTCCAGTAACTGATGAGCTGCTGCTGCTTCAACCCTGCTCCTCTTACTGCTGCTGCTGCTTCAACCCTGCTGCTCTTACTACTGCTGCTGCTTCAACCCTGCTGCTCTTACTGCTGCTGCTTCAACCCTGCTGCTCTTACTGCTGCTGCTGCTTCAACCCTGCTGCTCTTACTGCTGCTGCTTCAACCCTGCTGCTCTTACTGCTGCTGCTGCTTCAACCCTGCTGCTCTTACTACCGCTGCTGCCTCAACCCTGCTGCTGCTGCTTCAACCCTGCTCCTCTTACTGCTGCTGCTCTTTATGTTGTTGCTGTTGCTGGAGTTTTTGTCTTCACCCTGGTGCTGTTGACGCTGTTGGTGCTGTTACTGCTCGTGCTGTTACTCTTGCTGTTTTTTGTGGTAGTGCTGTTGTTGTCTCAACCGTGCTGCTATTGTTGATAAGACGCATGTGCAAAGCTTGGATATCACTACTACCTAAACGTATCGCCTGCACAGCAGGCTTTTTTCAGTCGCACACAGAGGCTACTTCATACTTGTGTAACCAGTGACTTAACAAAAAAAAAACACGAGATATCATTGTTTGTTACGTAGGTTTAAAAATAGGTTTGAGAGGTACAAGAGCGAGAAGAGTTGAATTTAAATGGAATTTGAAGAGCTTGAGTCAGCAAGGTTATTAAATCTTTGAGTTTGGTACACCTTTAAGAATAGTTTTGACAAATGTTATTGCACAGAAACGAATATTTCAGTTTAATCAGTTTCAATATAAATGTGGTACATAAACAGCTAAAAACAAGTTTGAACCTTCCGCTAAGTTAAGTGTACCAGTGTTCAAACTTTGGAGCCGAGCAAAAGAAGCATGTGATTTGGGAACCAAAATCACATGGCCCAAGAAGGACCTGCGTGTATGGGCCAGTAGACCTACTGTAGTGCTTCTCAATTATTATAGTTTTATGTATATGAAATTCCTTGTAAAAACTGTAGTAACTCGAACATATGATTGAGTTTCAGCATCTCACAAGGCAAGTGGAAACCTAATGCTATAATCATCTCTCTTCTTAATTTATTTCTACCTGCATCACTTGCCTCACAGTCTTCATGTGAGATTTTGTACGACTGTAAGAAGAAACCATAGTTTAAGAACGTGAAAACTGAGCGATTTTAATCTGTCTGTTTTTTTTATACAGGGGTTAACAAGACTAGGTTAAGGTTTCTAACTTTATTTACAAGCTAAGAGCAGTTGCTTACATAAGAGAGACATACAAATATGGAACAGGATAAAGTTGAAGCCATCTGTGGGCCAGCGATTTCATTCGTTGACGTCATTATGCTGTATGAACATGTTCCAGACTCGAGTCTCTCTCTCTCTCTCTCTCTCCTCCAGGTCTCACACAAGCACACTACACGTTACCTTAATTGGATGGCCCCTACAGGCTGGAGATGCTCAAAGCATTCCAGGTGATATTGTTCAGTAAATACGTCAATAAGGCCTCACCTCCTCTGCCTCTACCTCACCATTAGAGATAATTGGGTAATTGGCTGATATACCTGACTCATCAGCTGGACCCTCGCTGCCGCTCTTATCAACCTTACTAACCCTAATTACTTTCTCTCCCGCCAATTGCTTTTGGCTCTGCAATTGAGATATATAAATGGAAGAGAAAATAAATAATAACGTAATAAGCAAATTGAATGACTAAAAATAAATCTATAAATAAGTGATGGTATTATTATTATTATTATTAGTGGTGGTGGTAGTAGTAGTAGTAGTAGTAGTAGTAGTAGTAGTAGTAGTAGTAGTAGTAGTAGTAGTAGTAGTAGTAGTAGTAGTAGTAGTTATTGTTGTTGTAGTAGTAGTAATAGTAGTAGTAGTTGTAGTAGTACTATATTCAAACATAAATAACCCGCACATAGGAGACAAACTTATGACGACATTTCGGTCTGACTGTGTCAATTAACTAATCGCACAGAGAAGCGCGAAATGAAGCCAGAATATATACGAGAAGGTGCGGGTGACGGAGTGGTAGAAGAGGAAGAAGGAATAGTAATATTGTAGTAGTAGTAGTAGCAGTGGTAAACAGCAGCAGTAGCAGTGGTAAACAGCAGCAGTAGCAGTGGTAAACAGCAGCAGTAGCAGTGGTAAACAGCAGCAGTAGCAGTGGTAAACAGCAGCAGTAACACTGGTAAACAGCAGCAGTAACAGTGGTAAACAGCAGTAGTAGCAGTGGTAAACAGCAGCAGTAGCAGTGGTAAACAGCAGCAGTAGCAGTGGTAAACAGTAGTAGCAGTGGTAAACAGCAGCAGTAGCAGTGGTAAACAGCAGCAGTAGCAGTGGTAAACAGTAGTAGCAGTGGTAAACAGCAGCAGTAGCAGTGGTAAACAGCAGCAGTAGCAGTGGTAAACAGCAGCAGTAGCAGTGGTAAACAGTAGTAGCAGTGGTAAACAGCAGCAGTAGCAGTGGTAAACAGCAGCAGTAGCAGTGGTAAACAGCAGCAGTAGCAGTGGTAAACAGTAGTAGCAGTGGTAAACAGCAGCAGTAGCAGTGGTAAACAGTAGTAGCAGTGGTAAACAGCAGCAGTAGCAGTGGTAAACAGCAGCAGTAGCAGTGGTAAACAGCAGCAGTAGCAGTGGTAAACAGCAGCAGTAGCAGTGGTAAACAGCAGCAGTAGCAGTGGTAAACAGCAGCAGTAGCAGTGGTAAACAGCAGCAGTAGCAGTGGTAAACAGCAGCAGTAGCAGTGGTAAACAGCAGCAGTAGCAGTGGTAAACAGCAGAAGTAGCAGTGGTAAACAGCAGTAGTAGCAGTGGTAAACAGCAGCAGTAGTAGCAGTGGTAAACAGCAGCAGTAACAGTGGTAAACCACAGTATCAGCAGCGGTAAACAACAGTAGTAGCAGTGGTAAACAGCAGCAGTAACAGTGGTAAACAACAGTAGTAGCAGTGGTAAACAGCAGTAGTAGCAGTGGTAAACTGCAGCAGTAACAGTGGTAAACAGCAGAAGTAGCAGCGGTAAACAGCAGCAGTAACAGTGGTAAACAGCAGCAGTAACAGTGGTAAACAGCAGCAGTAAGAGTGGTAAACAGTAGCAGTAACAGTGGTACACAGCAGCAGTAACAGTGGTAAACAGCAGCAGTAACAGTGGTAAACAGCAGCAGTAGCAGTGGTAAACAGCAGCAGTAGCAGTGGTAAACAGCAGCAGTAACAGTGATAAACAGCAGCAGTAGCAGTGGTAAACAACAGTAGTAGCAGTGGTAAACAGCAGCAGTAACAGTGGTAAACAACAGTAGTAGCAGTGGTAAACAGCAGTAGTAGCAGTGGTAAACAGCAGCAGTAACAGTGGTAAACAGCAGAAGTAGCAGCGGTAAACAGCAGCAGCAGTAACAGTGGTAAACAGCAGCAGTAACAGTGGTAAACAGCAGCAGTAACAGTGGTAAACAGTAGCAGTAACAGTGGTAAACAGCAGCAGTAACAGTGGTAAACAGCAGCAGTAACAGTGGTAAACAACAGTAGTAGCAGTGGTAAACAGCAGCAGTAGCAGTGGTAAACAGCAGCAGTAACAGTGGTAAACAACAGTAGTAACAGTGGTAAACAGCAGCAGTAGCAGTGGTAAACAGCAGCAGTAACAGTGGTAAACAGCAGCAGTAGCAGTGGTAAACAGCAGCAGTAGCAGTGGTAAACAGCAGCAGTAGCAGTGGTAAACAACAGCAGTAACAGTGGTAAACAACAGTAGTAGCAGTGGAGGTAGTCCGTAACAGCAGAACAGAGGACTGCAGGAGAGGTAATGACCCACAGGGGTAGAAGAAAATCCCCTGTGGCAGAAAATCCAAATAGGACAGAACACACCTAAGCAGAAGACAGGAAAGGCAATGAAAATATAGGAAAGGTGAAGAGGTGGGAGAGGAGGAGGTAAAGATCAGGTCGTCACGAGTGTTCTGAAGTTTACAACATTTAACACTGTAATGAGAAAGGAAGGCATCTACAGAGACACAACAACGACTAAGATTCATACAGGGAATAGAGAAGTGTGAAACACAACGATGTTCATCATTCTATACTCATACCAGCACTGAATGATCCATCATTCTACACTAATACCAGCACTGAATGATCCATCATTCTACACTAATACCAGCACTGAATGATCCATCATTCTACACTAATACCAGCACTGAATGATCCATCATTCTACACTAATACCAGCACTGAATGATCCATCATTCTACACTAATACCAGCACTGAATGATCCATCATTCTACACTAATACCAGCACTGAATGATCCATCATTCTACACTAATACCAGCACTGAATGATCCATCATTCTACACTAATACCAGCACTGAATGATCCATCATTCCACACTAATACCAGCATTGAATGATCCATCATTCTACACTAATACCAACATTGAATAATCCATCATTCTACACTAATACAAGCACTGAATGATCCATCATTCTACACTAATACCAGCATTGAATGATCCATCATTCTACACTAATACCAGCATTGAATGATCCATCATTCTACACTAATAGAAGCACTGAGTGATCCATCATTCTACACTAATACCAGCACTGAATGATCCATCATTCTACACTAATACCAGCACTGAATGATCCATCATTCTACACTAATACCAGCACTGAATGATCCATCATTCTACACTAATACCAGCACTGAATGATCCATCATTCTACACTAATACCAGCACTGAATGATCCATCATTCTACACTAATACCAGCACTGAATGATCCATCATTCTACACTAATACCAGCACTGAATGATCCATCATTCTACACTAATACCAGCACTGAATGATCCATCATTCCACACTAATACCAGCACTGAATGATCCATCATTCTACACTAATACCAACATTGAATAATCCATCATTCTACACTAATACAAGCACTGAATGATCCATCATTCTACACTAATACCAGCATTGAATGATCCATCATTCTACACTAATACCAGCATTGAATGATCCATCATTCTACACTAATAGAAGCACTGAATGATCCATCATTCTACACTAATACCAGCATTGAATGATCCATCATTCTACACTAATACCAGCATTGAATAATCCATCATTCTACACTAATACAAGCACTGAATGATCCATCATTCTACACTAATACCAGCATTGAATGATCCATCATTCTACACTAATACCAGCACTGAATGATCCATCATTCTACACTAATACCGGCACTGAATGATTCATCACTCTACACTAATACCAGCACTGAATGATCCATCATTCTACACTAATACCAGCACTGAATGATTCATCACTCTACACTAATACCAACACTGAATGATCCATCATTCTACACTAATACCAGCATTGAATGATCCATCATTCTACACTAATACCAGCATTGAATGATCCATCATTCTACACTAACAGAAGCACTGAATGATCCATCATTCTACACTAATACCAGCACTGAATGATCCATCATTCTACACTAATACCAGCACTGAATGATCCATCATTCTACACTAATACCAGCACTGAATGATTCATCACTCTACACTAATACCAGCCCTGAATGATCCATCATTCTACACTAATACCAGCACTGAATGATTCATCACTCTACACTAATACCAGCACTGAGTGATCCATCATTCTACACTAATACCAGCACTGAATGATCCATCATTCTACACTAATACCAGCACTGAATGATCCATCATTCTACACTAATACCAGCACTGAATGATTCATCGCTCTACACTAATACCAGCACTGAATGATCCATCATTCTACACTAATACCAGCACTGAATGATCCATCATTCTACACTAATACCAGCACTGAATGATCCATCATTCTACACTAATACCAGCACTGAATGATCCATCATTCTACACTAATACCAGCACTGAATGATCCATCATTCTACACTAATACCAGCACTGAATGATCCATCATTCTACACTAATACCAGCACTGAATGATCCATCATTCCACACTAATACCAACACTGAATGATCCATCATTCTACACTAATACCAACACTGAATGATCCATCACTCTACACTAATACCAGCACTGAATGATCCATCATTCTACACTAATACCAGCATTGAATGATCCATCATTCTACACTAATACCAGCACTGAATGATCCATCATTCTACACTAATACCAGCACTGAATGATCCATCATACCAACACTGAATAAAGGTTAATTATCTAGCATATTAATGTTATAAACCAGACATGAAAATTGCATTAGCCTGACGCGTCATTAGTAGTGAGCATTTTGGGTCATTAGCGGAAAATGAGGCAAGCCTAGAATTTTAATTTTGGGAGAGTAATGACATATGTGCATTTGTATGTATGTATGTATTATTTACGTTTATGTATATATGTGTGTGTAGTGTGTATGTTCGTATGTATACATGTGAACCTACCTATTTGTACTCAATTGTTTGTGGCTGCTGGGGTCGAGCCTCAGTTCCTGGCCCTGCCCCTTGCCACTTGTTGGGTTTACTCCCTCCCAGCTTCGTGGGCCCTGTCATACTTATTCTTAAAACTGTGTATGAATTCACACAGTTTTAAGATCGATCCACTTCTTGATCACCCCAAAGCTGAAGAAATACTTCCTGACATCCGTGATTCAACTGAGGCTTTAAAATACTGAAAAGAAATTGATGTGGTGGACAGTGTTAGACTGTTCGAAAGGCCCGGAAACAGGTACACAAGGGCACAGCTGAAATTTAAGTGTCGTTATCATATCACGGAAGTTGTGACCACTGACTTACCAGTGTTGGACGCTGTTGTTGGTCTTCTGAACAAACACATACATTTAGTGTAGTATCTTACACACTATACATACATATATTTTTTGCTGTGTGTTCCATTAACTATGTTCCTGAGTGTGTGTGTGTGTGTGTGTGTGTGTGTGTGTGTGTGTGTGTGTGTGTGTGTGTGTGTGTGTGTGTGTGTGTGTGTGTGTGTGCGTGTGTGTGTGTGTGTGAGTGTGTGTGTGTATATGTGTATGTATGTGTTGTGTGTGTGTGTGTGTGTGTATATATATATGTATGTGTTGTGTGTGTACTCACCTAGTTGAGGTTGCGGGGGTCGAGTCCGAGCTCCTGGCCCCGCCTCTTCACTGATCGCTACTAGGTCACTCTCCCTGAGCCGTGAGCTTTATCATACCTCTGCTTAAAGCTATGTATGGATCCTGCCTCCACTACATCGCTTCCCAAACTATTCCACTTACTGACTACTCTGTGGCTGAAGAAATACTTCCTAACATCCCTGTGATTCATCTGTGTCTTCAGCTTCCAACTGTGTCCCCTTGTTACTGTGTCCAATCTCTGGAACATCCTGTCTTTGTCCACCTTGTCAATTCCTCTCAGTATTTTGTATGTCGTTATCATGTCCCCCCTATCTCTCCTGTCCTCCAGTGTCGTCAGGTTGATTTCCCTTAACCTCTCCTCGTAGGACATACCTCTTAGCTCTGGGACTAGTCTTGTTGCAAACCTTTGCACTTTCTCTAGTTTCTTCACGTGCTTGGCTAGGTGTGGGTTCCAAACTGGTGCCGCATACTCCAATATGGGCCTAACGTACACGGTGTACAGGGTCCTGAATGATTCCTTATTAAGATGTCGGAATGCTGTTCTGAGGTTTGCCAGGCGCCCATATGCTGCAGCAGTTATTTGGTTGATGTGCGCTTCAGGAGATGTGCCTGGTGTTATACTCACCCCAAGATCTTTTTCCTTGAGTGAGGTTTGTAGTCTCTGGCCCCCTAGACTGTACTCCGTCTGCTGTCTTCTTTGCCCTTCCCCATCTTCATGACTTTGCACTTGGTGGGATTGAACTCCAGGAGCCAATGCTGGACCAGGTCTGCAGCCTGTCCAGATCCCTTTGTAGTTCTGCCTGGTCTTCGATCGAGTGAATTCTTCTCATCAACTTCACGTCATCTGCAAACAGGGACACCTCAGAGTCTATTCCTTCCGTCATGTCGTTCACAAATACCAGAAACAGCACTGGTCCTAGGACTGACCCCTGCGGGACCCCGCTGGTCACAGGTGCCCACTCTGACACCTCGCCACGTACCATGACTCGCTGCTGTCTTCCTGACAAGTATTCCCTGATCCATTGTAGTGCCTTCCCTGTTATCCCTGCTTGGTCCTCCAGTTTTTGCACCAATCTCTTGTGTGGAACTGTGTCAAACGCCTTCTTACAGTCCAAGAAAATGCAATCCACCCACCCCTCTCTCTCTTGTCTTACTGCTGTCACCATGTCATAGAACTCCAGTAGGTTTGTGACACATGATTTCCCGTCCCTGAAACCATGTTGGCTGCTGTTGATGAGATCGTTCCTTTCTAGGTGTTCCACCACTCTTCTCCTGATAATCTTCTCCATGATTTTGCATACTATACATGTCAGTGACACTGGTCTGTAGTTTAATGCTTCATGTCTGTCTCCTTTTTTAAAGATTGGGACTACATTTGCTGTCTTCCATGCCTCAGGCAATCTCCCTGTTTCGATAGATGTATTGAATATTGTTGTTAGGGGTACACATAGCACCTCTGCTCCCTCTCTCAATACCATGGGGAGATGTTATTTGGCCCCATTGCCTTTGAGGTATCTAGCTCACTCAGAAGCCTCTTCACTTCTTCCTCGGTGGTGTGCACTGTGTCCAGCACTTGGTGGTGTGCCCCACCTCCTCTCCGTCTTTCTGGAGTCCCTTCTGTTTCCTCTGTGAACACTTCTTTGAATCTCTTGTTGAGTTCTTCACATACTTCACGGTCATTTCTTGTTGACTCTCCTCCTTCCTTCCTTAGCCTGATTTACCTGGTCCTTGACTGTTGTTTTCCTCCTGATGTGGCTGTACAACAGTTTTGGGTCAGATTTGGCTTTTGCTGCTATGTCATTTTCATATTGTCTTTGGGCCTCCCTTCTTATCTGTGCATATTCGTTTCTGGCTCTACGACTGGTCTCCTTATTCTCCTGGGTCCTTTGCCTTCTATATTTCTTCCATTCCCTAGCACACTTGGTTTTTGCCTCCCTGCACCTTTGGGTAAACCATGGCTCATTCCTGGCTTTTTCATTATTCCTGTTACCCTTGTGTGTGTGTGTGTGTGTGTGTGTGTGTGTGTGTGTGTGTGTGTGTGTGTGTGTGTGTGTGTGTGTGTGTGTGTGTGTGTGTGTGTGTGTGTGTGTGTGTGAAATCCATAGCGTGCTGCTAATTCAAGTAAATTATATAATTTATATGTAGGTTTGAGATTTTCCGAGACAGGCAGTCAGTCTCTCCCTCTTCATCTCCTCCTTTACCTCTCCTTCCTCTCCTCTCCTTACCTCTCCTCGCCTCTCCACCATTTCACAACCTCTCAAGTTTTAATGGCTGCAATTACTTGTAAAAAAAATCACAGAAAAAAGTACAAAACTTTTGTCGACGGGATCATAATTTTGGCGACTTAAATTGAGCGGATTTGTGGGAATAATTCTTCCTCGATGATTTATATATGCGCTGGTGCTCATTTTTTACTCCTGGCGTATAGTGTACAAATGAGCATTTTGTCCCATAAAGCATACTGCACAACTCCCCATTTTGCCAACTTCTGGGAACTGTATTGGAAATAAGCGCTGTTGTATTACAAATTATTTAAAATGATTAACGTTACAAAAAGTGTCTTCTAAAACAGACGTCTCCAGAGCAAGTTAGAGGGTTAACTAATTGGTCCCCTTCTAGCTGCTGGCCTGTTTCTGGTTTCGTAACAAGAGGTTGGATTATGTTCTATTTCAGTTATCCAGGCTACTCTATAGCCCTCTTCAGTATTAACAAGGATCCCAACTGAATGAACACAAAATAATAAAATAAAATGTACGATGTTTACTAGTAAATTTATCTAGAGGAGTATATATACAGAATTAAAATATTTGACATAAATAAGGAGCCAAGCTCCTATACTTCTCTTGATATATATATATATATATATATATATATATATATATATATATATATATATATATATATAATATATATATATTGATATACCTTCAATAATTAAGGTTCTCAAGTACCGACTGGTACATATTATGAAAAGACTCAAGAATATTATTAAACATATATACAAATAAGTGAGAATAAGACTATAAACTCAAATCTGGTAATGTCTCCGTATTCCCAGACTTAGATTTGTACCGACAAGTACACACAAATAACTGCGTGTCACGGAGTGACGAACAGTAGGTTCCATCTCACCCACGGAGACCTACTATACTAACCACAAAGTAACCCACAAGGGCTGAAAATGCTGATTAAGTTAGCTGAAAAAAACAAATTAACCACCGGAATAAGAGAACTCGAAGGGATCCTTAAGAGAGGAAATTAACCGCCAAAGAGAGAACTTGATGTGTCTCCTAAGAGAAGCCAGGAGGTCAGTGAGCGAGACAAACTCAGCAGCCCCAACACTGGGTGTGATCACGTGACTCAGCTACCCCAGTGACTGAAACAAGCGGACAAAGTGTTAATAAAACTAAACCAATTATACAACTAAATATATCCATTTTAATTTACACAAGCTAGGTCAAATAATAATATAAAGCAAGATAGTTTTATTTTAGCTATTAATGAAAACATCTCCAATATAAAATTATATAATAAAATATATAGAGAATATTAAATATACATTGCATCCAGTTCAAGGGGAGCAACAATTAATAACTGCAAGATAAGTAGCAATTCTGCGCACGTTTCCAAGCTGTTAACATTTCTGCGCAGAAGATTAAGCTGCCACCACCAACGAAACACTCCTGCAGTACTGGAAAAATATATTAAATGTTTCCTTACATGCACCAGGAAAAGTCTCAGAACCGCCAATCAAGGCAAGAAGTTAAATTACCTTCTTCCCATTACTTGTTAACTGGGCTTAAAGCCTGTTCACCATTAGTCAAGAATATTTTAACCCCTGAAATAATAATAATAATAATAGTAATAATAATAATAATAATAATAATAATAATAATAATAATAATAATAATATCTTTATTTCTACAAGTACATGTACAAGGTATACAGGCCTAGCTGACATCATTGACATACTACTAGACAGAAAGCCACTTGCTATGCAGAGCATTTCGGGCAAATGCTCTGCATAACATATGCCGAACATTTCCGGCAATTTTGTCCCAGGATGCGACCCACACCAGTCGACTAACACCCAGGTACCTATTTTACTGATGGGTGAACAGGGACAACATGTGTAAGGAAACGCCCAATGTTTCCACCCTTGTCAGGAATCGAACCACGGACCCCTCAGCGTGTGAAGAGAGAGCTTTGCCTACCAGGCCACGGGCCTGGTAGGCCCGTGGCTTTCTACAGGGCTTTCTACAGGGCTCGTTTTACATTATATTTTTAAGTGAATATAAAATTTAAATATCTAAATCATAAACAAATTCCAAATATATATCTAATTTTAAATATTAATGTAAATTTAAATCTAAATGTGAAAATAAATCTAAAAAAAAATATAATGAACTTAATTTTTGAAAAATATTTATCTTATCCTAAACCGAAATTTTATACCAGAATAAATCTAAACCAGAAATTCTAAATCAAAATTAATCCTAAGTGAATGATAGGGTAGGTAGGAGCGGCCATAAGCTGCCTGAGTGCGTCGGAGCGACGAATCCTTCCCCAGCAGTAAGAGTTGAATTTACGAGAGTATCCCCGCGTCAAGATTTCATTTAGATCGGATGAAAAACCTCTTGAATATTCATTTCTCGGCGTGAAAAACACATTAAACGAACGCTAACAAGCCATCAAGTGCTGAGTGCGAGAAGGTCATAGAGTGAGGAGAGTCGGGATGATCGGATTCCCACATGGGGAGGCGTGGGATTCTCGCCTTTATAGGGTGTGTGTGGTATGTGACTCTGTTGGACTTTATTGGGTGGATGTCCCCCATAACTGTGCTTGTTACCTTCAGAAATTCATTTTGGTGTCTGGCTCACTGCAGATTCTCGTTTTAAGTGTGTGTGTGGTGTGTGTGTGTGTGTGTGTGTGTGTGTGTGTGTGTGTGTGTGTGATAACAGGAAATATTTCTGTGATTCAAGAGTGATCTGTTTTTGGTGAAACAGGAGATAGTATCTCTAAGATAAATTCAGGTGATTTAAATCCCTCTAGGGTAAATATATACAGTTTACAGGATGAATCCTCCAGGGAAATAACAGTAATATTATCTTTAGGATCAGATGATAACTTGGGTTGAATAAGAGTAAAAACTAATACTTGATACTTTGTTTCCATCCAACCTTCGCCTTTCATCCACCTTTTATCTTCCTCCACCTTGCTCCTCTAAATTCTCATTCGCTCCTTCTCTTCTTCATCAACCCTTTCCCTTTCCCCCTTTCCTTCTATTCTTCCTTCCTTCCCCTCGTAAAGGGTATAAATTCCCTGCCTGTCTATCTTAATATCCGACATTCACCTATACTTCTGCATCTCTTTCCCTTTCTATCCTCTCTTCTCTTCTCTGTTGTCTGAGTGATCGTCCACATCGCCGTCTCTCTTTAATAATTCCCTGAAATTACACCTTCGGTTCAGCTATCTGTCCTCTCTCTCTCTCCCCTCTCTGTCTGCTCTCTCTCTCTCTCTCTCTCTCTCGCTCTCAACCCTTTGTTTATTGAACTCTTTTCCTCTCAAACCCTGACCCTTTACCCTTCCCTTTATCATTCCTTTCTTATTTCCCATTTCCTCGTTTATCCTCTCTCTTTACAGTGTTACTCTCCTACCCTCCTTTCCTACCTTCCTAATCTACCCTCTCTCCCTCCTTCCTATCCCTCTGACTCCTTCTTGTCTTGCTTCCTTCACTTTGTTTTCTCCAGGTGAGCTTCCTTACGCTTACCTTGACTAGCTAGTAGCTGTTATCTTACCATAACTAGATCGTAGCTGTTATCTTAACCAGCTAGTAGCTGTTATCTTAACCAGCTAGTAGCTGTTATCTTATCTTAACCAGCTAGTAGCTGTTATCTTACCATAACTAGATAGTAGCTGTTATCTTAACCAGCTAGTAGCTGTTATATTATCTTAACCAGCTAGTAGCTGTTATCTTACCTTGGAGTGTTTATTGTCAACATGAAGAAGTACTAAACCCGTAGTGGTCATGCAGCCCCTGGGGGATGGGAGGTGGTCAGGTTTGATCCAAGGAAGAGTAGAGTAGCTCCAGATACTCGGATCAACCGTCTTTCACCGGCATCAAGGCCTCCCTCTTTCTTTATCCACCTCTACTTCTCTGCCTTTCTCTTCTATCACTTCTTTCCTCCCTCCATCACCACTGCTTGTCTCCTCCATCACTTCCTCCCTCCATCACCACTGCTTGTCTCCTCCATCACTTCCTCCCTCCATCACCACTGCTTGTCTCCTCCATCACTTCCTCCCTCCATCACCACTGCTGTTTTCTCCTCCATCACTTCCTCCCTCCATCACCACTGCTTGTCTCCTCCATCACTTCCTCCCTCCATCACAACTGCTTGTCTCCTCCATCCACTTCTCCTCCTCCATCACAACTCTTGTCTCCTCCATCACTTTCCTCCCTTCATCACCACCGCATGTCTCCTCCATCACTTCCTTCCACCCTCCATCACCACCACTTGTCTCCTCCATCACTTTCTTCCACCCTCCATCACCACTGCTTGTCTCCTCCATCACTTCCTTCCTCCCTCCATCACCACCACTTGTCTCCTCCATCATGTCCTTCCCTTCCATCACAACCACTTGTCTCCTCCATCACTTCCTTCCTTCCTCCATCACCTCCGCTTGTCTCCTCCATATTTCCTTTTCCCTCCATCACCTTCACTGTCATCCCTTTCTCTCCATCCATCACTTTCGCTTCTGTCCTCTATCTTCCTCCATTACTCCCACTTCTCTCCCTCTGCTCCATCACCTTCATGTCTCCTCCCTCCCCCCTCCCTCCCCCTCCCCTCCCCCCTCCCTCCCCAGCGTCACTCCAGGAACCCAGATTTTTCATTATTTTCACAATTAAGACTTTTCCCTTCATTTAGTCTTTTGGTAGAAACTCTTTAAGATATTTTTGTGATTCATCAAAGGTGTTGCAGAAACTCATTAATGTTGCACAATGCAACACTCAGCAACACCCTCGCTCTTTCATAACTCTCCTCTTGCCTTCAAAATTACGACTCCAGACTTAGATTGCTCAAGTGATTGTCTCTGCTCATGTATCGTCCGCTGATGTTCGCCCGCTGATGTTTCGCCCGCTAGATCTCCTCTCAGAGATATTCTCGAGAAGAAATGTGTTGGCAATGTTAACAATAAAATTCAGATAAACAAGAAAAACACAAACAAGTAAACAGAACAAGTCAGGTGTCTATCGACACCTGACCTATATACATGGAGTTGGGTTAGGGTTATGTAAAATTTTGGAGATGCTGGCAGATTTTAGTTCTGATGGGAAAACCACCTACACTGTCAATATTTATTCTGATGAAGGTCTCACTGAACACAAGAGTCCTTTTGTGATGTCAATATTTGTGTGTGTGTTTGGTGTCACCAGCGTAAGCTCCGTCTCCTCAAGCAACGCTGTATAGTCCTTGTGGCTTAACGCTTCTTTTTGATTATAATAATAATAATAATCCTCAAGCAACGCTGTATAGTCCTTGTGGCTTAACGCTTCTTTTTTATTATAATAATAATAATAATAATAATAATAATAATAATAATAATAATAATAATAATAATCCTCAAGCAACGCATCAATACTCGGTCTTTATTTTTTCCCTGGTTTTCGCATGTGAGAACAATTATATTGGGTTCTTTCATTTTCACTAAAGATTTTTTTTTTTTGTTCGCTCTGTCTCTTTCTTGGAGAGAAGTGATTTACGTGATTTACCTGAGAAGCGATTTTGTGATTTACGTAGGAAGTTGAGTGAATTTAAAGATATTTTGTTTCTTACCCGGAGTTTAACCCTCTCCAGGAAAACTCCAGGTAACTCCAGAGTTTCTTGTTCGAGTGCCGGAGTTACTGGTAGTTACCCACACTGTGTGCATGAAGGTTACTGGTAGTTACCCACACTGTGTGCATGAAGGTTACTGGTAGTTACCCACACTGTGTGCATGAAGGTTACTGGTAGTTACCCACACTGTCTGCATGAAGGTTACTGGTAGTTACCCACACTGTGTGCATGAAGGTTACTGGTAGTTACCCACACTGTCTGCATGAAAGTTATCCTGGTAAGTTACCCACACTGTGTGCATGAAGGTTACTGGTAGTTACCCACACTGTGTGCATGAAGGTTACTGGTAGTTACCCACACTGTGTGCATGAAGTTACTGGGAGTTACCCACACTGTCCCGCATGAAGGTTACTGGTAGTTACCCACACTGTCTGCATGAAGGTTACTGGTAGTTACCCACACTGTGTACATGAAGGTTACTGGTAGTTACCCACACTGTCTGCATGAAGGTTACTGGTAGTTACCCACACTGTGTACATGAAGGTTACTGGAAGTTACCCACACTGTGTGCATGAAAGTTACTGGTAGTTACCCACACTGTCTGCATGAAGGTTACTGGAAGTTACCCACACTGTGTGCATGAAGTTACTGGTAAGTTTACCCACACTGTGTGCATGAAGGTTACTGGTAGTTACCCGCACTGTCTGCATGAAGGTTACTGGAAGTTACCCACACTGTCTGCATGAAGGTTACTGGTAGTTACCCACACTGTGTGCATAAAGTTACTGGTAGTTACCCACACTGTGTGCATGAAGGTTACGGTAGTTTACCCACACTGTGTGCATGAAGTTACTGGTAGTTACCCACACTGTGTGCATGAAGGTTACTGGTAGTTACCCACACTGTGTGCATGAAGGTTACTGGTAGTTACCCACACTGTGTGCATGAAGGTTACTGGTAGTTACCCACACTGTGTGCATGAAGGTTACTGGTAGTTACCCACACTGTGTGCATGAAGGTTACTGGTAGTTACCCACACTGTGTGCATGAAGGTATACTGGTAGTTACCCACACTGTGTGCAGAAGGTTACTGGTAGTTACCCACATTGTCTGCATGAAGGTTACTGCTAGTTACCCACACTGTGTACATGAAGGTTACTGTAGTTACCCACACTGTGTGCATGAAGGTTAACTGCTAGTTACCCACACTGTGTGCATGAAGGTTACTGGTAGTTACCCACACTGTGTGCATGAAGGTTACTGGTAGTTACCCACACTGTGTGCATGAAGGTTACTGCTAGTTACCCACACTGTGTACATGAAGGTTACTGGTAGTTACCCCACACTGTGTGCATGAAGGTTACTGCTAGTTACCCACACTGTGTGCATGAAGGTTACTGCTAGTTACCCACACTGCTGCATGAAGTTAACTGCTAGTTACCCACACTGTGTACATGAAGGTTACTGGTAGTTACTCACACTGTGTGCATGAAGGTTACTGGTAGTTACCCACACTGTCTGCATGAAGGTTACTGGAAGTTACCCACACTGTGTGCATGAAGGTTACTGCTAGTTACCCACACTGTGTGCATGAAGGTTACTGCTAGTTACCCACACTGTGTACATGAAGGTTACTGGTAGTTACCCCACACTGTGTGCATGAAGGTTACTGCTAGTTACCCCACACTGTCTGCATGAAGGTTACTGCTAGTTACCCACACTGTCTGCATGAACGTTACTGCTAGTTACCCACACTGTGTACATGAAGGTTACTGGTAGTTACTCACACTGTGTGCATGAAGGTTACTGGTAGTTACCCACACTGTCTGCATGAAGTTACTGGAAGTTACCCACACTGTGTCATGAAGGTTTACTGCTAGTTACCCACACTGTGTGCATGAAGGTTACTGGTAGTTACCCACACTGTGTACATGAAGGTTACTGGTAGTTACCCACACTGTGTGCATGAAGGTTACTGGTAGTTACCCACACTGTGTACATGAAGGTTACTGGTAGTTACTCACACTGTCTGCATGAAGGTTACTGGTAGTTACCCACACTGTGTACATGAAGGTTACTGGTAGTTACCCACACTGTCTGCATGAAGGTTACTGGTAGTTACCCACAATGTCTGCATGAAGGTTACTGGAAGTTACCCACACTGTGTGCATGAAGGTTACTGGTAGTTACCCACACTGTCTGCATGAAGGTTACTGGTAGTTACCCACACTGTTTGCATGAACGTTACTGGTAGTTACCCACACTGTGTGCATGAAGGTTACTGGTAGTTACCCACACTGTGTACATGAAGGTTACTGGTAGTTACCCACACTGTGTACATGAAGGTTACTGGTAGTTACCCACACTGTCTGCATGAAGGTTACTGGTAGTTACCCACACTGTGTGCATGAAGGTTACTGGTAGTTACCCACACTGTGTGCATGAAGGTTACTGGTAGTTACCCACACTGTGTGCATGAAGGTTACTGGTAGTTACCCACACTGTGTGCATGAAGGTTACTGATAGTTACCCACACTTTGTGCATGAAGGTTACTGCTAGTTACCCACACTGTGTGCATGAAGGTTACTGGTAGTTACCCACACTGTGTGCATGAAGGTTACTGGTAGTTACCCACACTGTGTGCATGAAGGTTACTGGTAGTTACCCACACTGGTGCATGAAGTTACTGGTAGTTACCCACACTGTGTGCATAAAGGTTACTGGTAGTTACCCACACTGTGTGCATGAAGGTTACTGGTAGTTACCCACACTGTGTGCATGAAGGTTACTGGTAGTTACCCACACTGTGTGCATGAAGGTTACTGGGAGTTACCCACACTGTTGTGCATGAAGGTTACTGGTAGTTACCCACACTGTGTGCATGAAGGTTACTGGTAGTTACCCACACTGTGTGCATGAAGGTTACTGATAGTTACCCACACTGTGTGCATGAAGGTTACTGGTAGTTACCCACACTGTGTGCATGAAGGTTACTGATAGTTACCCACACTGTGTGCATGAAGGTTACTGTAGTTACCCACACTGTGTGCATGAAGGTTACTGGTAGTTACCCACACTGTGTGCATGAAGGTTACTGATAGTTACCCACACTGTTCTGCATGAAGGTTACTGGTAGTTACCCACACTGTGTGCATGAAGGTTACTGGTAGTTACCCACACTGTGTGCATGAAGGTTACTGGTAGTTACCCACACTGTGTGCATGAAGGTTACTGGTAGTTACCCACACTGTTCTGCATGAAGGTTACTGGTAGTTACCCACACTGTTCTGCATGAAGGTTACTGGTAGTTACCCACACTGTTCTGCATGAAGGTTACTGGTAAGTTACCCCACACTGTTCGCATGAAGGTTACTGGTAGTTACCCACACTGTTCTGCATGAAGGTTACTGGTAGTTACCCACACTGTGTGCATGAAGGTTACTGGTAGTTACCCACACTGTGTGCATGAAGGTTACTGGTAGTTACCCACACTGTCTGCATGAAGGTTACTGGTAGTTACCCACACTGTGTGCATGAAGGTTACTGGTAGTTACCCACACTGTGTGCATGAAGGTTACTGGTAGTTACCCACACTGTGTGCATGAAGGTTACTGGTAGTTACCCACACTGTGTACATGAAGGTTACTGGTAGTTACCCACACTGTGTGCATGAAGGTTACTGGTAGTTACCCACACTGTGTGCATGAAGGTTACTGGTAGTTACCCACACTGTCTGCATGAAGGTTACTGGTAGTTACCCACACTGTGTGCATGAAGGTTACTGGTAGTTACCCACACTGTGTGCATGAAGGTTACTGGTAGTTACCCACACTGTGTGCATGAAGGTATACTGGTAGTTTACCCACACTGTGTGCATGAAGGTTACTGGTAGTTACCCACACTGTGTGCATGAAGGTTACTGGTAGTTACCACCCACAACTGTCCCCTGCATGAAGGTTACTGGTAGTTACCCACACTGTGTGCATGAAGGTCACTGGTAGTTACCCACACTGTCTGCATGAAGGTTACTGGTAGTTACCCACACTGTGTACATGAAGGTTACTGGTAGTTTTCCCACACTGTCTGCATGAAGGTTACTGGTAGTTACCCACACTGTGTGCATGAAGGTTACTGGTAGTTACCCACACTGTGTGCATGAAGGTTACTGGTAGTTACCCACACTGTGTGCATGAAGGTTATTGGTAGTTACCCACACTGTGTGCATGAAGGTTACTGGTAGTTACCCACACTGTGTGCATGAAGGTTACTGGTAGTTACCCACACTGTGTGCATGAAGGTTACTGGTAGTTACCCACACTGTGTGCATGAAGGCACCTGCCAAGCATAACAACAGCACATTACTTGAAGGTTGTGGTGACATGAACAAGTTTTCATTCGTTTGTAAGATGACATTCAAGAGATCAATGTTTACCTTCTCAATTCTATTTGTTTACCTTCATTGAACGAGGACTTATAGAGCCTTACAATGGAACCTTGGCTAGTTTATAGAGCCTTGGCTAGTTTATAGAGCCTTGGCTAGTTTATAGAGCCTTGGCTAGTTTATAGAACCTTGACTAGTTTATAAAACCTTGACTAGTTATAGAACCTTGACTAGTTTATAGAGGCTTAATTAATTTTTAGAACCTTGACCAGTTATAGAATCTTGCTTAGTCTGTGTGCTTTGTAAATTTTAAAAGTTAGCCATGAAAGAAAGGAATAATAGTGTTGATGCGGATGACTTGTTACTGCTAACTATACAACTGATGTTCGAGATAAATATTCTGAAAGGGATCCAAATATTTCTACACACTACTACACGGTGTTGAGTCTCATCTACTGTGTTTCCAAGCCAGTTTCTGTGTGGAAGAGTTTTAGAGTGAAGTGTATGTGATGCCGGTGCCTTCATTCTCGTCATTTAGTTTAGCTAAGAAATTTATGGCATAGTTTGAGAGTGAACTTCTCAAGTTCTTACAAGAGGATGAATGCTTTTATAATACATTTTCCAAGTTAGGTTACGCTCAGACTTTTATAGACTTTGCTCATTTCTCGGTCAGAGGTAACGTAGGGGTGTGTGGAGAGTGGGGAGAGAGGGGAGAGTGAGGAAGGTGTGGAGTGGGGAGGGTGTTGAGAGGTGGGAGGGTGTGGAGAGTGGGAGGGTGTGGAGAGTGGGGAAGGTGTGGAGAGTGGGGAGGGTACTGAGAGTGGGGAGGGTGTGGAGAGTGGGGAGGGTACTGAGAGTGGGGAGGTGTGGAGAATGGGGAGGGTGTGGAGAGTGGGAGGGTTGGAGAGTGGGGAGGGTGCTGAGAGTGGGAGGTGTGGAGAGCGGGGAGAGTGTAGAAAGTGTGGAGAGAGGGAGAGTGTTGAGAGTGAGGAGGGTGTAGAGGTGGGGGTGTAGAGGTGGGGTGGATAGGGTGGGGAAGGTGTGGTGGATGGGGAGGGTGGAGAGGCGGGGAGGGTGGGTAAGGAGTTGAGTGGGAAGGGTGTTGAGAGTGGGAAGGGTGTGGAGAGTGGGGATAGTGGGGGGGGGAAGGTGTGGAGGGTGGGAACGGTGGGGTGTAGAGGGTGAGAAGGGGAGAGGGGAGAATAGGGAGGGGAAATGTGGAGGGTGGGGAGGGTGTGGAGAGTGGGGATAGTTGGGGCGGGGAGGTGTGAGAGTGGGGATAGTGAGGGGTGTGGAGGGTGGGGATAGTGAGGGTGTGAAGGGCGGGATAGTGAGGGGTGTGGAGGGTGGGGATAGTGAGGGGTGTGGAGGGTGGGGATAGTGAGGGGTTTGGAGGTGGGAATAGTGAGGGGGTGTGCAGGGTGGGGATAGTGAGGGGTGGAAATATAAACACAAATGCAGTATAATGTGATCCTTTATTGACAACGTTTCACCCACACAGTGGGCTTTTTCAAGTCACACACGGATCTACCTGGGGTTGGAAGGTAAGAGAGTATTTATAAGTCATGTTGAGGTCAGGTGGAGAATGCTGCAGCTGATGATCTACCGGGTGGGGTTATAGAGTCTTTGGTATGCTGTGGCAGGGTATTGGACAAGTTTTGAGTAGACCTTTCTGCAGTGTTCTATGTTCTTATGTGGGATAGCGATGAAGAAGTTTCTTTGCGAGTGGTTCAGCTATGTTATAGAAGCCATTGTTTCTGGTTGAAATTGTTGGTTGTAGAGATGAGCGATGATTCCAGGATTCTTCTGTATTGAGTGTTGTCTTCTGTGGCTATAAGTCTTGAGTTTCTGTAGTTAACTAAATGGTTGTGTGAATTGCGATGTTTGTACACAGGCATTCCTTGTATCGTCAGTCCCTGCTTGCATATTGGTGTTCTGAAATACGTGTTTGGAGGTCTCTTGATGTTTCGCCCACATATAATTTGTTGCAGTCATTACAAGGGATTATGTATACCCTGCAGAGGATGGAGGCTTTTTTCTGTCTACTACTGGTGATGTCCTTGATGGTCGTGGTTGTGGAGGTAGAACTTGGAATGATGTTTTGGCAAAGATGTTGGAAACATGTTTGGCAATGGAGTGGTTGGGAGGACTATGTATCTCTTCTCGGCAGTGTCTTCTCTGGGTGTGTTGAAGATGTTTAATGCCCGCCGTCTGCAGTCTCTGATGAAGTGACGAGGATAGGGGAAATTTTAGAAATACTTGTTCAATTATAGTGCATTCTTCCTCAAGGAACTCATTGCTGCAGATTCTGAGTGCACGTAGGAAGAAGCCTATAATTACACCACGTTTGGTTTTGGTGTCGTGGTGAGAGTAGAAGTGGAGAAGATCGTTTTGGTTGGTGGGTTTTCGATAGACTTTAAACGAAGTTCGTTGTCAGCTTTGCAGAGCAGAACATCAAGGAAAGGAAGAGTGTTGTCGACTTCTTCTTCAAGTGTGAACTGGATTGAAGGCTCGACCTGGTTGAGCTTGTCTTGGAGAGCTTGAACGTTGAAGCGTTTAGGAGTTATGAGGAGAATGTCGTCAACATAAACGGAGGCAGGTGACAGACGAAGGAATAATGGTGGAGAAACGTTCGGCTTCTAGATGTTCCATGTATAGGTTCGCCAGGACTGCACTGAGTGGCGAACCCATGGGTAGTCCAAAAGTCTACCCATGGGTAGTTCAACAAGGGCGATGAAATCGCTGGCTGGAATGGGAAGATCAAGTGAATCATCAATTTTCCTGCGCAAGAGATCGATGGCTTGTGTAGTAGGTACTTTGGTGAATAGGGAAGTCACGTCAAGGCTGGAAAGTTTCTTGTTCCTGATGTTGATGTTGCGAATGCGATTGAGAAGATCACCCGAGTGTTTGAGATGTGCTGGACTGATAGTGCCCAAGAGTTTAGAGAGGTGTTTTGCGAGAATTCCTGAGAGCTGGTGGGGAGCACTGCCTATTCCAGAGGAATTCTCGCAAAACACCTCTCTAAACTCTTGGGCACTATCAGTCCAGCACATCTCAAACACTCGGGTGATCTTCTCAATCGCATTCGTAACATCAACATCAGGAACAAGAAACTTTCCAGCCTTGACGTGACTTCCCTATTCACCAAAGTACCTACTACACAAGCCATCGATCACTTGCGCAGGAAAATTGATGATTCACTTGATCTTCCCATTCCAGCCAGCGATTTCATCGAACTTGTTGAACTATGTGTTGGCTTTACGTGTTTCTCTTTCGAAAATCACCTCTTTCAGCAGACTTTTGGACTACCCATGGGTTCGCCACTCAGTGCAGTCCTGGCGAACCTATACATGGAACATCTAGAAGCCGAACGTTTCTCCACCATTATTCCTTCGTCTGTCACCTGCCTCCGTTATGTTGACGACATTCTCCTCATAACTCCAAAAACGCTTCAACGTTCAAGCTCTCCAAGACAAGCTCAACCAAGTCGAGCCTTCAATCCAGTTCACACTTGAAGAAGAAGTCGACAACACTCTTCCTTTCCTTGATGTTCTGCTCTGCAAAGCTGACAACGAACTTCGTTTTAAAGTCTATCGAAAACCCACAACCAAAACAAATTTCTCCACTTCTACTCTCACCACGACACCAAAACCAAACGTGGTGTAATTATAGGCTTCTTCCTACGTGCACTCAGAATCTGCAGCAATGAGTTCCTTGAGGAAGAATGCACTATAATTGAACAAGTATTTTCTAAATTCCACTATCCTCGTCACTTCATCAGAGACTGCAGACGGCGGGCATTAAACATCTTCAACACACCCAGAGAAGACACTGCCGAGAAGAGATACATAGTCCTCCCAACCAACTCCATTGCCAAACATGTTTCCAACATCTTTGCCAAAACATCATTCCAAGTATCTACCTCCACAACCACGACCATCAAGGACATCACCAGTATAGACAGAACAAGCCTCCATCCTCTGCAGGGTATACATAATCCCTTGTAATGACTGCAACAAATTATATGTGGGCGAAACATCAAGAGACCTCCAAACACGTATTTCAGAACACCAATATGCAAGCAGGACTGACGATACAAGGAATGCCTGTGTACAACATCGCAATTCACACAACCATTTAGTTAACTACAGAAACTCAAGACTTATAGCCACAGAAGACAACACTCAATACAGAAGAATCCTGGAATCATCGCTCATCTCTACAACCAACAATTTCAACCAGAACAATGGCTTCTATAACATAGCTGAACCACTCGCAAAGAAACTTCTTCATCGCTATCCCACATAAGAACATAGAACACTGCAGAAGGTCTACTCAAAACTTGTCCAATACCCCTGCCAAGCTACCAAAGACTCTATAACCCCACCCGGTAGATCATCAGCTGCAGCATTCTCCACCTGACCTCAACATGACTATAAATACTCTCGTACCTTCCAACCCCAGGTAGATCCGTGTGTGACTTGAAAAAGCCCACTGTGTGGGTGAAACGTTGTCAATAAAGGATCACATTATACTGCATTTGTGTTTATATTTCCATTGTGTCGGTATTTTATACCATTTATTTCCATAGTGAGGGGTGTGGGGATCGTGAGGGGTGTGGAGGGTGGGGATAGTGAGGGGTGTGGAGGGTGGGAATAGTGAGGGGTGTGCAGGGTGGGGATAGTGAGGGGTGTGGAGGGTGGGGATAGTGAGGGGTGTGGAGGGTGGGAATAGTGAGGGGTGTGCAGGGTGGGGATAGTGAGGGGTGTGGGGATCGTGTGGGGTGTGGAGGGTGGGGATAGTGAGGGGTGTGGGGATCGTGAGGGGGGTGGAGGGTGGGGATAGTGAGGGGTGTGGAGGGTGGGAATAGTGAGGGTGTGCAGGGGGGGGATAGTGAGGGGTGTGGGGATCGTGTGGCGTATGGAGGGTGGGGATAGTGAGGGGTGTGAGGATCGTGAGGGTGTGGAGGTGGGGGATAGTGAGGGGTGTGGAGGGTGGAAATAGTGAGGGGTGTGCATGGTGGGGATAGTGAGGGGTGTGGGAGGGTGGGGATAGTGAGGGGTGTGCAGGGTGGGGATAGTGAGGGGTGTGGAGGGTGGGGATAGTGAGGGTTGTGCAGGGTGGGGATAGTGAGGGGTGTGCAGTGGGGATAGTGAGGGGTGTGGAGGGTGGGGATAGTGAGGGGTGTGGAGGGTGGGAATAGTGAGGGGTGTGCAGGGTGGGGATAGTGAAGGGTGTGCAGGGTGGGGATAGTGAGGGGTGTGCAGGGTGGGGATAGTGAGGAGTGTGCAGGGTGGGATAGTGAGGGGTGTGCAGGGGGGGGATAGTGAGGAGTGTGCAGGGTGGGGATAGTGAGGGGTGTGCAGGGTGGGGATAGTGAGGAGTGTGCAGGGTGGGGATAGTGAGGGGTGTGCAGGGTGGGGAAGTGAGGGGTGTGCAGGGTGGGGATAGTGGGGATAGTGAGGGGTGTGGGGGTGAGGATAGTGAGGGTGTGCTAGGGTGGGGATAGTGAGGGGTGTGGGGGGTGAGGAGGGTAGGATGGAGGTGTTAAAGATAAGAAAAACTTTGTAACTAGAAATTTTATTGTTCTCCCCAACTTGGACGAACTTAAATCTGCAAAAGGAAATTCTGTGAAGAATGGTTTGAAAAACCGACAAGTAGAAGATTGAGACACTTATGCAGCATATGGGAATCTTTATTCAGGAAACGTTTCGCCACACAGTGGCTTCATCAGTCCAATACAAAGAGGAAGGCGTAAGGAGAGGAGGAGTATGAGGTAATCAGTCCCTCAGCCTGGAGTCGATGTGTTCAGTCCATCAATCTTGTAGAATGTACAGCATAGTGCCGTAGACGTGGCTTATATACTGTAGTGAGGTGAGGTGAAGCAGGCGGAGGCGGGGTCATAGTGGTACCATCCACTAGTCGAAGTAGGTCTTTGTCCAAAGGTTGAACAAGTGTTGAAAATTTCTTTGTAACAAGATCCCATGATGCTGCAGTGTCTGACAGTTGTTCAACCTTTGGACAAAGACCTACTTCGACTAGTGGATGGTACCACTATGACCCCGCCTCCGCCTGCTTCACCTCACCTCACTACAGTATATAAGCCACGTCTACGGCCCTATGCTGTACATTCTACAAGATTGATGGACTGAGCACATCGACTCCAGGCTGAGGGACTGATTACCTCATACTCCTTCTCTCCTTACGCCTTCCTCTTTGTATTGGACTGAAGCCACTGTGTGGCGAAACGTTTCCTGAATAAAGATTCCCATATGCTGCATAAGTGTCTCAATCTTCTAAAAGGAAATTCTCTCTCATAATCATTTAAGACTTCGGTACAAAATTTTTGGAAGCTTCCCAGATTAATATTAACATTTACATTGTATACAGCGACTAGCGACTATTACACTAGATTTTAATGGTCGCCTGCGTGAACACTGTATGTATTGGAATTAACTTTAACGAGGTAGGTCGGGATATAAGTACAGAGAATCTTAAAATTCACTTCAGTGATGATGTACTATTGATGGGATGCAACAACACACAGCAGAGAAACTTTAGAACTGAAGAAAGAACATTAAATTGGTATAAAATACCGACAGATTAATAAATCTCCATCCTGTCACTTCAACTCCATATTGTTTCAAACTTTGGAACAATGCTCTTCTCCAGACTGAGGGACTGACCACCTCAAAACTTTAAGGGTGATGGACTGATTACATCGTCTTCAAGTATCTTCTGCTTCTATCAACTTTTCTATACTCGACTGAAGAAGCCTACTGTGTAGGCGAAACGTTTCGAAATAAAGATACCTAACTGTTGCATATGTGTCTTAGCTAACAACTGAAGAAAGAACAAGCACTGCAGCAGGCCTACTGGACCATGCTAGGCAAGTTCAACTCACACTCACTCATCTACATAAATTCGTGTTCCTAATTTCAACATTATAAACAAGAAAGTCGAGCTTCTAATGAAAATGTTTTTTTTAAATCTGACAACAAACAGTAAGACCGAGGCTTCCATAAATGTTATGTACGAATGGTATATAATACCGACAAGATGAGAGTAAGACACATGTGCAACATCTGGGTATCTTTATTGTAGACGTTTCGCCATCCAGTGGCTTTATCAATACAAATTCCAGGACATAACTTGAAGACAGTAGAACTATGTACAGAAGATGAGGTAATCAGTCCCTCAACCTAGGAGTAGGTGCGAACAGCACCATAGTCGTGGAGATTCTGAAGCAGAAGAAAGAATCCTGGCGCTTATATAGTAACTGGTAGGCGGGATTCCCCAGTGGAAGTAGGTCCATCCCAAAGAGATGGGTTAGTTGTAGTATTAGATGTCGTAGTCGTGAAGGTTATGTACATGTCCTCAGAATTAAGATTCCATGATGTTGCAACTACTACGACATCTAATACTACAACTAACCCATCTCTTTGGGATGGACCTACTTCCACTGGGGAATCCCGCCTACCAGTGAATTTGCCCTCGTCTGCTTCACCTGACATTACTATATAAGCGCCAGGATTCTTTCTTCTGCTTCAGAATCTCCACGACTATGGTGCTGTTCGCACCTACTCCTAGGTTGAGGGACTGATTACCTCATCTTCTGTACATAGTTCTACTGTCTTCAAGTTATGTCCTGGAATTTGTATTGATAAAGCCACTGGATGGCGAAACGTCTACA
>NC_069490.1:6468805-6473805 GCF_026875155.1 Cherax quadricarinatus
ATTTTATATATATATTTTATTATATATATATATATATTTTATTTATATATATTTTATATTATATCGTGCCGAATAGGTTTTAAAATGGTCAAATAGCAAAGAATCATTTAAATTAAGTCCTTTCTAAAATTTTTAAACTGTCGTTTAAGATATATTTTTTTATTAATGTTAATGTAAAAATTATAATTTTGCATCAAAAGAATCTTAGAAAACTTACCTAACCTTATTATAACAAAAACAATTTATTTTACCCTAACCCAACTAAATATATTTTAGATTTGTTTACAATAATTTAACACTAAACAAACACAGTGAAATATATTTTTTTCCTTAGGTTCAGAATTATTTTGGCGAAATTATTGCATACACAAATTTTCACTTGTCCTATATGGCAAGATGAGCGTTGCTATTTAAGCCAAGATCGCAAGTTCTGCCTATTATTTGAAGTTGTCTCCCCGAAATACTCTCCTTGAGCGGCTATACTCGTAGGTAGGGAGGAAATTTAGTAGGATTGGAAGGGAGCATGATGAAATAGGAAGGAGGCAAGAAAAATGAGGGAGCGGGGAGGAAGAAAATGAAAGGGAGGGGAGCATGGTGGGAAGAAAGGGTCAGAGGCAGGAACAAAGGCGAAATGAACAGGGACAAATGGGGGACCAGGAGCGAATGAGGTCAGTCCTTGATCTGAGACAGAGATAAGGGAGGACCAGGGCAAGGTGGTCACAAGTTGTGAGGAATGAGTTAAAGAGGTAGACCAGACTGATAATGTTAAGGCAAGACGTTCTCATTAATGCTGAGGCAAGATGCTCTCATTAATGTTGAGGCAAGATGCTCTCATTAATGTTGAGGCAAGATGTTCTCATTAATGCTGAGGCAAGATGCTCTCTTTTAAAGTTGAGGCAAAAATGCTTCATTAATGTTAAGGCAAGATGCTCTCATTAATGTTGAGGCAAGATGCTCTCATTAATGTTGAGGCAAGATGCTCTCATTAATGTTGAGGCAAGATGTTCTCATTAATGTTGAGACAAGACGTTCTCATTAATGTTGAGGCAAGATGCTCTCATTAATGTTGAGGCAAGATGCTCTCATTAATGTTGATGGAGAACTTTCTTTTAAATCTTGAGAAATAATCGTGATACCCAAAAAATATATTAAAATAGTAATCTGAGTACTTATTATTATTATTATTATTATTATTATTATTATTATTATTATTATTAATATTATTAAGGTCTACAAGCAAAACAAGTTGGAATTATGAATTTAACAAAGAAAATGCAGGGTGGCGTGAACCATAGTTGTGTGGCTTAGCCTAGCATTTTGTTCCTAGCACCTTTTTCCTAGCACCTTGTTCCTAGCACCACAACCTACTCACCTTACAGGGAAAAACCTGCAACTTTCACTACCATCTATCAACCCTAACACACTTACCAACACTGCCTAACAACCCCACCACACCTACCACCACCATCTAACAACCCCAGCACAGCGTGTACTCTTTGTCCCACTTGTTCTGCCATTTTCCAAATTTTATTTAGGACTCACTATCCCACTCATCCTAACTCTAAACTTAGATTCTACTTCAAGTCATAATGTCTGTTACTGGTAGTCTAGCCGAGGCTAAACTACCAATAGCAAATTGGCACCCACAAAGCCCAAAATTAATAAAAACACATTTTAAGTTAAAATGCACCATTAGGGTTGAACGCATCAAGACTGGATAAAATGTCAGCCAAAGTAGAGTGGTCGACCCAGCCTCGTTTTACTGGGATTTAACTTCCCATGAATTAGACCACGTGCAATTTCTTTTTTCTTGCCTCTCCCCCCCCCCTCCTTTTCCCTTCCTTCCTCAAAAAATCAAAGTGGGAATGTAGATTAAGACACATATGTACACTTCAAGACATTTATTGAGAGGACTTTACTCCACGAGTGGCTTTTGTCAGTCCTTCATTAGAACCACAACACCCATGTTGGTGCCTTGTAGTGTGAGGAGTATGTCAGTGAGATGCTATAACCCACATGAAGACAAAACCAAGAAGGGTTGTCTGTATTTCGACCTCCAACTGAGATCCTCCTCTTGTTTTCAAGCGATTGAGATGCAAAACCAGAGTTAACCTTAGAGCACTTTACTACTACTAACTATTTTCTTGCCAAGTTGTGCTTTGAGGCATCTTAAGGGAGACAGGTGATACGTCTACTTCTGGGCTGGTTGGAAACTCGAAGACGGGATGGGAATTAGTTGACACGCAGAGAAAGATCTAGATGCTTATATCTGAAGTACTTGGTACGTGGTTTGTTTGTTGAGCGGGTTTATGAATATGGAGGGTACTGGAAAGATGTGGATAGATGGAGTAGGTAGTGGAGTAGTGGGAGATCATCAGAGTGAAGAGTAGGTAATGCTGTAAGTTAGAACTGCATGTGTGTGTGTGTGTGTGTGTGTGTGTGTGTGTGTGTGTGTGTGTGTGTGTGTGTGTGTGTGTGTGTGTAAAAAATATGAAAACAATTTCAGTAATAACTGTAATATATTACAAGTAACATATACCGTAATACTAATGCTGCTACTACTAGTAACTACTACTACTACTACTACTGCTACTACTACTACTACTACTACTACTACTACTACTACTAATAATAATAATAATAATAATAATAAAACTAACAATAAAAGCGAAAACGGAAATTACATTTAAAAAACCCAGGAAAAAACCGTCCTTGGGCGTGTATCTGCAGCAGAATTTACGACCCCACGTCTGGCTCTCGACCAACACACACTCGCTGATAAATAATTGCTGAGGATAATCTGCGGAAAACAGTCATCTGCGGCCATTTTTCATGTTTTTGTTCCCAAGGGCCGCGACCAAAGGCTCCTGCAACAAATGTCTCGCTCAAGATTTAGTTCGTAAATTTCCTGCTTGATGTTGTCTTGGTCCGTAAATGTCGCGTTGAAGATTGCTTTGATTCGTTACAGTTTCGTGGACTGTGGCTCTGGCTTGTAAATGTATCACTGGAAGTGGGTTGTTACGTAACAATAATTGGAGGTGGGTTGTTACGTAACAGTAATTGGAGGTGGGTTGTTACGTAACAATAATAGGTGGGTTGTTACGTAACAATAATAGGAGGTGGGTTGTTACGTAACAATAATCGGAGGTGGGTTGTTACGTAACAATAATTGGAGGTGGGTTGTTACGTAACAATAATTGGAGGTGGGTTGTTACGTAACTTTATCGCTAAAAGTAGGTTGTTAAGTAAGAATAATTGCAGGTAACTGTATCGTTAAACAGTTTATCTTTAGTGACGAGACGTTTCGCCTGCTTAGCAGGCTTCTTCAGTCGAAATACAGAGACAGCAGAAGTCGTGGAGATGTAATTACGATGTGGTCAGTCGCTCAGCGTTGAGTATAAGTTTGTGATGGTCAGTCCCTCCGTCTTGGTGTGTGTTCTGCTACATAGCTTCGATGAATGTATGTTATTAGTATGATGGTAAAGGAAGGAAGGAAGGAACTTTGTAAAGGATGGTGCACGAGAGTAAGACAGAACCTAATCTGTGGTTAAGATCGGTTTTTTTCCTGTCTCGTTAAAGCTTGGTTTAATTCATTTATGTGTTTAATTCATTTGTCTGTAGCCGCTAAAACTTCACATGCCTTGCTAAATGATCTCGCTTAAACCCTAGAAGACTTAATAAAAATATCTCGCTAAAACTTGGGTTCTCGTTAAACCTCTGAATATCTCTTAAAGTCTCGCCATAAGTCCGTGTAGAAAGCCTCGGCGAAACTATCTCGCTGAAGTTTCTGGGAAAGTTGTCGGGGTGAGAGAGATCGCTGGCCACGCTTGAGAGACTTGGTGACCTAACTGTGGAGTCGATATCAAAGGGACGAGACAAGATGTATTCACAAGGTCCATGAATTGGTTTACCATAAATGAATATGGTTGGGAAGAGGAGGAAGAGGAAGAGGAGGATGAGGAAGAGGAGGATGAGGTAGAGGAGGATGAGGAAGAGGAGAAAGTGAAAGAGTAATAAGAGAAAGAGGAAGAGGGGGGATAAGTATGAGGGTCAAGCAGTATTTTTTTGCTTTATAAATGTTTGTTAATACAGAAAGAATGTTCAGCAGTTTAGTTTATCGGGACGTTCTTTGTGCTAGTTACGTGAAATATATTCCGAAGAAGAAATTCATTTATTTGTAGGATGGTGCGAGAGTTAGAAGAACTATTTTTAAGATCAGATTTTTCCTTTCGTTAAAGCATTGATTTAATTCATTATTGTTTAATTCATTGTCTTACCTAAATAATGCTTGCTGTCACCCCTTAACACTACCTAATATGAGGTCGCAGACTTGGATTCTCATTTAATCAAACTCTAATGTGAAAAACCCTGAGTAAATATCTCTAAGTTTCTAAGTCTAGAGAGATCGCTGGAGTTTGGGCTTTGACCTTATGGGAGTCGTATCATGGAGGGCAGGAAATTCAAGGTCCATGTCGGTTTCTTTCTTGGAGCTTAGCAATTTTAAATGAAAGAGGACGTCATAACTCCAGTAATAAGGGATAAAGAGGGGGGAAAACAGCAGTTTTTTTTTGCTTTATAATGAGTTATGACGATAAAAATGTTCGGTTTCGTTTTGGGCGTTCTTTGGGTGTTACGTAAATATATTCCAAAAATTTATTGTGGGATATACATATTCTCAAGGATTATGTTTCCTGGTTGTATGGGGGGTCGAGAGCAAGCTTTTAATTAAAGTTACTTGTTATATTCATTGTATTCTGGTTCTTGGTCACTCTGCCTTTAATCACCTATTGAGGTACAGCTTCGACTTAGCTTATTCAACACTTCTCAATCTAATAATTCTGTTTAAGATTCTGAGTCCTAAAAACTATTTCTTTACTCTAATCTATCTTACGAATCATCTGTCCCTCTCGTCTTCTTGTTCTCTTGCAATTTTAAAAAGTTTACGCTTCTAACTCATTAATTTCCTGATTAATTAGGGAAAGTGCCTTCGTTATGTGTGA
>NC_069490.1:6478805-6553805 GCF_026875155.1 Cherax quadricarinatus
TGAAGGGATGAAGAGTGATTGGCAGCTAGCAGCACAGACATGATTGGCTGCTGTGGTGAAGGGATGGAGAGTGATTGGCAGCTGGCAGCACAGACATGATTGGCTGCTGTGGTGAAGGGATGAAGAGTGATTGGCAGCTGGCAGCACAGACATGATTGGCTCCCGGGAGAAATGGTTGGGACTTTTGGTTGAATGGAAGACAGAGCGAGAAATTGACTGCTCTATTGTACTCTCCATCGCTGCTTATTTTTCCCTCTCTTTCTCTCCTCTCCTTCCTCTTCCTCTCTTCTCCTCCTTTCCTTCTCGTCTCCTCTTCCTCTGGTCTCTTCTTCCTCTCGTCTTCTCAACTCTATTATCTCCTGTTTTATAGCAATTTTTACATGAATTTTATGGATTATACAACACGTCAAACAAGGCAGTCAGGGTACATCTGATTCCTTGGATCAAGAGCCTTGGACTGGCATCAAGGTAGCTCCCCCTCCCCCGTTAAAGAAAGGGGAGTAAGTAAGGGTGGGCTGGTGTTTCCCTCCCCTCCCTCTTCCGATCCTCTCACTTGTTATATATTCATGGCCGCCTCCACCAGGCACCTCCTCCTCCGCTCTAAACTACATTCTGTTACATTTTAATCTTGGTAATATTTATATTTTTCTAGCGTGTAGGTTGCTTTGAGAGAGAGAGAGAGAGAGAGAGAGAGAGAGAGAGAGAGAGAGAGAGAGAGAGAGAGAGAGAGAGAGAGAGAGATGAGAGAGGAGAGAGGAGGAGAGAGAGAGAGAGAGAGAGAGAGAGAGAGAGACAGAGAGAGAGAGAGAGAGAGAGCAGAGAGAGAGAGAGAGACAGACAGACAGAGAGAGAGAGAGTAGGAGTTGTAAGATTCTGTACGAGGCACAAGTACGCTCACACCTTGAGTATGCTCCACTTTCTTGGGTTGCCTGCCCCCCTTTCTCATCTGCGACTGCTTGACAGAGTAGAGAACAGTGCAAGACGTCTCATCTCTCGCCTGGATAGATCTGTTATTTCAACATTGTCTTCAACACAGGAAGGATGTGGGTGGCCTTACTGTTATGTACAAGGCCAATATTGTCAAAGTACCATCCTTGGATCCACTTCGAGGACAGCGAGAAGCAAGCTTCTATACTACAAGACGGACAGAAAGCAGCAACCTCACTCTGGCTGTATCCTTCTACAGAACATCACCTCATCTGAGATCATTTATCCCCAGGATGACTCCAGTCTGGAACACATTCCTACAGCATTATGATGTCAGCGAGATAAAGTCAGTTGAACAGATGAAAATGCTGGCCCACAGATGGCTCCAACTTCATCCTTTTTCCTACTTGTATGTCTCATAACAATAAAAATGCTTTCAAATGAGCTGATGTAGGTAACAGCTCTTAGCTTGTCAATAAAGTTAGGAATCCTTAACGTGTAAACAGCTTGCCAATAAAGCTAGGGATCCTTAACCTTGTCAAACCCTGTGTAAAAGAGAGAGAGAGAGAGAGAGAGAGAGAGAGAGAGAGAGAGAGAGAGAGAGAGAGAGAGAGAGAGAGAGAGAGAGAGAGAGAGAGAGAGAGAGAGAGAGAGAGATCTGTTGTTAAACCTCTCCACTAAGTGGCACCAGTCACTGGATGAATCCAAAGTCAGCTGTGTGGTAGCACTGGACATTGCTGGCGCTTTTGACCGGGTGTGGCACCAGGGCCTCTTAGCAAAACTTCAAGCACTGGGAATTGCAGGCTCTACGCTATGTCTCCTCAGTGACTACCTTCATGGTAGATCTCTAAGTGTAGTTCTCAATGGGACGGATCAGCAAGACATCTATTGGGGCAAGTGTTCCAACAAGGAAGCGTGCTGGGTCCATTGTTATGGAATGTCTACTTCAACGACCTTCTTCATCTCATCCCAGAATCACATGCATATGCAGACGACTGTACACTTACATTCACTTATCCAAGAGAGAAATGCCAGCTGCTCTAAGCTACATCAATCACCAGCTGAGAGCTATAAACAGCTTGGGGAAATAGATGGCAAGTAACATTTGCACCTGAGAAAACGCAAATGATGATCGTCTGTAGGCACCATGATGGTAATGCTGGTGCAGTAGTAAGGATGAATGGGAGGATGTTGGCACCTGGAGAAGAAGTTGATATCCTTGGGGTGAAATTTGACTCCAAACTAACCATGAAGAACCATGTTGTAAATCTTGCAAACAAGGCAGCCAGGAAGCTTACAGCACTTCGCCGTATCTCCCATCTGCTTGACAGTAGGGGTTGCAAGATCCTATACGAGGCACAAGTACGCTCGGACCTTGAGTATGCTCCACTTTCTTGGTTTGACTGCCCCCCCCCCCCTCTCATCTGCGACTGCTTGACAGAGTAGAGAACAGAGCAAGACGTCTCATCTCTCGCCTGGACCCATCCTGGATAGATATGTCATTTCAGCAGAGCCTTCAACATAGGAGGGATGTGGGTGGCCTTACTGTTATGTACAAGGCCAATATTGTCAAAATACCACACTTGGATCCACTTTGAGGACAGCGTGAAACAAGCTTTTATGCCACAAGACGGGCAGAAAGCAGCAACTTCACTCTGGCTGTACCCTTCTCCAGAACATCACTCCATCTGAGATCATACATACCCAGGATGACTAGAGTATGGAACACACTCGTACAGCATAATGATGTCAACGAGATAAAGTCAGTTGATCAAATGAAAATGCTGGCCCACAGATGGCTCCAACTTCATCCTGTTTCCTACTTGTATGTCTCATAACAATAAAAATGCTTTCAAATGAGCTGATGTAGGTAACAGCTCTTAGCTTGCCAATAAAGTTAGGAATCCTTAACCTGTAAATAGCTGTCAATAAAGCTAGGGATCCTTAACTTTGTCAAACCCTGTGTAAAAAAAAAAAAAAAAAAAAAAAAAAGAGAGAGAACATGGGAAAGGTAGATGGAAGCAGTTTTTACAGTTCGCACCGAGGGTAGCTGCACGGAAGGCCACTTTACTATTATCTTGATAGAGAATTATCTATTATCAGATGGTTGAGTCAAGGACAGTAAGGCAGTCACTTTCGACAATAAACACTGGAGAGGGGGATACATATCAGTGTTGAAAAAAATAGACATAACTTTATGGGCAGCTAGGTAGAAGTGGCTGGAAGACACGAATTGGCACTACCTCTAATACACTAACTAGTGTTGCAACAACAAATACTACTCAGCTGGTAACTGTTTATCACTGGCTCTATCTGCAAGAACTCTTCTCCAAAAAATTCGAGGCCTACCAGACACCATGTGCAGTTTTGGAATTTCCACCAGGACACTAGTGACAGGCACTTTAAGTGGACTGTAACAGAATCCTATATTTGCAGTGTACATTCAACCGGTTCTTGGAAGACTTAAATTATTTGGCACTAACAACTTTAGTAGAGAAACAATTCAGCGCTTCACAACTCTGAGAAAAAAGTTCTTAGTCACATTTGTGTTAAACCATTTGCCACAGAATTTTATTTCACTGTTTGATGTACATATAGTATACTGCACATCAAAATTTTCACGCTTATAAGAACATAAGAACACAAGAAGGAAGGAACACTGCAGCAAGCCTACTGGCCCATGCAAGGTATGTTACAGCTCTGTTTAATATGTTAAAAGTTTCCATGAGGTCACCTCACAGCTCCGTTCTCAGAGAGATAACAGAGCGAGTGATATTAGTCTTTCTTCGTAAAGTTTCTCCTAAAAGATGATATAAGTTTTGTTTCTCTTTCCTCTCTCGTAAGTTTATCGACGCCTTTTAGGCAACCAAGTGACCAAAATTGGACAGCATATTCAAGTTACGGCCCAACAGATGTATTGTTCAATGTTTTGGAACTTGTGAGTTAGATATTTGTTGCTATGAAATCAGTAAAATCTGCTTCTTGCAACAAGACATTATTCGGCATTTATCAGGAAAATGTTCATGCTAGGTGAAAGGACATAAGTACAACTAATATGACAGGAGCTTTATTAAGCCGTTACGGCTTGACAAAGCCATAATAAAGGCAATAGGGGTAATCAGTCCCTCGGCATGGAGTCGAGTCGACTTTAGGCTGAGAGACTGATTGCCACAAACTCCTCCTCATCTTACACCTTTCTCTGCATTGGACTGAGGAAGCCACTGCGTAGCGAAACGTTTCCAGAAAACAAGTGTTTCATTTATCAACTCAATATAAGTACTGAGAAGTAACTCTCATCTTTTTCGAGATCAAACTACGAGTGTTGGAGTAGAAAAAGAACATTTAGGTTCGACTTTTGGTGTCCTGGGTTAATCTCTGACCTAATATATTTAAATCCGTTGATGGATTTCCTGTTGTGTGAGAGGCCGAGGTAAAGAACACTGTCTATATTTCCTGCTGTGTGAGAGGCCGAGGTAAAGAACACTGTCTACATTTCCTGCTGTGTGAGAGGCCGAGTGAAGGAACACTGTCTACATTTCCTGCTGTGTGAGAGGCCGAGTGAAGGAACACTGTCTACATTTCCTGCTGTGTGAGAGGCCGAGTGAAGGAACACTGTCTACATTTCCTGCTGTGTGAGAGGCCGAGTGAAGGAACACTGTCTACATTTCCTACTGTGTGAGAGGCCGAGTGAAGGAACACTGTCTACATTTCCTGCTGTGTGAGAGGCCGAGGTAAAGAACACTGTCTACATTTCCTGCTGTGTGAGAGGCCGAGGTAAAGAACACTGTCTACATTTCCTGCTGTGTGAGAGGCCGAGGTAAAGAACACTGTCTACATTTCCTGCTGTGTGAGAGGCCGAGGTAAAGAACACTGTCTACATTTCCTGCTGTGTGAGAGGCCGAGGTAAAGAACACTGTCTACATTTCCTGCTGTGTGAGAGGCCGAGGTAAAGAACACTGTCTACATTTCCTGCTGTGTGAGAGGCCGAGGTAAAGAACACTATCTACATTTCCTGCTGTGTGAGAGGCCGAGTGAAGGAACACTGTCTACATTTCCTGCTGTGTGAGAGGCCGAGGGAAAGAACACTGTCTACAAGAACTGACCTCACCTACCAGCACTCGTTTGGTGGACTTTTACATTCTCCAGTACTTACACGTGATTCTTGAATACATAAATGGTATACAATACCGACATGTTAATAAGTAAGACACAAGCAACAGTTTGGTATATTTATTCCGAAACCTTTCCATATTCCGGAACAATGTTCCAGACTGTGGAACAAAACTCTTCTCCAAGCTGAGGGACTGACCACCTCAAAACTACGTCTTCAAGGGTGATGGACTAATTACACCGTCTTCGCATCTCTACTGCTTCTGACGCATCCTCTGTACTCGACTGAAGAAGCCTACTTTGTAGGCGAAACGTTTCGGAATAAAGATACCTAACTGGTGTACATGTGTCTTATGAAAGTGTATTTCTTGCCCCTTAACCCATCCTCCATTCCATAATTAAGCCTCCCATACAAAGCGAAAACTAAAGACACGCAAGAGAGAGACAGAGACAGAGACAGATTGGAATGCTCTTCTCCAAGGGGATGTTGACAACCAAGTGAAAGCCTTCACTGGACACATCCTTAATCTACAACAAGAACACATTCCTCACCGGCAATATGTGACGAAGCCTACAGATCAGCCTTGGTTTGGCTTTCGTTGTAGAGAGGCTGCTACTGCTAAGTACAAAGCATGGCGAAGGTATAAGAGACATCCTACCACCTATAACAGGGACTTGCACAGGCAAACCTGTAGGCATATGAGTGACGTTCAAAAGTGGGCCATTGCTAAATGGGAGGTGGACACTAAAAGAAAGCTAGCATCAGGTAGGGTAGGCTCCAAAACCTGGTGGCCCCTGGTCAAGGACAGACAAGGTTATCTGCCTGATGAACTCATTCCACCTCTAAATCGACAGGATGAGACCACCTCTACTAGTAGTCAAGAGAAGGCGGACCTCTTTGCTGAACACTTTGCTACCAAAATGCAAGTTCCTGATCCAGCAAGGAACCCTCCTTGGCTAGCTGCAAGAACTGTGTCAAAACTGTCAGTGGTGACAATAAGGCAGGAGGAGGTGCATTTCCTTCTTAAATCGCTTGACCAAGAAAAGGCTGTGGACCCAGACAAGTTGAGCCCAAGATTGTTGAGAAGATGTGCAGACCAGCTAGCAGCACCTCTAACTCGCATCTTTCAGCACTGCCTAGTACAGTGTAAATGGCCCTCTCTATGGAAAGAAGAGCAGAGCAGAAATCAGCAACTACAGACCAGTGTCATTCCCGTCAATCACTGGTAAGATCCTTGAGACAATAATCTCAAGACAAATGACAGAGTTTTTTGACTACCACTGCTGATCTGTTGTTAAACCTCTCCACTAAGTGGCACCAGTCACTGGATAAATCCAAAGTCAGCTGTGTGGTAGCACTGGACACTGCTGGCGCTTTCGACCGGGTGTGGCACTAGGGCCTCTTAGCAAAACTTCAAGCACTGGGAATTGCAGGCTCTACGCTATGTCTCCTCAGTGATTACCTTCATGGCAGATCTCTAAGTGTAGTTCTCAATGGAACGGAATCAGCAAGACATCCTATTGGGGCAAGTGTTCCACAAGGAAGCGTGCTGGGACCATTGTTATGGAATGTCTACTTCAACGACCTTCTTCATCTCATCCCAGAATCACATGCATATGCAGACGACTGTACACTGGCATTCACTTATCCAAGAGAAGAAATGCCAGCTGCTCTAAGCTACATCAATCACCAACTGAGAGCTATATCAGCTTGGGGAAATAGATGGCAAGTAACATTTGCACCCGAGAAAACGCAAATGATGATCGTCTGTAGGCACCATGATGGTAATGCTGGTGCAGTAGTAAGGATGAATTGGAGAGTGTTGGCACCTGGAGAAGAAGTTGATATCCTTGGGGTGAAATTTGACTCCAAACTAACCATGAAGAACCATGTTGTAAATCTTGCAAACAAGGCAGCCAGGAAGCTTACAGCACTTCGCCGTATCTCACATCTGCTTGACAGTAGGGGTTGCAAGATTCTGTACGAGGCACAAGTACGCTCACACCTCGAGTATGCTCCACTTTCTTGGTTTGCCTGCCCCCCCCTCTCATCTGCGACTGCTTGACAGAGTAGAGAACAGAGCAAGACGTCTCATCTCTCGCCTGGACCCATCCTGGATAGATCTGTCATTTCAGCAGAGCCTTCAACATAGGAGGGATGTGGGTGGCCTTACTGTTATGTACAAGGCCAATATTGTCAAAGTGCCACACTTGGATCCACTTCGAGGACAGCGTGAAACAAACTTTTATGCCACAAGACGGACAAAAAGCAGCAACTTCACTCTGGCTGTACCCTTCTCCAGAACATCACTCCATCTGAGATCATACATACCCAGGATGACTCGAGTATGGAACACATTCGTACAGCATAATGATGTCAACGAGATAAAGTCAGTTGATCAAATGAAAATGCTGGCCCACAGATGGCTCCAACTTCATCCTGTTCCCTACTTGTATGTCTCATAACAATAAAAATGCTTTCAAATGAGCTGATGTAGGTAACAGCTTGTCAATAAAGTTAGGAATCCTTAACATGTAAATGGCTTGTAAATAAAGCTAGGGATCCTTAACCTTGTCAAACCCTGTGTAAAGAGAGAGAGAGAGAAGAGAGAGAGAGAGAGAGAGAGAGAGAGAGAAGAGAGAGAGGAGAGAGAGAGAGAGAGAGAGAGAAGAGAGAGGAAGAGAAGAGAGAGAGAGAGAGAGAGAGAGAGAGAGAGAGAGAACATATTTACAATATTTTCCAAACATTCGGTAATGATGTTCTGTATAAACTATTTATTTATCATTGTTTCCATATACATGTTTATATATTTTTTTTTATACATTTACTGCCGTGTTTAGTCAGTTATAAAGTGCGCGGTAAAGGAAACTTGTGTCCAGTTCAGGACATTTATTACAAGAAATGTTTCACCACTCGTGGCTTGCTGAAGCTGTGTAAACAAGCGACCTTTTCCACAATTTTTCGATATTATCAAACCATGTACAGCCAAACCATTTGCAGCCAAACCATTTACAGCCAAACCATTTACAGCCAAACCATTTACAACCAAACCATTTACAATCAAACCATTTACAACCAAACCACTTGCAGCCAAACCATTTACAAACCATTTACAACCAAACCATTTACAACCAAACCATTTGCAGCCAAACCACTTACAGTCAAACCATTTACAACTAAACCATTTGCAACCAAACCATTTACAACCAAACCATATGCAACTGAACCATTTACAGTCAACCCATTTACAGTCATACCATTTACAACCCAACCATTTACAGCAATTCCATTTACAACCAAACCATTTACAGTCATACCATTTACAATCATACCACTTAACAGTCATATCACTTACAGTCATACCATACATTATACAGTCACTACACACTTTAACATCCATAAACACCATTTACAGCCAAACCATTTACAGTTATACCATTTACAGCCCAAGTATTTACAATACTGCCATATTAAGAGTGCAGAACATCTCGTGTTATCTTGTTTCCTTCTTATACGTGGATCCCATTTTCTCTCTGGTCATAGAGAGACTAAATTGAGTAGAGAAGAACAGTTTGGCACAATGCATACTAATACCCTAGAATATTCTGGTACGAGGGAGCGGAGGAGGAAGGGAGGGAGGGAGAAGCGTGGGGAAGAAGGAATAAGTGAAAGACGAAGGGAAGGAGCTAGGGAGTGAAGGAAGAAGACAGAAGGAGGGAGGGAGGGAAGTAAGGAAGGAAGGAAGGGAGGGAGAGAGAAGCATAGGGAAGGAATAGGTGAAAGATGAAGGGAAGGAGGGAGGGAGGGAAGGAAAAAGATAGAAGGAGTAAGGGAGCAGCAAAAGGAAGAAAAGGAGGAAGGGGGAGCATCTGGAAGATTAAAAGTGGGAAGGAACAAGGGAGGGAGAGAAGGAAGGAGGAAGGAAGAGAGAGAAAGGGAGCAGCATGAGGAAAATGGAAAGAGAGAGGAATATGGAGGGAGGGCGAAGGGAAGAAAAACAGAAATAAGAATATAAATAGAAAGAAATGTAAGAAAAGGAGCTTGAAGTGCCCTGGCATGATAGTGGCTTTCTTTGTGAGAGAGAGAGAGAGAGAGAGAGAGAGAGAGAGAGAGAGAGAGAGAGAGAGAGAGAGAGAGAGAGAGAGAGAGAGAGAGAGAGAGAGAGAGAGAGAGAGAGAGAGAGAGAGAGAAGAGTGAAGAGGAGGTGAAGAGGCTTCTAAGTGAGCTAGATACCTCAAAGGCGGTGAGACCGGACAACATCTCTCCGTGGGTCCTGAGAGAAGGAGCAGAGACACTGTGTGTGCCACTAACAGCAATCTTCAACACGTCTATCGAAACAGGGTAACTACCTGAGGTGTAGAAGACGGCATATGTAGTCCCAATCTTTAAGAAAGGAGACAGTCAGGTGGCATTAAACTACAGACCAATGTCACTGACATGTATAGTATGCAAAGTGAAGGAGAAGCTTATCAGGAAAAGAGTGGTGGAGCTCCTAGAAAGGAATGAGATTATAAAAGATAACCAGCATGTTTTCAAGGAAGGGAAATCCTGTGTCACCTACTGGAATTTAACGACAAGGTGACATAAGTAAGACAAGAGAGTGGGGTGGGTGGGTTACATTTTCTTGGACTGCAAGAAGGCCTTCGACACAGTTCCGCACAAGAGATTAGTGGAAAAGCTAGAGGATCAGGCAGGAATAATAGGAAAGGCATTGCAACGGATCAAAGAATACCTGCCAGGAAGGAAACAACGAGTAGTGGTACGTGAAGAGGTGTTAGAGTGGGCGCCTGTGAAGAGCGGAGCTCCACAAGGATCAGTCCTAGGGCCGGTGCTGTTTCTGGTATGGGCGAATGACATGACGGAAGGGATAGATTCAGAGGTGTCCCTGTTTACAGACGATGTAAAGCTAATGCGAACAATTTAAGTGGATAACTATCAGATGGGGCTACAAAGGTATCTGGATAGGCTGATAACCTGGTCCAGCAACTGGTTCCTGGAGTTTAACCCCACCAAATGCAAAGTCAACCAAATAACTGCTGCAGCATATGGGCGCCTGGGAAAGCTAAGAATAGCGTTTCGACAACTCAGTAAGGAATCATTCAAGACTCTGTACACCGTGTACGTGAGGCCCATATTGGAATATGCAGCACCAGAATGGAACCCAAAGCTGGTCAAGCACGTCAAGAAACTAGAGAAAGTACAAAAGTTTGCAACAAGACTAGTCCCGGAGCTAACAGGTATGTCCTACGAGGAGAGGTTAAGGGAAAACAACCTGACAACACTGGAGGACAGGAGGAATAGGGTGGACATAATAACGACATATAAAACACTGAGAGGAATTGACAAGATGGATAGGGAAAGAACATAAGAAAGAAGGAACACTGCAACAGGCCTACTGACCCACGCAAAGCAGGTCCATGCCACCCCCCGGCCTAGAACACTGACCACCTACTCAGGTCACTTCCACTTAAGGAAGGAGCAAGGCACCAAACCTGGTAGCCCAAGCTAGTCAGGTCCAACTCGCAACCACGCACACCCACTCATGTATTTACCCAACCTATTTTTAAAACTACACAACGTCTTAGCTTCTATGGCGGTACTCGGGAGTTTGTTCCACTCATCCACAACTCTATTACCAAACCAGTGCTTTCCTATGTTCTTCCTGAATCTGAACTTTTCCAACATGAAACCATTGCTGCGAGTCCTGTCTTGGCTGGATATTTTCAGCACGCTATTTACATCCCCTTTATTTATTCCTGTTTTCCATTTATACATCTCAATCATATCCCCCCCTAATTCTACGCCTTTCTAGTGAGTGCAGATTCAGGGCCCTCAGTTTATCCTCGTAGGGAAGATTTCTGATACAAAGGATCAACTTTGTCATCCTGCTCTGTACGTTTTCCAGTGCATTTATATCAATTCTGTAATATGGTAACCAGAACTGTGCAGCATAATTTAAATGACCCCTAACTAAGGATATATGGAGTTGAAGAACAACCTGAGGACTTCTATTATATATACTTCTTCAATGTTTCAGAGATGGAACACTGGAACAAGGGGACACAACTTGAAGTTGAAAACTCACATAAGTCACAAGGATGTTAGGAAGTATTTCTTCAGCCATAGAGTTGTCAAGAAATGGAACAATCCGGAGAGTGATGTAGTGGAGGCAGGATCCCTACAGAGCTTTAAGAAGAGATACGACAAAGGTCGTGGAGTAAGGAGAGAGTGGACCTAGTAGCGATCAGCGAAGAGGCGGGACCAGGAGCTGTGAATCGACTGCTGCAACCACACAAATAAGTGAGCACGCACACACACACACACACACACACACACATATACACACACACACATACACCCACACACACAACCAAACACACACACACACACACACACACACACACACACACACACACACACACACACAACACACACACACACACACACACACACACCACACACACGCACACGCACACGCACACACACAACACACACAACACACACAACACACACAACACACACACGCACACGCACACGCACACGCACACGCACACGCACACACACACGCACACACACACACACACACACACACACACACAGGGGCGGCTCCTCCTCGTGTTTTGAGACGTCCATTACTTAACCCGGGTATAAGGAACACCCCCAACACGCTACACTATTAATATTCCGCGACACAAACTGGAATTATGAAGGCTCCAGTGTGTCGTGGAGCGAAGATGGGTGAGAGGGAGAGAAAGAGAGAGGGAGGGAGGAAGAAAGGAAGGGAGGGAGGGTGGAGGGAGATGGAGGTATAGGAGTGAAAGAGAGTGAGGTATAAGCAAGGGAGTTAGTGAGTGAGAGAGGGAGGGACCAAAACCAGAAGCATGGGAGTGAGGAAGAGTCGATGTGTGGGGAGGGAGAGAGGATGGAAATTGAATAATTTGTTGTGGAAGAGAAAATAGTATTGGAAGAGAAAGTATACTTAAGTTAAAGCAGAAGAGAAAGTTATCTTGGGTTGAAATGATGGAAGGAAAAGTTTTGTTAGGTTGAAGAAGAAAGTTTACTGGAGTTGAAATAGAAGAGAAAGTTCTCTTGGGTTGAAATGGTGGGAGAAAAAGTTTTCTAGGAATGAAATGGTGGAAAAAAGCTTACTTGGGTTGAAAAAGAAAGTTTTCATAGTTGAAATAGTGGAGAAGAAAGTTTTTTAGGTTGAAACAGTGTAAGAGAAAGTTTTCTCAGGCTGAAACAGTGTAAGAGAAAGTTTTCTCAGGTTGAAACAGTGTAAGAGAAAGTTTTCTCAGGCTGAAACAGTGTAAGAGAAAGTTTTCTCAGGCTGAAACAGTGTAAGAGAAAGTTTTCTCAGGCTGAAACAGTGTAAGAGAAAGTTTTCTCAGGCTGAAACAGTGTAAGAGAAAGTTTTCTCAGGTTGAAACAGTGTAAGAGAAAGTTTTCTCAGGCTGAAACAGTGTAAGAGAAAGTTTTCTCAGGCTGAAACGGTGTAAGAGAAAGTTTTCTCAGGTTGAAACAGTGTAAGAGAAGTTTTCTCAGGTTGAAACAGTGTAAGAGAAAGTTTTCTCAGGTTGAAACAGTGTAAGAGAAAGTTTTCTCAGGCTGAAACAGTGTAAGAGAAAGTTTTTCCATGTTGAAACAATCAAAGAGAAAGTTCTTTCAGGATAAAGCGATGGAAGAGAAAGTTTTCAACATGTTAAAAAAAAAAACTTCCAAAGGATAAAAGAGAAAGTTTTCAAAATCTGAAAACGAAAGCAATCAACCTCTGAAAAGTGAAAGTTTGTAACTACCGCAGATTAATTTTTCTTTCAGAGGCACAAAGTTGTTTACTATTGGAAATTAAAAAAATATTTTAACTGAAAAAACTTCTGAGATATTGGAAAACAAAAATAAATCAACGATCCATTTTTTATCTTGTGAAAAAAAGATAAATTTTTGATCAATCAAAAAAAAAATACATTTTTGATCCTTCGAAAAAAAAGATATATTTTTGATCCTTCCAACAAATATATATATTTTATCCTTAAAAAAAATACATTTTTGATCCTTCAAAAAAAAAAGATATATTTTTGATCCTTCAAAAAAAAGATATATTTTTGATCCTTCAAAAAAATAAATTTTTGATCCTTCCAAAAAAAGATACATTTTTTATCCTTCAAGAAAAGATACTTTTCTGGTCTTGAAACCCAAAAAAAATCAATGCTACATTTCTGATCCTCCGAGAAAAAACATTATTGATCCTTCGACTAAAAAAACATTGTATTTAAAACTAAAAAAGATATCTTGTTTATTTTCTTGTTCTTTATAACACTGGATACATCTACCCATGTTCTTTATAACACTGGATACATCTACCCATGTTCTTTATAACACTGGATACACCTGCCCATGTTCTTTATAACACTGGATACACCTACCCATGTTCTTTATAACACTGGATACACCTACCCATGTTCTTTATAACACTGGATACACCTACCCATGTTCTTTATAACACTGGATACACCTACCCATGTTCTTTATAACACTGGATACACCTACCCATGTTCTTTATAACACTGGACACCTACCCATATTTTTATAACACTGGATACACCTACCCATATTCTTTATAACACTGGATACACCTACCCATATTTTTTATAACACTGGATACACCTACCCATATTCTTTATAACACTAGATACACCTACCCATGTTCTTTATAACACTGGATACACTACCCATGTTCTTTATAAAAACTGGATACATCTATCCATGTTCTCTATAACACTGGATACATCTACCCATGTTCTTTATAACACTGGATACATCTATCCATGTTCTCTATAACAGTGGATACACCTACCCATGTTCTTCATAACACTGGATACATCTACCCATGTTCTTTATAACACTGGATACATCTACCCATGTTCTTTTATAACAGTGGATACACCTACCCATGTTCTTTATAACACTAGATACACCTACCCATGTTCTTTATAACACTGGATACATCTACCCATGTTCTTTATAACACTGGATACACCTACCCATGTTCTTTATAACACTAGATACACCTACCCATGTTCTTTATAACACTGGATACATCTACCCATGTTCTTCATAACACTGGATACATCTACCCATGTTCTTTATAACACTAGATACACCTACCCATGTTCTTTATAACACTGGATACATCTACCCATGTTCATTATAACACTGGATACATCTACCCATGTTCTTTATAACACTGGATACATCTACCCATTTTCTTTATAACACTGGATACATCTACCCATGTTCTTTATAACACTGGATACATCTACCCATGTTCTTTATAACACTGGATACATCTACCCATGTTCTTTATAACACTGGATACACCTACCCATGTTCTTTATAACACTGGATACACCTACCCATGTTCTTTATAACAGTGGATACACCTATCCATGTTCTTTATAACAGTGGATACACCTACCCATGTTCTTTATAACATTGGATACATCTACCCATGTCTTTATAACAGTGGATACACCTACCCATGTTCTTTATAACAGTGGATGCACCTACCCATGTTCTTTATAACACTGGATACACCTACCCATGTTCTTTATAACAGTGGATACACCTACCCATGTTCTTCATAACACTGGATACATCTACCCATGTTCTTTATAACACTGGATACACCTACCCATGTTCTTTATAACAGTGGATGCACCTACCCATGTTCTTTATAACAGTGGATGCACCTACCCATGTTCTTTATAACACTGGATACACCTACCCATGTTCTTTATAACAGTAGATACACCTACCCAGGTTCATTATAACACTGGATACACCTACCCAGGTTCATTATAACACTGGATACACCTACCCATGTTCTTTATAACAGTGGATACACCTACCCATGTTCTTTATAACACTGGATACACCTACCCATGTTCTTTATAACAGTGGATACACCTACCCATGTTCTTCATAACACTGGATACATCTACCCATGTTCTTTATAACACTGGATACACCTACCCATGTTCTTTATAACAGTGGATGCACCTACCCATGTTCTTTATAACAGTGGATGCACCTACCCATGTTCTTTATAACACTGGATACACCTACCCATGTTCTTTATAACAGTAGATACACCTACCCAGGTTCATTATAACACTGGATACACCTACCCAGGTTCATTATAACACTGGATACACCTACCCATGTTCTTTATAACAGTGGATACACCTACCCATGTTCTTTATAACAGTGGATACACCTACCCATGTTCTTTACAACAGTGGATACACCTCCCCATGTTCTTTAAAACAGTGGATACACCTACCCATGTTCTTTAAAACAGTGGATACAGCCATGTTCTATATAAGAACATTAGAGTGAAGCAGCCACGTTCCAGTCATTTTCTTGCCTCTGGTGATGAAGATAAGCGAGGTGTGGGATCCCTACTTGTAAATCACTTAAAATGGCCAAGTTTCTAACCTGTATTTATGTATCAAATTCCCAGAGGAATGAAATTACAGTGACTTCGTGACCCGTGTGTGTGTGTGTGTGTGTGTGTGTGTGTGTGTGTGTGTGTGTGTGTGTGTGTGTGTGTGTGTGTGTGTGTGTGTGTGTGAGGGAGAGAGAGTAAAAGCGTTCGTGTGTGTATATAAGTGTATGAGCATGTGGAGGGGGAAAGGGGTTTCGGAGGAAATATTGATGTTGGTGGGTTTAGTAGTGTAAATGACAGTGATAGTGGTGGTGGTGGTGGTGGTGGTTGTTAAGGATGTGTTGGGCTGTGACTGGGGGTAAGGAAATGTGTTTGATTACTTTTTTTGAAGGGGTGGTGGTGGTTACGATGGAGTTGTGGTAATGGTGGTGGGGGGTGGTGGTGGTGGGGGTGGTGGTGGTGGTGGTGGTGGTGGTGGTGGTGGGGGTTTAATGATGGTGGTGATGGTGGTGGGATTAAATCAAGAATAATGATGCTGGTGGTTATTGTGGCAAAGATAGTGATAATGGTGATGACTGTAGTAAAGGTGGTAATGACTGGTAGGATGATGCTGGTAATGAGGGTTGTAAGGTAGAAGTAACGGTAATTGTGGTAGGGATTCATACCACTAAGAATATGGGTAATATACAAGAATAATCTACAATTAACAATATTCAGGTCGAGGATCTCTTCAGGCGAAGAAAAACAGCTTTTCGCATAATTATTTAAATTGTTTAAGTTCTTTAAATTATCTATAACTCTGTTTAGATATAATTCACTGAGTTTTTACAAAAAATGTGACAAAATGGTTACATATTTGTGACCGAGACAGAGAGACAAAGATAAAAAGACAGAAATACAGAGACAGAGAGAGACAGAACCAGGAGTCTCTTTCCCCAAAGCTCGAAAATGTTAAGAATTCCAATATTGCAAGATGCATTTCGATGCATGCCAGGGAATCGGAAAATATTGGAGGAGGAGGCGGAGGAGGAGGAAGCAGAGGAGGAGAAGGAGGAAGAGGGAGAAGGTGGAGGTGCAGGAGGAGATAGTAGTTGTTAATGCAAATATCTAATCATAAGACAAAAATAGATACTATGTAAGTTGTGTATTGCTCCACTTTTCTATATGATAATTACATTGTGGGAACACCAGCAGTGTGTTGCTATACTACTCTATACAATTATACAGTTGGTGCAAAACCTAGCTATATTTTCCTATCACATAACTCACATCTCATCACACAGGATGTGTTTCGTAGCTTCAGTACTGAAATCTCTCGGCCTGATTTGGGAGACTTCAAAAGGGCGAAGAGAAGGGCCTCCTGGCAGCACGCAATCCAATGTACGAACCCCAGCCTGGCTGATCGGGCACTGACTTTAGGTATCTTTAGTTATCTCTTGAAGACAGCCAGAGGTTTATTGGTAACTCCCCTTATGCATTGTGGTTGGCTTTTGAACAGTGTTGGGCTCTGGACATTTATTGTGTTTTCTCTCAGAGTACTCATAGCACCCCTGCTTTTCATTAGGGGTTTATTGCACTTTCTGTCTAATCTTTTGTTTTTACAGGGAGTGATTTCAGATTTGGAACCAGTCCCTCTAGGGCTTTCCAGATGTAGATTATGAGGTTTCTTTCTTGCCTGCTCTTCAAGGAGTACAGGACAAGGGATTTCAAACATTCTCAGCAGAAAGGGGGATTTCATATGGTATCACATCTGTCAGACATACTTGTGGTTAATATTAAATCCAGTTTTGTGGGCTCATCTCCTTTCTCTCTCGATGTGTCCTTGACATGCTGTCAGAAAATTTTCCTTAACCTCCATCAACGTAGCCCTCCACGTTTTCCACAACCCCTCCCCCATGTGGGTCCCATTTTCCTGATCTATTTCTTTGTGACTGAAATCACCCGTGAGTAATAGCTAAGGTGTAGCTCTGGGAGCTCTTTTTACCTCCGCTATGGTGCCAGTCACTAGTCTGTTGCCTTTATTTTCCTGAGTTGTACATCATTGCTACTACTTTGGGTCCCCCGGTCTTGACTGAGCTATATACTTACTTGACTCATTGTGTGTGTGTGTGTGTGTGTGTGTGTGTGTGTGTGTGTGTGTGTGTACTCACCTAGTTGTACTCACCTAGTTGAGGTTGCGGGGGTCGAGTCCGAGCTCCTGGCCCCGCCTCTTCACTGATCGCTACTAGGTCACTCTCCCTGAGCCGTGAGCTTTATCGTACCTCTGCTTAAAGCTATGTATGGATCCTGCCTCCACTACATTCGTTTCCCCAAACTATTCCACTTACTGACTACTCTGTGGCTGAAGAAATACTTCCTAACATCCTGTGATTCATCTGTGTCTTTAGCTTCCAACTTTTGTCCCCTTGTAACTGTTTTCCAATCTCTGGAACATCCTGTTTTTGTCCACCTTGTCAATTCCTCTCAGTATTTTGTATGTCGTTTCAGTCCCCCCTATCTCTCCTGTCCTCCATTTGTCGTCAGGTTGATTTCCCTTAACCTCTCCTCGTGGGGACATACCTCTTAGCTCTGGGACTGGGTTCTTGTTGCAAACCTTTGCACTTTCTTAGTTTCTTTACGTGCTTGGCTAGGTGTGGGTTCCAAACTGGTGCCGCATACTCCAATATGGGCCAAACGTATACGGTGTACAGGGTCCTGAACGATTCCTTATTAAGATGTCGGATGCTGTTCTGAGGTTTGCTAGGCGCCCATATGCTGCAGCAGTTATTTGGTTGATGTGCGCTTCAGGAGATGTGCTGGTGTTATACTCACCCCAAGATTTTTTTTCCTTGAGTGGGGTTTTTTGTAGCTCTGACCCCCTAGACTGTACTCCGTCTGCGGCCTTCTTTGCCCTTCCCCAATCTTCATGACTTTGCACTTGGTGGGATTGAACTCCGGAGCCAATTGCTGGACCAGTTCTGCAGCCTGTCCAGACCCCTTTGTAGTTCTGCCTGGTCTTCGATCGAGTGTATTTTCTCATCAACTTCACGTCATCTGCAAACGGGGACACCTCAGAGTCTATTCCTTCCGTCATGTCGTTCACAAATACCAGAAACAGCACTGGTCCTAGGACTGACCCCTGCGGGACCCGCTGGTCACAGGTGCCCACTCTGACACCTCGCCACGTCCATGACTCGCTGCTGTTTTCCCTGAAAGTATTCCCTGATCCATTGTAGTGCCTTCCCTGTTATCCCTGCTTGGTCCTCCAGTTTTTGCACCAATCTCTTGTGTGGAACTGTGTCAAACCCCTTTTCTTGCAGCCCAAAGAAAATGCAATCCACCCACCCCTCTCTCTCTTGTCTTACTGCTGTCACCATGTCATGGGAACTCCAGTAGGTTTGTGACACAGGATTTCCCGTCCCTGAAACCATGCTGGCTGCTGTTGATGAGATCATTCCTTTCTAGGTGTTCCACCACTCTTCTCCTGATAATCTTCTCCATGATTTTGCATACTATACATGTCAGTGACACTGGTCTGTTTTTATGCTTCATGTCTTTTCTCCTTTTTTAAGATTGGGACTACATTTGCTGTCTTCCATGCCTCAGGCAATCTCCCTGTTTCGATAGATGTATGAATATTGTTGTTAGGGGTACACATAGCGCCTCTGCTCCCTCTCTCAATACCCATGGGGAGATGTTATCTGGCCCCTTTGCCTTTGAGGTTCTAGCTCACTCAGAAGCCTCTTCACTTCTTCCTCGGTTGTGTGAACTGTGTCCAGAAACTTGGTGGTGTGCCCCACCTCTCCGTCTTTCTGGAGTCCCTTTTGTCTCCTCTGTGAACACTTCTTTGAATCTCTTGTTGAGTTCTTCACATACTTCCCGGTCATTTCCTGTTGTCTCTCCTCCTTCCTTCCTTAGCCTGATTACCTGGTCCTTGACTGTTGTTTTCCTCCTGATGTGGCTGTACAACAGTTTCGGGGTCAGATTTGGCTTTCGCTGCTAGGGTCATTTTCATATTGTCTTTGGGCCTCCCTTCTTATCTGTGCATATTCATTTCTGGCTCTACGACTGTTTCCTATTCTCCTGGGTCCTTTGCCTTCTATATTTCTTCCATTCCCTAGCACACTTGGTTTTTGCCTCCCTGCCCCTTTTGGGGTAAACCATGGGCTCATCCGGGCTTTTTCATTACTCTTTTTACCCTTGGGTACAAACCTCTCCTCAGCCCCCTTTGCATTTTATTGCTACATATTCCATCATCTCATTACGGGTTTTCCCCTGCCAGTTCTCTGTCCCACTGAACCCGTTCAGGTAGTTCCTCATTCCCGTGTAGTCCCCCTTTTTTGTAGTTTGGCTTCATTCGTCCCGGCCTTCCTGCTTCTCCTCCACTTGTAGCTCTACTGTTTTATTCGAAGCTTTCAACCACATGGTCCCCTGGCCCCAAGGGGGCTTTCATATGTGATGTCCTCGATATCTGCACTACTGAAGGTGAATTTCTAAGTCCAGCCTTGCTGGTTCATCCTTCCTCTCTCTCTTGTAGTGTCCCTTACGTGTTGGTACATGAAGTTCTCCAGTACCACCTCCATCACTTAGCCCTCCCAAATATCTTGCCCCCATGTGGGTCCAAGTTCTCCCAATCTATCTCCTTGTGGTTATGTCACCCATGATCAGGAGCTTTGCCCTGCATGCATGAGTCTTCTGGCCACTCTAGCCCGGTTTTCAACCATCGCTCTATTGCTCTCGTCGTACTCTTGCCTTGGCCTCCTGCTGTTCTGTGGTGGGTTATAAAATCACTGCTATTACCACCTTTGGGGCCTCCAGAGTGAAGTGTTCCCACTATGTAATCACTTTTTCTCCGCTATCTTCTCTCTCCAGCTCATCAAAATCCAGCGATTTTTGATCAGCAACGCCACTCCTCCACCCCCCCTGTTCCCTCTGTCTTTCCTCAGGATTTGGTATCCCGTTGGAAAGATGGCATCTGTTATCATACCCGTAAGCTTGGTTTCTGTGAGAGCTATGGGTGTCCCGGTTTATGCTTCTTTGACTCTTTCTTGCCCCTCCTCCCACTTATTTGTTATTCCATCAGCGTTTGTGTACCATACCCTTTAGTTTCCTTTCCAACACTGTGGTTTGGGGGGCCTGTGAGGGTGGGAGACCCGGTGGCATACTGTGGGGTTTATAGCTTGGGTGTTGGGTGGAGGCTGTGGGTATGGATTGTAGGGTGTGTTGGGATGGGTGTGATAGGTTGTGTGGTTCTGAGAGTAGTTGTGTGTGTGCTTGCCCTTGCTTTTTCTGTCCTGCTCTGATGACCTCTGCTGGTTCCCTCCTTGTCTCTTTTCCTAGCTCCTTTCGCTTTTTTGTCCTCTCCCTCAGCTGCTGTCGTTCTGATTTTGTTCTGTCTCTGTCTAGGAACACCCCCTTGTACTCTTCCCAGTATTTCAATCGTGGTTTCTCTTGGAGGATCCTGTTCCGCACTGTTTCCGTCCTGAGAATCAGCCTTGTTGGTCGGTTTCTCACCTTCGAGTACCCCCCTATTCTCTGAAAATTTACAATCTGTCCCTCTCTTCACCTATTTCTGTTATGATTTTCTCAATCTCCTTCCTTTCTTCCTGCTTCCTTTCAGTGTGTGTCCTTTCCTCTCTCTCCTGAAGCCATGGATAAAACACTGATTTTGCCCTTTCTTCCTCGCATTGCCCCACCCTCTGTGGCTTGGATCCTGCCCGTGGGGTGGTCAGTTTCCCCTTGATTTTTCCAGTGGCTCTTGATAGCCTTGTTGTGCCTCAGCATTCGACCTATCACCCTCTCTATCTGCAACCGAGTTGATCTTCCCTTTCACTCCTTGGTCCTCCTTGGCAGATTGATGTGGCCTTAGCAAATTCATAATTCCTTCCTTCTGTTCAGCCTCGCAGCTTCATATGCTGTGTCTTCTCTGGTCACTGCCCTGTAACTCGCTCCAGCCTATTTATCTCAACTTCTAGGACCCTTATCTTGGCTACTGCAGTTTCGACTTGTGCTCCCAATTCTTTGTCTCCTTCTCCAACCCACTTTCCAATTTCACAGAGAGCTCTTTCTCCATTTTTTCAGAAAGCTCTCCTAATTTTTTTCTCCCACTCTTGTTCCATCCTTTTCCCCTGCTCCTCCATCCACTCCCCCTACCCGAACCATTCTCATCTGATCCTTGGGTCCTGCGAGTCCCACCATTTTTTTTTTTTTTTTTTTTTTTTTTTTTTTTTTTTTTTTTTTTAAGAGTAGGAGAGGGGAGAGTTAGAAGGGAAAAAAGGGGACGAGAGAGAGCAAAGAGAGAGAGAGAGCAAGAGGGGAGAGAGAGCAAGAGAAAGAGAGAGCAGGAGAGAGAGAGAGAAGAGAGAGGGGCAAGAGAGAGAGAGAGAGCAAGAGAGAGAAAAAAGAGAGAGAGAGAGAGCAAGAGAGAGAGCAAGAGAGAGAGAGAGAGCAAGAGAGAGAGCAAGAGAGAGAGAGAGCAAGAGGGAGAGATAGCAAGAGAGAGAGAGAGCAAGAGAGCGAGCAAGAGAGAGAGAGAGCAAGAGAGAGAGAGCAAGAGAGAGAGCAAGAGAGGAGAGCAAAGAGGGAGAGAGAGCAAGAGAGAGAGAGTGTGTGTGTGTGTGTGTGTGTGTGTGTGGGGTGTGTGTGTGTGTGTGTGTATGTGTGTGTGTGTGTGTGTGTGAGAGTCTAAACATTCAGTATTTTAACATATAAACTATTCACTCGAAATATTATTTTACACTTATATAAATTATTAAAATGTGACTAATTCACTGTACATCAAAATACACTTATGCAAATTAGTTATTTATCCAAATTTTACATATATGAAAACTAAATATCATTTTGATTCAAATATCAAACACATATTACCTGAATGTTTGTGTATAGTACAGGCAACACGGGATTTATATACCATGAATTGTATATTTTTCATGTATATATATGGCACTTTTTTTTAATACCAACAATATCCCTAAAGGTTGATGTCCCTGGTGAACTAGTGTGCAGCATGCCTTGGGGTGAATAGTGACATGCGATGTCCTCTGGTGAAAATGACATGCAGCATTCCTCTGGTAAAATAGTGACAGCAGCATGTCCTCGGTGAATAGTGACATGCAGCATGCCCTCGGGTGAACTGTGACATGCGCTGCCTCTGGTTTAAAATGTGACATGCAGCATGTCCTTGGTGAAACACGTGACATCTGTGTCCCCTGGTGAAAATACATGCTGCATGTCACCGGGTGAACAAGTGACATGCGCATGTCACCTGGTGAACAATGACATGCTGCATGTCACCGGGGGTGAAAAAGTGACATGCTGCATGTCCCCTGGTAAAAACAAGTAAAATGCCAGTCACTGGGAACAAGGGACATGCAGCAGTCCTCGGGTAACAAGTGACATGCAGCATGTCCCCTGGTGAAAATGACATGCCATGCCCTTGGTGAACAAGTGACATGCAGCATGCCCCTGGTAAAACTAGTGACTGCGCACCCCCGGGTGAACTAGTGAATCAGCAGTACCTGGTGAAAAAGTGACATGCAGCATTTCCCCTGGTAACAAGTGACATGCACATGTCCTCTGGTAAATTAGTGACATGCAGCTCCCCTTGGTGAAAAAGTGAATGCAGCTGCCCTTTGGTAAACAAGTGACATGCAGCTGTCTTCTGGTGAACAAGTGACTGCAGCATGTTCTCTGGTGAAAAGTGCAGCGCATGTCCTCGGGTAAAGAAGTGACGAGCATGTCCCCTGGGAAAAAGTGACATGCAGATGTCCTCTGGGGAATAATTGGGACATGCACTGTCACCTGGTGAACAATGACAGGCAGCATGTCCTCTGGGGGAACAAGTCAGCAGGTTTTTGGGTAAACAAGTGACATGCGCATGTTACCTGGTAAAAATTTTGACTCAGCATGTCCCCCTGGCGACAAGTGAATGCAGCATGTAAACCGGTGAACAAGGGGAAAAATGCAGCATGTCCTTGATGAACAAGTGACATGCAGCATGTCACCTGGTGAACAAGTGACAGCAGCAGTCATTTTTTGGAACAAGTGACATGCACTATGTCATCTGGTGGACAAGGACTCAGCATGTCCTCGGGTGAACAAGTGACTGCAGCATGCCTCTGGTGAACAAGTGACATGCAGCATGTCACTGGTGAAAAAAAGGGACATGCGCATGCCCTCGGTGAACAAGTGAATGCAGCATTCCTCTGTGAACAATGACATGAGTGTCACCTGGTGAACAATTGACATGCAGCATGATCTGGTAAACAAGTGACATGCACTATGTCATTGGTGGACAAGTGACAGCAGCATGTCCTCGGTGAACAAGTGACTGCAGCAGTCCTCTGGGAACAAGTGCTGCAGCAGTCATCGGGTAAACAAGTGACATGCGCAGTCACGGGTGAAAAAGTGACATGAGATGCCCTCTGGGAAAAGTGCATGCGGCTTAATGTTCTTTGTGTATTTTTTCCCTCATACTCCAACCCTCCATTCCTTTTTTTCCCTTTTCCCTTTTTTCCCATATTCTACCCTGTCTATCCCTCGCCGTGTCCCACACCCGCGGCCGGATGGCAGCGCACCAAACCCCGTACCCCCGGTCCCCTGGTTCGAACCCCAAACAGGGTGGAAACGTTGGGGATGTTCTTTACACCTGCTGGGTGTCAGTCGACTGTTGTAGGCCTAGCAAAAAGGGGGATAGTATACCCTTTGACAGGGCGGGGCTTGGAAATGAGCCGAGGGGGCAAACGCTCCTAGCCTGTAAAACTGACCTGTGTAAAGGAAGTCACAAGGTCAAGAACGATGATGAACTGAGTTGTAATAGCAGCAGCTCCTGAAAGACCTGCCGTTATGTCACCTGTACGTGGCGTTAACCATGACTATGACAAAGACTCTAAAACGGTGCAGATCAGGTGAGAATTTACCTGCAGACAACTCATACCGACTGTGTTGACACCAGGTCGCTAGCCCTGTGCCAGTAGAACCTGGTGACCAGTGCTTCCCCAGCCACTCCATGGACCTGGCCAGCCCTTATCCATCAAACTGTCGAGCTCAGCTGACCTGGGTCTGGGCTTGGCAGATGAGATGGCCGCAGCTTCAGTCGTGCAACAGCTGGACTTGCATGTGAAGCTGCTGCTGCAGAAAAAGTATTTAAGGCTTCACCTTCATCAACATGAGGAAAACTGTGTGGCATATGTCGGTAGGGTTGTTAGTGATAAGAAAATGACATTTAGGTGATGAAAGTGTCGATGGTGATGGTACTGTAGTGACAGTGTTAAGTGTAGTGGTATCAATGATGGTGAAGTTAGTGGCTGAGAGACGGGTCCAGTGGTGATACCAGCCGCCATACATTCACAAAAAAGAGCACATATCTCTTAATAAAAAAGATTTCCAAATGACCTAAGTAGTCTCCCAAGACTTCTATAATGGAACAAAACTTTCGACTTGACACTTAAGTGAAAACTTCACTTGCAATACTGCAGTCCTTAAAAAAAATAATTCGTTTTCTTCATAAAGTAACCACTGAATCCACTGATGTGTCTCCAAGAGTGCAGAGTACCTGCAAGATCCCCACCCCCTAAATTACCCTCACTAGTTATATACAATCTCAAATGTCTTATCTCTTGTATTCTCTATATTAAAAAACCGCTTCTCCATCAAGTTCTTACATTTAAGATTAAGGAACTTCAATACCATGACGCCAGGACTTGGGAACTCTATTCAACAAATTTGACTTGTATAATATTGCCTTCCATTTTATGCTCAGCCAGAACCTAGTATTACACTTTAGTAATCGTAATGATAAGCAACTTTTGCCGCTCATAATTAGTCATGATTTACAGATTGTGGGCCAACACAAATAATGAAGGCATTCTCCATTTCTGTCTTGGTTTTAACAGTCCTTTATTAGCTGTGAGTCTTCCATAGTAATATTATATATGAGTATCATCAGACCACACTATCCTCCCTGGTGGGAGGATAGTGACTAGCATCATGTTACGGACTGGTACAATTCTTATAAATATTGGGCAATGATTTGTAATATTCAAAATTATTTAGAAGCACCTGGAAAGCCTATCAGATGCACCTATACTTGAGACTCGACTACAATAATAATCATACATACAGTAACAGTTCAAAACTAAAAGCACTGAAACGCAAAGCTGGCCTAGGCTCAAGAAATAATCGCACCCCTGATATGCTGAAGATATTCCAAACTGACCTCGCTGCTACCAGGAAGCGCATGACAAAGCTTCGACAATCCAAATGGGACAAGTTTGACAATGATGTCTATGCCCAGATCCCACTTAGCATTAAATAGAGGGATGTAAACAAGATTAAAGTTAACAAGACTGGGAAGGTCTCACACCATCATCCTCTAAACGCAGCGAATGAGTTGGTCAGTTCTTGGGCTGCCACATCTAGCTATAACAACTGACCCATTACCACACAGACTGAATTAAATGCTAAATAAGATACCAGAAAAAAGACTCACTTCGTATTATGCTCAACAAGGAAGAGGGTTGCAATATTTTTTTAACTGAATTTAAAGTCGACGCTGCACTACCTAAATGTAAATCCGCTTTCTGTGGAAGATGGTATCGCTTACAACATACTCGGATTTTTGTCAGGAACCAGTAAATCCTTTATTTCAGTTATGCAAATGGAGAGCTCCCTAAATCAAGGAACAACAGTCGCATCAGTCGTGTTCCAAATACCAATCAATAATATGCAATGCACCCAATATCTTACTAACTACATGGTGTAAAATATTAAAGATAGTCCTAAATCGTTTCATGCATAGAATCAAACAATCTCTGTGGCATAAGCTACACAGTTTCATGTAAGCTAGTCTTTATCATTAAATAACCAACTTCCTCACCATGCACACTGAGATAAGAACCTCACAAGACGTTCGCAGGCAAATTTATGCGATATTTTAATTATGCATGTAATTCTCGACGCAGCTCACAGGATCTATTTACGTTTCTGCTCTACTATATAGGCAGATGAAGATATTTCCAATCTGAGGTCCCTATATGTAGACTAGTAGCTAAACTCTGTGGCCAGTGAAAAAAAATGAGATCACTTAAAGTTGTGGCAGGATTTCGCGCAGATATGGTGTTAATGTGAGAATAATGAAAATTATGTATTTTGCTTAAATCAAATAGTAGTAGATTATGGTGCACCCTTACTTGTTCTGATGGGGATCATCCTAGGATGTATGTACTACTAAAATGGAAAGAAGCTGGTATCTCAGGCATCAGAGATCGAGTCACTGAAAGAAATACCCTCACTGGGGTTAAAATGCTCAAGCAAACCCATCCAAAGTCTTGCATAGAAGCCCTCCAAAGTTTCTTCACTATTGATGAGCACTTCTCTAAAAGGATCATTAAGACTGGAAATGACTTTCTATCGCTATTGTCTTGGCTGTGATAAAACAACAGCGGCACTTCCCTGCAACATGGGAAATTATTTCTTTCGCAGTTCCTTACGTCACCAAAGAATCTCATTAGTTCACAATCAATCAATCAATCAAAGTTCATTCTCTATAAGGATTACAATGCGGGGTTTACAGATTTTGGTTATTGTGTGGTTTACATGTAACAAAATATTAATTACAGAGGGGGCCACTAGAACACCTAGCATGGCTAGGCATTTCGGGCAAACTTAGATTAATTCTTAACCCTAAATTATTACAAATTGTGGAGTAAGTTGACTAAATACTAAGTGACTAAATACTAGTTTGTGAGTTTACAATGTGAATGCTTTTGTTTTGGCACAATACATAGTTTTTATATTGGAGTATCACAGACACACTTATGACTAGTTAGGAATCATTATTTTAAGATTAAGATACGTATTTCTGTGCTTATAGTCAAATGGGTGAGTGAGTGAGTGTAAGTGTGAACCACCAGGTGGTTTTTATGTAGTTAGTTGACGGGGTGTATCAGGGAGATAAGATGTTTTCTAACGGTAGTTTTGAAGGTGATGAATGTGTCTGCAGTTCTAGAGTTTTCAGGTAGGGTGTTCCAGATTTTAGGGCCTTTGACATACACTGAATTTTTGTAAAGGTTTAGTCGGACACGGGGAATGTCGAAGAGATGTTTGTGTCTGGTGTTATGCCTGTGGGTCCTGTCACAACTATCAAGAAAGCATTTTAGGTCAAGGTTAATATTGGAATTTAAGGTCCTGTATATGTAGATTGCACAGTAGTAAGTGTGGATGTTCTGAACAGGGAGTAAGTTTAGATCTATGAAGAGTGGGGGGGGGGTTGCCAGGGATGGGATTTAGTGATTATTCTTACTGTGGCTTTTTGTTGAGTTATTATTGGCTTTAGGTGTGTTGCTGCAGTTGATCCCCAAGCACAAATAGCACAGGTGAGGTATGGATAAATGAGTGAATGGTATAGTGTGAGAAGGGCATTTTGCGGCACGTAGTATCGTATCTTGGAGAGGATCCCAACTGTTTTGGATACTTTTTTTGTTATGTGTTGGATATGGGTGCTGAAATTCAGGTTGTTGTCGAGGTATAGGCCTAGGAATTTGCCCTCATTATGTGTGACAATTAGAGTGTTGTCGATCTTAATGTTAAGTTGTGCAGCACCTGCTCTGCCACCAAACATAATATAGTAAGTTTTGTCAGTGTTAAGTGTAAGTTTATTGGCTGTCATCCAAGCCCTTGACGTGAATTAGGACCTTGTCTGTCTTAGTCAACAAAAAATGTAGATTAATTTGTTCTAGGCAGAGTTGGTAGAGGTTATTTAGATTCAATGATACCTGGTCAGTAAATACGTGCAGTAATCTTGTCAGCATAGTTGCTGATCCCTGTATTCCCTGTATTATATAGCATAGCATATTAGTATCATCCATGTGCTTTAGATACGAGATCCCTTGCAGGCCTGTGGCTTTGTGTGACGTCACGGGATGCACATGTGTAGGCTCATACCTCTGCCCCGCTCTCACTAGGCGGCAGACCATCCAGACTAGAACACGGCAAGGCTGGGCTCCCTTCCACATCATCACAGTCTGACAATATATATTTTACCATCCAACAAGTGTGTCTACCTTCAACCCTCGATATCTCCATTTAAGAACCCTTACGATAATCTTTGACTGACTCACTCACTCAAGCTTTCTCTCTCGTGACTTCAAAGAGAGATTAATTACATTTTTATGCTAACTCTGATCAAACAGATATTACAGCTCTGAGCGAAATATACATGTAGACAACCACAGCCAATCACCAACCTCCATCCCATCAGTTAAATGTAGTACATCTGAAAAAGAATGGAGGAGTCTTTCAATATATGAGAGGGGAAACATGGCGAGTTAATGAATTACATATGTCCAGCACTTAGGCATCTTTATTAGCAGACGTTTCAACAACCAGTGATTATCAGTATAATACAGGGACATAAACGGAAAGCAGTAGAAAATGAGGTCATCAGTCCCTCAGTCTTGTAGAAATATATACTTAAAACAGTAGAACATGAGGTTATCAGTCCCTCAGTCTTCCAGAAACTTATATAGAAGACAGCAGAAGACGAGGTTATCAGTCCCTCAGCCTAGGAGGAGGTGTTCACTGGATCTGTGTCCCTAAATTATATTGATAAAGCCACTGAAATTCGTTATAATGATAATCAGATTAAATTCGAAATCTACAGACTACCTTAACAGAGCCAGAGTGAAGTGAATAGTAAATTTGTCAAAATAACTGGTTATCCAAAGATGTCGAGGCAGCTGCCATAACCCTTAAAAACATCTCTAGCAACATTTTGTGTGGCTGACGCCACACAAAATAATATGTTGCGTCAACTCAAAGGTTCAAATTTATATAGGTTAGAGGGTGGCATTACAGGCTAAACAGAGGGTGATGTCACAGATTAAACAGAGGGTGAGGTCACAGGTTAAACAGAGGGTGAGGTCACAGGTTAAACAGAGTGTGGAGGTCACAGGTTAAACAGAGGGTGAGGTCACAGGTTAAACAGAGTGTGGAGGTCACAGGTTAAACTGAGGTGAGGTCACAGGTTAAACAGAGTGTGGAGGTCACAGGTTAAACAGTGTGGAGGTCACGATAGGGTGTATCAGTAACACAGGACATCTGCTCTCAGTATTGCTTTCAGCTCTGTCAACACCTGAAAAATGAACCAACATACCCAGCTGTGGTGGTGGTGAGGAGTGGAGGGTGAGGAAGATGAGGGTGAGGGAGAGGGGGTGAGGAAGAGAGGGGTGAGGAAATAGGCTTGAGGGGGGTGTGAGGATGGCACTGGTGGAGATATATATACAAAGTTTAATGGACAAAGTTGTGTTGGGAACCTTCCCCCCTTCCTCCCCCCCTCCTTACCACCCTTCCTCCTCCCCCTCCTTACCCCTTCCTCCCCCCTTACCCCCTCTCCCTCCTTACCCCCTTCTCCCCCTCCTCCTCCCGTCCTTACCCTTTCCTACCTTCTCTCCTCCTCCTCCTCCCCCTCCTTACCCCCTCGTTCCCCCCATTACCTCATTTCCCACTTTCCTCTTCTCTCTACCTGCTTCATGCCACATGCTTATCCCTGCCTCCAAGAGGCAGGGATAAGCATGTGGGAGAGGAGAGGGGGATACAATCACCGATATGATCACTAATACAATCACTAATAAGAGTTACTGATACAATCCCTAATAAGAGTCACTGATACAATCACTAATACGAGTCACTGATACAATCCCTAATAACACTGATACAATCCCTAATAAGATACAATCACTAATAAGATACGATCTCTAATAAGACACAGTTTCTAATGAGTCATTGATACAATAAATGATACAAACGTAACAATGTGATGATGCACTGATCACTAGTGATTACTTATTATTAATACAGGGCATCATATATACAGTAATAAAAGACTAAAGTTATCAGTGCTGTGATAAAATTATATACACTTGTACAATGTAGAACGATACTTATATATATGATAGATGTACAATGATAATGTGAGCGAGAAATACAATGATGTATTTTGAGGCGTCCTCTCATATATTAAGAGATGTTCTTTCATATATTAAGAGATGTTCTTTCATATATTAAGAGATGCTCTCTCATATATTAAGAGATGTTCTCTCATATATTAAGAGATGTCCTCTCATACATTAAGAGATGTTCTCTCATATATTAAGAGATGTTCTCTCATATATTAAGAGATGTCTCTCATATATTAAGAGGTGTCCTCTCATATATTAAGAGATGTTCCTTTCATATATTAAGAGATGTTCTCTCATATATTAAGATATGTTCTCTCATATATTAAGAGATGTTCTCTCATATATTAAGAGATGTTCTCTCATATATGTAGAGATGTTCTCTCATATATTAACATATGTCCTCTCATATATTAAGAGATGTTCTCTCATATATTAGACGAGTTCCCCCTCATATATTAAGAGATGTCTCTCATATATTAAGAGGTGTCCTCTCATATATTAAGAGATGTTCTTTCATATATTAAGAGATGTTCTCTCATATATTAAGATATGTTCTCTCATATATTAAGAGATGTTCTCTCATATATTAAGAGATGTTCTCTCATATATTTAGAGATGTTCTCTCATATATTAACATATGTCCTCTCATATATTAAGAGATGTTCTCTCATATATTTAGAGATGTTCTCTCATATATTAACAGATGTTCTCTCATATATTAGAGATGTTCTCTATATAATTTAGAGAAGTTTCTCTATATTATTATAACAGACTGTTCTCCTAATATTACAGAGATGTTTCTACTATATTTAGAGAGTTCTCTACATATTAAAGATGTTCTCTCATATGTTAAGAGATGTCTCTCATATATTACGAATGTTTCCTCATTTTAGATGCTTACCTTTGATAAAGCTCTGTATTGGCAATGTATGAAGATAAAAGCCTTACTAAGACAGTTTGCTTTGATAAAGCTGTACAGAGAGCTTGCTAAAGCTGTACAGAGAGCTTGCTAAAGCTGTATAGAGAGCTTGCTAAAGCTGTACAGAGAGCTTGCTAAAGATGTACAGAGAGCTTGCTAAAGCTGTATAGAGAGCCTTAGCTATAAGCTGTAACAGAGAGCTTGCTAAAGCTGTACAGAGAGCTTGCTAAAGCTGTATAGAGAGCTTGCTAAAGCTGTATAGAGAGCTTGCTAAAGCTGTATAGAGAGCTTGCTAAATCTCTACACAGAGCGAAACATTGCCTCAAATAATACTGTATAACAACTTCCGTGTTTTTTTTCTTCAATGCCCTACCTGTCGACATTTTGCCCGGAACAAGAGAAACGTGAGAAGGGGCAGATGGAAGGTGTGTAAATGAAAGGGTGAGTGGAGTAGAGGGAGGGGTGATGGAGAGAGAAGGAGGATGATGGGGAAGGGAGATACTCTGGAGGAGAGTGAGGGAGGGTGGAGGAGATGGAAGAAGGTTGGTAGATAGAGAGGGATGATGGTGGACAAGGAAGAAGATAGTGTGGAGGGAGGGATGATGGAAGAGAGTGAGGGAGTTTACCTGGAGTCGCTTCTGAAGGTCAGCGCCCCCGCGGCCTAGTCAAAGACCAGGCCTCCAGGTTGCTGGCTTGATCGATCAAGCTGTTAGTAACCGCCGCCCGTAGTTCAACCTATGCACCAGAACCCGACTGATCAGGAACTGTTTTGAGGACTCTGTCGAGTTCCCTCTTTAAGACAGTCAGGGGTTTGTTGATAATTCCTCTTATGCAAGAAGTGAGGGTTTTGAAGAGTCGTCAGAGAGAAAGAGATAGATAGATAGATAGACAGATAGATAGATAGATAGATGATAGATAGATAGAGAGACAGAGAGAGGAGAGAGAGGAGAGAGAGAGAGAGAGAGAAGAGAGAGAGAGAGAGAGAAAAATGAAGAGTGGGAATACTGAAGGGGAGTATAGTAATGGGGAACAGGAGGGGGATATCAAGGAGGGAGGGGTGATGAAAAAAGGGGTAAGGGAGGAGGAGGAGGAGGAGGGAAAGAGACAGAATAGGATAAAGGCGATAAGTTCTGGAAGGAGAAGGAGGAAGCGGAAAATCAAGACTACAAGAAGAACACAGAAGATAAAGGAAGAAAGTAAAATAGGAAGGGGTGAGAGAGACTAGGAATAAAAATGAAAGAAGATAGCAGAGAGATGAAAGAAAAATAGGAGAGTGAGAAACAAGATTTAAAAGGGTTATACGTGGTGGTGGTGTGGTGGGCCGTAGGGTTGGTGGTGACTAGTAGTGTTAGTAGTGGTGACACTAGTAGTGTTAGCAGTGATGACACTAGTAGTGTTAGTAGTGATGACACTAGTGGGTGTTAGTAGTGGTGACACTAGTAGTGTTAGTAGTGATGACACTAGTAGTGTTAGTAGTGATGACACTAGTGGGTGTTAGTAGTGGTGACACTAGTAGTGTTAGTAGTGATGGCACTAGTAGTGTTAGTAGTGATGACACTAGTGGGTGTTAGTAGTGGTGACACTAGTAGTGTTAGTAGTGGTGACACTAGCAGTGTTGGTAGTGGTGACACTAGTAGTGTTAGTAGTGATGACACTAGTAGTGTTAGTAGTGGTGACACTAGTAGTGTTAGTAGTGATGGCACTAGTAGTGTTAGTAGTGATGATACCAGTAGTGTTAGTAGTGATGACACTAGTAGTGTTAGTAATGATGACACTAGTAGTTAGTAGTGGTGACACTAGTAGTGTTAGTAGTGGTGACATTAGTAGCATTAGTAGTGGTGATACCAGTAGTGTTAGTAGTGATGACACTAGTAGTGTTAGTAATGATGACACTAGTAGTAGTAGTGGTGACACTAGTAGTGTTAGTAGTGGTGACACTAGTAGTGTTGACACTAGTAGTGCTAGTAATGATGACACTAGTAGTGTTGTAGTGGTGACAAAGTAGTGTTAGTAGTGATGACACTAGTAGTGTTAGTAGTGGTGACACTAGTAGTGTTAGTAGTGATGACACTAGTAGTGTTAGTAGTGGTGACACTAGTAGTGTTAGTAGTGGTGACACTAGTAGTGTTAGTATGTGACACTAGTAGTAGTAGTGGTGACACTAGTAGTGTTAGTAGTGGTGTACATCTAGTTAGTGGTGACACTAGTAGTGTTAGTAGTGTGACACTAGTAGTGTTAGTAGTGATGACACTAGTAGTGTTTAGTAGTGGTGACATAGTAGTTTAGTGGATGACACTAGTAGTGTTAGTAGTGGTTGGACACTAGTAGTGTTAGTAGTGGTGACACTAGTAGTGTTAGTAGTGTGACACTAGTAGTGTTAGTAATAGTGTGAACACTAGTAGTGTTAGTAGTGGTGACACTAGTAGTGTTAGTAGTGGTGACACTAGTAGTGTTAGTAGTGGTGACACTAGTAGTGTTAGTAGTGGTGACACTAGTAGTGTTAGTAGTGATGACACTAGTAGTGTTAGTAGTGGTGACACTTAGTGTTAGTATGTTGACACTGTAGTGTTAGTAGTGGTGACACTAGTAGTGTTAGTAGTGGTGACACTAGTAGTGTTAGTAGTGGTGACACTAGTAGTGCTAGTAGTGATGACACTAGTAGTGTTAGTAGTGATGACACTAGTAGTGTTAGTAATGATGACACTAGTAGTGTTAGTAGTGATGACACTAGTAGTGTTAGTAATGATGACACTAGTAGTGTTAGTAGTGGTGACACTAGTAGTGTTAGTAGTGATGACACTAGTAGTACTAGTAATGATGACACTAGTAGTGTTAGTAATGATGACACTAGTAGTGTTAGTAGTGATGACACTAGTAGTGTTAGTAATGATGACACTAGTAGTGTTAGTAGTGATGACACTAGTAGTGTTAGTAGTGGTGACACTAGTAGTGTTAGTATGATGGACACTAGTAGTATAGTAATGATGACACTAGTAGTGTTAGTAATGATGCACTAGTATGTTAGTATGAGGGACACAGTGTGTTAGTATGTTGACAACTAGTAGTTTATATGGTGACCTAGTATGTTTATGATGACACTAGTAGTAGCTAGTTGATGATATGGTGACAATAGTTATGTGACAGTAGTTAGTTCCAACTTGAGTATAACTATGTGTTAGACATGCTAGTCAATATGCCAACAATGGTTGTCTTGAACATCAGTAGTCAGTGTCTGAGGAGTATTATACACTAGAGTGCAGTGGACCTGGGTTAAGCCCGTGGTATGAGTTTGTTTGCACACTGTAGTATTACGTATGGTGAAGCAGCTGGGACCAGTATGAAGCTCATATACCCTAAGTTGTAGTTGGTTGACTGACTATAGTGTCTAGTTTACCCTTCTGAAGTTACATATCGCTTTATGGGTGCAAGTAGTGTACTTACCAGTAGTGTTGGAGAGCTGGGTCTGCACTAGAGGTAGTGTCGACAATATAAGTTAATTTTTTTAAGAACTATGCTTGCTATATGCCAAAAGACATATATGTTAGTAATGCATGGCCAATATTCGTATTACATAGCTATTTTAGTTATGGAGCAGAACATGTACGTGTTGTGTGACATATATTATTAAATCAATATTTTAATTTGAACATGTATACTTATACATTGCACTATAATTAAATATGACATTGGTTGTTACCACTATATGTTATTTACATAGGTTAGTCTATGGCCACTATGTACTGTTGTACATAGTGTTCAGATAACTTTAGGTATCAAATTCTTCTTTATCAAATGTTTTATACTTATTAACGCTTCAATGTATTACCATGGTCAAATAAACACCTTCTCTTCTTCTCCTGGTATCTCTCTACGCTCACTATACACTGATCTACAGTCCCGGGATCTTATAACTTTGCAGTCTTGTCTTCTTACCTCTCCCTACCACGGTTCACCCCTCTTGTATGTCTTTTTGCATTAGATCTACATTGTATCAGGTGGGATCACTTATCCAGACCTCAAACCCTACAGTCGACCATATCTCTGGTCATGTTAGATCCACATACAAGTTGGGGAAGAGCCTTAGAGCTGAGAGCACGAACAGTGATCGAACGGAGGAGGTGAGCAAACGGAGATAGATTTTAAGAATGAGAGAGAGCAGACGAGGAGAGAGAGACGAAAGGAGTGGAGGAAATTAGCAGGGTCAGAAAAAGAAAAAAAAATAGTAGTAAGAGCAGAGAAAGCTAGGGCTGCAAAATGGTGGTTAGTGGACAAGGAAATCAATTCAAATTCTTAGGACACTAATTCACTTTAATAGTTACGAGGACCTGCAACATCAATAAGTATAGTGTACATGGCACCATCTACGCAAGTCACTTCCTGTACCGGATTACAAGTTGCCTTGAAAGCTGTTAGGACAGAGTCTAAATTCTCAATTAAACAGGAGTATTATGAAACACTTTTTACAGTGAAGATTACTCTCACCTGAGTTGCACCCTCTCTCTGGATGACTCTTCCAACGTCTCTCCAAATCTAAGGTAGGAGAAGTGATGCCTCTTCTATCTCCTACGGACTATCATTTTATTTTACTTAACACATTCAAGGATGACACTGCCAACAGCTACTCCAACTCGACAAACGTCCTGTAAAGTTTGAGAAAGAGAGGCGAGATACTGTTTAATGACTGGACTGATATCGGTGAGAAGTTGCATGCAGGAGTAAGTTATGAGAAAGATGAGAGCAAGGTATCGTCACTGACGAGAGAGACGGTGTGACTGTCAGTTCAGAAGAGCTTAAACTGAGAGAGAGAAGAGAGCGAGAGAGTAGGAGAGGAGAAAGGTGAGGAGATTAGACGGAGGGAGAGAGAAGCAAAGAAGAAGAGGAAGAGAGAAGAGAGTGAGGCGCAAGAGGAGACGAGAGGAAGAGGTGAGAGACAGACAGGATGAGAGAGGAAAACAGAAGAAGGACAGACAGTGACAGAAAGTCAGACAGAGAAAGCAGAGACACATGACCACATCCACACACACACAACACACACACCTACACACACACATCGCTACGCACGCAAACACAACACCACACACACACACACACAAACATCACAACACACTACACAGACGGACAGACAGACAGAGAGACAGACAGACTAAAAGCAAGCAGATTGAGAGGAGAGAGAGAGGATGACTCGAGTTCTGTGAATATATTCGTATCAATCATAAAGCCTCTCATCCCCTGATGAGATCAGCATAGTGAAAGAGTATTTAACAATGCAAGGAATTACGCAAAGAGAGCGAAATATAAAAACACTGATTAGAGACAAGGAACAGAACTTACGAACCTTCTGCGAACAGCGAACCAGTGCTTACCATCTACCCACACATGGGACAATAACTTGATTCAAGTACCAGCTCCTACCCGAACTTTAGACCAGAGAAGATAGATAGATAGTGGTGATAGATAGGAAAGATAGATCAGTGTTTGTGTATATTGTCACTGCTCTTGCGATTCCTGGCATGTTATATCTCAGTAAGGTGATGCATGCAGGGGATGAGAGAAAAAGCTGTAAGCTTCTCCTGAAAGCTGGCTGCCTTGGATTAAACAGTCTAGCGCAAAGCGGACTCCAAGGTATTGTCCAGTGTGGGTAGATTGTAAGCACGCTTACCTATGTCCAAGGTTCGAGTCTCCTTCAGCCAGAGATCAGTGTTTGTGTATATTTCGCCTGTTCTTGCGAATTCCTTGCATATATATATATATATATATATATATATATATATATATATATATATATATATATATATTATGTCGTGCCGAATATGTAAAACTGGTCAATTAGCAAGAACTCATTTAAAATTAAGTCCTTTCTGAAATTTTCTCTTATACGTTTAAAGATATATTTTTTTCATTGATGCTGATTTAAAAATTTATAATTTTGCACCAAAAGAATCTTAGAAAACTTACCTAACCTTATTATATCAAGAACAATTTATTTTAGCCTAACCCAACTAAATATATTTTAGATTTGTTTATAATAATTTAATCCTAAACAAACACAGTGAAATATGTTTTTTTTCGTTAGGTTAAGAATGATTTTAGCGAAATTATTCCATACACAAATTTTCGCTTGTCCTATATGGCAAGATGAGCGTTGCTATTTAAGCCAAGATCGCAAGTTCTGCCTATTCGGCACGACATATATATATATATATATATATTATATATATATATATATATATATATATATATATATATATATACACACACATATGTCGTGCCGAATAGGCAGAACTTGCTATATATATATATATATATATATATATATATATATAATATATATATATATATATATATATATTTGTAGATGAATGGTTCAGAGAACCGACATGTTGATAAATTAGACACATGTGCAACTCTTGGGTATCTTTATTGAGGAAACGTTTCGCCACACTGGCTTCATCAGTCCATACGTAGGAGAAACTTGAAGAACAGAGAAGAATGAGGTAATCAGTCCCTCAACCTTGAGTCGATGTGTTCAGTCCATCAATCTTGAGTAGAATACGGCATATCAGCGGAGAAGCAGCTTATAAACCGTATGGCAGGAGAGGTGCAGCAGTCATAGTCGTGTCACATTTGTTCAATGTGGAAGTAGGTCGTGCCCAAGAATTAGGCAAGCGAAGAATTCCTAAGTATTAAGATCCCAAGAAGTTGCAGTGTCTGACAGATTTGTAGATGAATGGTTCAGAGAACCGACATGTTGATAAATTAGACACATGTGCAACTGCTGCACCTCTCCTGCCTACGTATGGACTGATGAAGCCACTGTGTGGCGAAACGTTTCCTCAATAAAGATACCCAAGAGTTGCACATGTGTCTATTTCAATATATTATATATACTATATATATATAATATATATATTATATATATATATATATATAAACACTGATCTCTGACTGAAGGAGACTCGAACCTACGAACCTTAGGACAAGGTACGCAGTGCTTTACCAATCTACCCACACTGGACAATACCTTGGCGTGTAGCATGCGCTACACGTTTGATCCAAGGCAGCCAGCTTTCAGGAAGAAGGCTTACAGCTTTTCATCTCATCCCCTGCATGCATCAGCCTTACTAGAGATTTGAACAATGCAAGGAATTCGCGAGAGCAGGCGAAATATACACAAACACTGATCTCTGGCTGAAGGAGACTCGAACCTACGAACCTTAGGACAAGGTACACAGTGCTTTACCAATCTACCCACACTGGACAATACCTTAGCGTGTAGCATGCGCTACACGTTTGATCCAAGGCAGCCAGCTTTCAGGAAGAAGGCTTACAGCTTTTCATCTCATCCCCTGCATGCATCAGCCTTACTAGAGATTTGAACAATGCAAGGAATTCGCCTGCTCTCGCGAATTATATATATATATATATATATATATATATTATATATATATATATATATATATATATATATATATATATATATATATATAATATATATATATATAATTATATATAATTATATATATATATATATATATATATATATATATATATATATATATATATATATATATGTATATATATACATATATATATAACTTAACATCCTATTGGAGTGTGAGCAAGGTAACATTTATGAAGGGATCCAGGGACACCGGTTAGCCAGACTTAAATCCTGGAGGTGGAAAGTACACTGCATACACTCTCGAGGGGTGGGGATATTTGCGGTTTTAAACCGTAGTATCGGTGCGCCTCTGGCAAGACAGTGATGGAGTGAGTGATGGTGAAAATGTTCCTTCTTTTTCGGATCACCCTACGAAGAAAGGTTGAGGGAAATCGGCCTGACGACACTGGAGGACAGGAGGGTCAGGGGAGACATGATAACGACATATAAAATACTGCGCGGAATAGACAAGGTGGACAAAGACGGGATGTTCCAGAGATGGGACACATACACAAGAGGTCACAATTGGAAGTTGAAGACTCAGATGAATCAAAGGGATGTTAGGAAGTATTTCTTCAGTCATAGAGTAGTCAGGCCATGGAATAGTCTAGAAAGTGATGTAGTGGAGGCAGGAACCATACATAGTTTTAAGGCGAGGTATGATAAAGCTCATGGGGCAGGGAGAGAGAGGACCTAGTAGCAATCAGCGAAGAGGCGGGGCCAGGAGCTGTGACTCGACCCCTGCAACCACAAATAGGTGAGTACAAATAGGTGAGTACACACACACACACACACACACACACACACACACACACACACACACACACACATACATACATACATACATACACACACACACACACACACACACACACACACACACACACACACACACACACACAGCCAGCTTTGTGGGGTAAGCTTTTTTGTGCACAGACAAGTCTTAACATTGTCTTATAGACTTCCATAATTATAAAATGCAATCTGTTCTTGTGTTCTATAGTTATGTTGCCACGTTAAGGCTGTTATAGACATTTGTACTGCAACTCCTACCACAAAGTTTCATACCTTCAGGTATCCTACCGGTCTTTGGTGTCAGTCACTTTGCACTTTAAATGGTTATCATTATTAGAATTTATCAATCAAATAAGAAATAGAAAGACATATACTGAACGTGATACAGAACAAAAATAATAAAGAGAGAGGGAAAAGGACATAAAAAAGGGAGGAAATTAAGGACAGGGAAAGACAAAGAAGTAGAGACAATAAGATAAATGGACAGATAGACAGACAAAATAATTGGGCCCATTCCCCAGCACCATGCATTGGCCACAGGATTTTTGACCATATATCTCTACCAAGCGCCGACTGCAACTCGTAATTGGCGTGGATACAGACCGGGAGAATTTATGGGGCAGTGTGGAGCGAGAGGGAGAGAGCCAGGCACACCAGCCCACAACATGGCGCCCTCTATCATGTAGGAGTTATGGGTGTTGTTCTAGGTGTTATGTTGTGTTATCAGGTGTTGTGGGTGTTATGTTGTGTTATAAGATCTTCTGGAGGTTATGCTGTGGGTATGTTGTGGAATAAGGTGTTGTGGATGTGTTGTGTTGTATGGGGCTGTAAGTGTGCTGTGTTATAATGTGTTGTGGGTGTTGTGTTAAAAATTTTTATGGGTGTGTTGTGTTATATGGTGTTGTGGGTGTGTTGTGTTATAAGGTGTTGTGTTACAGGGTGCTGTATGTTGTCCTTCAACACCGTAGCGATGTTGGTGTTCATACTCATGGTCCACACCTGGTCCAACTCCGAATACAGCCAAAAGACAGCTAAAATACCACAAGACGGGCAGTCCTCAGCAGCTGCACTTTGTATATTTTCTTAACAACATTAAATTATGAGTGAGCTCTCAGTCTTCGCCCGGCATGAGTCTGAAGTATTTTCTGAAATTCGTAGATAGCTCAAACTTCACCCTCTACCCACAACACATTCACAAAAACTTAGTTAAATTTCAAACTTCGTGTAAAATAATCGTCTTTGGATTGTTTCCTTGTTTTATTTCGTGTAGAATTTCCTTAACTAGCAAAAAAAAAACAACTACGAAATAAAAATAATAGAGATTGCAATTAGACGTTTAAATATTACGATTACATCACAAGTCTACCTTCCAAAACACATATGATGATCTACCTTAATTCTTAAAAGGGTGGACCCGTAAGCCAGCGGAAGGCCCCAGTCAGATAACCAAAAGCTCCTGTGACAGGTCATCACATTACTAAGATCAACGTCAGGAAACAATTGTACCGTCCAAAATGTGACAGAGAAAACCAAGATCTCACCGGTATAATGAAAATTAATTATTAACAGAAATTCCTTAAATTCATTACAAATTATTTTGTTTTGCTCGTATTATCGTTTTTATTTTAATTACATTAAAGCAAACATTTATAATATGCAAATAGTTGACCTGTCTGAAACATTAGTAATATATATTTAAATTTTACATGCTCGTATCATTAATTTTTAAAGGGGTGGAGAGGTAAGCCAGTAGGCCTCGGTCAGGTGACCAAAAGCTCCAGTGGCGGATCATCATATGACTAAGACCCACGTCAGAAAGCATTCGTCCTTTTTCCTGACGAATTTTACCTAGCCTAGCCTATCTTATATCTTCGTCAGACAAAGGTGATAGTCGCTAAAAGGGCAAGATAGACAATGAAAAACCTGAGCGCATTGCGACCTCAACAGCGGTATCTCACACCAAGACAACACCATCTCTCATCTTAGCGCAGCCATACACCGCTTGCTTTTAGGCTATCCCACCAGCAGAAAGATGACTGAGAAGGCAGACGAAAAACGATGCCAACACTTCCAACAGGAGCCGTTGTTACACTACCTACTGAAATAAATAACAAAAAGGCACAATACCGTGACTGGAACGATACACAAATAACCCGCACATAAAAGACAGAAGCTTACGACGACGTTTCGGTCCGACTTGGACCATTGACAAAGTCACACTACCTACTGGAGTGTCTAGCCACATTCCCGCAACACAGGTGATTGTTCCTCTCACCTCTATTTAACCAGGACCAGCGAACACTGCTGGTGTAGTAGTTCTGGGGGTTAATGACCAGGGAAACAAGCATTCTGACAAGGTACCCCTCCCCCTTCCTCTCGTTAACACGGTGGTAGGCACTAGTGGTAGCTTTAAGTGAAATAATATATGAAAATAACTTTGAGTATTCTCAAAAACAGGCAGGATTTCAATGCTAGAGCTTATAGCTCTAATCCAGAGATATGCAACAATGAAACTTCTAATATCAGGGGGCGCCCTTGATAATATTACGTACTCTAAGAATGTTGCTGGATTAAGACCCGTGTCAAGACACAGCCTGACTAATGAATTCAAATTGATTGGTCTTATCTGGCACAAAAAGTATATACACAGAGATGAATATATCCCTCAGCTTATAGACAATGAGAAGTGTGTGTATATGAGTGCATGTACACTGAGAGGTGTGTATCTTCACTGTATATAAATAGGTGTGTATCGTGCATATATAGCAGGGAGGTTCCTTTCCACGTGCCCCACTTAAACCCCATGTCCACCCTTCCCCTGGGCACGAGTGAACGCTGATGATTCTCTCCATTATTACCAAGAAAATAGGTAATGATGGTTGAAATGGGTAACTGTCAACCACACTCACTGTTCATTAACGAAACTGCATAAAACATCGCATTCATCATTTTTCACTCTGGCAGCGGTAAGGCAATTAGTTTACTGATATCGCAAATGCTTGTGATAACGTTAATTTATGCCCAATTTCCTAATTTTTTTTAGCACCATTTTCAGCCAGTGAGAACTGGCGACTGCCAACCAGACTATTTACAAACAAATTTGGGCAAAATAGCGGTTCATTCATCCTCATTATTATCGACAGACAGACTGGGATCCAAATTTATTATTATTAATTGTCAACCCGTTAGGCAAATTAGTAAAAACTTTGCTGGCGAGCGGACGTGTAAATTTGTCAGTGTCAGGAGAGTTCACAAGAGCCATCCTTCCTGAGGCAGCCAGTGGGGCAGTGTGTGCAGGCAAGAGCATCAAGTCTACAGAATAAACAAGTGACTTATGCTGGAGACAGTGGAAGAAGTGGAGAAGTAATTGTAACATGTTCAGTTCCTAAACCTTCAGAGAAGTTGTTCAGTCCCTCAGTCTTGACAGGTGTTCAGTCGTTAACCTTGATAGGTGTTCAGGCTCTTTGCTTAATGTTGAGAAATAAATATGAAGACTTGTATACTTGAGTCAGAGGTGAGGTGCAGCAGTTGGAAACAACGTCACCGGTGAGCCAGGTCCACTTGCTGTGCAAGCGAAACGTTCCAGAAATAATACCCAAGCTTTGTAAATGTGTACATCAACTTGTACGTATTGTAAACCACTAATGAGAAACTCTACTGTTCAAGATGTCCTCGTGACATCCAGGGTATGGACAAACAGATAAAGCCAGCTTACTGTTACATTTCTGCTTACTGTTAGTGCGGTGATACTGATTATCAGTCAGTATCATCAGGATTTATATTCTAAATCTAAAAACAAACTCAGAAAATACACTATACACTATGGAAAGATGAAAGAGAGAATAAAAATTAGGAAGAATACCATAATGGCGATGATGTTTTCTTCTACTAGGTGGTAACTCACACATATTCTCTCTCTCTCTCTCCTCTCTCTCCTCTCTCTCTCTTCTCTCTCAGAGCTGATAATTCAAAATACCCTGAGTTAACCGATAAAAAGCAAATAACTCTGATGAATTAAGCAGTTCTTACAGAGTAAATCTCTGGGGAAAATAAAATTCTCATTTAATTTCTTCTATCTAACTTAGGTGGGTTCCCAAGATTGACCAGAAAAAGCTCCGCTGATCAATCATTCACAAACTTTAATTAGTCCATTGTTGTTGGCAAAGTTAGTTTTCAAAATGAAGTACATTATGGAACGCATTAAAAAACTTGGAGTTACCCCTCCCCCCCCTCTTCTCTACCCCTGCCCACTTCCCCTTCCCTCTCCTCTCTCACCCTTTCTGATTTTTTTTTGTCTGACCAGTTTTTAAGGCTGGTTGGCTAAATTTTAGATTGTGCCGCCGAAGCGGCTAATTTATTGCGCACTCCATATCCATACTGTGGACGGTAGAGCAAGAACATATGGATACACAAAAGGCCTAGGAACTAGACCCCAAAAGAGTTAACAGGAGTACTTCTGGATTTATATTTACAATTGTCTTATGTTGTGTAAGCAGATTTAGGACAACTGTTTAATATGTCTGGTATCTGATTTTAATTAATAAGATATCTCGACATATCACATAAGTTATGGCATTATATTCCTCAGTACGTGTTCAAGAAAGTGACCATAAAGCTGACCACATTCTTTTCATTTAGTTTGAGTATCATATGTGAATCTGCCAGTGACAGACGTATTTGTAAACAATCCTAAGCCGTTAGCTTGTATTTAAATTATCCTTATATTAGTATGTTTTCTAGATTATTCTTAACACTTTCTGAACACTCCCTTTAACACTGAAACATTATTTTCTTTATTTAATATTAAGTATAAGTATGTTAGGCTAGATTATACCATGTTAGGTTAGCATAATGTTAGGTCAGGTTAGTTTTATGTAGGTAAAATTAGGTTATGTTAGGTTAGGTTAGGCTAGGTTAGGTTAGGTTAGGTTAGGTTAGGTTAGGTTAGGTTAGTTAAGATGAAATTCGAACATAAGAATGGAGGAACACTGAGGCGGGATTACTGACTCATACTAAAGAGGTCTTTCTCAAATTACATAAATTTACAAAGACGGATATTTAACCTCAACTTCCTCACTGTTTCCTCTAAACTCATTGTTTGACAAATTAAGTGAAGATGTTTTAGTATCTAAGCGAAAGTTTGGTACTAAACTTTTTCAATTTTCTGGTGGGGAAAATATGCATTGCTGTATCTAACATCATTCGAATATTTTTGTTATTCTCGAGTCTAGCTTTTTTTTTTCTTAATTATAATAAGAACAACGAAAAAGCTAAAAGAAAGGAAAGAGATTAACACTACCACCACCACTACCACCACTACCACTATTACCGCCACTACCATCACTACTATTTACCCCTGCAGGGAGTAATTGCTGTTGATGGGTCCACACAGTGGGTGGTGTTTGAGGGGCCATTAGTGAGGCTCAGTTGTGGCCACTTTACCCTGGCCACCCGACCCTCAACTGTTCCCATGGGCACCCACTCCTCCCCTCAACCCATTTCCAGAGGTCACCCAGCTCCTCGTGTCAGGTCACCAAAGGTTATTAACACTCACTTCAGAGGTCACAAACACACAGTGAATACCCACCCCCACACACACAAACACACACAACAGGCCAAGTGTCTATCGACAAGTGCCTCTGACACACACACACACACACACACACACACACACACACACACACACACACACACACACACACACACACACGTAACGAGGTGTCAGAGTGGGCGCCTGTGACGAGCGGGGTTCCACAGGGGTCAGTCCTAGGACCTGTGCTGTTCTTGGTATATGTGAACGACATAACGGAAGGGATAGACTCAGAAGTGTCCTTGTTTGCAGATGATGTGAAGTTAATGAGAAGAATCAAATCGGACGAGGATCAGGCAGGACTACAAAGAGACCTGGACAGGCTACAAGCCTGGTCCAGCAACTGGCTCCTTGAGTTTAACCCTGCCAAATGCAAAGTCATGAAGATTGGGGAAGGGCAAAGAAGACCGCAGACACAATATAGTCTAGATGGCCAAAGACTGCAAACCCCACTCAAGGAAAAAGATCTGGGGGTAAGTATAACACCGAGCATATCTCCTGAGGCGCACATCAATCAGATAACTGCTGCAGCATACGGGCGTCTGGCAAACCTACGGATAGCATTCCGATACCTCAGTAAGGAATCGTTCAAGACTTTATACCATTTACGTCAGGCCCATACTGGAGTATGCAGCACCAGTTTGGAATCCACACCTAGTCAAGCACGTCAAGAAATTAGAGAAAGTGCAAAGGTTTGCACTTTGCTAAGGGGATTGTCCTACGAAGAAAGGTTGAGGGAAATCGGCCTGACGACACTGGAGGACAGGAGGGTCAGGGGAGACATGATAACGACATATAAAATACTGCGCGGAATAGACAAGGTGGACAAAGACGGGATGTTCCAGAGATGGGACACAGAAACAAGAGGTCACAATTGGAAGTTGAAGACTCAGATGAATCAAAGGGATGTTAGGAAGTATTTCTTCAGTCATAGAGTAGTCAGGCCGTGGAATAGCCTAGAAAGTGACGTAGTGGAGGCGGGAACCATACATAGTTTTAAGGCGAGGTATGATAAAGCTCATGGAGCAGGGAGAGAGGACCTAGTAGCAATCAGTGAAGAGGCGGGGCCAGGAGCTATGAATCGACCCCTGCAACCACAATTAGGTGATTACACATAAAGGCCAAGTGTCTATCGATAAGTGCCTCTGATAGCTAGTATTACTACTGCTACTCCTACACACACACACACACACACACACACACACACACACACACACACACACACAGGGCCAGAAGCTGAGTCTCGACCCCTGCAACCACAATTAGGTGAGTACACACACACACACACACACACACACACACACACACACACACACAGGCCATCAGCACAAGAGATAACGTGAGAAACCTAAGCGAACTTCACACAACAAAAGCAATGAGACCAAACAATGTGTCGCCATGGTTACTGACGGGCACTGTCACCATGGTTACTGACGGGCACTGTCACCATGGTTACTGACGGGCACTGTCACCATGGTTACTGACGGGCACTGTCACCATGGTACTGACGGGCACTGTCACCCATGGTTACTGACGGGCACTGTCACCATAGTTACTGACGGGCACTGTCACCATGGTTACTGACGGGCACTTCACCATGGTTATGACGGGCACTGTCACCATGGTTACAGGGGCACTGTCACCAGGGTTACTGACGGGCACGTCACCATGGTACTGACGGGCACTGTCACCATGGTTACTGACGGGCACTGTCACCAGGTTACTGACGGGCACTGTCACCATGGTTACTGACGGGCACTGTCACCATGGTTACTGACGGGCACTGTCACCATGGTTACTGACGGGCACTGTCACCATGGTTACTGACGGGCACTGTCACCATAGTTACTGACGGGCACTGTCACCATGGTTACTGACGGGCACTGTCACCATGGTTACTGACGGGCACTGTCACCATGGTTACTGAGGGGCACTGTCACCATGGTTACTGACGGGCACTGTCACCATGGTTACTGACGGGCACTGTCACCATGGTTACTGACGGCACTGTCACCATGGTTACTGACGGGCACTGTCACCATGGTTACTGACGGGCACTGTCACCATGGTTACTGACGGGCACTGTCACCATGGTTACTGACGGGCACTGTCAACATGGTTACTGACGGGCACTATCACCATGGTTACTGACGGGCACTGTCACCATGGTTACTGACGGGCACTGTCACCATAGTTACTGACGGGCACTGTCACCATGGTTACTGAGGGGCACTGTCACCATAATTACAGGAGGGACACACTATCTCCATGGGGTGCAGCCAAAACCTACATTGGATTCTTTGTGAGTCAGTACTGAGCCTCACTAATCACCGTCACTGACACCTTGGAACATAATACTGGAAGCTAAAAAATGTCAAGAACTTTGACATGATATGATACTCAACCAAGCAAACCCAAACCTCCCTTCTCACAACACAGGAATCACGTGACCTCACTGTCTACCCGACCTCATCTTATTTTTCTGGTCACTGTTTAACACTCACACCTCACTTCCAACTTATATATACTAATATTTTCAAACTTTGTATATTAGTAGTGATCGAAGGTCCCAGGACAGATATGTTTTCTAATAAATATGACTTAGTATTTGCTCGCGTGTCTTTTTAAACCAGCAATAGTCTCATTAGCTGCACATGTGTCCTTTAACCTAACTTACTGCTGGTAATTCTACCAACATTATTACAAACTCTGTTGCCTATCAATCAGCCTTGACTTAATCCATTAGAAATTTTCTCCAACACCGTGTGTTGCTGCCACCTTCCTCAACAGTCTCCTTTGTGGAACTATCAAAGGTCTTACTGAACATGAAGAGTTTGTCGATCATACAACCAGAGATGATCACACAGAGGCAATCATACAGCCCTTATAAGGTGAATGATCCGGTTGAGAAGTAGTTGAAGAAGAATCCACATACGGTGGGCCACCCTCACCTGTGAAGCCATCTCCAACTGCTTCACCTCAATTCTGCTCTAGTATATAAGGTCTAGCTACATGCCTATACTTTAACCTTGAGGGACTGACCACCCTTATCAAAGGTGACGGACTGATCACGTCAGAACTACTACTACTAGTAGTACTATCTACAGTTTTATATTCGTCTGTACTCGACTGAAGAAGTCTGTTGCGCAGGCGAAACGTTTCGACAATAAAGGCACCCAAGTGTTGCACATTTTTCTTATTCATCAATATGAGTCCAGTTCACTGATTGGCTGAAAATGTAGTAAGTGGTATGATGTAGTAAGTGGTATGATGCAGTAAATGGTATGGTGTAAGTGGTATGATGCAGTAAATGGCATGGTGTAAGTGGTATGATGCAGTAAATGGCATGGTGTAAGTGGTATGATGCAGTAAATGGCATGGTGTAAGTGGTATGATGCAGTAAATGGTATGGTGTAAGTGGTATGATGCAGTAAATGGCATGGTGTAAGTGGTATGATGCAGTAAATGGCATGGTGTAAGTGGTATGATGCAGTAAATGGTATGGTGTAAGTCGTATGATGCAGTAAATGGTATGGTGTAAGTGGTATGATGCAGTAAATGGTATGGTGTAAGTGGTATGATGCAGTAAATGGCATGGTGTAAGTGGTATGATGCAGTAAATGGCATGGTGTAAGTGGTATGATGCAGTAAATGGCATGGTGTAAGTGGTATGATGCAGTAAATGGCATGGTGTAAGTGGTATGATGCAGTAAATGACATGGTGTAAGTGGTATGATGAAGTAAATGGCATGGTGTAAGTCGTATGATGCAGTAAATGGCATGGTGTAAGTGGTATGATGCAGTAAATGGCAAGGTGTAAGTGGTATGATGCAGTAAATGGCAAGGTGTAAGTGGTATGATGCAGTAAATGGCAAGGTGTAAGTGGTATGATGCAGTAAATGGCATGGTGTAAGTGGTATGATGCAGTAAATGGCATGGTGTAAGTGGTATGGCGCAATAAATGGTATGATGTAAGTGGTATGGTGCAGTAAATGGTATGATATAATTGGTCTATAATATTTATGATGCAATTGGTATATAATATTTATGATTTAAGTGGTATGCAGTATATGGTATGATGTAGTAATTGGTATGACGTAACGATATGATGCAGTGAAGGGTATGTATAATGCAATAGGCGGTATGTAGCAAGTAGTATCAAGTAAATGGTATGAGGTAGTAAAAGGTATGTATGATGCAATAAGTGGTATGTAGCAAGTGATATGTTGTAATAAGTGGTATGATGCAGTAAAGGGATGTATAATGTAAGTGGTATGACCTAGAAAGTGGTATAATGATACCGTGAATAATTACCTTTTACCCTTCACGACATATAATACACAGTTAGGACTGAACAAGTCACTTGTGTTGAAGTGTTTCCCTCGACAAACAGCCACAACTATACACATTATCCACTAAAAATATCTAGCCAAGACAGGACTCGCAGCAATGGTTTTAGTTGGAAAATCTGGGTTCAGAAAGGATAGAGGAAAGCACTGGTTTGGTAACAGAGTTGTGGATGAATGGAACAAACTCCCGAGTACCGTCATAGAAGCTAAAACGTTGTGTAGTTTTAAAAACAGGTTAGATAAATACATGAGTGAGTCGAAGTTGGACCTGACTAGCTTGTGCTAATAGGTCTGATGCCGTGCTCCTTCCTTAAGTGGATGTGACCTGGACCTGACTAGGTTGGGTCAGAGGCTTAAGCCGGTACGAGACTTGGACCTGTCTCGCATGGGCCAGTAGGCCTGCTGCAGTGTTCCTCCTTTCTTATGTCCTTATTACATAAATTTCGTCTTGATTTGCAGTAAAAAAAAGTTCAAGTGTTGTAAGCTGTTTTGTGAAGCTACTCAGTATAGTGCGATGTTTGTGTGTATGTAAAAGCAACTGAAAACTGAATCCGAAATTTATCAGTACTTGATAAAGTCTTCACAGTACGGTCTCTTCAATTTTCTAATTGCATTTGCAAGAAATTGTGCTGTATAGCATAACTTTATAACAGAACTTACTGTATAGCAAACATAATTCTGTTACATTCTCTTTTAACCGTGTACACGCCTATAAAAAAATCTTTTTTAGTTTTTCCCCTGAATGGAGTCTTCTTTTACCTCTTTAAAACATCTGGCAGGGAGCGCATAATCCAAAAATTGCTTAATCGTCGGATTTTCTGGGAAAATCGGAAAAAAGGGGGAAGAAAGTTTTGCTTTTAAAACAAGTAATTTTTCTGTTTTTTCCCCTTTTTGCTTAAAAAGGGAGCCAGGCTTGTGGGTTCCCCGAGGGCCCCCAACCTCTACGTTATCTTCTTCTTGGGTGCCCGAGTAAAATTTCTGCATCTTATTAGAGGATGGAGGATCAAGCCCACTTCTTATTTCTGAATGCCCACAATGGTTTATGTTCTTTAATAAAATAATAATAATGATAATAATAATAATAATATAATAGCAATATAATAATAATATAATAGCAATATAATAATAATATAATACAATAATAATAATAATAATAATAATAATAATAATAATCTCTATTATAGACAGCTTGATTAATTCAATGATGGTCCAGGAAGAGTCTACCTAACATGCTCAACTGCCTTAAAAATACATTGAGATTCATCTTGAAGAAGGAAACTCAATCCTCGCCGTTGATGGTGAGTGTTGTTGCTGGGTTTTGTTGATGGTTGTTTTTCCTTAATGTTGGTTGTTGTTAGTGATTGTTGTTGATGATGACTATTGTTGCTGATGACTATTGTTGATAATGAAGGTGTTACTGTTGTTTTGGCATTTGTTGACTGATATCCCGCACGAGTTACTTTTCTCTCTTCAGCAAAGAGCATGTGAGGGTCGGCGGGGAGAGAAGAGGGAAGTTAAAGAAGGGAGAATGGGAGATAAAAGATCCAAATAGGAATGGAGTCAAGAGAAAAGAGAGGTAAGAGAATAGAAGTGAGAGGAGGACGAAATGAAAGGAGGAAATAGTAAGAGGTGAGAAGAGGAAGTAGTGAGAGGAGGAAGTAGCGAGAGGAGAGAGGAGGAAGTAGTGAGAGGAGAGAGGAGAAAGTAGTGAGAGGAAAGAGGAGGAAGTAGTGAGAGGTGAGAGGAAGTTTGCAGGTCGTATCATTAATCCAGTTCAGTCTGGGTCAAGAACTTTATGACAGGTTATGGCTGCTTTTATAGCCCACTCTCCCTCCTAGGTATTAGAAGCCCACTTAATCCCTGTTATCCCGCTCCTTTATCCACTCTACCTCCTCCTCCTCCTCCTCCTCTCCTGTCCTTTCTTCTATATACTTTGCCCCTTCATCTCCTATATCTCTCTACCTCTTTATTTACTCTACCTCCTATTCTGTCTTCTCCCGCATCCACTCTACCTCTTCCTCTTTATCTGCTCTTTACGACCCTTTTCAATATTCTATTATTTACACTTTATTATTGATCTCTATCTTTATAATAGAAACAATAAAAAGCACTGTCGAAAACATGCCGTAGAAGGTCCATTGCAGGCCTACTGACAAGGCCTGCTGACAAGGCCTACTGACAAGGCCTACTGACAAGGCCTACTGACAAGGCCTACTGACACAGTCTCTCACCAAGTTTTAACATATGTTCCAAAACTACAAAAAAAAAAAAAAATTTACTTCGTTGATTCTGTGATTTGTTGGACTCAAAAGTTTATGTAGGTACAGTTTTACACAATTATGGATAATTACCATTGTCTTACATAGTAACATATGAGTATATCACCTAGTCAAACAAAGTGACTTACTTCCACTGGAGTTTTTATAATAACTTACATACAGCGGCCTTACTGTTAGTAACAGTAAGAAACCTTTATCACTGTTAACAAAAACAAAACACACTTAAGTAATCAAATGGAAATAAACTGAGTCAAACAATTATTTGAAAAAAAAAAAATGCATGAGCATCAAAAAAAAAAAAAAAAAATTAGTTGAAAACAACAGTTATAGAAATATTAACTACATAAATAAATTGAATGAACATTTCAGGGAATATTAACCAGACCAACGCTTTCCTGTATTCTTTTAAAATTCAGCCAACTTAAACCCATTGTTGTGAGTCTCGTCTTTATTAAAGCTTTCAGCGCCTTATTCATATTAACTATTTCTTCATTTTCAAGTTTGTACACGTCAGTCATGTCATCTTCTCCATCAGTCTAAGTCATTTTAGAAAGTGAGTCGAGTGCTCTTGATTTATCGTCGCAGAAAAGATGCACTGGATTAACTTTATGATCCTGTAATAACGTTTGTAAAATTACCGACAATATGTTAGGTAAAAGAGCACGAGTGTAACTAATGTGACATTGTGGCATTAGTTACACTGTGTTCTTTTATAATCTTGGTAGATGACAAACTTTGTTATCGTCAGTAGATGACAAACTTTGTTATCCTCAGTAGATGACAAACTTTGTTATCCTCAGTAGATGACAAACTTTGTTATCCTCAGTAGATGACAAACTTTGTTATCCTCAGTAGATGACAAAACTTTGTTATCCTCAGTAGATGACAAACTTTGTTATCCTCAGTAGATGACAAACTTTGTTATCCTCAGTAGATGACAAACTTTGTTATCCTCAGTAGATGACGAACTCTGTTATCCTCAGTAGATGACAAACTTTGTTATCCTCAGAAGATGACAAACGCACATGAAACCTTGTTTACAAAATACTTCAGCACTGTGTCCTGGGTAGACATTTAGTGTGCATGTTACCAGGCAACAAACACCTTCACTACAGCAGCTACCAAGATTTGAGTGAGTTACTTGATCACATTAAGAGTATGTTACACTGGGAGTAGTTACTGTGTTACACTGGGAGTAGTTACTGTGTTACACTGGGAGTAGTTACTGTGTTACACTGGGAGTAGTTACTGTAGCTTCTATGATGGTACTCAGGAGTTTGTTCCACTCATCCACAACTCTGTTACCAAACCAGTGCTTTCCTATGTCCTTCCTGAATCTGAATTTTTTCCAACCTAAAACCATTGCTGCGAGTTATCTCGTTATTTTATGAAGTTTCACACTTGATATTACTGTTTTTGTGGAACATCTGTGCCTAAATATCTTAATGGATGTATTTCATGCTTGCCTGTTTTGTTTTGCTAAGTTTTATCATTACTCCTTGTCACTAGAGTTTATCTATAATACTGTACTAATATAGTAATTATAGACGGCCTTGTCTACTACATTTAACGTATCTTTACCTTTGAAATATTGTTGAAGGTTTTCTAGAGTCTCTCTACTCTCGCAGCCCGGCCCAGGCCCGGGGTTGTCTGGTGCTTGCCTCATCAACCAGGCTGTTACTGCCGGTGGCCTGATGGACCACATATCCATCAAAGACCGGTTGATCTAGCACTTGGAAGAAGTACATGTCTATCTAGCATATCTATTATATCTACCTAGCATGTTTAACACATTTATTATATCTATCTGGAATGTTTGGCATATCTATTATACCTAGCATATATGTGTATCTAATATCACTCCCACCTGCTTCCCTCCTACCAACCCCCTTACCCCTCCCGGATCACCCCCTTCTCCATTCCCCTTCCCACCCCCTTCACTCACACCTCCGCAAACATCAATTAAAAAATGGAATTGACAAAATTTTCCTCTCTATATGATGATAATGATGATGATTTCATAAATAGCATTTTTCCCTTGCGTGTGAAATAAGCCCAGCAGATAAATAATAATTCATAAGAGTAACTATAGCTCTACTTAAAGGAAACCTTTGAAGCTGCCGTAGCTGCTGAACCATCAATGCTTCACAAGGTATCCTCATTGCCTTTACAGGTCTCACGCCTCATGGCTGACACATGTCATTATTTCATGTACGAAATCTATTCTATGTGATGGATGTAAAAGGTAAACATGGATAGCTTTCATTCAATGTAACTATCTAATAGTGTAGTGTAGTAGCACACTGCTGGTGATCTAGTACACTGATGGTGTTTTTAGACACTGCTGGTGATCTAGTACACTGATGGTCATCACACAGCTCATGGCTGACAAATTTTATTAACTCATGTACGAAATCCATCCTGTGCTATGGAATGCGAAAGGTAAACACTGATAGCTTTTATTCAATGTAACTATCTTATAGAGTAGTTAGCAACAGACTGCTAGTGTTCCCACAATGTAACTATCATACAAAGTACAGTAATAGTGTTTCTACATTGTAACTATCATACAGTGTATTGTAGCAACACTGCTGGTGTTGTAACTATCACATGAATAGTGTTGTGTAGCAACACTGCTGGTGTTGTAACTATCACATGAACAGTGTTGTGTAGCAACACACTGCTGTTGTTGTAACTATCACATGAATAGTGTTGTGTAGCAACACTGCTGGTGTTGTAACTATCACATGAATAGCGTTGTGTAGCAACACTGCTGTTGTTGTAACTATCACATGAATAGTATAGTGTAGCAACACTGCTGGTGTTGTAACTATCACATGAATAGTGTTGTGTAGCAACACTGCTGGTGTTGTAACTATCACATGAATAGTGTTGTGTAGCAACACTGCTGGTGTTGTAACTATCACATGAATAGTGTTGTGTAGCAACACTGCTGGTGTTGTAACTATCACATGAATAGTGTTGTGTAGCAACACTGCTGGTGTTGTAACTATCACATGAATAGCGTTGTGTAGCAACACTGCTGGTGTTGTAACTATCACATGAATAGTGTTGTGTAGCAACACTGCTGGTGTTGTAACTATCACATGAATAGCGTTGTGTAGCAACACTGCTGTTGTTGTAACTATCACATGAACAGTGTTGTGTAGCAACACTGCTGGTGTTGTAACTATCACATGAACAGTGTTGTGTAGCAACACTGCTGGTGTTGTAACTATTACATGAACAGTGTTGTGTAGCAACACTGCTGGTGTTGTAACTATCACATGAACAGTGTTGTGTAGCAGAGCGGTGCTGGTATTTTTTAAAAACACTCTATCCCTTTCTCCCCTATGTTTAGCGGGAGGGAGGAAGAGGAGGATGAGAACGAAGAGGAATAGAGGGAAAGATGAAGAGGGAGGAGGAAGAAGAGGAGGTAGAGGACTATAGAGCCACAGATGCGAGCTCCAACGAGATTCCAGGCTTCAGGAGCTGTGTGGAACTGGGTAAACTTTTCTCCGACTAATCTACATTGTGTCTCCTGGGAAGGAAGAAAAAGAGGAGAAGAAAGAGGAGGAAGAGGTTTAGGAAGAGATGGAACAGGAGAAGTAAGAGGAGGAGCATGAAAGAAGAAATGAAGGGATCAAGCAAGCCTGATGGACTGTGTGAGGTGAAAAATGAATGAGAAGAGCTAAGGAAGAGGGAGGAAAGGAGGGGTAAGAGGATAAGAGAGAGAGAGAGAGAGAGAGAGAGAGAGAGAGAGGGCGGGGGCAAGCGAGAAGCTCTCACACAAGAACCGAGGGAGATATAAGCAAGGGAAAAGGACAATGTATTGATAGAAGGTAGGGAGAGAAAAATATAACATAATGCAGGTGAAGAGAGCAACAAAAACAAATAAGATAAACAGAGATAAACAGGTGAAGAAAGACCGAGATGGTAGGAAAAAAGCTCTGTATACCACAAAGAGAGACCACATACTGACAGTATGGGTAATATACAAGAATAAATCACAATTACAAAAGTACAAAATCATCGTAAATATTCTCGATCTGAGACCCTCTTCAGACGATTAAGGATCTCATGGTAGATAGACAACATGCGTAATTTTTCAAACTGCCGAATGTGTTTAGCCAAAGTGAATAACTAAGAAATGTTCCGCTTTGAAACTCTCTCTCTCTCTCTCTCTCTCTCTCTCTCTCTCTCTCTCTCTCTCTCTCTCTCTCTCTCTCTCTCTCTCTCTCTCTCTCTCTCTCTCTCTCTCTCTCTCTCTCTCTCTCTCTCTCTTCCTCTCTCTCTCTCTCTCTCTCTCTCTCTCTCTCTCTCCTCTCTCTCTCTCTCTCTCTCTCTCTCTCTCTCTCTCTCTCTCTCTCTCTCTCTCTCTCTCTCTCTCTCTTTCTCCTCTTTCTCTCTTCCTCTTCTCTCTCTTTCTCATCTTTCTCTCTTTCTCTCTTCTCCTCTCTCTCTCCTCTCTCTCTCTTCTCTCTTCTCCTCTCTCCTCTCTCTCTCTCTCTCTCTCTCTCTGCGCTAGTGTAACTACTGATCTCGCGAGTCAAGGTCCTGCTAAATCAGGGGTTCCCAGGGTCCGTGGCGAAGATTCAGGGAAACAGTATAAGGTCCATAGACTCTTAGCATACAATTAAGGGAATGGAAATAAATAAAAATAAAACGCGTAATAGCAATGAAAAAATGGCACAATGAAAAAAAACAGAAATACGTGGATGATATCATTGTTTTACACACACATACTCTTATGATAATGCGAGTGTCAGCACATGGTATCGCTCACGTAATTTTTTAATGGGGCATTTTTATGAGAATTAAGGGAATGCATATTCTCGGCTATAAGTCAACCTTTTTCTTTTACCCAAAATTTCAAATTTGTTGCTGCATTCAAAATATTTTTTAACAAGGTAAGTTACCTGAAAGTTGTACAATATCAAGAATTTTTCTCAGTAAATTATATATATATATGGTATAAACCTTGGTAATAAATACCGACAAGTTGGTTTAGAAAGACACGTAAGCAAACACTATAACATATATATATATATATATTATATATATATATATATATATATATATATATATATATTATATATATATATATATATATATATATATATATATATATATATATATATTCTGTATATTGTGAGGCAAAATAAGAAGTAAATTAAATAAAACATGGTGATATTTTATAACAAGTGCCGAGGACACTGTAGTTCCAGTTGCATCAAGCAATTCCGCCATAATTAAAAAAGTTTCTGCCACCTGAGTCTCCCAAGTCAATTAATGAGATCTTTTGGAGAGACCGACTTATTCGTCGTCATCGCCGCCCCCGCCCGCCGCCGCCGCCGCCCCCGCCGCCGCCGCCGCCGCCCCCGCCGCCGCCGCCGCCGCCCGTAACCATCACCGCCACCATAAATCACTATCACCACCGTAACCATAGGTGTTATTATATAATAATATATATATAATAATATATATATATATATATATATATATATATATATATATATATATTATATATATATATATATATATATTATTATATATATATATATGTACATACATATATGTGTGTATACTCACCTAATTGTGGTTGCAGGGGTCGAGACTCAGCTTCTGGCCCCGCCTCTTCACTGATCGCTACTAGGTCCTCTCTCTCTCTGCTTCCTGAGCTTTGTCATACCTCGTCTTAAAGTTATGTATGGTTCCTGCCTCCTTTACATCACTTGCTAGGCTATTCCACTTCCTGACCACTTCCTGACTGAAGAAATACTTCCTAACATCCCTGTGACTCGTCTGAGTCTTCAACTTCCAATTGTGACCACTTGTTTCTGTGTCCCATCTCTGGAACATCCTGTCTCTGTCTAGCTTATCCACTTTGTGTGTGTGTGTGTGTGTGTACTCACCTAGTTGAGGTTGCGAGGGTCGAGTCCGAGCTCCTGGCCCCGTGTGTGCGTGTGCGTGCGTGCGAGTGTGTGTGTGTGTGTGTGTGTGTGTGTGTGTGTGTGTGTGTGTGTGTGTGTGTGTGTGTGTGTGTGTGTGTGTGTGTGTATGTGTGTGTGTGTGTGTGTACTCACCTTTTTGTACTCACCTATTTGTGGTTGCAGGGGTCGATTCATAGCTCCTGGCCCCGCCTCTTCACTGATTGCTACTAGGTCCTCTCTCTCCCTGCTCCATGAGCTTTATCATACCTCGCCTTAAAACTATGTATGGTTCCCGCCTCCACTACTTCACTTTTTAGGCTATTCCACGGCTTGACTACTCTATGGCAGAAGAAATACTTCCTAACATCCCTTTGATTCATCTGAGTCTTCAACTTCCAATTGTGACCTCTTGTCTCTGTGTCCCATCTCTGGAACATCCCGTCTTTGTCCACCTTGTCTATTCCGCGCAGTATTTTATATGTCGTTATCATGTCTCCCCTGACCCTCCTGTCCTCCAGTGTCGTCAGGCCGATTTCCCTCATCCTTTCTTCGTAGGACAATCCCCTTAGCTCTGGGACTAGTCTTGTTGCAAACCTTTGCACTTTCTCTAATTTCTTGACGTGCTTGACCAGGTGTGGATTCCAAACTGGTGCTGCATACTCAAATATGGGCCTGACGTAAATGGTATACAGAGTCTTGAACGATCCCTTACTGAGGTATCGGAACGCTATCCGTAAGTTTGCCAGACGCCCGTATGATGCAGCAGTTATCTGATTGATGTGCGCCTCAGGAGATATGCTCGGTGTTATACTCACCCCCAGATCTTTTTCCTTGAGTGAGGGTTGCAGTCTTTGTCCATCTAGACTATATTGTGTCTGTGGTCTTCTTTGCTTTTCCCCAATCTTCATGACTTTACATTTGGCAGGGTTAAACTCAAGGAGCCAGTTGCTGGACCAGGCTTGTAGCCTGTCCAGGTCTCTTTGTAGTATTGCCTGATCCTCGTCCGATTTTATTCTTCTCATTAACTTCACATCATCTGCAAACAAGGACACTTCTGAGTCTATCCCTTCCGTTATTATCATTCACATATACCAGAAACAGCACAGGTCCTAGGACCTGTGTGTGTGTGTGTGTGGTGTGTGTGTGTGTGTGTGTGTGTGTGTGTGCTTGTACTCACCTATATGTAGTTGCAGGGGTCGATTCATAGCTCCTGGCCCCGCCTCTTCACTGGTCGACACTAATTCACTCTCTCCCTGCTCCGTGAGCTTTATCATACCTCTTCTTAAATCTATGTATGGAACTTGCTTCCACTACTTTACTCTCCAGATTATTCCAATTTCTGACAACACTAAGGCTAAAGAAATACTTCCTAACATCCCTATGACTCATCTGGATTTTCAGCTTCCAATTGTGTCCCATTGTTCCTGTATCCCATCTCTGAAACATTCGAGCCCTGTCCATCTTGTCAATTCCTCTCAGTATTTTATACGTTGTTATCATGTCATCCCTATCCCTCCTATCCTCTAGTGCAGTGGTTCCCAAACTTTTTCAGCTTGTTACCCAATTTAACATGCCACATAAAGCATGTTACCCCTTTCACAAAATGTTGTTATTATTGATATATATGGCTAAACGTGAACTTATACAGCCTCGCATACTCTGCTAATCCTAGCAAAACCATTGAAAACGTAAGAACCACACATACATTATATATAAAATTAATAATAGCTACAAATTCACAGTAACAGTGGGTAAATACTAACTATATACTGCACAGGGCAGTACACATACATACCAGCTTATGTCTACCTCGGCTGATGCTCACAGATAAACTGACAGTGTGAAATAGAGGCAACCTCAGGAAGTGAGTGACGCGTACTGGACAGGTCGATCTGGGCTACTGAGTGACTTTTGTCCTGAAGCATACTTGTCAAAATACTTTTGGGTTTCCACACACTTAGCTATATATTTCTTCTTTTCTAATACTGTATATTAGTTTTTGATGTTTATTGTTATTTGGTTTAACTTTATTACTTACTTATAATAGGTTTACTTTACAACTTTATATACTAAGACAAAGTTAACAATAATCCTCATACTGGGTACCGCATTGTTTTCTTGATTTTCAGAATTCATAACTTTTTTCTGTCACCCCTCCATTACCCCCCAAAAATGGTTAAATTACCCCCAGGGGGTAATTTACCCCCAGTTTGGGAACCACTGCTCTAGTGTCATCAGGTTGAGTTCCGTTAACCTCTCCTCATAAGACATACCCTCAGTTCCGGGACTAATCCTGTTGCAAATTTTAGCACTTTCTCCAATTTCGTGACGTGTTTGACTAGGTGAGGGTTCCATACTGGTGCTGCATACTCCAGTATAGGCCTGACGTACACGGTGTACACGGTGTGTGTGTGTGTACTCACCTAGTTGAGGTTGCGGGGGTCGAGTCCTAGCTCCTGGGCCCGTGTGTGTGTGTGTGTGTGTGTGTGTAATCCGATAAACCAGAGGTTGGAAAATCAATATCCAGGTGTCAGTCAGTCAGCAGGTAAAATTTTAGGGAAGGTAAGTATTTACACGTCCCAACTCCATCATTACCGCCTCAGGTGTATTTAACAAACACGACCTAGAAAATCATCTGCCAATCAGGAGAGGACTCTGCGAAAACAGTTACTAATCAGCCAATCACGTTAAAGTGTTGTAAGAGCCACGATTCATTAGCTTGTCATGTAAGGATGCGTGAAGGACTGATCAACCAATCACGTTAAAGTTTCAGGAGGGACGATTCACTAGCCAATCGTGAGAGCACACGTGAATTATTAATCAGTCAGTCACGTGAGGATGATTAGGAAACCAAGTTTATATCTGCCAATCACGTGAGGACAGTTAAGAAACAAATTTGTATCTTTAATCATGTGAGACAATAATCTTAAGTATGATTAGGAAAGTAATCTTTTATCTTCCGACGACGTAAGAATGATTAAGAAATAAGATTTTGCATCTGCCAATCACACGAGAATGATTAAAAAAATTAACGTCTTCCAAATCAAGAGAACACGCTGCAAAAAATTCGACTAATTCTCCAATTACATTTGAACATATGAGGGAATTTTGCCACTTCTAGGTTTCGTCCACTGTCTCCGGGATTGTAATTCATCCCAACAATCGACTGACAAAGCCTGCAGCGCAGGAGAAACGTTTCATCCATAAATATACTTATTGTTGTATTGTCGGTATTGCATACAATTTACAATATTATTCTAGGTTGTTCTTGGTGTCATTATCGATCTACTCAGGAAGACAGATTCCTTAATATGTCCAGGCTGACATTTTTTTTGCACATTCATTAATGTAGAATTGATATAAATACTTATATTTAAAGATGAACAAACAATTGCAAAAAATAGTACGTGGTGCCGACAGGTTGAAGAAAACGCAAACACAAGGACATTTTAATGGGAATGTTTCGGTCCTGAGATCCAGGTCCCAGGACATTTGGAGTGACAAAGGTCCTAGGACGAACACGTTTCCAATAAAATGTCTTAATGTTTTCATTTTATGTCTTATTTTTCTCTCACAGACAACTGATATATTCCGACCACGGAACGGGAGGCGTTTGAACCCAAGGTGAGTGATTTCAAATCCCACCTATTCTGTGGTTTCTTTGCAATTGTGTTATTACGATTTCGTGAGTCATGATATATTCAGATATTTATCAACAGGCCTCTTCTAGTTCATCTCTCTCAAATAAATTTTTTTGTTTTAATTTCGGGTTTATATCTCAGGGTGTACTCAGCATGCAACTCAGAATTCTTAGAAGACGAGGTTGAATATATCTATAACCCGTTTTCTATATTAAATTACACTAACTAACCTGAGCACATTTGATGCTGAAAAGAAGTACAAGTGCATGGTACTAATGGGATAAAAGATTCACTTGCAACACTTTTGACATTTATTAAGGGGTTCATTCACCAGAGGGCTCTGTCAGGACCATAGAAAATTTATAGGCAGACGACAACCATATAACAGAAGTCCTGGTTGTAAAACCTTAATATCAGAACCCTAGTGGCTGAATTATACAGGGTTGGGCCTGCTACATGCATAGACCACAGTTCGAATCCCTCTCTCTCTCTCTCTCTCTCTCTCCTCTCTCTCTCTCTCCTCTTCATTTCTCTATATATATATATATATATATATATATATATATATATATATATATATATATATATATATATATATATATATATATACATATATACATATATACATATATACATATATACATATATACATATATACATATATACATATATACATATATACATATATACATATATATATATATATATATATATATATATATATATATATATATATATATATATATATATATATATATATACATATATACATCGATGGCTTAAAATAAATAAGAAATAAGAATAACGCAATTTCCAGATATTTTAGTAAAATTCCACTGAACAAGAACATAAAATATATTTTACCTGAAACAGAAAACGGCATTTTTTTTTTATCCAGAGCAGAAAAAACTATCTGGCTGGGTTGGTGGGTGAAGCAGTAAGGGTTGTGTGTGAATAGGTTTGTACTGGCAGAGTGGACCTTATAGCCTGCAGCCAGACCCACAGCTAGCATCCATTCTGTACAATTGGCACCCTGTAGCCACTCTGATTTGACGGACTGACAGATTTTTTTATCAGTATTCTTTGTTCGCTGTTCACCGCCTGAATTCCATCCCTGACCAAAGGATAGGATGAAACTAGAAACTAGGAAGAATCAGGTCTTTCCCCTAGAATGTGGACTGGATTCCTAGAGTATGTTATCTGAGTACTGTGTAGGTATTAAGAGATTCTTCTTCACTTAAGGCAGCAGGTACTTAGCTTGTGTGATGTGCTGTGTAAAATAATCAATATACAGATGTTTGCTCGTATGTTTCACACACAGACACAAAAAAAACAGAACGTGTCTATTGACAATTGCCTTTGACAAACAGTGACACACACATACACACACACACACACACACACACACACACACACACACACACACACACACACACACACACACACACACACGCACACACACACACACACACACACACACACACACACACACACACACACACACACACACACACACACACACACACACACACACTAAGTTTAAGTGAAACCATAAAGTTTAAATAAATATTGGGAATTTCGCTCTCCATGATTAATTGTTTTGATAAAGCTAAAATTTATGCAGCTTGGAAATGGAAAATCTGCCGTTTTAAATGCATAAATCTGGTTGATAACGAAGGATTATTGTAAATTGAGCAGAAAGGCGATAAAAAAATATATAATTCGCAGACAATATCGAATTTTGTATATAAAAATTATTTGTGTGATATGATTTAAAGCATAAATAAAACCATGCAGAATTTTGTTACCTGATGTTCCATTTATTTTCAATTATCATTATTACTATTATTATTATTATTATTATTATTATTATTTTTATTATTAAAATTTACACTAAACTTGGTATTATTATTATTTCTGGCATTATTAAAAATATTAAAATTATTATTAGATTATTAATGTTTAATTATTATTATTAACAATTCTCTGGAAGGTTGTAGCCACAGAGACAGTCATTTTTGTCCAATTCATCTATGGTTATGATGTTACAACTTGTGATTGCCTCTTCTGATAGACCTCAAACTTTCAACGATGGCACATCTTGATTAAAGCAATACTGCTATTGTAACTGGGCTCTGCAGATGCCAGTCTGCAAATTTTATTAAGAAATTTTGAGCGCAAAGAAATCGGGGTACCTATGCTAAACTGACCAAAATTGTTCTGTGATTCCCCCAATGCTGTGTGTAGTCTTATCTCTAAACAATATATGTATTTTGATTCCCAGAGAGAGAGGAGAGAGGAGAGAGAGAGAGAGAGAGAGAGAGAGAGAGAGAGAGAGAGAGAGAGAGAGAGAGAGAGAGAGAGAGAGAGAGAGAGAGAGAGAGAGAGAGAGAGAGAGAGAGAGAGAGAGAGAGACTGGCAGAGAGACCGGGGAAGAGAGAAAGAGAGAGAGGCAATTTTTCTTTCTTCAACATTCACATTTCTGTCTTTCCTCCTCTCTCCTCTCCCTATAGGCTACTCTTTCTCTCCATGGGAGTACATGGGACATAAAGATAGCAGAGGTCTTCGAAAATCCACACCGAGGTTATCTGCTGAGAACTATCAACTTCTACCACGCTTATTAAGGACTATCGTGTATATGTCTAGGTGTATGAGTCGAGGACAGAACAGCAGTAACAATGGGAGAGGCAGAACAATAGAGATGGAAGGAGCATTAAAGAAGACTAGGAAGCAATGTCACTCACCTCCAGTACAGGTAACTGTCTACTCATGTATCTCCTCATTGTCAAACAGGAGGAGGAGGAGAAGGAGGTAGTACTGTAAATGTGTAGGTAAATATAGTGACCCCACCAGAGCCAGACGACACCAGAAGGGTCATTGGGCTGCATGTAACCTATTCACCACCCGTCAAGGCTACTATAGTCCCTAAAATAGGGATTATAGTATAATCCCTATTTTAGGGATTATAGTATAATCCCTAATACATAACCGTGTGTAATTCAGTGCAACTGGTCACCTCTATACAAGTGAAATTCACTCAGGAATTTGGGATAACTTTGAGAGTCGTTAAAAAAAAAATAGGCTGGACATGTACAAGAGTGGGTGTAGGTTGGTGCGAGATGAACCTATCTAACATGGGCCAGTAGACCTTCACCAATGTTCCTCCATTACTACGTACATCTGTTTGTACGTCGCCTCTAAAGATGGCAATATTGTCAAGTTATAAAGTATCCCAGGAGGGTAACTTATAAAGATTGATCGCTTCATTTTTTTTCTTCCTCCAAGGTTTTCGTTTATAACTTGGGAATGCCTCATCCGATCTTGTTCAAACTTTCAAGAATGGTGAGGTTTAACTAGGTGAAATTATTTTCATCACCCATATTACTACCATTGCCAATAACAACGCACCCGCTACTACCACCACTACTACCACTAGTACCACTACTAGCAGCACCACAACTAAACTACCATGAAAATAGTGTTGGTGGGAAGCGTTGAGTTGTGCGTGTGAGATATAGCCCATGTCATGAATATCCTGTCCAGGGTGGTGTATTTGCATGACAAGGGAAACATTTCCAGGCGTAGTGGGAGAGACCAGGAGCCTGCCACATGTGGTGTGTGTATGTGTGTGTGTACGTGTACTCGTCTATTTGTGGTTGCCGGGGTTAATTCATAGCTCCTGGCTCCTCTTCGCTGGTCGCTACTAGGTCTACTCTCTCCCTTCTCCATGAGCTTTATTAAACCTCTTCTTAAAGCTATGTATGGATCCTGCCTCCACTACGTCACTCTCAAGTGTGTGTGAGTCCGCGTGCGCGCGCGTGCACATATTTCTGGTCCTGCATCTTAGCTGGCCGCTACTGACTACACACACTCTCTTAACCTTGGTAAGCGTCATTATACTTACACTCACTGAAGTCAGAACTTCGGATAGTTTTTAAAATAGGTCGAATAGGTACACGAGTGGGTGTGGGTGAGTGTGAGTTTAACCTGTCCAGCATGGGCCAACTCGACTGCAATGTTCCATCATTCTACTGTTCTTAGTGTGCTTAAAGCTACATACGAAGTTAGCCTTTAACATTTCTTTGTCACGGACGTTCTACCCCCTAACCATTCTGAGACGGAAAAAGCATTTCCTAACATCTGTGACTCATACGTTCAACTTCGGAAATTATTTACTTATTATAAGTAATAATTTCAACAAATACGAATTTATACATAAAAACATAATATACAAACTATGCATCAACACAAAGTAACATACATGTTTATAACATCCTAAGTGCTATTTTCAACATACTATCTGTTGTTCCACTGGCCGTACCTACTCCCTCACCATAAATTAAACCAAATTAATCTAGCCTTATCTAAGCAGCCAAACTTTACCTCACTAACCCTGATGGGGAAATTATATGAAAAAAAGTTGTGTATGTTTTATCGTGACTTAAATGCATAATGGAATCAATATGATTAATCATGTAAAAGTTAAAAGTTACATATAGGATATATTATATATATATATATATATATATATATATATAATATATATATATATATATATATATATATATATATTATATATATATATATAATAAAGAGAGGAGAGAGAGAGAGAGAGAGAGAGAGAGAGAGAGAGAGAGAGAGAGAGAGAGAGAGAGAGAGAGAGAGAGAGAGAGAGAGAGAGAGAGAGAGAGAGAGAGAGAGAGAGAGAGACATATTAATGATATAGAGAGACACACACATTAAACAATTTGAGTTTTTTTTTTATATCACAAACAAACATTCATTTTTTGTGGAGTTAATTCAAGAATGCTGAATCCTAATAAATGTGTCAACAAAGCTCATTTAGGCATTAATTATAAAAAATCACTAATTAAAACACGCCAGCAAATTCGTCATCCTGAAATTGTCTGTAAATATTTAAATTGAACATCACCAACTGGCATAACTCATTTGATGGTGGAAAAATATTTTAAGTTCTGCTCTTTTTTGGTAATTAAACACAAATATCATCCATTTTAATATATATATATATATATATATATATATATATATATATATATATATATATATATATATATATATATATATATATATATATATATATATATATGTCGTGCCGAATAGGCAGAACCTGCGATCTTGGCTTAAATAGCAACGCTCATCTTGCCATATAGGACAAGCGAAAATTTATGTATGCAATAATTTCGCCAAAATCATTCTGAACCTAACGAAAAAAATATATTTCACTGTGTTTGTTTAGTATTAAATTATTGTAAACAAATCTAAAATATATTTAGTTGGGTTAGGCTAAAATAAATTGTTCTTGTTATAATAAGGTTAGGTAAGTTTTCTAAGATTCTTTTGATGCAAAATTATAAATTTTTACATTAGCATTAATGAAAAAAATATATCTTTAAACGTAAAAGAGAAAATTTTAGAAAGGACTTAATTTTAAATGAGTTCTTGCTAATTGACCAGTTTTGCCTATTCGGCACGACACACACAGAATATAAATGTGTAAATTCAAGAATTATGTGGATTAAAGTAAAGGTTGGATGCGAGAAGTGGGTCATAATAAGCGTGTATGCACCTGGAGAAGAGAGGAATGCAGAGGAGAGAGAGAGATTTTGGGAGATGTTAAGTGAATGTATAGGAGCCTTTGAACCAAGTGAGAGAGTAATTGTGGTAGGGGACCTGAATGCTAAAGTAGGAGAAACTTTTAGAGAGGGTGTGGTAGGTAAGTTTGGGGTGCCAGGTGTAATGATAATGGGAGCCCTTTGATTGAACTTTGTATAGAAAGGGGTTTAGTTATAGGTAATACATATTATAAGAAAAAAGAGGATAAATAAGTATACAAGATATGATGTAGGGCGAAATGACAGTAGTTTGTTGGATTATGTATTAAGAACATAAGAACATAAGAACGAAGGAACACTGCAAAAGGCCTACTGGCCCATGTGAGGCAGGTCCAAGTCTCCTACCGGCTTAAGCCAATGCACCCAACCTAGTCAAATCAGGTCACATTGACTTAAGGGAGGAACACGGCAACCGACCTGGTAGCCCAAGCTATCAGGTCCAACTCACACCCACCCACATCCACTCATGTATTTATCCAACCTATTTTTAAAGCTACACAACGTTCTGGCCTCTATAACTGTACTCGGTAATTTGTTCCACTCATCCACAACTCTATTACCAAACCAGTACTTTCCTATATCCTTCCTGAATCTGAATTTTTCCAACTTAAAACCATTGCTGCGAGTCCTATCTAGGCTAGATATTTTCAGCACACTATTTACATCCCCTTTATTTATTCCTGTCTTCCATTTATACACCTCAATCATATCCCACCTAATTCTACGTCTTTCTAGAGAGTGCAGATTCAGGGCCCTTAGTCTATCCTCATAGGGAAGGTTTCTCATACATGGGATCAACTTTGTCATCCTCCTTTGTACATTTTCCAGAGAATTTATATCCATTCTGTAATACGGTGACCAAAACTGTGCAGCATAATCTAAATGAGGCCTAACCAAGGATGTATAGAGTTGAAGAACAACCTGAGGACTCCTATTATTTATGTATTGATAGATAAAAGACTCTTGAGCAGACTTCAGGATGTACATGTTTATAGAGGGGCCACAGATATATCAGATCACTTTCTAGTTGTAGCTACACTGAGAGTAAAAGGTAGATGGGATACAAGGAGAATAGAAGCATCAGGGAAGAGAGAGGTGAAGGTTTATAAACTAAAAGAGGAGGCAGTTAGGGTAAGATATAAACAGCTATTGGAGGATAGATGGGCTAATGAGAGCATAGGCAATGGGGTCGAAGAGGTATGGGGTAGGTTTAAAAATGTAGTGTTAGAGTGTTCAGCAGAAGTTTGTGGTTACAGGAAAGTGGGTGCGGGAGGGAAGAGGAGCGATTGGTGGAATGATGATGTAAAGAGAGTAGTAAGGGAGAAAAAATTAGCATATGAGAAGTTTTTACAAAGTAGAAGTGATGCAAGGAGGGAAGAGTATATGGAGAAAAAGAGACAGGTTAAGAGAGTGGTGAAGCAATGTAAAAAGAGAGCAAATGAGAGAGTGGGTGAGATGTTATCAACAAATTTTGTTGAAAATAAGAAAAAGTTTTGGAGTGAGATTAACAAGTTAAGAAAGCCTAGAGAACAAATGGATTTGTCAGTTAAAAATAGGAGAGGAGAGTTATTAAATGGAGAGTTAGAGGTATTGCGAAGATGGAGGGAATATTTTGAGGAATTGTTAAATGTTGATGAAGATAGGGAAGCTGTGATTTCGTGTATAGGGCAAGGAGGAATAACATCTTGTAGGAGTGAGGAAGAGCCAGCTGTGAGTGTGGGGGAAGTTCGTGAGGCAGTAGGTAAAATGAAAGGGGGTAAGGCAGCCGGGATTGATGGGATAAAGATAGAAATGTTAAAAGCAGGTGGGGATATAGTTTTGGAGTGGTTGGTGCAATTATTTAATAAATGTATGGAAGAGGTACCTAGGGATTGGCAGAGAGCATGCATAGTTCCTTTGTATAAAGGCAAAGGGGACAAAAGAGAGTGCAAAAATTATAGGGGGATAAGTCTGTTGAATATACCTGGTAAAGTGTATGGTAGAGTTATTATTGAAAGAATTAAGAGTAAGACGGAGAATAGGATAGCAGATGAACAAGGAGGCTTTAGGAAAGATAGGGGGTGTGTGGACCAGGTGTTTACAGTGAAACATATAAGTGAACAGTATTTAGATAAGGCTAAAGAGGTCTTTGTGCATTTATGGATTTGGAAAAGGCGTATGACAGGGTGGATAGGGGCGGCAATGTGGCAGATGTTGCAGGTGTATGGTGTAGGAGGTAGGTTACTGAAAGCAGTGAAGAGTTTTTACGAGGATAGTGAGGCTCAAGTTAGAGTATGTAGGAAAGAGGGAAATTATTTCCCAGTAAAAGTAGGCCTTAGACAAGGATGTGTGATGTCACCGTGGTTGTTTAATATATTTATAGATGGGGTTGTAAGAGAAGTAAATGAGAGGGTCTTGGCAAGAGGCGTGGAGTTAAAAGATAAAGAATCACACATAAAGTGGGAGTTGTCACAATTGCTCTTTGCTGATGACACTGTGCTCTTGGGAGATTCTGAAGAGAAGTTGCAGAGATTGGTGGATGAATTTGGTAGGATGTGCAAAAGAAGAAAATTAAAAGTGAATACAGGAAAGAGTAAGGTTATGAGGATAACAAAAAGATTAGGTGATGAAAGAATGGATATCAGATTGGAGGGAGAGAGTATGGAGGAGGTGAATGTATTCAGATATTTGGGAGTGGACGTGTCAGCGGATGGGTCTTTGAAAGATGAGGTGAATTATAGAATTGATGAGGGGAAAAGGGTGAGTGGTGCACTTAGGAGTCTGTGGAGACAAAGAACTTTGTCCTTGGAGGCAAAGAGGGGAATGTATGAGAGTATAGTTTTACCAACGCTCTTATATGGGTGTTGAAGCATGGGTGATGAATGTTGCAGCGAGGAGAAGGCTGGAGGCAGTGGAGATGTCATGTCTGAGGTCAATGTGTGGTGTGAATATAATGCAGAGAATTCGTAGTTTGGAAGTTAGGAGGAGGTGCGGGATTACCAAAAACTGTTGTCCAGAGGGCTGAGGAAGGGTTGTTGAGGTGGTTCGGACATGTAGAGAGAATGGAGCGAAACAGAGTTACTTCAAGAGTGTATCAGTCTGTAGTGGAAGGAAGGCGGGGTAGGGGTCGGCCTAGGAAAGGTTGGAGGGAGGGGGTAAAGGAGGTTTTGTGTGCGAGGGGCTTGGACTTCCAGCAGGCATGCGTGAGCGTGTTTGATAGGAGTGAATGGAGACAAATGGTTTTTAATACTTGACGTGCTGTTGGAGTGTGAGCAAAGTAACATTTATGAAGGGGTTCAGGGAAACCGGCAGGCCGGACTTGAGTCCTGGAGATGGGAAGTACAGTGCCTGCACTCTGAAGGAGGGGTGTTAATGTTGCAGTTTAAAAACTGTAGTGTAAAGCACCCTTCTGGCAAGACAGTGATGGAGTGAATGATGGTGAAGTTTTTCTTTTTCGGGCCACTCTGCCTTGGTGGGAATCGGCCAGTGTGATAATAAATATATATATATATATATGTATATATATATATATATATTATATATATATATATATATATATATATATATATATATATATATATATATATATATACATGCACATATAATCAGAACAAAATAGTTGATTATAATAATAATAAGAGCAATATAGCAGTGGAAGTAGTTGCCTGACCATGTCAAGGTCGGTCTTACCCTAAACCAATTTAGGAAGAGAGCTAAAAAGTATGTAATAAATGAAGCAAGAGAGAGGCAAGTAATCTCTTGTACAGGTAACACTCGCGTAAATGTTAAATCCAAGTGATTTTTTTCTTTATAATGGTCATTTTTTAATTTTCTTGTAATTGATTTACTCAGTTTAATTTATTTCTATTATAACATTACCATGCATTTGATTTACTCGATTTAATTTATTTTTAATATTAATATTGCATCTAATATTTGATACTACAAGGACCCCAGTGGAAATAAGTCACGTTGTTTGACTTTTTTGCGGGTTATCCTAAGTAATTTACACACATTATGTAAGATAACTGCACTCGTCCAAAGACTATGTAACTGTACCAGAATAACCTTACTTGATTACCTGGGTGTGTGGTGAGTGGTGGAGGGAGGGATGGTGCTTGATTGTGTGCGTGGGAAGAGAGGGAGGGATCAGGAAGGGTGCTTGCTCCCTGGATGTTTATTGAAGTATGGTTACTAAGGAAGGGGGGAGGCAACAAGTGTGTCTGCTTGAGGGTGTGGTGAGTGAAGGATTGACGTGTGATATGCGTTACGATTTTTATCCTATTTTAAACTTTAGAATACACCTATTACCTTAATAATTCTTTGAATTCCAACAAAACATCCTTGACGGTCAGGCGCTAGGCAGCGTGGCAAGGTCAGATCAAGTCATGGAAAGGCCATAGAGCAACTGCTCTACGGCGTTGTAGCTTAGGCAGCAATGACTGACCCAGTCATTGCTGCCAATGACCGGGTACGATTTGGAAAATCTTTAGGCAGAGGTATCAGGGACCGAACATGTGGGAGATTATAAAAGTAGTGCCGAGGCGAATTCTCGCTCAGACTCCCTCACTTGAACGCTCAACATGCATCACTGGTGATTCTCTAGCGGCTAACTTGGAAGCCTCTTGCCATAGACATAGCTCCTATTGCTATGCAGTGTTGGTGGTTTGTGTTTGTCAGTATAATGACACGAAAGATGTGTGCTTATTCCCTTTACCTTATTGTATATCAATGTAGAAAATGGTCTAAGCTCACTTCTTGCAAAGGTCTAAAGTTAACATAGGAAACTTAGAATCATCACAGGTAGGTAGGTAGGTAGGTAGGTAGGTAGGTAGGTAGGTAGGTAGGTAGGATGCCTGAAGGTAACAATTGATGCTTAGTTAACAGTTGTGATGAATATTTTTGAAAACCGACAATCTGACAGTTGTGATGAATGGTTTTGAAAACCATTCATCACAACTGTCAGACACTGCATCATCATGGGATCTTGATACAAAGAATTCTTCAACACTTGTCCAACCTTTGGACGAAGACCTACTTAGACTAGTGGATGGTACCACTATGACCCCGCCTCCTCCTGCTTCGCCTCACCTGACTACAATATATAAGCCACGTCTACGGCCCTATGCTGTACTTTCTACAGGATTGATGGACTGAACACATCGACTCCAGGCTGAGGGACTGATTACCTCAAACTTCTCCTCTCCTTACACCTTTCTGCTTTGTATTGGACTGATGAAGCAACTGTGTGGCGAAACGTTTCCTAAATAAAGATTCCCATATGTTGCATAAGTGTCTCAATCTTCAACTTTTCGTTTAGTTAACAGACCTAAAATTACCACAGAAGGCCTAGAGTAAACACACGAGCCTGAAGGTAATACAGGGGGCCTAGAGTAAACACAGGGAACCTGATTGTAATATAGAAGGCCTGGAGTAAACACAGGGAACCTGAAGGTAATATAGGGAGCCTAGAGTAAACACAGGGGACCTGATGGTAACATAGGAGGCCCAGAGTTAACAGGTAACATAGGAGAACTAGAGTTAGAAGGTAACATAGGAAGCCTAGAGTTAACATAGGAGACCTGAAGGTAACATAAGGGACAAGGTAAAAGGAAACGAGACGTGTCCAGCAAATGATGGTGACAGGTGGAGACGGTAAACTCGACTCGGGAACTAATATTGGTGATGTACACTCACATGTGTCGCCCACCTGTCGTCACCACACTCACCTCACCAGGATGAAGTGCTCCTGGTATGTGGTTTGTACAGGTGAGGGAAGGCAGAAAGCAGGGAGAAGGGGGAGGGAAAGGGAGAGGAGAGAAGAATAAGGAGGGTTAAAGGAGGGATATAGGAGAATGTAGAAGAGGAGAAAGAAGGGAAGAAAGGAGGGCTAAGAAAGAGGACAATTTAAATAAAAGGCAGAACGGAGGAAGAGGTGAAAGAGTGATTTAGGATAAATGTGAGTAATTCAGAAAGGGTGGGAAAGATACGGCCAGGAAATAATCCCTCCTCTCTCTCTCTCTCTCTCTCTCTCTCTCTCTCTCTCTCTCTCTCTCTCTCTCTCTCTCTCTCTCTCTCTCTCTCTCTCTCTCTCTCTCTCTCTCTCCCCTACATACCCTAGCATGAGTCTCGCTATCCACATGAAGCCTCTTCACTGCTTTAATTAACCTACCACCTGTTCCATACATCCGTAACATCCGCCATATTGCTCACCCATCAACACTATCATATGTCTTTTACAAATGCAAAACTGAAAAAAAAAGTTTCTTCATTTTTTCCAAGTACTGTTCATTAATGTGTGTACACATCCCCTACCATTCACACACACACACACACACACACACACACACACACACACACACACACACACACACACACACACCAAGTGTGCTAGAGAATAGAAGAAGTATAGAAGGCAAAGGACCCAGGAGAATAAGGAGAGAAGTCGTAGAGCCAGAAATGAATATGCGCAGGTAAGAAGGGAGGCCCAACGACAATATGAAAATAACATAGCAGCGAAAGCCAAATCTGACCCGAAGCTGTTGTAGAGCCACATCAGGAGGAAAACAACAGTCAAGGACCAGGTAATGAGGCTGAGGAAGGAAGGAGGAGAGATCACAAGAAACGACCACGAAGTATGTGAGGAACTCAACATGAGATTCAAAGAAGTGTTCACAGAGGAGACAGAAGGGACTCAAGAAAGACGGGAGGGTCAGTAATACACAAATACAGTTACATAGGTATACACAAATACAGTTACATAGATTATCATACATAGCAGCATATGTGTAGAGAATCTAGGATAACCCCAAAAAAGTCAGAGAGTGACTTATTTCCACTGGGGTCCTTTAGTGTGGGGTACACCATGAAGTGTTGGACACAATACATACAACCGAGGAAGAAGTGAAGAGGCTGCTAAGTGAGCTAGATGCCTCAAAGGCGATTGGGCCGGATAGCATCTCTCCATGGGTACTGAGATAGGGAGCAAAGGCGCTCCGTGTACCCCTAGCAACAATATTCAACACATTTATTGAAACAGGGCGACTACCTGAGGTATGGAAGATACCAAATGTATTCCCAATTTTTAAAAAAGGAGACAGACACGAAGCATTAAACTACAGACCAGTTTCAATGACATGTATAGTATTCAAAGTCATGGAGAAGATTATCAGAAAAGTGGTGGAGCACCTAGAAAGGAATGAGCTTATCAACGACAGCCAGCACTGTATCAGGGACGGGAAATCCTGTCACAAACCTATTGGAGTTCTATGACTGGATGACAGCCGTAAGACAAGAGAGAGAGAGAGAGGGGTGGGTAGATTGCATTTTCTTGGACTGTAAAAAGGCGCTTGACACAGTTCCACACAAGAGATTAGCGCAAAAGGTGGAGGACAAGGCAGGGAAAGCACTACAATGGTTCAGGGAATACCTGTCAGGAAGACAACAGTGAGTCATGGTTCGTGGCGAGGTGTCAGAGTGGGCGCCTGTGACGAGAGGGGTTCCACAGGGGTCAGTCCTAGGACCAGTGCTGTTTCTGGTATTTGTGAGTGACACGACGGAGGGAATAGACTCCGAAGTGTCTCTGTTTGCAGATGATGTGAAGTTGATGAGAAGAATCCAATCGGACGAAGACCAGGCAGAACTACAAAGGGGTCTGGACAGGCTGCAGACCTGGTCCAGCAACTGGCTCCTAAATTTCAACCCCGCCAAGTGCAAAGTCATAAAGATTGGGTAAGGGCAAAGAAGACCGCAGACGGAGTACAGTCTAGGGGGCCAGAGACTACAAACCTCACTCAAGGAAAAAGATCTTGGGGTGAGTATAACACCAGGCACATCTCCTGAGGCGCACATCAACCAAATAACTGCTGTAGCGTACCGGCGCCAAGCAAACCTACGAGCAGCATTCCGCCATCTTAATAAGGAATCGTTCAGGACCCTGTACACTGTGTACGTTAGGTCCATACTGGAGAATGCAGCACCAGTTTGGAGCCCACATCTAGCCAAGCACGTAAGG
>NC_069490.1:6558805-6586305 GCF_026875155.1 Cherax quadricarinatus
GCCAAGAAAAAACAGGGAACGTTGATTTCTGAATGAGTTCACCTCTTAGTGTAAAAATAAGGCGAAAATAGGTAACACACTGTGCAAATCTGCAAATAGTTGACAAATATCGTCTTAAATAAGTCATATACACTTCAAATTTGTAACTAGGTTGCTAATATCGTGTTAAATAGGTTACAGGTTAGGTTGCTGATAGGTCAGAGGTGGTAGTTTGTGCTCTTCTGAGCTAATGAACAAACTTTGTTGATCTGTTTTCATTAAAGTCAGGCGTCAACACACTAATGTGTGTCTAGGTGTAGGAGTGAGGGAGAGTGAGTCAGGGTGTGAGGGAGAGTGAGTGAGGGTGTGAGGGAGAGTAAGAGAGGGAGGGAGGAGGGAGAAAAACCAAGGAGGAAGGAAGAGTAGAGACGGAAATATGGAGGATGATAATAAAGGAAATAAGGTCAGAAACTGAAAGAAGGGAGATAAGGGATTAGACAATGTAGATGATAATGAACGGAAGAGGATGAAGATGTGAGGATATGAGAGAGAGAGAGAGAGAGAGAGAGAGAGAGAGAGAGAGAGAGAGAGAGAGAGAGAGAGTGAGAGAGAGAGAGAGAGAGAGTATACAAAAATAAAATGAAGGAAAGGTTAAAGAAAAGACGAGAAAGGGGAACTGGAATGGAGGAGACAAAAAGAGGTACAGGTAAGAATAAACTAAGATACTTTGATGAAGGCAGAGGGTAGATGGAATAGGAGAAGGGTGAGGAAGAAGGGAGAGAAGGAAAGGGGCTTGATAAGGACAGTTGGAACAGAGAGGACGATACTTATTCATAAGTGAAAACTGAACAAGTACGGGATATTAGAGTTACAAATTCGGAGCGAGGAAGAGAGGGACAGTAAGATAAATGGAAGAGACGTGGGAGGAAGATCGGAAGAGTTATAACGGTATCAGGATAAACAGGAGAGTGAAGGAGGGAGGGAAAGGAACAGGAATAGAAGGATAGAAAGAGGAGACAGGAGAGGTGCTGCAAGATGATAGTGGCTGGGGATACACAATGCAGGGGGTGACGCAGGTGGTGATGCAGGGGGGTGACGCAGGTGGTGACGCAGGTGAAGTTGGTGAAGAAAGTTACCAGAGAGTCAAACCGTGTGGGCCAACACACACACACACACACACACACACACACACACACACACACACACACACACACACACACACACACACACACACACACACACACACACACACACACACGCACGCACACACACAAATTGCTCGCGCGCGGGCGTAACTCTGTTTAGATACAAGATGGAAGAAGACTAGGAAAGGAAGTTACATTATATCCAAGAAGAGAGTAAAAACCAAGTATTGAAGGAAAGCAAGAAACAGGAAAAAGGGGGTAACAGCGAATGAGAATAAGGTGTAAAAACTATGACAGGATCGAATGAAGTAAAGAAAAGAACCTTAGAAAATGAAATAAAGGGGAAAAGTGATAATAACTGAAATGAAAAGTGGTAAAGCAGAAGGCAGGGAAGAGGGAAGTAAGACCTTCACAGAAATGCTTTCAGGAGAGCGAGGAGCCACAATAGCCAATCCCACCTTCTTCCTCCAGCCCCGCACACAACCTACCTTAAGATATCAAATCTCTGCTATAAACATCACTCCGAAAGACATGTTGACACCCCTCTTGCTTGTTTCATTGTTTACTTTCTGACTATAGTCGTTTTTGTTTTACTAAGTACTCAGTATTAGAACCACCGTTGGTGGATTTAACTTACGATGGTACATTTTCCCATAACACTAACTTTGAAAATTTGAAGCCGATCGGATGAGGCGTTCTCAAGTTATAAACAAAAAACATAGAGGAAGAGCAAACATGCAACCATTATAATGTATCCCTCGAGGATACCTCACTAGGATATATATAATATTTATTTTATTGATATATAATATTTATTTACAGAAAGAGTGGTAGTGAAAATTACAACCACTGAAAGATATCAGAAATTCTTATGATACACTAAATACTGGAGGAGACACTCCAGCAGCATGACTCTGAGTCTGTGACAACAAATACCTCGTAACACACATCAAAGATTTACCAGTCAAGAAGCAATACTCAACTTACCTCCTTCATTCTCACCCTTCCCCCAGTCTCTCCTCTCTCTCCCTTACTCTACCCACACTTCACCCTCCTGCTCTACTCTCACTTCACCCTCCTGCTCTACTCCACACTTCACCCTCCTGCTCTACCCACACTTCACCCTCCTGCTCTACCCTTACTTCATCCTCCTGCTCTACCCACACTTCACCCTCCTGCTCTACCCTCACTTCATCTTCCCGCTCTACTCACACTTCACCCTCCTGCTCTACAATACACTTCACCCTCCTGCTCTACCCTTACTTCATCCTCCTGCTCTACCCTCACTTCACCCTCCTGCTCTACTCACACTACACCCTCTTGCTCTACCCACACTTCACCCTCCTGCTCTACCCTCACTTCACCCTCCTGCTCTACCCACACTTCACCCTCCTGCTCTACCCTCACTTCATCCTCCTGCTCTACCCTCACCTCACCCTCCTGCTCTACTCACACTTCACCCTCTGCTCTACCCACACTTCACCCTCCTGCTCTACCCACACTTCACCCTCCTGCTCTCCACACTTCACCCTCCTGCTCTACCCTCACTTCATCCTCTGCTCTACCCTCACCTCACCCTCCTGCTCCTACTCACACTTCACCCTCTTGCTCTACCCACACTTCACCCTCCTGCTCTACCCACACTTCACCCTCCTGCTCTACCCACACTTCATCCTCCTGCTCTACCCACACTTCAACCTCCTGCTCTACCAACACTTCACCCTCCTGCTCTACCCACACTTCACCCTCCTGCTCTACTCACACTTCACCCTCTGCTCTACCCACACTTCAACCTCTGCTCTACCCACACTTCACCCTCCTGCTCTACAAACACTTCACCCTCCTGCTCTACAGACACTTCACCCTCTGCTCTACCCCACCTTCACCCTCTTGCTCTACCCACACTTCACCCTCCTGCTCTACCCACCAACTTCACCATCCTGCTCTACCCACACTTCACCATCCTGCTCTACCCACACTTCACCCTCCTGTTCTACCCACACTTCACCCTCCTGCTCTACCCACACTTCACTCTCTTGCTCTACCCACACTTCACCCTCCTGCTCTACCCACACTTCACCATCCTGCTCTACCCACACTTCACCCTCCTGCTTTACCCACACTTCACCCTCCTGCTCTACCCACACTTCATCCTCCTGCTCTACCCACACTTCACCCTCCTGCTCTACCCACACTTCATCTTCTGCTCTACCCACACTGTCAAACTCCTGCTCTACTCACACTTCATCCTCTGCTCTACCCACAATTTCACACCCTCCTGCTCTACCCACACTTCATCCTCCTGCTCTACCACACTTCACCCTCCTGCTCTACCCACACTTACTTCTCTGCTCTACCCACACTTCAAACTCCTGCTCTACCCACACTTCATCCTCCTGCTATACCCACACTTCACCCTCCTGCTCTACCCACACTTCACCATCCTGCTCTACCCACACTTCACCCTCCTGTTTTAACTACACGTCACCCTCCTGCTCTACCACACTTCACCCTCCTGCTCTACCCACACTTCACTCTCCTGCTCTACCCACACTTCATCCTCCTGCTCTACCCCTCACTTCACCCTCCTGCTCTACTCACACTTCCCTCTTGCTCTACCCACACTTCACCATCCTGCTCTACCCACACTTCACCCTCCTGTTTTAACAACACTTCACCCTCCTGCTCTACCCACATCTTCACCCTCCTGCTCTACCCACACTTCACCACCTGCTCTACCCACACTTCACCCTCCTGCTCTTACTCACACTTCACCCTCCTGCTCTACCCACACTTCATCCTCCTGCTCTACCCACACTTCACCCTACTGCTCTACCCACACTTCACCATCCTGCTCTACCCACACTTCACCCCCTGTTTTAACCACACTTCACCCTCCTGCTCTACCACACTTCACCCTCCTGCTCTACCCACACTTCATCCTCCTGCTCTACCCACACTTCACCATCCTGCTCTACCCACACTTCACCATCTGCTCTACCCACACTTCACCCTCTGCTCTACCCACACTTCACCCTCCTGCTCTACCCACACTTCACCCTCCTGCTCTATCCACACATTACCCTCACTCTATACCCACACTTCACCCTCCTGCTCTACCCACACTTCACCCTCCTGCTCTACCACATTTCACCCTCCTGCTCTAAACTCACTTCATCCTCCTGCTCTACTCACACTTCACCCTCTTGCTTTACCCACACTTCACCACTCCTGCTCTACCCACACTCACCCTCCTGCTCTACCCACACTTCATCCTCTGCCCTACCCGAACTACATCTTCCTGCTCTACCCACACTTCACCCTCCTGCTCTACCCACACTTCACCCTCCTGCTATACCCTCACTTCACCCTCCTGCTCTACCCACACTTCACCTCCTGCTCTACCCACACTTCACCATCCTGCTCTACCCTCACTTCATCCTCCTGTTCTACCCTCACTTCACCCTCCTGCTCTACTCACACTCCACCCTCTTGCTCTACCCACACTTCACCCTCCTGCTCTACCAACACTTCACCTTCCTGCTCTACCCACACTTCACCCTCCTGCTCTACCTCACTTCACCCTCCTGCTCTACTCGCACTTCACCCTCTTGCTTTACCCACACTTCACCTCCTGCTCTACCCAAACTTCACCCTCCTGCTCTACCCACACTTCATCCTCCTGCTCTACTCACACTACATCTTCCTCCTCTACCCACACTTCACCCTACTGCTCTACCCACACTTCACCCTCCTGCTATACCCTCACTTCACCCTCCTGCTCTACCCACACTTCACCCTCCTGCTCTACCCACACTTCACCATCCTGCTCTACCCACACATTCATCCTCCTGCCTCTACCACCCACACTTCATCCTCCTGTTCTACCCTCACTTCACCCTCCTGCTCTACTCACACTCCAACCTCTTGCTCTACCCACACTTTACCCTCCTGCTCTACCCACACTTCACCCTCCTGCTCTACCCACACTTCATCCTCCTGCTCTACCCACACTTCACCCTCCTGCTCTACCCACACATTCACCTCCTGCTCTAACCCACACTTCACCCTCCTGCTCTACTCACACTTCACCCTCTTGCTCTACCCACACTTCACCCTCCTGCTCTACCCACACTTCACCCTCCTGCTCTACAAACACTTCACCCTCCTGCTCTACCCACACTTCACCCTCCTGCTCTACCCACACTTCACCCTCCTGCTCTACCCACACTTCACCCTCCTGCTCTACCCACACTTCACCCTCCTGCTCTACCCACACTTCACCATCCTGCTCTACCCACACTTCACCCTCCTGCTCTATCCACACTTCACCCTCCTGCTCAACCCACACTTCACTCTCCTGCTCTACCCACACTTCATCCTCCTGCTCTACCCACACTTCACCCTCCTGCTTTACCCACACTTCACCCTCCTGCTCTACCCACACTTCACCCTTCTGCTCTACCCACACTTCATCCTCCTGCTCTACCCACACTTCACCATCCTGCTCTACCCACACTTCATCCTCCTGCTCTGCCCACACTTCATCCTCCTGCTCTACCCACACACTTCATCCTCACTGCTCTACCCACACTTCACCCTCCTGCTCTACTCACACTTCACCCTCCTGCTCTACCCACACTTCATCCTCCTGCTCTACCCACACTTCATCCCCCTGCTCTACCCTCACTTCACCATCCTGCTCCACCACACTTCACCTCCTGTTTTAACCACACTTCACCCTCCTGCTCTACCCACACTTCACCCTCCTGCTGTAACCACAACTTCACCTCCTGCTCTACTCACATTTCACCCTCTTGCTCTACCCACACTTCACCCTCCTGCTCTACCCACACTTCACCCTCCTGCTCTACCCACACTTCACCCTCCTGCTCTACCCACACTTCCCCTCTGCTCTACCCACACTTCACCCTCCTGCTCTACCACACTTCATCATCCTGCTCTACTCACACTTCACCCTCCTGCTCTACCCACACTTCACTATCTCCTCTACCCACACTTCACCTCCGCTCTATCCACACTTCAACCTCCTGCTCAACCCACACTTCACTCTCCTGCTCTACCCACACTTCATCCTCCTGCTCTACCACACTTCACCTCCTGCTTTACCCACACTTCACACTCCTGCTCTACCCACACTTCACCCTTCTGCTCTACCCACACTTCATCCTCCTGCTCTACCCACACTTCACCATCCTGCTCTACCCACACTTCACCCTCCTGCTCTACCTACACTTCACCATCCTGCTCTACCCACACTTCATCCTCCTGCTCTACCCACACTTCATCCTCCTGCTCTACCCACACTTCACCCTCCTGCTCTCCTCACTCTTCACCCTCCTGCTCTACCCACACTTCATCCTCCTGCTCTACCCACACTTCACCCTCCTGCTCTACCCTCACTTCACCATCCTGCTCCACCCACATTTCACCCTCCTGTTTTAACCACACTTCACCCTCCTGCTCTACCCACACTTCACCCTCCTGCTCTACCCACACTTCACCCTCCTGCTCTACCCACACTTCACCCTCCTGCTCTACCCACACTTCACCCTCCTGCTCTAACCACACTTCACCCTCCTGCTCTAGTCACACTTCACCCTCTTGCTCTACCCACACTTCACCCTCCTGCTCTACCCACACTTCACCTCCTGCTCTACAAACACTTCACCCTCCTGCTCTAACCCACACTTCACCCTCCTGCTCTACCACACTTCACACATCCTGCTCAACCCACACTTCACTCTCCTGCTCTACCCACACTTCATCCTCCTGCTCTACCCACACTTCACCCTCCTGCTTTACCCACACTTCACCCTCCTGCTCTACCCACACTTCACCCTTCTGCTCTACCCACACTTCATCCTCCTGCTCTACCCACACTTCACCATCCTGCTCTACCCACACTTCACCCTCCTGCTCTACCTACACTTCACCATCCTGCTCTACCCACACTTCATCTCCTGCTCTACCCACACTTCATACTCCTGCTCTACCCACACTTCATCCTCCTGCTCTACCCACACTTCACCCTCCTGCTCGACTCACACTTCACCCTCCTGCTCTACCCACACTTCATCCTCCTGCTCTACCCACACTTCACCCTCCTGCTCTACCCTCACTTCACCATCCTGCTCCACCCACACTTCACCCTCCTGTTTTAACCACACTTCACCCTCCTGCTCTACCCACACTTCACCCACCTGCTGTAACCACACTTCACCCTCCTGCTCTACTCACACTTCACCCTCTTGCTCTACCCACACTTCACCCTTTTGCTCTACCCACACTTCACCCTCCTGCTCTACAAACACTTCACCCTCCTGCTCTACCCACACTTCACGCTCCTGCTCTACCCACACTTCACCCTCCTGCTCTACCCACACTTCACCCTCCTGCTTTACCCACACTTCACCATCCTGCTCTACCCACACTTCACCCTCCTGCTCTACCCACACTTCACCATCCTGCTCTACCCACACTTCACCCTCCTGCTCTATCCACACTTCACCATCCTGCTCAACCCACACTTCACTCTCCTGCTCTACCCACACTTCATCCTACTGCTCTACACACACTTCACCCTCCTGCTTTACCACACTTCACCCTCTGCTCTACCCACACTTCACCCTTCTGCTCTACCCACACTTCATCCTCCTGCTCTACCACACTTCACCATCCTGCTCTACCCACACTTCACCCTCCTGCTCTACCTACACTTCACCATCCTGCTCTACCCACACTTCATCCTCCTGCTCTACCCACACTTCATCCTCCTGCTCTACCCACACTTCATCCTCCTGCTCTACCCACACTTCACCCTTCTGCTCTACTCACACTTCACCCTCCTGCTCTACCCACACTTCATCCTCCTGCTCTACCCACACTTCACCCTCCTGCTCTACCCTCACTTCACCATCCTGATCCACCCACACTTCACCCTCCTGTTTTAACCACACTTCACCCTCCTGCTCTACCACACTTCACCCTCCTGCTCTACCCACACTTCACCCTCCTGCTCTACCCACACTTCATCCTCTTGCTCTACCCACACTTCACCATCCTGCTCTGCCCACACTTCACCCTCCTGCTCTACCCACACTTCACCCTCCTGCTCTACACACACTTCACCCTCCTGCTCTACCCACACTTCACCCTCCTGCTCTACCCACACTTCACCCTCCTGCTATACCCACACTTCACCCTCCTGCCCTACCCACACTTCACCCTCCTGCTCTACCCACACTTCACCCTCTGCTCACCCTCACTTCATACTCCTGCTCTACCCTCACTTCACCCTCCTGTTCTACGCACACTTCACCCTCTTGCTCTACCCACACTTCACCCTCCTGCTCTACCCACACTTCACCCTCCTGCTCTACCCACACTTCACCCTCTTGCTCTACCCACACTTCACCTCCTGCTCTACTCACACTTCACCCTCTTGCTCTACCCACACTTCACCCTCCTGCTCTACCCACACATTCACCCTCCTGCTCTACAAACACTTCACCCTCCTGCTCTACCCACACTTCACCCTCCTGCTCTACCCACACTTCACCCTCCTGCTCTACCCACACTTCACCATCCTGCTCTACCCACACTTCACCCTCCTGCTCTACCCGCACTTCACCATCCTGCTCTACCCACACTTCACCCTCCTGCTCTTCCCACACTTCACCCTCCTCCTCTACCCACACTTCACTCTCTTGTTCTACCCACACTTCACCCTCCTGCTCTACCCACACTTCACACCTCCTGCTCTACCCACACTTCACCCTCCTGCTTTACCCACACTTCACCCTCTGCTCTACCCACACTTCATCCTCCTGCTCTACCCACACTTCACCCTCCTGCTCTACCCAAACTTCACCTTCCTGCTCTATCCACACTTCACCCTCCTGCTCTACCCACACTTCATCCTTCTGCTCTACCCACACTTCACCCTCCTGCTATACCCACACTTAACCCTCCTGCTCTACCCACACTTCACTCTCCTGCTCTACCCACACTTCATCCTCCTGCTCTACCCACACTTCACCACTCCTGCTTTACCTACACTTCACCCTCCTGCTCTACCCACACTTCACCCTCCTGCTATACCCACACTTCATCCTCTGGCTCTACCCACACTTTACCCTCCTGCTCTACCCACACTTCACCATCCTGCTCTACCACACTTCATCCTCCTGCTCTACCCACACTTCATCCTCCTGCTCTAACCCCACACTTCATCCTCCTGCTCTACCCACACTTCACCCTCTTGCTCTACTCACATTACACACTCCTGCTCTACCCACACTTCATCCTCCTGCTCTACCCACACTTCACCCTCCTGCTCTACCCACACTTCACCATCCTGCTCTACCCACACTTCACCCTCCTGTTTTAACCACACTTCACCCTCCTGGTTTACCCACACTTCACCCTCCTGCTCTACCCACACTTCACCCTCCTGCTCTATCCACACTTCATCCTCCTGCTCTACCCACACTTCACCCTCCTGCTCTACCCACACTTCACCCTCTTGCCCTACCAACCAGGGCCAACTAACACACAATTTCCTCAGAATTGTCTCCTACGTAATATTTTTTTTTCTTTTTGTCCAAGACATTTCTTTTTACCTCACATTTTTTTGTGGAAAAGAGTCCCCAGCTCCCTCCCACACCTCCTTCTCTTCCATTTCCCACCTTTTCCTCTCCCCACCCTTGCTCAGTCCTCAGAACTCCAGTGGAAATAAGTCACTGATTTTTTTTAGGGGGGGAGGAGGGATTATCCTATATCACTTACACATACATTACTAAGAGGGGTAATTGTAACCATCCAACATTGTGTAAATCTGTATCTAAATAAAATACCTACTGTGCCCTAACCTTCTCGTACCTTGGTACCCTCACAACCCCCTACTCTACCTTCTCGTACCTTGGTACCCTCACAACCCCCTACTCTACCTTCTCGTACCTTGGTACCCTCACAACCCCTTACTCTACCTTCTCGTACCTTGGTACCCTCACAACCCCTACTCTGCCTTCTCGTACCTTGGTACCCTCACAACCCCCTACTCTACCTTCTCGTACCTTGGTACCCTTACAACCCCCTACTCTACCTTCTCGTACCTTGGTACCTTCACAATCCCCTACTCTACCTTCTCGTACCTTGGTACCTTCACAACCCCATACTCTACCTTCTCGTACTTGGTACCCTCACAACCCCTACTCTACCTTCACGTACCTTGGTACCCTCACAACCCCGCACTCTACCTTCTCGTACCCTCACAACCCCCTACTCTACCTTCTCGTACCTTGGTACCCTCACAACCCCCTACTCTACCTTCTCGTACCTTGGTACCCTCACAATCCCCTACTCTACCTTCTCGTACCTTGGTACCCTCACAACCCCCTACTCTATTTTCTCGTACCTTGGTACCCTCACAACCCCCTACTCTACCTTCTCGTACCTTGGTACCTTCACAATCCCCTACTCTACCTTCTCGTACCTTGGTACCTTCACAACCCCATACTCTACCTTCTCGTACCTTGGTACCCTCACAACCCCTACTCTACCTTCACGTACCTTGGTACCCTCACAACCCCGCACCCTACCTTCTCGTACCCTCAGAACCCCCTACTCTACCTTCTAGTACCTTGGTACCCTCACAAACCCCCTACTCTACCTTCTCGTACCTTGGTACCCTCACAACCCCCTACTCTACCTTCTCGTACTTTGGTACCCTCACAACCCCCTACTCTATCTTCTCGTACCTTGGTACCCTCACAACCCCCTACTCTTACCTTCTACGTACCTTGGTACCCTCACAACCCCCTACTCTACCTTTCCGTACCTTGTACCCTCACAACCCCCTACTCTACCTTCTCGTACCTTGGTACTCTCACAACCCCCTACTCTACCTCTCCGTACCTTGGTACCCTCACAACCCCTACTCTACCTTCTCGTACCTTGGTACCCTCACAACCCCTACTCTACCTTCTCGTACCTTGGTACCCTCACAACCCCCTACTCTACCTTCTCGTACCTTGGTACCCTCACAACCCCTACTCTACCTTCTCGTACTTGGTACCCTCACAACCACCTACTCTACCTTCTCGTACCTTGGTACCCCACAACCACCTACTCTACCTTCTCGTACCTTGGTACCCTCACAACCCCCTACTCTACCTTCTCGTACTTGGTAACCCTCACAAATCCCCTACTCTACCTTCCCGTACCTTGGTACCCTCGCAACCCCCTACTCTACCTTCTCGTACCCTGGTACCCTCACAACCCCCTACTCTACCTTCTCGCACCTTGGTACCCTCACAACCCCCCTACTCTACCTTCTCGTACACTGGTACCCTCACAACTCCCTACTCTACCTTCCCGTACCTTGGTTACCCTCACAACCCCCTACTCTACCTTCTCGTACCTTGGTACCCTCACAACCCCCTACTCTACCTTCACGTACCTTGGTACCCTCACAATCACCTACTCTACCTTCTCGTACCTTGGTACCCTCACAACCCCCTACTCTACCTTCACGTACCTTGGTACCCTCACAATCACCTACTCTACCTTCTAGTACATTGGTACCCTCACAACCCCCTACTCTACCTTCTAGTACATTGGTACCCTCACAACCCCCTACTCTACCTTCTAGTACATTGGTACCCTCACAACCCCCTACTCTACCTTCTAGTACATTGGTACCCTCACAACCCCCTACTCTACCTTCACGTACCTTGGTACCCTCACAACCCCGTACTCTACCTTCTAGTACATTGGTACCCTCACAACCCCCTACTCTACCTTCTAGTACATTGGTACCCCACAACCCCCTACTCTACCTTCTCGTACCTTGGTACCCTCACAACCACCTACTCTACCTTCTCGTACCTTGGTACCCTCACAACCCCCTACTCTACCTTCTCGTACCTTGGTACCCTCACAACCCCCTACTCTACCTTCTCGTACCTTGGTACCCTCACAATCCCCTACTCTACCTTCCCGTACCTTGGTACCCTCGCAACCCCCTACTCTACCTTCTCGTACCTTGGTACCCTCACAACCCCTACTCTACCTTCTCGCACCTTTGTACCCTCACAACCCCCTACTCTACCTTCTCGTACACTGGTACCCTCACAACCCCCTACTCTACCTTCTCGTACCTTGGTACCCTCACAACCCCCTACTCTACCTTCTAGTACATTGGTACCCTCACAACCCCCTACTCTACCTTCTAGTACATTGGTACCCTCACAACCCCCTACTCTACCTTCTAGTACATTGGTACCTCACAACCCTACTCTACCTTCTAGTACATTGGTACCCTCACAACCCCCTACTCTACCTTCACGTACCTTGGTACCCTCACAACCCCGTACTCTACCTTCTAATACATTGGTACCCTCACAACCCCCTACTCTACCTTCTAGTACTTGGTACCCCACAACCCCCTACTCTACCTTCTCGTACCTTGGTACCCTCACAACCCCCTACTCTACCTTCTCGTACCTTGGTACCCTCACACCCCCTACTCTACCTTCTCGTTACCTTGGTACCCTCACAATCCCCTACTCTACCTTCCCGTACCTTGGTACCCTCGCAACCCCCTACTCTACCTTCTCGTACCTTGGTACCCTCACAACCCCTACTCTACCTTCTCGCACCTTGGTACCCTCACAACCCCCCTACTCTACCTTCTCGTACACTGGTACCCTCACAACCCCTACTCTACCTTCCCGTACCTTGGTACCCTCACAACCCCCTACTCTACCTTCTCGTACCTTGGTACCCTCACAACCCCGTACTCTACCTTCTCGTACCTTGGTACCCTCACAACCCCCTACTCTACCTTCTCGTACCTTGGTACCCTCACAACCACCTACTCTACCTTCTCGTACCTTGGTAACCTCACAACCCCCTACTCTACCTTCTCGTACCTTGGTACCCTCACAACCCCCTACTCTACCTTCTCGTACCTTGGTACCCTCACAATCCCCTACTCTACCTTCCCGTACCTTGGTACCCTCGCAACCCCCTACTCTACCTTCTCGTACCCTGGTACCCTCACAACCCCCTACTCTACCTTCTCGCACCTTGGTACCTCACAAACCCCCTAACTCTACCTTCTCGTACACTGGTACCCTCACAACCCCCTACTCTACCTTCCCGTACCTTGGTACCCTCACAACCCCCTACTCTACCTTCTCGTACCTTGGTACCCTCACAACCCCGTACTCTACCTTCTCGTACCTTGGTACCCTCACAACCCCTACTCTACCTTCCGTACCTTGTACCCTCCAACCCCTACTCTACCTTCTCGTACCTTGGTACCCTCACAACCCCGTACTCTACCTTCTCGTACCTTGGTACCCTCACAACTCCCTACTCTACCTTCACGTACCTTGGTACCCTCACAACCACCTACTCTACCTTCTCGTACCTTGGTACCCTCACAACCCCCTACTCTACCTTCACGTACCTTGGTACCCTCACAACCCCGTACTCTACCTTCTCGTACCTTGATACCCTCACAACCCCCTACTCTACCTTCTAGTACATTGGTACCCTCACAACCCCCTACTCTACCTTCTAGTACATTGGTACCCTCACAACCCCTACTCTACCTTCTAGTACATTGGTACCCTCACAACCCCCTCTCTACCTTCTAGTACATTGGTACCCTCACAACCCCCTACTCTACCTTCTAGTACATTGGTACCCACAACCCCCTACTCTACCTCTTCTCGTACCTTGGTACCCTCACAACCACCTACTCTATCCTTCTCGTACCTTGGTAACCTCACAACCCCTACTCTACCATTCTCGTACCTTGGTTCCCTCACAACCCCCTACTCTACCTTCTCGTACCTTGTACCCTCACAATCCCCATACTCTACCTTCCCGTACCTTGTACCCTCGCAACCCCCTACTCTACCTTCTCGTACCTTGGTACCCTCACAACACCCTACTCTACCTTCTCGCACCTTGGTACCTCACAAACCCCCCTACTCTACCTCTCGTACACTGGTACCCTCACAACCCCTACTCTACCTTCCCGTACCTTGGTACCCTCACAACCCCCTACTCTACCTTCTCGTACCTTGGTACCCTCCAAACCCCGTACTCTACCTTCTCGTACCTTGGTACCCTCACAACTCCCTACTCCCTTCACGTACCTTGGTACCCTCACAACCACCTACTCTACCTTCTCGTACCTGGTACCCTCACAACCCCCTACTCTACCTTCACGTACCTTGGTACCCTCACAACCCCGTACTCTACCTTTTCGTACACTTGATACCCTCACAAACCCCCTACTCTACCTTCTAGTACATTGGTACCCTCACAACCCCTACTCTACCTTCTAGTACATTGGTACCCTCAAACCCCCTACTCTACCTTCTAGTACATTGGTACCCTCACAACCCCCTACTCTACTTCTAGTACATTGGTACCCTCACAACCCCCTACTCTACCTTCACGTACTTGGTACCATCACAACCCCGTACTCTACCTTCTAGTACATTGGTACCCTCACAAACCCCCTACTCTACCTTCTAGTACATTGGTAACCCTCACACCCCCTACTCTACCTTCTAGTACATTGGTACCATCACAACCCCCCTACTCTACCTTCTAGTACATTGGTACCCTCACAACCCCCTACTCTACCTTCTAGTACATTGGTACCCTCACAACCCCCTACTCTACTTCACGTATCCTTGGGTACCCTCACAACCCCGTACTGTACCTTCTAGTACATTGGTACCCTCACAACCCCCTACTCTACCTTCTAGTACATTGGTACCCTCACAACCCCCTACTCTACCTTCTTGTACATTGGTACCCTCACAACCCCCTACTCTACCTTCTAGTACATTGGTACCCTCAAAAACCCCCTACTCTACCTTCTAGTACATTGGTACCCTCACAACCCCCTACTCTACCTTCACGTACCTTGGTACCCTCACAACCCCGTACTCTACCTTCTAGTACATTGGTACCCTCACAACCCCCTACTCTACCTTCTAGTACATTGGTACCCTCACAACCCCTACTCTACCTTCTAGTACATTGGTACCATCACCAAACCCCCTACTCTACCTTCTAGTACATTGGTACCCCTCACAACCCCCTACTCTACCTTCTAGTACATTGGTACCCTCACAAACCCCCTACTCTACCTTCACGTACCTTGGTACCCTCACAACCCCGTACTGTACCTTCTAGTAACATTGGTACCCTCACAACCCCCTACTCTACCTTCTAGTACATTGGTACCCTCACAACCCCCTACTCTACCTTCTAGTACATTGGTACCCTCACAACCCCCTACTCTACCTTCTAGTACATTGGTACCCTCACAACCCCCTACTCTACCTTCTCTGTTCATTTTGTGTGTATGTGTAACTGTTCCTTAGTCTGTAACCAAATAATCAACACACCATAACATCGAGGGAGAACAAGACGTACAATAAAATAAGAATGACATAATAAAAATAAAAAGTAATAATAATTTTAAAATAATAATAATAAAATCTATAATAACAATAATAATAATTAATAATAATAATATTATTAATAATATTAATAATAATAATAATAACAGTAACAATTATAATATAACAGTAATAATAATAATAATAACAATAATAATAATAATAATAATAATAATATAATAATAACTATAATAATAATAATAATAAAAATAATAATAATAATAATAATAATAATAATAATAATAATAACTATAATAATAATAATAATCATAATAATAATAATAATAATAATAATAATAATAATAATAATAATAATAATAATAATAATAATAATAACTGTAATACTGGCTAACCTAAGAAGTGCTCCAAGGAACCTGCAGCAAGATTCGTTTAATATATTATACACAACGTAAGGTACGTTAACACATCTGCGAGTACATAGCCACAGTACGGAGCCCACATCTGAACAAACATGGAAAGAGAAACAGGAGAAGATGCAAAGGTTTCGCAACAAGATTAGTGCCAGAACTGAGGAAAATGGACTATGAGGAGAGGCATAATTCAAGCTAACAACACTAAAAGAGAGGAGAATCAGGAGAGACATGGCGACGGCATATAAAATACTCAGGGAATTATAGGAAAGACAGAGACGCAATTGGAGATTAGATAGGCAACCATGGGACACAGACGGCAGCTGAAGACGAAGTTGAGCCATAGAGATGTTAGGAAGCACGTTTTTAGTCTTAGGTGTAATGCAGTAAATGAAGAGGTGACGGAGGAAAATGCTTAACACAGCTTCAAGAGTAGATACGTTCGGGCCCTATAGGCCAGAAATCAGTGAAACTGGCGGATGAGAGTTAAAGAGGCGGGAACATGAGCCATGATTCGACCCGTGCACACATAATTAGGAAAGTGCGCGCGAGCACACACACACACACACACACTACCAGAGGGCATCTTTCTGTTCATAACAATGCTGTTTACAGATTAAAGTCATCCCTTGAGTCAAATAAAATTTCATCGCGAGTAGTTTAAAAAGTCACTGAAGCCGTAATTGCCAAGTGAATGAGTGTGTGTGTGTGTGTGTGTGTGTGTGTGTGTGTGTGTGTGTGTGTGTGTGTGTGTGTGTGTGTGTGTGTGTGTGTGTGTGTGTGCGCACGAGAGCGCTCTCCTATTTGTACTCACCTATTTGTGGTTGCAGAGTTCGATTCACAGCTCCTGGCCCCGCCTCTTCCCTAGTCGCTAGTAGATGCACTCTCTCCCTGTATGTGTTAACTGCGGCAGATCACCATCTTGTTGACACTAACTATACATCCTGGTACTGATGTCTGAGACAACCAGACGGAGAGAAGAAAACATTGAGAGAAAGAGGAGAAAGAGGAGAAAGACTAAGGTGAAAGTAGAAAGCTTGAGATGAAAGAGGAGAAAGATTGAGGGGAAAGAAAAAAGCTTGAAGTGAAAGAAGAAAGCTTGAGGTGAAAGACGAGAAAGCTTGAGAGGAAAGAAGAAAGCTTGAGAGAGAGAGGAGAAAGCTTGAGGAAGATAGGAGAAATCTGGAGGGAGAGAGAAGAAAGTGTGAGGGAGAGTACAGAGCTTGAGGAAGAGAAGGCAGAGTTTTGGTGGTGAGGGGTAGAGTGTCGTCACTACAATCCTCTTCTATCCCTTTCATCCCCTTCTATCCTCCTACCAGTACAATCCCCTCTACCATTCTATCCTTACAAAGCCCCACTATCCCTACTATTCCTCTTATTCTATCTATATAATCCTCTATTCTTACCACTCCTACATCATTTTATTCCTATTAACTCCCATTATCCCTTCAATTCCCTTCTATTCTCTAATCCCTAACACAACCCTGTACCATTCTATTCCTCCCGTCCCCTTCCTTGCTCCCATTCCCCTGAATACTCTTATTCTTCCTCTTCTCTATCACTCCCCTCCTCCCTCTATCTTTCTATATCTTCCCCTCACCCTCCATCGTCCTATCCTTCCCACTTGTATCCGGTTGGTTAACGAGGTTTAAAGCTTATCGACTACACGAGGGTTATTAAGGTTGCACCTCACCTGTTGACCACCAGTCAAACGTACTTTAATCCCTTTTTAAGGGATTAAAGTAAACTCTCAGCGTGTATACCCTGAGAGACATACACCTCTCAAGGTGTATACCCTGAGAAACATACACCTCTCAGTGTATGTCTCTCAGCGTATATACCGTGAGAGACATACACCTCTCAGTGTGTCTCTCAGGGTGTATACCCTGAGAGACATACATCTCTTAGCGTGTATACCCCGAGAGACATACACTGAGAGGTGTATGCAGTATATTCTGCCGGTCTATCCTTTCCATTCTGGAAACTACACAATGTGCGACACTGCAGAACAAGTACATTTCTCACTGAATCATTCAACCACCCAGCCTCCAGGAACCACTAAGGTCAATGGTGCTTTCACAAAGGGTACAATTTTCCCCATTAATGACAGGTGCCAGATAACACTATGTTGCCGCCGGATAATAAATCGGGCAGGCTGTAAGAAGAACATTCATCTAGCCAATTAATTTGTTTAATGTTTCCGGATGAACAAAGGGATTTCAACAATTAATCTTCCTCTCCTGCTATTATTTTACAGTTGTTTATATGCTTATATAAAACTTTTATAATATATATATATATATATATATATATATATATATATATATATATATAAAATATATATATATAAAAATATTATATATTATATATATATATATATATATATATATATATATATATGTTTGTGTATATTTCGCCTGCTCTGCGATTCCAAGCATTGTTAAAATCTCTAGTAAGGCTGATGCATGCAGGGGATGAGATGAAAAGCTGTAAGCCTTCTCCCTGAAACCTGGCTGCCTTGGATCAACGTGTAGCGTAAGCTGCACGCCAAGGTATTGTCCAGTGTGGGGAGATTGGTATAGCACTGCGTACCTTGTTCCAAGGTTTGTAGGTTCGAGTCTCCTTCAGCCAGAGATCAGTGTTTGCGCATATTTCGCCTGCTCTTGCGAATTCCTTGTATATATAAATATAAAATATATATATATATATAATATATATATATATATATATATATAATATATATATATATGTTATATGTTTTAATTATCACTACAGAGCCGATTCACTACCAGGTATGGTGGACAAAAAGAAAAAGTTGCTACCATCAATTCATCTCATATGTCATTACCAAAAATGGGTTGCTTACACTTACAGTTTTTAAACTGCAGAACATTAACAACCCTCCTCAGAGTGCAGGCACTGTACTTCCATCTCCAGGACTCAAGTCCGGCCTGCCGGTTTCCTGATCCCTCATAAATGTACTTTGCTACAACTCCAACAGCACGTAAGTATTAAAAACCATTTTCCCCTTACAAAGGACTTAAAACCCCATTTTGGTTATTTTTTTTTAAAACTCCCCCCTCTTGCCCCCGCATTATTCTTTAAGACCCCATCTATTTATTCAAACTAAACATACATTGTCTAATACTTTTATGGAAAAAATTTTCTTTATAATTATCTAACTTATCCATATTGAATAAAATTCACTGTTCAGTAAATACTCTACCCCAACATTCAAACGCCACAACCCCCATATCCCCCCTTTAGCTTTCCAAATCCATAAATGACAAAAACCTTTTAGCCTTATTAAATACTGTTATTTATTATGTTTTGTAAACCCTGGTCACAACCCCCCCTTTCTAAACCTCCTGTTTATCCTGCTATCTTTTCTTTAAACTTTAATTCTTTCATTATAACTCTACCATACATTTACAGGTCCCTAAAGACTATCCCTAAAATTTTGTCTCTTTATTTGTTATACAGGAATATCATTTTCCAATTAGGTATTTACTTTCATACAATTATTAATAATGCCCAAATATATATCCATGCTTTTAATTTCTATTTTATATAAATTTTTCCCTTATTTCTTTTACCTACTGCCTCACAACTTAACTCAAATGGCTTTTTATCTAAAGATGTTATCCGTTTGGCTCCTTTTGCTACACTACAAGTATCTGTATGGTACAGTATGCTACATTGCAAGTATCTTAGGCTACAGTATGTTACTTACAAAGTATCTGTATGCTACAGATGCTACATTACAAGTTCTGTATGCTACAGTATGCTACATTTAAATATCTGTAGCTACAGTATGCTACATTACAAGTATTGTTTGCTACAGTTGCTACATTACAAGTATCTGTATGTTTACAGTATGCTCATTACAAGTATCTGTATGCTACAGTATGCTACATTACAAGTATCTGTATGCTACAGTAACTCATTGCAAGTATCTGTATGCTACAGTATGTACATTACAAGTATCTGTATGCTACAGCATGCTACATTGCAAGTATCTGTAGTATATGCTACATTACAGTATCTGTATGCTACAGTATGCTACATTAAAAAGCATCTGTATTACATATGCTACATTACAAGTATCTGTATGCTACATTTATGCTACTTTACAAGTATTGTTGCTACAGTATGCTAACTTACAAGTATCTGTATGCTACAGTATGCTCTTTAAAAGATCGGGTATGCTACAGTATGCTACATTAAAGTATCTGTATGTACAGTATGCTACATTACAAGTATCGTTGTACAGTCGCTACATTACAAGATCTGTATGCTACATATGCTACATTCCCAGATCGTATGCTACAGTATGCTACATTAAAAGTATCTGTATGCTACAGTATGCTACATTACAAGTATCTGTATGCTCATTAAGTATCTGTATGTCATTGTACATTACAAGTATCTGTATGCTACATTACAAGTATCTGTATGCTAAAGTATGCTACATTACAAGTATCTGTATGCTCATACAGTATCGTATGCACGTATGCTACATTACAAGTATCTGTATGCTACAGTATGCTACATTACAAGTATCTGTATGCTACCAGTATGCTATAATTACAAGTATCTGTATGCTACAGTATCTACTTTTCAAGTATCTGTATGCTACAGTAGGGCTACTTACAAGTATCTGTATGCTACAGATGCTACATTGCAAGTATCTGTATGCTACTTAAGTTTTGGCTACATTACATTAGTCTGTATGCTACAGAAATGCTACATTACAAGTATCTGTTTGCTACAGTATGCTCAATTACAATATCCGAAAGCTACAGTATGCTACATTACAAGTATCTGTATGTACGATGCTACATTAAGATCTGTATACAGATCTACATTACAAGTATCTGTATGCTACAGTATGCTAACATTAAAAAGTATCGTATGCTACAGTAGTACATACAAGTATCTGTATGCTACGTATGTTTACATTACAAGATCTGTATGCTACAGTATGCTACATTACAAGTATCTGTATGCTACAGTATGCTACATTACAAGTACCCTTTGTATGCTACATTACAAGTATCTGTATTGCTACATACAAGTCGTATGCCTACATTACAAGTATCTGTATGCTACAGTATGCTACATTACAAGTATCTGTATGCTACAGTATGCTACATTACAAGTATCTGTATGCTACAGTATGCTACATTACAAGTATCTGTATGCTACAGTATGCTACATTACAAGTATCTGTATGCTACAGTATGCTACATTACAAGTATCTGTATGCTACATTACAAGTATCTGTATGCTACAGTATGCTACATTACAAGTATCTGTATGCTACAGTATGCTACATTACAAGTTTCTGTATGCTACAGTATGCTACATTACAAGTATCTGTATGCTACATTACAAGTATCTGTATGCTACAGTATGCTACATTACAAGTATCTGTATGCTACAGTATGCTACATTACAAGTATCTGTATGCTACAGTATGCTACATTACAAGTATCTGTATGCTACATTACAAGTATCTGTATGCTACAGTATGCTACATTTACAAGTATTGCTGGCTACAGTTTTTATGCTACATTAACAAGTATCTGTATGCTACAGTATGCTACATTACAAGTATCTGTATGCTACAGTATGCTACATTACAAGTATCTGTATGCTACAGTATGCTACATTACAAGTATCTGTATGCTACAGTATGCTACATTACAAGTATCTGTATGCTACATTACAAGTATCTGTATGCTACAGTATGCTACATTACAAGTATCTGTATGCTACATTACAAGTATCTGTATGCTACAGTATGCTACATTACAAGTATCTGTATGCTACAGTATGCTACATTACAAGTTTCTGTATGCTACAGTATGCTACATTACAAATATCTGTATGCTACATTACAAGTATCTGTATGCTACAGAGCTACATTAAAGTATCTGTATGCTACGTTTTGCTACATTACAAGTATCGTATGCTACAGTATGCTACATTACAAGTATCTGTATGCTACAGTATGCTACATTACAAGTATCTGTATGCTACAGTATGCTACATTGCAAGTATCTGTATGCTACAGTATGCTACATTACAAGTATCTGTATGCTACAGTATGCTACATTACAAGTATCTGTATGCTACATTACAAGTATCTGTTTGCTACAGTATGCTACATTACAAGTATCTGTATGCTACAGTATGCTACATTACAAGTATCTGTATGCTACAGTATGCTACATTACAAGTATCTGTATGCTACAGTATGCTACATTACAAGTATCTGTATGCTACAGTATGCTACATTGCAAGTATCTGTATGCTACAGTATGCTACATTGTAAGTATCTGTATGCTACAGTATGCTACATTACAAGTCATCCATTTCTATTAGATATTTATTTTAAGACAGTATCATGCAATTACTAAAGTCAGAGGAAGCGTCTTTGAAAGAGGTGAGAATAGATTTACTGGTAAAGCTGGACTGTGGGGGAAGAGGACAGTTGGGTTATACTACTACCTCTACTACCACTACTACTACTACTACTACTACTACTATTACCACCACCACCTCTTCCTGCCTATATATAGCTGTCCTGCTCCACTTCTGGTTAGTGTGACTTTGTAAATGGTCCAAGTCGGACCGAAACGTCGTCGTAAGCTTCTCTCTTTTATGTGCGGGTTATTTGTGTATGTACAGAAGTTGATAAATTAGACACAAGTGCAACTCTTGGGTATCTTTATTGAGGAAACGTTTCGCCACACAGTGGCTTCATCAGTCCATACAAAGGAGAATCTTGAAGAACAGGAGGAGAATGAGGTAATCAGTCCCTCAACCTTGAGTCGATGTGGTCAGTCCATCAATCTTGAATAGAATACGGCATACGTGCTGAGAAGGAGCTTATAAACCGTTGGCAGGAGAGGTGCAGCAGTCATAGGTCGTGTAACATTTGTTCATTGTTGAAGTAGGTCGTGCCCAAGAATTAGGCAAGCGAAGAATTCCCAAGTATTAAGATCCCAAGAAGTTGCAGTGTCTGACAGATTTGTGTGAATGGTTCAGAGAACCGACATGTTGATAAATTAGACACAAGTGCAACTCTTGGGTATCTTATTGAGGAAACGTTTCGCCACACAGTGGCTTCATCAGTCCATACAAAGGAGAATCTTGAAAGAACAGGAGGAGAATTTAGGTAATCAGTCCTCAATTCTTGGGCACGACCTACTTCAACATTGAACAAATGTTACACGACCTATGACTGCTGCACCTCTCCTGCCAACGGTTTATAAGCTCCTTCTCAGCACGTATGCCGTATTCTATTCAAGATTGATGGACTGACCACATCGACTCAAGGTTGAGGGACTGATTACCTCATTCTCCTCCTGTTCTTCAAGATTCTCCTTTGTATGGACTGATGAAGCCACTGTGTGGCGAAACGTTTCCTCAATAAAGATACCCAAGAGTTGCACTTGTGTCTAATTTATCAACATGTCGGTTCTCTGAACCATTCATCTACAAATGTACAGAAGTACTGCTTCCGATCCTTCTCTATCAGAAGTCCGGTGGCCGAAGCAGTAAAGCGCTTGACCTGTAAATTTACTGACCACGTTCGAGCCTTCTGTATTTTCAATAAGTATATATGTTTCCAAGCCGTTTTCCTTATATACAAAATGTTCAGAGTATGGTTATTGTAATTAGGCGGCTTAGAGGTAACACCTCTTTATTCAATACAATATCTCTCTCAATTTACCCTCATATTTCACACTATACTGAATATAAGGATTTACTATAAAAACCGCCTCTGTACCCACTAGGGCCATCTAATGTACAAACTCTCGTTAACCTGATCTTGTTAAAATCCACATCTGTGAACACTCAACTGTAGTCTAAGTAACGCGTTTGGAAAATATACTCGATTTAAACATCCTTAAAGACAGACATAAGGTACAACATAAGGTTTTATGGGGACGATGTTTCGCTCTGTGTAGTTTTATCAAATCAGCATCAACTCTTTGGATGAGGCAGTGTCAGGTGTAGAGAGTTTGGTATACTCTACATTCTATGGTACGGTGGTGTTGTGTGAGTTCGCTAGAAAACATAATTCCTTCACATTCCTTGCTTTCATGATATTGTAAAATTACCATTTGAAAGATAGATCAAAAGTGGCCAAAATAGCACAGGAATTTCTAATTACCGTACAGAATGTACTGATGTTCCTTGTCTCCTCGTCCATGCACTTGAAATATGAATTATATTATTATTATTATTATTATTATTATTATTATTATTATTATTATTACTACTTACTACTACTACTACTACTACTACTGTTACTACTATTATTTTATGTGTGAGTTTGATTATTCATCCATGAGAGAGCGCTAACCCTTATAGGGCCATACAACATATGGATAATAGAATGCAATCAGGTCTGTATAGAAGTGGAGAATATCTATAGTTCCTTGAATCAAGAGCCTTCAGAGGCGTCAAAGCACTCCTTGAAAGAGTATATGATGGAAAGTGAGGAGAGAGAGAGAGAGAGAGAGGGGAGAGAGGAGAGAGAGAGAGAGAGAGAGAGAGAGAGAGAGAGAGAGAGAGAGAGAGAGAGAGAGAGAAGAGAGAGAGAGAGAGAAAAGTCAGTTGATCAAATGAAAATGCTGGCCCACAGATGGCTCCAAACTTCAGGCTGTCCCTACTTGTATGTCTCATAACAATAAAAATGCTTTCAATTGAGCTGATGTAGGTAACAGCTCTTAGCTTGCCAATAAAGTTAGGAATCCTTAACCTGTAATAGCTTGTTCAATAAAGCTTAGGAATCCTTAACCTTGTCAAACCCTGTGTAAAAAAAAAAAAAAGAGAGGAGAGAGAGAGAGAGAGAGAGAGAGAGAGAGAGAGAGAGAGAGAGAGAGAGAGAGAGAGAGAGAGAGAGGACAACCTGTTGCAGAAGATAAGGGGGTTAGGGAATGGAGGGGATAAGGGGAGGACCGAACAGACCATGTGGCAGGGAACAGCCCTCCCCTCTCCTCCCATCCCAAACCTCCCGATTCATCCCCTCCCTTTACCCTCACTCAGCGATCAATACAAAGGCAGCAGCAATGTCCACAAACAAGGTAGGTAACGAGGCGCTAACAACGTCGTTCAGCGACTTGATAGTCCACCCATCATCGTGTGTTGTCAACCCTCAAAGTACATACTGAAGAGATGTATTAAAGCGTCTCATAATGCAGCACTAGGTGCTGTGTCCTGGCCAGCGAGGGGTGCTAGGGGATGTCTGGGTTGAGTGGGCGTGGTTTTGGTAAGGGTGGCTGTGGTTCTTGTGGGCGTGTCTCCAGTGGTGATGGTAGTGGTGGTTGACGTGGCTCTATTGATGATGGGCGTGGCTCCAGTGACGATGGGAGTGGATCTGATGATGGGCGTGGCTCAAGTGACGATGGAAGTGATTAGTGATGATGGGTGTGACTCTAGTGACGATGGGAATAGAACTAATGACGGGCGTGGCTCTAGTGACGATGGGAATAGAACTAATGACGGGCGTGGCTCTAGTGACGATGGGAATAGAACTAATGACGGGCGTGGCTCTAGTGACGATGGGAATAGAACTAATGACGGGCGTGGCTCTAGTGACGATGGGAATAGAACTAATGACGGGCGTGGCTCTAGTGACGATGGAGCTATGACTCGATCCCTGCAACCACACTTTGGCGAGATACACACCACTTGCTAGTTATACACTACGAAATACACGTCTCTGTATACGTTCTAGACATGGTATAATTCCACCTGCCCATATATCTCGCCCAGTCTGCAAATCTAATCGGGATTCCTTCAGTTGTGAGACTTGAGTTCTGCACTGAGCTACAGATCACCATCTTTCACAAGATGTTTAGCAAAATAATCTATCAATGGAACAAGGTATATGGTATAATAATTGTTCAGTGCAGTACAACATCGTTCAACGACCCCATAAGTAAAGCAATGCAAGAAATCGTTACCACAAAAAAAATGTATTTGTTCAACGATCATTCATCGCCATAAGAAGTGCGGTGCAAGTCGCTGACCAACACAGTTATGACACAATAATTACTCCAGAAAGGAATATGACAATCACCCCAGCAAGAAACGGCACACAGTAATTACCTCAGCAAGAAACAACACACAATAATCACCCCAGCAAAAAAAATATGACACAACAATCACTGACAGTCAACCAACAAGTCGATAAATCAGTCTCTCGGTCAGTCATTTCTCCATAAATCAGCCAGATAGTCAATCATTCAGTCAACTAGCCAGGCAACCAACAAATCAGTCAAGAAACTAGTCAGTCAACCACGCAGTTAACCATCCAGTTAGCCCACCAACCAGCCAACCAAGCAGCCTGTCAACTACCCAGTTCGTCAACCAGTCAGTTAATCAATCAGTAAACTATCCAGTTAACCAAACAAGTACACAACGAACCACTCAGTCAACCATACAATCGATCAACCCTACAACTACTGGATCACTATGACATGGCCTTGGATGCACTGGAAGAAAATCAGAATGCAGATGTAATATACACAGACTTTGCAAAAGCATTTGACAAATGCGATCATGGCGTAATAGCCCATAAAATACGTGCTAAAGGAATAACTGGGAAAGTGGGGAGATGGATCTTCAACTTCCTAACAAATCGAACACAAAGAGTAGTGGTCAACAGAGTTAAATCGGAGGCTGCCATAGTGAAGAGCTCTGTTCCACAAGGCACAGTACTGGCCCCCATCTTATTCCTTATCCTCATATCAGACATAAACAGAGATATACACCACAGCACCGTATCATCCTTTGCGGATGATACTAGGATCTGCATGAGGCTGTCATCTGCTGAGGACGCGGTTAACCTCCAAGAAGATATAAACAAAGTTTTCCAGTGGGCAACGGTAAAACAATATGATGTTCAATGAGGACAAATTCCAACTACTCCGTTATGGAAAAACTGGAGGAGATAATAACTAGAACAGAGTATACTACTGACTCCGGCCATACAATAGAGCGGAAAAATAATGTAAGGGACCTGGGATGTAGTAATGTCTGAGGATCTCACTTTCAAGGATCACAACTGTGCTACGATCGCACGTGCAAAGAAAATGATAGGATGGATAATGAGAACTTTCAAACGAGAGATGCCAAGCCCATGATGATCCTTTTCAAATCACTTGTTCTCTCTAGGCTGGAATACTGCTGTACATTAACATCTCCATTCAAAGCAGGTGAAATCGCAGATTAGAGAGTGTACAGAGATCCTTTACTGCACGTATAAGTTCTGTCAAGCACCTTAATACTGGGAACGCTTGGAAGCACTTGACTTGTACTCGTTGGAACGCAGGAGGGAGAGATATATCATAATCTACACTTGGAAAATCTTGGAAGGAATGGTCCCAAATCTGCACACAGAAATCACTCCCTACGAAAGTAAAAGACTGGGCAGGCGATGCAAAATTCCCCCAATAAAAAGT
>NC_069490.1:6588805-6591305 GCF_026875155.1 Cherax quadricarinatus
CTTGTTTTCAAACCTTTGCACTTTCTCTAGTTTCTTCACGTGCTTGGCTAGGTGTGGGTTCCAAACTGGTGCCGCATACTCCAATATGGGCCTAACATACACGGGTGTACAGGGTCCTGAATGATTCTTATTAAGATGTCGGAATGCTGTTCTGAGGTTTGCTAGGCGCCATATGCTGCCAGCAGTTATTTGGTTGATGTGCGCTTCAGGAGATGTGCCTGGTGTTATACTCACCCCAAGATTCTTTTTTCCTTGAGTGAGGTTTGTAGTCTCTGACCCCCTAGACTGTACTCCGTCTGCGGCCTTCTTTGCCCTTCCCCAATCTTCATGACTTTGCACTTGGTGGGATTGAACTCCAGGAGCCAATTGCTGGACCAGGTCTGCAGCCTGTCCAGATCCCTTTGTATGTTCTGCCTGGTCTTCGATCGAGTGTATTCTTCTCATCAACTTCACGTCATCTGCAAACAGGGACACCTCAGAGTCTATTCCTTCCGTCATGTCGTTCACAAATACCAGAAACAGCACTGGTCCTAGGACTGACCCCTGCGGGACCCCGCTGGTCACAGGTGCCCACTCTGACACCTCGCCACGTACCATGACTCGCTGCTGTCTTCCTGACAAGTATTCCCTGATCCATTGTAGTGCCTTCCCTGTTATCCCTGTGTGTGTGTGTGTGTGTGTGTGTGTGTGTGTGTGTGTGTGTGTGTGTGTGTGTGTGTGTGTGTGTGTGTGTGTGTGTGTGTGTGTGTGTGTGTGTGTGTACGTACGTGCGTGCGTGCGTGTAAACGCGGCGCTTGCCTAATTGTAGTCTTCTAATTGTTGTCGTGGGGGTTGAATCACAGCTCCTATAATTACCTCCTCATCACTATCGACCAGTTTTACGGGTTCTCTATCTTTCGGTCCTTATAGTATCAGTATCAGAAGCTACTTACCAAGTCCACCTCAACTACATCATCATCCAGATCACTTTTGAAATTAATATCAATGCCATCTCAAAAGTTCTTAATATCTTTTGTTCTGTATTTCTTGAACCAGTCTGGTGAACATTTGTTCCTTCTTTAGTTTCCTTCTATTTTTTTTTCTTGACAGGAGATCTACACTGAAGCTACATGCATGAGGCTCGGTAATACCTTGGAGATTTATTAGTGTTTCGAACGATTCTATTATTTTTTTCAAGATCATTCTTAAATATGCTAGGTTGGCCTATTCTTCTGATGCTTTTGTATTTGTGTGTTTAGGATAAAAGTTACACATGACATGCATTCCAAGATCTTTTTCATTTCATGATACTGTTAGTTCTTTTCTTGCTACGTCCTTGTGCCAGTTTTCATAATGTTACTTGTACTGAAAACGAGTTCTGATAACCACATTTTTATATTCTTCCACTCTTCCTCAAGTTATTATTTCCTCAGTATTTTTGAACTGTTAGTTCATTGAGGAACATTGTCAGACCTTTTGCTTATTCAGCAAAATTGGATACATCAGCACTGTGCTGTTGCCCTATTCCATATAATAGTTACATATCGGAAACTAGAGCTATGGTTTCCCTGTCATATTCCATCACACGGGATAGAGATCATACAGTGTTGAAATCTGCCAGCCGGAGCTGGAGACTTCAGTAAGATGATGAGGATATCGTCAAGTATAATGAGACCTGAGACTGAACCTTAGGGGACTCCATTCTCACCCAGACTGATGCTTCGTGTCTCTCCGTGACTTTGCTTTCTGTCCTCGGGTATTCTTTTTTTTTCATGGTCATACATTGCCCATGTTTTCAGGCATAAACTTCTCTCTATGTTATGGTCTAATAAGAAATACAGTATTTAAATTAAGGAAAATTCAAGCTGTCCACCTTTTATTTTTTGGGTAATTTCCATCAGCCAGGGATATGTTTCTATCAGGTTTACAACACATGAATTACAGTTGCTGATCCTGTGTTGGTGTACGAAGTTCATGTTTTCAAGGTGTTCTAGTTTTTGTTTTATGCTTCTACGTGTGATGCTTGTCATCGACACAGATCTGTAGTTTAATATCTGCTTGATTGTCTCCTTCCATCACATCTTGGTCATCTTCCAGGTGTCTGGCAGACTTCCTGCTTTTGGTGTTTATGGATTATCAGTGCAAGCCTTAATCAAGTGTGATATCTTGTCTGATTCTATAGTTTTTGAGTTCTGTTTTTCTTTGGGATAGCTTCTACTGATTTCTATATGATTCTGATGAGTACTAGTTCTACGCGTCTTCAACTTTTCATTTCTACTTCTGTTATTATATCCTGAACAATACTAAAGATTAAAGAGAAGACTGTACAGTGACCGGAACCGTAGTCAGTGTGAGAAGCAGCCCAACACTACTTCACTACCACTTACATTGCCTTAGTAACAACATGCTTTCTTTTTTTTAGACAAGTTTCTCGCAAACGTTCGTTATCTTTTCTGACAATATATTTTTCTCGTTTTCAGTCTTAGCACTTGATCCTTTACTTCATCTTACTTCCGCTGTG
>NC_069490.1:6596305-6626305 GCF_026875155.1 Cherax quadricarinatus
TCAACAGCAGGCGTCTACTCTATCCCCTGTGGGTTCTGTCCCAAGAAATATGTAGGCGAGACAGGCAGAGATCTTGCAGTCCGCCTGAATGAACATCGAAATGCCTCTAACAGAGACGATGTAAGGTACGCATGTGTCCTCCACAGAGACTCCACGGGGCATTTGATGAACTGGAATGAGGCACAACTTGTTCTCACCGAACCAGACCTCAGACGCCGACGGTGCCTAGAAGCCTCACTAATCGCCGTCACCGACACTGTAGAACGCAACACTGGAAACTACAAAATTTCAAAAACATTGGCATACATGATACTTAAGCAGCACCAACCCAACAACACAGGAGTCACATGATTTCATCGTCTACCCGTCCTCATCATAGGCAGAGGTTGTTTTGATAAGGACCTGCCTCGCATGGGCCAGTAGGCCTTCTACAGTGTTCCTCCATTCTTATGTTCTTATGACATTCCTCAGGTCACGTGCGTCACACCTCACTCTCCGCCTATATATAATGTCTTTCTACCTCTGTATGTTAGAAGTGATCAAGGTCCCAGGACCGAAACGTTTTCTAATAAATATGTTATAGTGTTTGCTTACGTGTCTTTCTAAACCAACTTGTCGGTATTTATTACCAAGGTTTATACCATATATATATATATATATATATATATATATATATATATATATATATATATATATATATATATATATATATATATATATATGTGTGTGTGTGTGTGTGTGTGTGTGTGTGTGTGGCAACAGCATTTATATGCAGCATCCCCTGCTATGGGAGTTCATCCACCCCTTACACTAGCCTACCATAAAACCTAAACTGCTGTAGTTAAATATAAGTTAATTTAGGTTAACCCAACCTAACCTGGAACAAAAGAAAAACTCCGAAAGTATGGGGTCAAGCAGAAATCAACGACCTGTAACTGGTGCGAAAATGGACGTTGTGTTTGTTAGACTGGCTGTCTACATCACCTCTCCATTCTTTATCTTACCTCTAACTCCACACTCCCTTTCTTTACCCACACTCTTTCTCCACTTCCTCTATCTCACTTTCACTACACACTCTCCCTGTTCTTTTTCTCCCTCCACACCCTCTCCCTCTATTTGACTCCACATTCATTCGTTCTCTCTCTCTTTCTCTCTCTCTAGTCCTAATGGTGACATTTGATACATCAGAGGTTGGATGTGGTTTGTTTTCCACATTGTTTCGTCTTCCAGTTCAGAGTGTTCATTTTCACCTGACTTCGTAATTCATTGTGTAATGTTTCTGTTTAACTTTGTTTCGTCTTGCATCTAGTGTGTTTGTTTTTCACTTTATTTCAACTTTCATGTATGTCTGGCATGTATGTTTGGCATTGTTGCATACTTCAGAATGTATACTTCAGAATGTATACTTCAGATTGTATACTTCAGATTGTATACTTCAGATTCTATACTTCAGTTTGCATAGTTCAGATTGTATAGTTCAGATTGTATAGTTCAGATTGTATAGCCCAAATTGCATAGTTCAGATTGTATAGTTCAGATTGTATAGTTCAGATTGTATAGTTCAGATTGTATACTTCAGATTGCATAGTTCAGATTGTATAGTTCAGATTGTATAGTTCAGATTGTATAGTTCAGATTGTATAGCTCAAATTGCATAGTTCAGATTGTATAGTTCAGATTGTATAGTTCAGATTGTATAGTTCAGATTGTATACTTCAGATTGCATAGTTCAGATTGTATAGTTCAGATTGTATAGTTCAGATTGTATAGTTCAGATTGTATAGTTCAGATTGTATAGTTCAGATTGTATACTTCAGATTGCATAGTTCAGATTGTATAGTTCAGATTGTATAGCTCAAATTGCATAGTTCAGATTGTATAGTTCAGATTGTATAGTTCAGATTGTATAGTTCAGATTGTATACTTCAGATTGCATAGTTCAGATTGTATAGTTCAGATTGTATAGTTCAGATTGTATAGTTCAGATTGTATAGTTCAGATTGTGTAGTTCAGATTGTGTAGTTCAGATTGTATAGTTCAGATTGTATAGTTCAGATTGTGTAGTTCAGATTGTATAGTTCAGATTGTGTAGTTCAGATTGTATAGTTCAGATTGTATAGTTCAGATTGTGTATTTCAGATTGTATAGTTCAGATTGTGTAGTTCAGATTGTATAGTTCAGATTGTATAGTTCAGATTGTGTATTTCAGATTGTATAGTTCAGATTGTGTAGTTCAGATTGTATAGTTAGTTTTTCATAAGGTTTCGTCTGTTATAGTATTTTTCACCGTTGTTTCTAAGGTGTAAACTTTTTGATTAGTTGGTTAATTACGTTCAAATAAAGCCTATCGACTATCCGAGGGTCATTAGGACTACAAGAGGGTAATTAAGAGTACACGAAGGTTATTAAGACTACACAAGGGTCATTAAAGCTAAGCGTGAGACATTAAGACTACGCGAAAGTGATTAGTGCGTAACAAAAGTCATTAAGACTACATTAGGGTCATTTGAGCTGTACGAGGGTCATTAGGACTTCAAGAAGTTCATTTTAAGACTATCACCTAACAGTTCAGTGTACCTTAATCCCTAAGATAAGACTTAAAGTAAACTCACGCTATATATACACTCTGAAAGATGCATAACTCTCGGTGTATGTACACACACAAACACACACACACACACACAAAAAAATATCTATCGACAAGTGCCTTTCACAACTGGTAACTAACTAACCGCTCAGTTTATATACTTCATACGTAGGGATGCACACCTTTCTCTGTATATACAAACAGATATACACCTTCCAGTGCATATACACTGAGGTAGGTATAAGGTTTGTCAGAAAACAGGACATGTGTTTCCTGACGAGGGTCTTAGTCATATGATGACTCTCAGTTGGAGCTTTTGGTCGTCTGACGGAGGCCTTCCACTGGCTTAAGAACATAAGAACATAAGAAAGGAGGAACACTAGAGTAGGCCTATTGGCCCATACTGAGCAGGTTCTTCACAAATCCAACCCACTAACAGAATATTTACCCACTGCATAAGTACACTGAAAGGTAAGTAAGTAGGTAAGGTACACCTCCCGGTGTGTATACACTGAGCTGCACCACTCCTGGTGCCTATACACTGAGCTGCACCACTCCTGGTGCCTATACACTGAGCTGCACCACTCCTGGTGCCTATACACTGAGCTGCACCACTCCTGGTGCCTATACACTGAGCTGCACCACTCCTGGTGCCTATACACTGAGCTGCACCACTCCTGGTGCCTATACACTGAGCTGCACCACTCCTGGTGCCTATACACTGAGCTGCACCACTCCTGGTGCCTATACACTGAGCTGCACCACTCTGGTGCCTATACACTGAGCTGCACCACTCCTGGTGCCTATACACTGAGATACACCACTCCTGGTGCCTATACACTGAGACTGCACCACTCCTGGTGCCTATACACTGAGCTGCACCACTCCTGGTGCCTATACACTGAGATACACCACTCCTGGTGCCTATACACTGAGCTGCACCACTCCTGGTGCCTATACACTGAGCTGCACCACTCCTGGTGCCTATACACTGAGCTGCACCACTCCTGGTGCCTATACACTGAGATACACCACTCCTGGTGCCTATACACTGAGCTGCACCACTCCTGGTGCCTATACACTGAGATACACCACTCCTGGTGCCTATACACTGAGATACACCACTCCTGGTGCCTATACACTGAGATACACCACTCCTGTGCCTATACACTGAGTACACCACTCCTGGTGCCTATACACTGAGATACACCACTCCTGGTGCCTATACACTGAGATACACCACTCCTGGTGCCTATACACTGAGATACACCACTCCTGGTGCCTATACACTGAGATCACCACTCCTGGTGCCTATACACTGAGTCACCACTCCTGGTGCCTATACACTGAGATACACCACTCCTGGTGCCTATACACTGAGATACACCACTCCTGGTGCCTATACACTGAGTACACCACTCCTGGTGCCTATACACTGAGATCACCACTCCTGGTGCCTATACACTGAGATACACCACTCCTGGTGCCTATACACTGAGCTGCACCACTCCTGGTGCCTATACACTGAGATACACCACTCTGGTGCCTATACACTGAGATACACCACTCCTGGTGCCTATACACTGAGATACACCACTCCTGGTGACTATACACTGAGATACACCACTCCTGGTGCCTATACACTGAGATACACCACTCCTGTGCCTATACACTGAGATACACCACTCCTGGTGCCTATATACACTGAGATACACCACTCCTGGTGCCTATAACACTGAGATACACCACTCCTAGGTGCCTATACACTGAGATCACCACTCCTGGTGCCTAATACACTGAGATACACCACTCCTGTGCCTATACACTGAGATACACCATCCTGGTGCCTATACACTGAGATACACCACTCCTGGTGCCTATACACTGAGATACACCACTCCTGGTGCCTATACACTGAGATGCACCACTCCTGGTGCCTATACACTGAGATACACCACTCCTGGTGCCTATACACTGAGATACACCACTCCTGGTGCTATACACTGAGATACACCACTCCTGGTGCCTATACACTGAGATGCACCACTCCTGGTGCCTATACACTGAGCTACACCACTCCTGGTGCCTATACACTGAGATACACCACTCCTGGTGCCTATACACTGAGCATGCACCACTCCTGGTGCCTATACACTGAGCTGCACCACTCCTGGTGCCTATACACTGAGCATGCACCACTCCTGGTGCCTATACACTGAGATACACCACTCCTGGTGCCTATACACTGAGCTACACCACTCCTGGTGCCTATACACTGAGATACACCACTCCTGGTGCCTATACACTGAGATACACCACTCCTGGTGCCTATACACTGAGATACACCACTCCTGGTGCCTATACACTGAGATGCACCACTCCTGGTGCCTATACACTGAGATACACCACTCCTGGTGCCTATACACTGAGCTACACCACTCCTGGTGCCTATACACTGAGATACACCACTCCTGGTGCCTATACACTGAGATACACCACTCCTGGTGCCTATACACTGAGATACACCACTCCTGGTGCCTATACACTGAGATACACCACTCCTGGTGCCTATACACTGAGTACACCACTCCTGGTGCCTATACACTGAGCATACACCACTCCTGGTGCCTATACACTGAGATACACCACTCCTGGTGCCTATACACTGAGCTACACCACTCCTGGTGCCTATACACTGAGATACACCACTCCTGGTGCCTATACACTGAGATACACCATCCTGGTGCCTATACACTGAGCTACACCACTCCTGGTGCCTATACACTGAGATACACCACTCCTGGTGCCTATACACTGAGATACACCACTCCTGGTGCCTATACACTGAGCTACACCACTCCTGGTGCCTATACACTGAGATACACCACTCCTGGTGCCTATACACTGAGATCACCACTCCTGGTGCCTATACACTGAGATACACCACTCCTGGTGCCTATACACTGAGCTACACCACTCCTAGTGTATATACACAGAGATAAAACATGGTTTGGTGTATCTGCAATGAATATTTCTTCTATATTTTTTACATTATATGATCATTGTCAAAACAAAAACTCCAAGCAACATTTATTTCTTGTAACAATGTGTTGTCTTATCCGGACAGCCACAGTTTCACACTGCCGTGTTTCCGTGCTTGAAATATGAGTACAACTGTAATATTATGCTCTGTTAGGCTGGCCCAGGTTAGGCTACATTAGGTTAGGTTAACATATATTAATATTTCCAGCTAAAGCGAAGCTAAAGACGACCACTAAGAAGAATAAGAATACGACGAAGATGAAATGCTGATGATCGTAAAGATGATACTGAACTAATCTAATCGACACTTACTAGTTGTCTAGGTTAGGTTAATAAGTTTTTTAATCAAGATAAAATCTCTTTCCTATTTCTTTAAAACAGCTGTCTCCATGCCACAACCCACTTAACAAAGAATTTTCATAAAAAAATTATATTCTTATTTCGCCTCTTATCACCTAAATATACAATTTCCACAGCATAACTATTTTTTTCCGGTGCAATAAATAACATGGTTGTTATTAATAAAATAAATGTTAACGGCTTTCCGTCCCGGAAAAATGTGTATGACCAAATTATTATTATAATCAAGGGGGAAGCGCTAAACCCGGAGGATTATACAGCGCCTGGGGGGGGGGGGATGTGGAAGGCATTCAGGCTTAATTCGGGGAACTGGAGCACAGATCCAATTCCCTAAATCAAGAGCCCCTCACCAACATCAAGGAACCTTCCTTGAGGGGTGTATGACCAAAGGCCTACCCCACCATACTTATAAATTTACAATAAAACTGCAGGTAAGTACAATATACTATTGTAGTAATGCGCCTCATATTAGTGGCTTTCTTTTGTGCTTAACAATATTTTATTACATATAAACTACATTTTGTAAACCGAAGAAAAGAAATAAAATGTATTGTATTGTATGACTTTTTTTGGGTTATCCTAGGTAATCTACACATGTGCTGCTATGTATCTACACATGTGCTGCTATGTATCTACACATGTGCTGCTATGTAACCGTATTTGTGTGTACCTGAATAAACTTCTTGTACAAGGGGGGTAGTTAACAGACGAGTGTGTACAGCAGAGTACCAGCTAGCCGTATAATTCCCATTTTCTCAGCGCGATCCCAATTTTTTTTTTATGAGAAACTCGCATGTTCTACGATTTATTATTGTATAATATTACTGCGTGAAGAGAGTGGCGGTCATATGCAGCCCGGACTGAATATAAAGTTCATAATTTACATATGCTTTAATGCAAAACTTTCCATATACTTTATATAGGTTAGGTTTAGTTAAGCTAAATTTTCAATATGTATAAAGAAAATATAACCAATTATAACATACCATACCGCCAGTAAATGTAATAACACCTGATAAAAACCTAAACTGCGGACAACAAAACGGAGACCCACCCATTTGACGTTCTTAGCCACAGTGATATACTGACGTTAATCACGAGGGTGGCCTGACACATACCTGGCTGGCGCCCTTCTCGAAAATGGTCTATATACTTCAGTTTCACAAATCCCTACGAGTTTTACAAATAGGGCGTATTATACATCTTTCCCCACTAAATCGATTCATTTAATGTAGCAGTGCCTTTACTTATCTGTGAAGGGTAACACACACACATTCAACATGATGACACTGGAAGACATAAGGGATATGATAACGACGTATGAAATACGGAGAGGAATTGGCAGTATGAACAGAGCCACAATTTTTCAGAGATGGGACACATGAACAAGGGAAGTTAAAAACTCAAATGATTCATAAGGATGTTAGGAAGTATTTTTTTCAGCTTTAGAGTTGTCAGGAAGTGGAACACTCTGGAAAGTGAAAAAAACAGTGGCAGGATTCATACACAGCTTTAAGAAGAGGTATGATAAGGCTCTTGGAGCCAAGAGAGAGTGGACCTAGTAACGACCAGAGAAGAGGCGGGACCAGGAGCTATGAATCAACCCCTGCAACCACATATGTGAGTACATTTAGAGTAGTACGCACACTACCCAACACACAACAGGACAAGTGTCTATCGACAAGTGTTTTTGACAAATGGTAGCGGCCAATGAACCCCCCCCCCCAACACACAAAACACTGCTATTCGTATTATTTACATCACAGTGACCCGCATATACACTAACCCCTGGGTGAAAATCGCACATTTAATTCCGCCATTTAGCAGACAATTATTCATACTGTAAATGCTTTTTACCTAATGCAAAATTTCAATTTATTATACATATATTCATAGGTCATATATCAGTGTATGACCCGCCATGCATACGCGGCCCGTGTTGCATCTGCAACCTGCATACCTTATTTAATACAATCTGCATTTTAATTCGCTGTTTTATCCGTTGTTGTGCTGGGAGGATTTTGTGTGTACATAAAAATGTAGTTTGATGTCTGGTTCACAAGTATGTGTGCGTAGGTGGGAGGGTGTGGGGATATCTTGGGAAATGTTAGGGTCTGTGTGGCGACCACAGGAAGTTTGTGTGCGCGATAGTGTCACAGCTATGTTGATATGTATAATATGTAAGTGTGTATATAAATAATATATATATATATATATATATATATATATATATAATATATATATATATATATATATATGTGTGTGTGTGTGTGTGTGTGTGTGTGTGTGTGTGTGTGTGTGTGTGTGTGTGTGTAATGACACACACACACACACACACACACACTAAACTAGTTTCCTCAGAAATTTGGAACCAAGAGTTTGTCATTGTAGAATACGAGGCACTGTCGGTACCGAGGCAACTACTGTCTTATGCAACAAGCAAATGCGGCTTGAAGTCCTGTGCGTGTGGCTGTACTTGTTATTGAGCACGAGTATACATAAAAGGCAATTGACCAAGGCGAATAAAGGAAGAGTGATGAAGGAAGAAAAAGGAATGAAAAGAAAGGAGACCAAAATAATAAGGGGGGGGAGGAAGGGCAGAGAGGAAAGGGAAAAAGGAGGAAGAGGGAGTTTTACGAGGAGTAGAAGAGAAACATGAAATAGAGGAACGTGGATAATTACTGGAGAGAGAAAAGGAGGGATGGAGGGAAAGAACAATAAGCAGCATGGTGGGAAAAAGGAGGTAGAGGAGGAGGACGACGAGAGGGAAAGAAGACAGTAGGGTAGATGAAATAAAGAATAGAAATTCAAAACCGTATGAGTGTTGCCTAGGAAACCAAATACGGCGGAGAAGCGAGAAGTGTATGGTTGTATAGAAGCTAGAAGTGTATGGTTGTATAGAAGCTAGAAGTGTATGGTTGTATAGAAGCTAGAAGTGTATGGTTGTATAGAAGCTAGAAGTGTATGGTTGTATAGAAGCTAGAAGTGTATGGTTGTATAGAAGCTAGAAGTGTATGGTTGTATAGAAGCGAGAAGTGTATGGCTGTATAGAAGTGAGAGGTGTATGGTTGTATAGAAGCAAGAAGTGTATGGTTGTATAGAAGCGAGAAGTGTTTGGTTGTACAGAGATAGAGAAGTGTACGGTTGTAAAGAGATAGAGAAGTGTATGGTTGCACAGAGATACAGAAGTGTATGGGTATGCAGAGACAGAGGAGTGTATAGTTGTACAGAGATAGAGAAATGTATGGCTGTATAGAGATAGAGAAGTGTATGGTTGTACAGAGATAGAGAAGTGTATGGGTATGCAGAGACAGAGAAGTGTATGGTTGTGCAGAGACAGAGAAGAGAGAAGTGTATGGTTGTACAGAGATAGAGAAGAGAGAAGTGTATGGCTGTGTAGAAACAGAAGAGAGAAGCACAAGTGTAAAGAGACAGAAAATAGTAAAGATTTGCAAAGAGAGAGAATATAAAAAAATATAGATGAAGAGACAGAAGAGAGTAGTAGAAGTGTGAAGAAATAAAAAAAAGAGGGGTGCATGGATGTATAAAGACAGAGAAGAGAGAGAAGTATGGATGTAGAGAGAGAACAGGGGAGAGGTGCATGGGTGTGCAGACAGAAGAGAGAGGTACAGAGGACAAACAGATGACAGGAGACTCCACGCTCCACATCCAGGCTATCTGCTGAGAAGCACACCTCTAATTCTTTCTAGAAACTTAAGACTTAGCAAGTATAGCAGAAGGCTCTAGCAACCCTCCACTCTCACTGGGAAACTTGCTAACGAAAAAAAGATGGGAAAATGACTCTCTACCATACAGCAAAATATTCATGAAAATTTATAAAGGTAAGAGCATATTTTGGTTATTATTCCCAGGACTACTACAACCCTCACCGTTACCTCTACTTTTACCACTGTCATTATTATGCCCTGGGTAGCTCATTGTCAGTTGATCGTCCTCATGTACTTTCTGAACCACAACCAGAAGACCCCAGGGGATCCCTGTTTAGTATCAAGCTGAAGACAATGTTTACAAAGTGCATGTTCACCTGGTTATTAAATGACTTTTCTTTGCACTTAGTTTCATAGGGTAGTTCATTTCAGAACAAAAACTTTACAGACATTTGTGTTGCATATTCTGCCTCGGAGTTTCATTTCAATGTTTTAGGTCATGAACTCACTAGACCAAATAAAAGAAGAAAAGGACCTTAGAGAAATCATTAATAATCACCTTAGATATACCGATGTCTTAAATATACAAATGTCTATGTTCAAGTATTAAAAGGGACAGAAGGTTAGGTTTCATAGGTAGAAATACCAACTGTTAAAAACACCAGAACAATGTTAACTCTCACTAATGCACTTATAGAGAGACAACACTGAGTATGCCATCCAAATGTATTCCCCAAATCACATAAAAGAGGAAGATAAAGTGGACAGAGTACAGAGAGGGACAAAGAGGAAGAAAGTGGACAGAGTACAGAGAGGGACAAAGAGGAAGATAAAGAGGACAGAGTACAGAGAGAGACAACGAGACTCGCACTGTCAGTAAGAATCAATCATTTAAAAAGACTCAGTGACAACCTGTTCTCTCTTAGAAGAAGGAAACTACGAGAACTGATTCAAATATTTAAGATACTGAACGGGTTTGTTACACTTGTATGAGTATCACATCTGCTGTAGGGATTATCGTTATACTCGAAAAACGCAAATCCCGTATGGGTTATCCAGGGTGAAGTGGTTTGAGCACTGGTCTGTTAATTTTAGGACTTGGGTTCGAATTTTGTCCATTCCGCGATTCCAGAACAGGGGGAAGAGAGTTAGAATCCTGTATAGCGTGTTTAAAACAGAGGGAAAGAGAGTCCTGTATAGTCTCTCCCTAAATCAGGGAAGTAAGGAGATGGCTGTAATGGTATATAGTTTGTGTATATAGCCGGGTGCAGGGAAGGGGGTTTATATCGTAAGGTTGTTATGGTCGTGTAGTCAGTGTATAAAACGACCGCTTGAGCACCTCGTTACGCGTCTCTATTACCTTCTTAAGGGGCAATATTTGCTAAGGGTCGTCGCCGCCGATTACGACACTAGCAGATGGTATTCATGAAGGCAGGTTTACATGCTGGTTGGATAATGGGATTTTTGTGTTTTGTACCTCTCTTTTGCGTCGTTGTTGTTGTGGTATGTGTGTGTATGTGTGTGTGTTTGTGTGTGTGTGTGTGTGTTTGTGTGTTGTGTGTGTTTGTGTGTGTGTGTATGTGTGTGTTTCCATGAGGTCAGCTCTAGCTCTTAAAGAAATCTTTGTATTTCGACTAACTGGTATGGCTTACTTCCTGCCTTTTGGAGCTCTACCATATTTGCTGTAAAATCCATGCAGAGTTGTTCTCCACTACACTCCTTGCCCTGTATAACCCTTGTGGGTTTAGGGCTTAGTTTTGATTATAATAACAGCAATAATATTATTAACTACATCCCTTAATGCATTCCATTTGTTAACTAATGTCATCTCACACTCCTTTTGGCTTATTTGAGCTTCTTCTTTCTAGTTGGAGTTCCTTTCCCTTTCTCAAATAGTCTGCGTGATGCTTGGAGATCAGATCAGACTGCCCACCTGATGTCTCGGAAGGAAGTGCAGCTGGTCATAAAGGAAGCTGACAAAATACGACTCAGATTCCTAGACGCTGCACTAATCCATACACAAAATACAATCTGAAAGAGTCAAGAAACTCTCGGTTTAGCAGCTGAGCATGTATCCCAACATATCTTACATAAACAGCTCAACGGAAAGACCATAGACCTCTTGCAGTGCTCCCATCTCGTACTTCACCCACACTGATCGCAATGACCCGGACACCCAACTGAATATGCTTGTATAAGTTTGTTGTGCATCTCTACGTACTGACTAAAGAAACCTGTCCACAGGCGAGACGTTCAGTAAGGTTCCTCTCGGCAAACTTTTTCACCACTAGTCGACCTTGCGCCATTTGTCTACATCAAACTTTATATTTTCGGTGTGCTGTGTTCCGGTGATGTAAGATCGAGCTCTCTTAACCTATCTTCATAATCCACTCATCATAGCTCTAGGACCAGCCGTCTAGCAAATTATATTTTTTAAAATTTGTTTCGTACGCTTGATGCGATGAGGGTTCACTACTGGCGTCGCGCTGACCAGTACTGCTCGTGCATGTGCCATATACACAATGATCTGAATGCCTTTTTTATTCAGTCTTATATGCTCGTCAAACGAGAAGCTTGTTGAGATATGTAGAGATGGGCACTTGTGTACAGTTTCTGACATTTATTTAAAGGAAACGTTTCGCCACGAGTGGCTTCATTAGGACTGGCAAAACGTTTCCTTTAATAAATATCCTGAACTGTACACAAATGTCCTTTTCCACAATTTGTTGGTATCACCATACCATTTACAACCTTGGCAAGATACCCATCCCTAGGTCCTATTTCTATCGATTCTGAGTTGTCTTCATCTCTAGTGGTACACTTTCCATGGCCTCTAAGTTCCTATTTCCATCCCCATTACTTTTAAATTTGCTTGGATAAAATTTCAGTAGCATGTAGCTGTTTAAATTCATCATGTAGCATCTTCTGGTCCTCTTTCGACCTTCCTATCTCCCATCACTGTGTTATTAGCAGTCTTTCTAAGCCATTTACATATATCAAGCCACATCAGGGTTATTTCCTGGACCCGTGATGTGTGAATTTTTAAACAGGAGGAAATAAGAGACTCCAACATGTCAATGTTTGTCCGAGATGTGACACATTGTAATGTGGACACGAGAAAACTGAAACATCCTATTATAACATACTTTTCTTTGTTTTTTACTCCCTGTAAGTGCTCCTTGGCTTCTGTTATCAACTGTTTGTCTTCCTGTTATTCGTCTTGTGTATTCTGTTGGCCTTCGTCTTCTGGCTATCCTAACTTTTGTCTTTTTTTTTTTTTTTTTTTTTTTTTTTGCTTATTTTCTCTTTTCTGTTATTTTTCGTTTTGCTGATATTGGTTATCAATTTTTTTGTCTTGTCTGTTGTCTCTCTCCAGGTATGAGTTGTTTACCGCTCGTTGCTTATTGTTCTTTATTTCATGTAATATAATTGTTATTTTCTTGACTCTGTTTTTTATATAATGTATTTTGCTGTCTATTATACTCTTGCTTCTGCTTTTGACTCTTCTGACATGTCCGTTGATTTTCTTCTTCCTCTCCTCTCTTCTTTTTCTTTCTTTTCTTACAATAGTCCTATTTCTCTTCCTCATCCTTCTACTCTTCCTTCTTCTGCCCCTCCTACTCCTTTATTTTTCCTCCTTGTCCCCTCCTCATATTTCTTTCCATCTTTCCAGAACTCTTCCTCCAGCTGCTCCTCTTCCTCCTAATCCCGTTCTCCCTCCCAGTCTCGTCGTCGTCGCCCTTCTCCTCCTCCTCCTCCTCCTCCTCCTCCTCTTCCTTCCCCTCTTCCCTCCTCCTTGCGGATGATAATCTTTGTTTGGTCCTTTCAAAAGACCTTCTTGAGTGAGCTATAAAGTTCCCCGTCTTCAAATAATGCAAAGGAGAGTATTTTGTTCTCTCCTGCTTCCCTTACGTTCTTTTCCTTGCTTCTCTCTTCCTCACTTCCTTCCTTCTCTTCTTTGTTCTCTCATCCTTTATCCTTTCTTATCCCCTTGCACGTTTTCTAATACTGTACTTCCATTCTTCTTCACTTCATCTTCGCCCCTTTTTAATTCCCTCTTTCCCTCCTCTTTCATTCAATTCTCCTTTTACCCTTCTTCCTTCCTTCTTTCTTCATTTACTCTTCCTTCTCTCCTTCCCTCAAATTTCCTCCAGATCTCATTCAATCTCTATGAAGATGACTCGTTCCACACACTCCTGTGCCCTTACGGTACTAAATCCCCTTGTATCCTTCTTGCAGGAAGCCAGGGTCGTATGCTGACCCTAATATGCTTGGTATATCGTCTCCTGTACTCGGCTGCCCCTGAAATACTTTGGTATATCGCTTCCTGTGTTTTTGCCCTGAAATTCTTAGGTATATTATTTCCTATTCCCTGCTGGCTCTGAAATAATAGGTATATAGCTTCTTTCACCTACAGGACGATTTTTTTTATTCGCCGGTATTCTCCCGGCCCGGGTCTTTTCCAAGTAGTGGTGACCCGGCCTTGGCTCCCTATCTGGGGAGTGTCTCGAGACTTAAGTCTCCCATGGGAGGAGGTACAAGTACCCCCTCATCTTTGGGACCAACTGTCCCCAGGCCTAGCCACATTCCCCACCCTCACGGGGCTCGTAGGGAGAAGCTAGGCCTCTGGTCTGCCATCTGCCCCGCCCCAAAGGGGCTCGTGGGGATGGCAGTCTTGTGAGCTGCAGGTGGTAGCAAGCTCAGGCCTTCATCTACAGGACGATTGTTAGTCTTGTGCCCGCTGAATATGTAGATACGTACTCAGTGTATGCAGCAGTGATGGTGGTGGATGGGTGGGTGGGTGGTGTAGTATTAGAGGTTATGCTGGTGGTGTTTGTGGTGGTGATGGTGCTGGTAGTGTTCTTTGTGGTGGTGGTGGTAAAGTGTGCCAACTTCGATAAGGGCATCCTGGCCAAGTTTTCCAACGACTTGGCTTGTGTCCACGACTGCCCTGTTCTCCGCCCTCCACAAGACTGATCGTATAACGCGCCTCTATCTTGGCAGACTCTCGCGTAACCTCACAAGTCGTAATTCAGACATATTTGAAGCAGGTAAAAACCTTTCATTTTAGGACGCTATACTCACGGTGATAAAGCCCCAGTGTGTGTGATAAAGCCTCACTATGGGTAATAAGGCGCCACTGTGGATGATAATGAATTTGAATGTGTCAGAAATGCATTAAGAAAAGCTTGGTTGGATCAGTAACTCACGATGATAACATGAACGTAGACTAGCACATTAACGGAGCTACTTCCAAAATAAGCAGACTAATGAATGTTGTTGTAGCCAGACTTAGGCTTAGTTACAAACATTTACAAACAGACGACGATCAAATGTAAAGTTGGTGGTCAGGCTTATGGTCCCTTTCTTGAACACTGGGTACTTGACTGTCCACTTACTGAGACATACAGAGACAGAGAAAGTACAGTAACTTATGTGATACGCAAGGTACCTTATTCGTGAAAATAAGATACCGGAAATTTCGAGCAAGTATCCTAAATTAACTTGTAACAAATTAAATATCAATTTGCTAAATGTGCTTGTGTTCACCTTTATTTTAGGGCCTAGTTCCTAGGCCTTTTGTTAATTCATAAGCTTTTGTCCTACCGTCTACAGGATAGATATTAGATGAAGAATAAACTACCTACTTCTGCGGCAAAATCCAAATCTATTATATATCTGTTTTTAGCCCCAAGAGATGTCTACCCGTTTCCTTCTACTTTTCCATCTCCGTCTTTCTCTTTCTCTCGCTGCCTGTCCCTCACCCTGTTTCCATCACCACCATAAACTTTAACACTAATAAGTCAATGTTGAGATCCACAACATAATACAGCAGAATGACCGAGTCTAGTACCTCACGTGACTCGCTGCTGCTGACCTACATTTTTACAACCAAAACAATAACACGTGAAAGACTTTTCATGGGGTGTCATGTGATACTTAACATGGCGAGTGGGCAGAGGTGGTAATACTGCTTTATGGGTGTTTGGTGCTAATGTGTATGTGTCGTGTGTGTGTGTGTGTGTACTCACCTAATTGTACTCACCTAATTGTGGTTGCAGGGGTCGAGACTCAGCTCCTGGCCCCGCCTCTTCACTGATCGGTGTCGTGTGTGTGTGTGTGTGTGTGTGTGTGTGTGTGTGTGTGTGTGTGTGTGTGTGTGTGTGTGTGTGTGTATGTTTGTAAATCGAGCAAAGCACCAATAACTGGCAGAGGCATACCAAGTCACCAATCATTTGGTTGGTGTACGAGAGTTGTACTAGAGAAATATTAGCACAGCACGCACTTGTTCTCATGACGTGAATAATCATCCAAGTAATTGCAAACTATTATCCTCAGCAACGTCAATAACAATTGCAATAATTACAAAAGTGCCTTCATATTGTCGTGTAACAAGAAGCTCCAGTAATTGTGTTGCAGTGCATGTTGCAGTATGCGGTTTGTATAGTGCTCTTTGTATGTAAAATATTATAGCGCATATTGCAGTGTATTGTAGCGTGTGTTTTGTATATTGTATGTTACTGGGTGTTCCAGATTCACAAACGACACTATAACTGACCCTCATATTTGGGTTATCTTTATCATTACCTCCTTTTCCACCAGAGGATAACTGCTTTACATATCCTTCTTGGTGTTACAAGCAGTCTCATAAGCGGTACCTAAAATCTTAGGTTAATATACAGCTCGTTACTAAGTACAAATTTCGAACACTGATGACATTACTTATTACTGATGGACTGACCACCTATCAAAACTGAAAGACTATCACCTCAAAATTACTAATTACGTCTTCAGTTTTATTTTATGATGTTTCCAGTATTATATTCGCCTTTATTTGACTGAAGCCGTCTGCTGCCTAGGCAAAACGGTTTAGTAATAAAGATACCCAAGTGATGAATACATGTCTTATTTATCTACATTATTTATTACCAATCTGGTAGTAAAAAAAATACTGAACTGTCCTCTTAGTCACAGACAGACGGTAGGTTCGGCTCACATCCTAAGATACAAATACTGGAAGTTCCAGGACTTGATTTTCAGCCTGATTCTGAACCTGCTCGAGTTTCTTGAATCTTGCTATACCAAGAGTCGAGAATACAGGAGTTTCGTAATATATGAAATTCCAGTACTGATACTCATCCACTTCCACATACAATCTTGCGGTTTTTTCAGTAAAAACTGACAGTAATTATAAAATGCAAATATAAATGCCTAAATAGATAAAAAGGCCATCCGAAATCTTTCTATTAGTGCATGCAGTCTTACTGTTGTTAAGAATATTAGTCTTACTGTTGTTAAGAATATTAGTCTTACTGTTGTTAGGAGTATCGCAAGACGTAATATTACTTCTTTCATCTTTCAACACACCGGCCGTATCCCACCGAGGCGGGGTGGCTCAAAAGGAAAAACGAAAGTTTCTCCTTTTACATTTAGTAATATATACAGGAGAAGAGGTTACTAGCCCCTTGCTCCCGGCATTTTAGTCGCCTCTTACAACACGCATGGCTTACGGAGGAAGAATTCTGTTCCACTTCCCCATGGAGGTAAGAGGAAATAAACAAGAATAAGAACTAGAAAGAAAATAGAAGAAATCCCAGAGGGGTGTGTATATATGTGCTTGTACATGTATGTGTAGTGTGACCTAAGTGTAAGTAGAAGTAGCAAGACGTACCTGAAACCTTGCATGTTTTTGAGACAGAAAAAAGGACACCAGCAATCCTACCATCATTTTAAACAATTACAGGCTTTCATTTTACACTCACTTGGCAGGGCGGTAGCACCTCCCTGGGTGGTTGCTGTCTACCAACCTACTACCTATATTACTATGAATATAATAAAAAAATCCAGACACAGAGGATATATACACCAATTAATTAATGCATATACACAGTTATCTTTAATCCCTGTTTTAAGGATTAAAGTATTCTTGACTGGTGGTGAACAGGGGACGTGCAGTGTTTAATGCCTTGAAGCCCAATTAACCAACCAAGCAAAACCCGATGTCACTTAGGTACTTATTTCTATGTATACGAGCATTCTTAGACGTATTATGAAGAACTGTATAAGTTATATGAATACTGCTATGAATTTTTATGGTTAATGAAGTATCGTCAGCGTTATATGTATGTCAATTTGGTGCTGTGTTTGATAAGCCACCTGAGCAGCATTGACTCCAGCTCTTGTAAACTAATAGTGAAATGCTTCTTAAGTTTGCTTATCGTTCAAGTAAATTATACATCTTAAACACACCACACACAACCACCACACACCACACACTACACACACACACACACACACACACAACCACACACACATACACACATACACACACAAAACCACACACACACACACACACACACACACACACACACATACACACACACACACACACACACACACACACACACACACACACACACACACACACCACACACACACACACACACAGGACAAAATGGTAACTAACACACACACACACACACACACACACACACACACACACAACTGCACTAAAGATCATTATAACTCAAGTATAAAGCAGTGAGAGATGGTGGCCAGCGGCCCGGCATAAGCCAACGTGAACTTCCCAAATTGGATTGTGAAGTAAAGTTGGAGAATTTCAATTTATAATTTGATTGGTTTTGAGGAGTCAACCGGCTTTGCAATTTGCTCATTTCGAGTGCGCGTTTGTGTACGAATGTGTGCATATGTGTGTGTGTTACTCACCTATATGTGGTTGCAGGGCTCGAATCATAGCTCATGGTCCCGTGTGTGTGTGTGTGTACATAGGCGGATTATTATTTCTTTTTAATTACCTAGTTATAGTTACAGAGACAGAGCTATACTCTTGGAGTCCCGTCTTAGTACACGTATTTATTTCCTCACTGCTGTTTTTTTAATTTCGAATGGTTGAAGTATTACTACCTCCCTTTTTTAAGTTAAGCCATTATTCCACCACTGCTTTTGCAATTTTTCCTAGTATTCTTTTTACTTCCCATTATGTTTTTTTTTCAATTTACGACTGTGTCCTCTTTTTTATCCCTGTTGAAGGTACAAAGAAATCTTTATCCATTATTTCTTATTCTTTTATGACCTTATACATGGTTATCAAGTCGACAATGTTCTTAGTTACAGCATCTTTAGAGTTTTCAGCCTTTCATCGCAATTCATTTGTCTTTTACCTTTGGAAACTATTTTGTCTCTTCCACATTTTTGTTAAGGTTTGAACACACATAACAGCCGCATTTCTGTGTCCATATATTTGAAACCTGTTTGATAGTTTAGTCAGTCCCTCTTTTGTGAACTTCTGGAGACAATGTTTGGCTAAATATCTCTTAGATCCTTTTGTTTTGTCTGACACTTCAATATTTTATCACACAATCTGTATCTTTGATGTTGCTTGATTTTCCGTTCTTCTGTTTCCATTACATGGCATTTATTAAAGTCCATCATCCATCTTTCACTTCTTTTTTTTTTTTTTTTTTTTTTTTTTTACATAGGGTTTGACAAGGTTAAGGATCCCTAGCTTTATTGACAGCTATTTACAGGTTAAGGATTCCTAACTTTATTGGCAAGCTAAGAGCTGTTACCTACATCAGCTCATTTGAAAGCATTTTTATTGTTATGAGACATACAAGTACGGAACAGGATGAAGTTGGAGCCATCTGTGGGCCAGCATTTTCATTTGATCAACTGACTTTATCTTGTTGACATCATTATGCTGTACGAATGTGTTCCATACTCTAGTCATCCTGGGTATGTATGATCTCAGATGGAGTGATGTTCTGGAGAAGGGTACACCCAGAGTGAAGTTGCTGCTTTCTGCCCGTCTTGTGGCATAAAAGCTTGTTTCACGCTGTCCTCGAAGTGGATCCAAGTGTGGTATTTTGGCAATATTGGCCTTGTACATAACAGTAAGGCCACCCACATCCCTCCTATGTTGAAGGCTCTGCTGAAATGACAGATCTATCCAGGATGGGTCCAGGCGAGAGATGAGACGTCTTGCTCTGTTCTCTACTCTGTCAAGCAGTCGCAGATGAGAGGGGGGGGGCAGGCAAACCAAGAAAGTGGAGCATACTCAAGGTGCGAGCGTACTTGTGCCTCGTACAGAATCTTGCAACCCCTACTGTCAAGCAGATGGGAGATACGGCGAAGTGCTGTAAGCTTCCTGGCTGCCTTGTTTGCAAGATTTACAACATGGTTCTTCATGGTTAGTTTGGAGTCAAATTTCACCCCAAGGATATCAACTTCTTCTCCAGGTGCCAACATCCTCCCATTCATCCTTACTACTGCACCAGCATTCCCATCATGGTGCCTAGAGACGATCATCATTTGCGTTTTCTCAGGTGCAAATGTTACTTGCCATCTATTTCCCCAAGCTGATATAGCTCTCAGCTGGTGATTGATGTAGCTTAGAGCAGCTGGCATTTCTTCTTGGATAAGTGAATGTCAGGGTACGTCGTCTGCATATGCTGTGATTCTGGGATGAGAGAGAAGGTCGTTGAAGTAGACATTCCATAACAATGGCCCCAGCACGCTTCCTTGTGGAACACTTGCCCCAATAGGATGTCTTGCTGATTCCGTTCCATTGAGAACTACACTTAGAGATCTACATGAAGGTAGTCACTGAGGAGACTTTAGCGTAGAGCCTGCAATTCCCAGTGCTTGAAGTTTTGCTAAGAGGCCCTGGTGCCACCGGTCGAAAGCCCCAGCAATGTCCAGTGCTACCACGCAGCTGACTTTGGATTATCCAGTGACGGGTTTGCCACTTAGTGGAGAGGTTAACAACAGATCAGCAGCAGAGAAAACCCTTTCCTGAAGCCATATTGACGATCACAAAGTAGTGAGGGGGTAGTCAAAAAACTCTTTTCATTTGTCTTGAGATTATTGTCTCAAGGATCTTACCAGTGATTGAAAAGGAGTGACACTGGTCTGTAGTTGCTGATTTCTGCTCTGCTTCTTTTTGTGAACAGGGACTACATTCGCCTCTTTCCATAGAGAGGGTCATTTTTCATTGTACTAGGCAGTGCTGAAAGATTTCGAGTAGAGGTGCTGCTGGCTGGTTCTGCACATCTTCTTCACAATCTTGGGCTTTAACTTGTCTGGGCCCACAGCCTTTTCTTGGTCAAGCGATTTAAGTAGGAAATGCACCCCCTCCTGCCTTATTTTCACCACTGGCAGTTTTGACACAGTTCTTGCACTTTGCCAAGGGGGGTCCCTTGCTGGATCAGGAACTTGCATTTTGGTAGCAAAGTGTTCAGCAAAGAGGTCCGCTTCTCTTGGACTACTAGTAGAGTGGTCCCATCCTGTCGATTTAGTGGTGGAATAAGTTCATCAGGCAGAAAACCCTTGTCGGGCCTTGACCAGGGCCCAAACCGGGTTTTTTGGAGCCTCCCTACCTGAGGGCAAATTTTTTCTTTTAGTGTCCACCTCCCCTTTTAAAGCAAGGGCCCATTTTTTAAAAATCACCCATTGCCTACAGGTTTCCCATTTTGCAAGTTTGTTATAGGTGGTGGGAAAGTCCATACCTTCGCCATGCTTTTTTTATTTAGCATTTAGCGGGCCTTTTCTACAACAAAAACCCAAAACCCAAGGCGATTTTGTGGGGCTTCGTAACTTTTTTGGCCGGGTGAGGAATGTGTTCTTGTTGTAGAAAAAAGGATGGGTCCAGTGAAGGTTTTCCCACTTGGTTGCAACATCCCCTTGGAAAAAGAGCTTTCCCAGCCCGGTGGGGGCGAGCTCAGAGCAAAGGGTCCCAAAATTCCCTTTTTCCCCCCATACCGGGGTGTGCGTTGTGGCCCTCCTCACCTCTTTCTGTTGGGATTTAAGTTCGTAAAAAACAGCCTTGTGGTCAGCCCCCGATCCAACAAGCCGGGGGGGTTGAAAAGGGTTTACATGCCTTCTGCCAGTTTCATCCACCATGGGTCAAGGGGGGGACCCAAGAACATGATAGGGAAAAAAAAATTTAATCAATTAATCAATTAATCCAAGTCTTTTTGCAGTGATCTTGAATAAAAAATTTAATTGCCTTTTTTTTCCAAAATATAGTTTGCATTATTGCAAACTTATTCAAATTTTTTCTAATCTTTTTTAAAACCCCCATTTATAAAAATTTAAAAGTATTAGGTAAAGGCGATCCTCGGCCCCCCTGCTGGCGGCAATTTCTTTTATCCCTCTCATTTTTTTGTTCAAAATTTTTTTTATCAAGCAAAAAAAAATTTCTCATCCAATTTAAAAAATTTCATTTTTTTCCTAGATATGTTTCCTATTTTTTTTCAAAGTTTTTTAAAACTGAAATTATATAGGGGTTTTTTTTTTAAAAATTCTAGAAAATTACAAACCCATATCCATATTTTTTAACGTCTTCTTCTGTGACCCCCCAAAATTTGCTTAATATTTTTTAATATGCGGGAAAATTTGCAAACAAAAATAAAATTTGGGTTTCCTAGTTAGGGGGTTTTTGGTCTACTGGGCATTATCGGCTATTTTCTTTTCTCTAATATTTTTTATAAAATGACTTATCCATTAAACAGGCCTAGAACATGCTGCTGCAGTGACGACTAGAACATGGTGCTGCAGTGACGACTAGAACATGGTGCTGCAGTGACGACTAGAACATGGTGCTGCAGTGACGACTAGAACATGATGCTGCAGTGACGACTAGAACATGCTGCTGCAGTGACGACTAGAACATGCTGCTGCAGTGACGACTAGAACATGGTGACTGTCCAGTGACGACTAGAACATGCTGCTGCAGTGACGACTAGAACATGCTGCTGCAGTGACGATTAGAACATGCTGCTGCAGTGACGACTAGAACATGCTGCTGCAGTGACGACTAGAACATGCTGCTGCAGTGACGACTAGAACATGCTGCTGCAGTGACGACTATGAACATGCTGCTGCAGTGACGACTAGAACATGCTGCTGCAGTGACGATTAGAACATGCTGCTGCAGTGACGACTAGAACATGCTGCTGCAGTGACGACTAGAACATGCTGCTGCAGTGACGACTAGAACATGCTGCTGCAGTGACGACTAGGGAATAAACATGCTGCTGCAGTGACGACCAGAACATGCTGCTGCAGTGACGACTAGAACATGCTGCTGCAGTGACGACTAGAACATGCTGCTGCAGTGACGACCAGAACATGCTGCTGCAGTGACGACTAGAACATGCTGCTGCAGTGACGACTAGAACATGCTGCTGCAGTGACGACTAGAACATGCTGCTGCAGTGACGATTAGAACATGCTGCTGCAGTGACGACTAGAACATGCTGCTGCAGTGACGACTAGAACATGCTGCTGCAGTGACGACTAGAACATGCTGCTGCAGTGACGACAAACATGCTGCTGCAGTGACGACTAGAACATGCTGCTGCAGTGACGACTAGAACATGCTGCTGCAGTGACGACCAGAACATGCTGCTGCAGTGACGACTAGAACATGCTGCTGCAGTGACGACTAGAACATGCTGCTGCAGTGACGACTAGAACATGCTGCTGCAGTGACGACTAGAACATGCTGCTGCAGTGACGACTAGAACATGCTGCTGCAGTGACGACTAGAACATGCTGCTGCAGTGACGACTAGAACATGCTGCTGCAGTGACGACTAGAACATGCTGCTGCAGTGACGACCAGAACATGCTGCTGCAGTGACGACCAGAACATGCTGCTGCAGTGACGACTAGAACATGCTGCTGCAGTGACGACCAGAACATGCTGCTGCAGTGACGACTAGAACATGCTGCTGCAGTGACGACTAGAACATGCTGCTGCAATGACGACTAGAACAAGCTGCTGCAGTGACGACTAGAACATGCTGCTGCAGTGACGACTAAAACATGCTGCTGCAGTGACGACTAGAACAAGCTGCTGCAGTGACGACTAGAACATGCTGCTGCAGTGACGACTAAAACATGCTGCTGCAGTGACGACTAGAACATGCTGCTGCAGTGACGACTAAAACATGCTGCTGCAGTGACATGTCAAACTGACGAGGCGCTACTAAGCACAGAAAGATACTTTTTTTACGAAACATTAGATACACACCAATATATCTATTCCTTTCTCCCATCATGTGAATACTGCCAGCAGGAGTTTCCTAAGCACATCAGCATTCCACAGGCTATGACTTCCAGCGGGACAGGAGCTTCTAGCATATTTGCATAACAATATTTTCCTAGATGCTACCCACAACACTCAGCTGTCACGAAGGTACCTCTTTTTACTGCCAGGCAGCAGGTGTGAAAGTACAAGGTGTTTATACGTTGCTCGCAAGTATATTGTGACTAGATTCGAAAGCTTAATGGGGAGGTTGTGTTAGTTTGTCAATACTAGACAGAAAACCTAGTGGGGAGGTTGTGTTAGTTTGTCAATACTGGACAGAAAACCTAGTGGGGAGGTTGTGTTAGTTTGTCAATACTGGACAGAAAACCTAGTGGGGAGGTTGTGTTAGTTTGTCAATACTGGACAGAAAACCTAGTGGGGAGGTTGTGTTAGTTTGTCAATACTGGACAGAAAACCTAGTGGGGAGGTTGTGTTAGTCTGTCAATACTGGACAGAAAACCTAGTGGGGAGGTTGTGTTAGTTTGTCAATACTAGACAGAAAACCTAGTGGGGAGGTTGTGTTAGTTGGTCAATACTGGACAGAAAGCCTAGTGGGGAGGTTGTGTTGGTCAATACTGGACAGAAAACCTAGTGGGGAGGTTGTGTTAGTTTGTCAATACTAGACAGAAAACCTAGTGGGGAGGTTGTGTTAGTTGGTCAATACTGGACAGAAAGCCTAGTGGGGAGGTTGTGTTGGTCAATACTGGACAGAAAGCCTAGTGGGGAGGCTGTGTTGTCAATACTGGACAGAAAGCCTAGTGGGGAGGCTGTGTTGGTCAATACTGGACAGAAAACCTAGTGGGGAGGCTGTGTTGGTCAATACTGGACAGAAAGCCTAGTGGGGAGGCTGTGTTGGTCAATACTGGACAGAAAGCCAAGTGGGGAGGCTGTGTTAGTTGATCAGTATTAGACAAAGTTCACTGTATTTAATTTTATTATTTTCTTAATATTCTTCTGTCTGTCTGATAAACGACTGATGACATAAAAGAAATTCCGTCAATAAAACAAAACAAAAAAAAAATCCCGCCAATAAAATTTAAAAAATACCTCACTCAAAAAATCAGAAATATTTTCCAGCAAGGAACATTAAAAAAAATTCCCTGTCAACAGCATCTACAAGATTTTCTCCCCAAATAACTCCATAAAAAACACTTGCTCGCCCAAAAACATCAAAAGATTTTCCCCTGCACAAAAAGTCGCTCCTCACTTTTTTTTTTCATTTCCCCGCGCCTGGGTTTTCAATATGGCGGTGGGCGTATCGCCGCTATTATCTTAATTAGGCATTGTCAGGCCGGAAACTAGGCACTTAGAGGATCTCTCGGGAAGGCGGAAACCTTCCCCGGGGAAAAATGTTCGCTAAAGGTGGGGAAAAAAAGAGGCAGGTTTCTCAGTAGTGGCCAGACAGCCCACACACTCTCACCCCTCACTTTCTCTCTCTCTCTCTCTCTCTCTCTCTCTCTCTCTCTCTCTCTTTCTCTCCGCCATGTCTCGTGTCGACTTCGCCTCTTAATTGAATTGTCACGGCCACCCTCATACTGCCTCTGCCTTAGGAGACTGGTGAATACTTCTTTCCCTGGAGACTGGTGAATACTTCTTTCCCTGGAGACTGGTGAATACTTCTTTCCCTGGAGAATGGTGAATACTTCTTTCCCTGGAGACTGGTGAATATTTCTTTCCCTGGAGACTGGTGAATATTTCTTTCCCTGGAGACTGGTGAATACTTCTTTCCCTGGAGACTGGTGAATATTTCTTTCCCTGGAGACTGGTGAATACTTCTTTCCCTGGAGACTGGTGAATATTTCTTTCCCTGGAGACTGGTGAATACTTCTTTCCCTGGAGACTGAATACTTCTTTCCCTGGAGACTGGTGAATATTTCTTTCCCTGGAGACTGGTGAATATTTCTTTCCCTGGAGACTGGTGAATATTTCTTTCCCTGGAGACTGGTGAATATTTCTTTCCCTGGAGACTGGTGAATACTTCTTTCCCTGGAGACTGGTATTACTGATTATTATTATTATTATTATTATTATTATTATTATTATTATTATTATTATTATTATTATTATTATTATTATTATTATTATTATTATTATATCCGTGGGGAAGCGTTAACTCCGAAGAGGTCGAAAAGTGCCTGAGACATGTGAGGCAATCAGGCTTGATCCTGGGAAGAAGGACAGTAGCTCCAATTCCTTGGATCTTGATTTCCTCGCCTTCATCAAGGACGCACACCTCCTCCCCATCCCTTTGAAAGAGACTTAGGTGGACATCCCCCCTCCTCCCGTCTCCTCACCCCTCCTCCCGTCTCCTCACCCCTCCTCCTCCTTGGTCAAACCACATTGCTCTTAAAAATTCCTCTTATATATTGATATATATTTTTCAGTTTACATGATTTTTTTTTTTTATATTTTGTTGACATAAATCTTGGCAATGTTATCTGACCTTGTTAAAATTAACCTAATGTAATTTATTATACTCAAGACATACACTACCGACAAGTTGATCAGTAAGAGATATACAAGAGTTTGGTATGTATTAACGAGACGTTTCGCCTGCTTAACAGGCTTTTTCGGTCGACGCAAGAAGCCTGCTGAGCAGATGTAGCAGGTGTAATGAAATAAGCCCGACATATCGACCTGTGTCAGGATCGAAGTTCCTGACTCAGCAGTGAGCTGAAGGCACCACTTGAGCCACCTTGTTGTATACTTAGCAAACTTAACGTTATTCAGTACTCTATATACAACACAAATCAAAACTCTCACATAAGTACGGCACACATAAGTACAATGAGGCACCTACACTACTGGGAACGGTTGAAGGTCCTTGATCCGTATTCCCTCGAACGCAGGCGAGAGAGATGCATGATAATATACACTTGGAAGGTCCTGGAGGGACTGGTACCAAACCTGCACACGAAAATCACTCCCTACGAAAGCAAAAGACTGGGCAGGAGATGCAACATTCCCCCGATGAAAAGCAGGGGCGCCACGAGTACACTGAGAGACAACACAATAAGTGTCCGGGGCCCAAAACTGTTCAACTGCCTCCCAGCATACATAAGGGGGACTACCAATAGACCTCTGACTGTCTTCAAGAAGGCACTGGACAGGTACCTAAAGTCAGTACCTGACCAACCGGGCTGTGGTTCGTACGTCAGCTTGCGTGTTGCCAGCAGTAACAGCCTGGTTGATCAGACCCTGATCCACCATGAGGCCTGGTTTCAGACCGGCCCTCGCTGGCGTTGACCCCCGAAACCCTCTCCAGGTAAACTCCAGGTACAGTAGTATACATCACTGACAGGAACCAACCCCTAATAAGCCATGTAAAAGAACTGGCGAAGAGTCCACAGGTTCACAGCCAGACTGGTCCCGAAGCTGAGAACACTGATGCACGAGAAGAGACTACAAGAACTGAACCTGACTTCTTCAGAGGATAGAAGAACCAGCAATCACTTAACAAGGTACAGTCGTAAGGGTTCTTAAGTGGAGTGATGGCAAATGATAACTCATTGAGACTGTTATACATAGTATACTGGGTATATACGTGGTAGGAAGCCCAGCCTGCGTCAACCTGCAATATGATGTCTAAACTGCCTGAGGGTACGTGACTGACTGGGTACGCCCGCGCTCGACCCTACCCTGTGTGAGGCATCGTCACAGCAAGATTCAAACTATGCTGACATAAGAGTATTTGAAATGTGCTGACAGGTACTAGTTACTCATGGTACTAATAGGGTGAATGGGAAGGATCAGGGTAATAAAAAGTAGAATAACTTAGACGAGGAAGCCTTGGAGGCAGATCCTATACACAGTTTTAATGATAGGTGAAACAGGGTCAATGATGCAGCCGACTAATAAAACTGGTTGTATGCATTATAATTTAAGAGTTGGAGCCAGGAGCTGAGATTCGACCTAAGTAGCCACAACTAGGTGAGTACAACTAGACGAGTACACCAATACACACAAAAAACCTGCATTCAATTAACTTTCCCCTTGCCCAGTTGATGTTTACAAATGAAAACAAATCGCTTTACTTCTTCCCCAGTCATTTCTCCTTGACCCCTGCCTCCCTCTGTCAAAATCAACTTAGGGAAAAATCCAGTAATCTAGGGGAAAAGGATAAAAAAATTCATCCCCTTGTTCTACGACCTTGTAATCCAATTTCTATGTACAACTACATTGTGTGTGTGTGTGTGTGTGTGTGTGTGTGTGTGTGTACTCAACTTTATGAACTCACCTATATGTGGTTGAAGGGGTCGAATCACAGCTGCTGGCCCGCCTCTTGGTTGGTTCCTATTAGGTTCATTCTCTCCTGGCTTTGAGAGCCTCTCATCGTACCTCTTGTTAAAGCTATGTATGGATCCTGCCTCTACCACTTCACTCTCCAGGTCGTTCCACTTCCTGACTACTCTAAGGTTGAAGAAATATATCCTGATATCCCTGTGATTCATCTGAGTTTTCAATTGTGCCCTCGTGTTGCTGTTTCCTACCTCCTAAACAATGTATCCCTATTCACCCTATCTGTACACACCTACGTGCAACTGAACTTATGAATTTACTTTTTAGCTTAGTGGACCCTTTCATACAATGAAGCCTGCTTCTACTACGTCACTGTCCGGGCCATTCCGCTTCTTGATCACACTCAGACTAATGAAATACTTCCTGCCATCCCTGTGACTCATGTCTCTAACTTCCAACTATGCCCTCGTGTATCTCTTTCCACCCTCTCGAACAGTCTATCTCTGTCCACTCTATCAAGTCCTCAGAGTATACTGAATGTCTTCATCATATTCCCTTGGTTCTTCTATCCTAGAATCATCTAACGTCATTAAGTTCAGCTCCTTTAGCCTCTCTTCGTAACTCATTACTCTAAGATCTGGGATTAGCCTTACTACATAGGTATGCACCTACCTCTAAACATGCTTTATCAGACGCAGGTCTCATGCTGAGTGTGCATACTCCAATGGCACATATGGAGCAGTGAATGACTCTTTAGATGAATATTCCTAAAAGATAGTGTCAGATTTGCCAAACCAACATTCACTGCAGAGGTTACACTGTTGATGTGCGCACAGCAGCATCGTGGTCAGTCTTTTTCTTCGACTGAGGTTTTCAACTTCTGTTCTCCGAGTCTATACTCAGTTTTCGGTCTTGTTATCCCTTTCCAATATTCATTTCAGAGGTTTGAATCTCCTAGGAGGATATACGGTATAGGATCTTCAAGGCAGCTATCTATCTTCCTCATCTGTTCCGTGAATTCCTCAGCCGTTGCCGACGGTGATTTATGTACCAGGATAATTACTACATTCATGCTCTCCAATTTAATATCTAATACTCTTAGTGTATCTTGAGATGAATTCAATAGTTCTCTCCAGAGAAATACGTCTTTCACATAGTGTTCTACTCCTCCTTCTAACTTGTTTACTCTCTCACATCTATAATCAATCTTACACCCTACACTCACCATACGACCTTACAATTACCAATATACCACCTTACGACTACACTATCTTGCAGTTACAGTTACACCACACTACAACACACCATCACCATACCCTATATTACCCTCCTACACACTGACCTTAACTGACCTGCTCTCCTGAAACACCCTGACCTATGATGACCTTTTCACGTGACGTAACCTGACCTATCTCTCTAATTCATCTGGGCCTTCGCGCTGCTCTCTCAGCAATATTAACCTGACCTTTGACCAATCGTGAACTGGACAGTCCTTTTAAATGACCTTGTTCTTTATTGTTTTCTAATGTATAATGACGATATTCTGTTATATAATGCATATTTTCCATTTTATCATGCCATTGTTCCATTATAGGATGATGACATTCTGCTATGTGTATGTGTTAACAATGATACTTTTTATATCAAGTGGAAGTTTTAATATATGATTCAGATATTCTATTGTATCATGGGTATACTCTATTATATAATGTCGATGTTATATCATGTAATAATGTTTGCAGAATTTACCTAACATGTTATATCATGATGACTGTGAGACATGCTTGATTCTGCCTCCTTACCAGAGACTGTTACATGCAAATCATCGCATGGTTTTAAGCCGAAAATCTTAGTAAAAAAATCAGTAAAAAATACTCTTGCCTTTAATAAATACAATTTATCACAAATATATTAACAAGTCAACATGAGAAATAGTAGTCACAATGAAGACTCATTGTAGACTTATACCTGCTGCCCTTGTTCACCTAG
>NC_069490.1:6632593-6663569 GCF_026875155.1 Cherax quadricarinatus
AAAAATAACCCAAAACCCTTTTAATTCCAACCCTACACCACTAAAACCCTTTATAAAACACCATCTCAACAATACTAACTACTACTACTACTCCCTACTACTCAACTACTACACTACTCCTACTACAAACCTACAACTACTACACATACTACTACTCCATACTAACTACTACTACTACTACTACCTACTACTACTACTACTACTACTACAACACAATACTATACTACTACTACTACTACTACTACTACTACTCCTACTTACTACTACTACAACTACTCACTACTACATACATAACTACTGTACTACTGCTACTACTACTACTACAATACTACTACTACTACAACTTACAATACTACGTACACTACTAACTACTACAACTACTACATACAAAGAAACAAACAGACACAGATGTATGAAACAGACAAGACACGAGACAGAGAAAGAAATTTAACAATATTTAAAAAAAATAAAGTAAGGAAATTAACCACAATACACACACACACTCACAATCACACCACACACTCACAATACACACACACCTCACAATACACACCACACACTCACACTACACACACACACTACACACAAACTACACACACACACACTCACAATACACACACACACACTCACAATACACACCACAACACACACACATACACACGAACACACTCACAATACACACAACACACTACACTCAATACACACAACACACCACAATACACACACACACACACAATACACAACACACACAATAACACACACACTCACAATACACACAACACACTCACAATACACACCACACACCACAATACACACCACACACTCACATACACACCACACACCACAATAACACACCACACACTCACAATACACAACACACTCACAAAAACACCCCAACACACTCACAATACACAAAACACACTCACAATACACCCCAAAAACACTCACAATACACACAACACACTCACAATAAAACCCCAACACACTCACAATACACACCAACACACTACAATACACAAACCACACACTCACAATACACCCCACACACCACAACAAAACCCAAACTCACAATACACCCCACACACCACAATACACACCACACACCACAATACACACCACACACTCACAAACACACCACCCCTCAAATACACCCCACACACTCCAATACACCCCACACACCACAATACACACCACACCCCCTTAAAAAAACCCCAAAACCAAAACACATCACAATACACACCACACACTAACAATAAACACACACACAAACAAACACTCAAACACAACACACAACAATACAAACAACAACATAATACACACAACCCATACAAAAACCATTTAACACAAATACAATACAAAAAATCCAACAAATTTACACTCATAAAAAATAAAATACACAAAATTAAAATAAAATTTAATAAACACATATAATAAAACAAAATTAACAAACAAAATAATACATAAATCACATAATCCAAAAACCAATAAAACACAAAAATAAATTCCCACATATTAAATCCCCCTTTTAAAAAACCAAAACCAATAAAAACATAAAATAAAATAAAAAAAAACATAACAAAATTACTACAAAAAATTCAAAAAAACCATAAATACAAAATAATACACACACACATAAATCAACAACTCATATTCACCCAACATTCAAAAAACCAACATAACAATAAAATAATAATAAACCAAAAAATACAAAGAATCAATAAACCCAAAACCTAAAATACCCACCAATACAAAACACTCCAAAATAACACCCCCCCCAAAAAATAACCCACTAAATACACAAAATACAAAAAAACCATCATCAAATATTTTTTTAAATAACAAAACCAAAATAACTCAAAATAATTACAATAAATTCACAAAACAACTAATCAAAAAATTTAATCAAATCTAAAAACTAATCAAATAAAAACAAATATCACATCTAAACCCTTTCCAATACACACAAAATCAAAAACACACACACTCAAATAAAATAACTCAAATACTACCAACAGTTTAAAATAAAAACCAAAAAACCACAAATTAAATACAAAAAATTAAATCAAAAAATAAACCACCACCATAAATACACCAACTAAAATATACACACAAATACATCAAACCAACTCAATAAAAAAAAATAACAAAACCACACACAATAAAACACTCAAATTTACAAAAACATTAATACCCAAAATAAAATAAACACCTTTAACAAAAATAAAACAAAAATAAAACAAAACATAAAAAAAACATAAATAAAAAATTTCATAAAAAAGCCCCTAAAAACCCACATAAAATTTTAAAAAACCCAATAAAATAAAACAATAAATAAAATTTCAAAAAAAAAAATAAAAAAAAAAAAAAATTTTTTTAAAAAAAAAAAAAACAAATCAACCCCCCCAAAATAAAAAAAATAAAAAAATTTTTAAATAAAAAATCCAATAAACAAATAATAAACCCCAAATAAAAAAAACAATAAATAAAAAAACCCAAATAAAACACACACTCAACAATAACAACCACACACTCACAATACAACACACACTCAAAATTTACAAACACACATACAATACACACCACACACTCACAAAAACACACAACACACTCAAAAATCCCACACACACTCACAATACACACCCACACCTCCAATACACACCACACAATCCAATACACACAACACACTCACAATACACACCACAACACGCACAATACAACACAAACACTCACAATACACACCACACACTCACAATACACACCCACACTCACATTACACACCACACACTCACAAACACACCACACACCACAATACACACCACACACTCACAATACACAACACACTCACAATACAACCACAAAACTCACAATACACACCACACACTCACAATACCACCAACACTACAATACACACACACACTCACAATACAAACCAAAAAACACTCACAATACCACAACACACTCACAATACACACCACACTCACAATACACACCACACACTCACAATACAACAACTCACATACATACCACCACCACTCACAATACTCACACACACTCACAATACACACCACAACACTCACAATACACACCACACACTCACAATACACACCACACACTCACAATACACACCACCACTCACAATACACACACACACTCACATACACACCACACACCACAATACAACAACACACTCAAATACACACCACACACTCACAATACACACCACACACTCACAATACACACCACACATCACAATACACACACACACTCACAATACACACCACACACTCAAAATACACACCACACATCACAATACACACCACACACTCACAATACACACCACACACTCAAAATAACACCACAACTCACAATACACACCACACACTCACAATACACACCACACACTCACAATACACACCACACACTCACAATACACACCACACACTCACAATACACACCACACACTCACAAAACACACACACACTCACAATACACCCCAACACACTCACAATACACACACACACTCACAATACACACCACACACTCACAATACACACAACACACTCACAATACACAAAACACACTCACATAAACCACACAACAAAAACTCACAATCACACACACACTCACAATACACACCACACACTCACAAACACACCACACCCCACAATACACCCACACATCACAAACACAAAAACACACTCAAAATACACACAACACACTCACAATACACAAACACACCACAATACACACCACACACTCAAAATACACACCACACATCAATACACACAACCATCATAAACACACAACACACTCACAATCACACAGACACCACAAAAAAACCACAAAACTCACAATACAACAACCACTCACAATGCCCACCACACATTCACAAACACACAACACACTAACAATACACACAACACCCACAATCACACAACCACTCACAATAACCCACACCCCAAAACAATACACCAACACACCACAATACACCAAACACTCACAATAACACAACACACTCACAATACACCCCACCACTCAAAATACACACAACACACCACAATACACACAACACCTCACTACAAAAACAAACCCACAATACACACAACACACTCACAATCACCAACACACTCACAAACAAAAACACACTCAAAATACAAAACCCACTCACAATACACAAACACCACAATGCACACCACACACAAAACCAAGACACAGACAAAGGCGTCCGTGCACGGAGGGAAAGTGGGTCCAATGATCGATTATTGCAAAATTTCTTACCGTTTGCATTTATTTCACAGTGCGCCTGATGCACCACCTTATTGCTAGAGTGAACCTTACTAGGACAGCTCTCTCATATTAAAGTGTTAGAGGTACTGTCTTTTTGCTTAGGTATTGGGGACGTTATTGCTTAGGTAGTGGCACTGTTATTGCTAGAGTGGGCCCTTTACAGAAAAGAGCTCTCTCTCATAGTTAGTGTTAAGGTACTGTCTTTTTTCTTGGGTAGTGGCACTGTTTTGCTTGGTTAGTGGCACGTTATTTTTTATGTGAGTGGCACTGTTATTTCTTAGGTTAGTGGCACGTTATTGCTTAGGTTAGGCACTGTTATTTTTTATGTGAGTGGCCTTTTATTTCTTGGGTTAGTGGCATGTTATTGCTTAGGTAAGGGCATGTTATTGCTTAGGTTAGGGGCACTGTTTTTGCTTAGGTTATGGCACTGTTTTTTTCTTATTGAGTGGCACTGTTATTTCTTAGGAGTGGCTTGTTATTTCTTAGGTAAGTGGCCCTTGTTTTTTTCTTATGTAGTGGCACTGTTATTTTTTTAGGTTAGTGGACTGTTATTGCTTGGGTTTAGTGGCACTTTTTATTTCTTTTGTGAGGGCCTGTTATTTCTTATGTGAGTGGCACGTTATTTCTTGGTTGTGGCACTGTTATTGCTTAGGAAAGGGCACGTTATTGCTATGTAAGTGGCACTGTTATTTCTTGGGTTAGTGGCACTGATTGCTTATGTAATGGCACTTTTTTTTTTCTTGGGTTTTAGTGGAACGGTTTGCTTGGGTTAGGGGACGTTATTGCTTATGTAAGGGCACTTTTATTTTTTAGGTTAGGGGCACTGTTATTGCTTGGGTTAGTGACACTGTTATTGCTTATGTAATGGCATGTTATTTCTTGGGTTAGTGGCACTGTTATTGCTTAGGTTGTGACACTGTTATTGTTTATGTAAGGGCACGTTATTTCTTAGGTTAGTGGCATTTTATTATTTAGGTAAGTGGCACGTTATTTTTTAGGTTAGTGGCACTGTTACTTCTTGGGTTTGGCACTGTTATTGCTTAGGTTAGTGGCACTGTTATTTCTTATGTAAGTGGCACTGTTATTTCTTAGGTTAGTGGCACTGTTATTGCTTAGGTAAGTTGCACTGTTATTGCTTATGTAAGTGGCACTGTTATTTCTTAGGTTAGTGGCACTGTTATTTCTTAGGTAAGTGGCACTGTTATTTCTTAGGTTAGTGACACTGTTATTGCTTATGTAATTGGCACTGTTGTTTCTTAGGTTAGTGGCACTGTTATTGCTTAGGTAAGTGGCACTGTTATTTCTTAGGTTAGTGGCACTGTTACTTTTTAGGTTAGTGGCACGTTATTGCTTATGTAAGTGGCACTGTTATTTCTTAGGTTATGGCACTGTTATTGCTTAGGTAAGTGGCACTGTTATTGCTTATGTAAGTGGCACTGTTATTTCTTAGGTTAGTGGCACTGTTATTGCTTAGGTTAGTGGCACTGTTATTGCTTAGGTTAAAGGCACTGTTATTGCTTAAGTTAGTGTCACTACTGATCAGTATTAAATGAGATGCAGGCGTCAGCCAGGACAGATGCACATGTGTAGTCTCACACCTGCTGCCTGCCACTTTCCCAGGGATTTAATGAGATTCCATCAGGGAGGCTGGCAGGTGTATTTGTGTTGCTGGGTAGCAAACATCGGAGTTCTCTCTCAGCTGGACACTTGGTTAACTTCACTGCATCTATTATGCCACCAGGGCTAGCATGCCATCAAGACTAGCATGACATCGAGGCTAGCATACCATCCCTTAAAACCTGCATGTTTCGGGCTACGTAGATTGTATTGGTCAGCTACAACTTTGACTCGAAAACATTTGTGCGTAGTGTGAACAGGGAAGCAAGGCAGAAAGACACTTCATTACCAAGGGTCCGTGAGTCACGATGTGTGTCAGTCGCAGAGATAGGAACTATTAGAAAGTCACCTGAATGATTCGTACTCACAGCTAAAAGGCGCCCTCTCTCCCTTCGGAGCTTAAACCCTCTAACATAGCTGTAGAAGTCTTTTCCGTAATGGAACTAGCCCAACTGGGTTCTTTGTGATGTTTTTGTTGTCTGTGTTGAAAGGTTATCGTGCATGCTGGTACCAATGGTGTAGCTGGGGGTCATCCACCCCTGTCACATTGCGCATACGGTCTATAAGAATGTCCTTCACCAGTTCGCTGCATCCATTGGAAGAGGAAAAAGAAGGCTAGCGAGGCAATCTGATAGTGAGCATCTCTGCCAGTCTACCTGTTCTACGTGCAAGTGTTGCTTGCTCTCCACCGTGATTCCTCCAGACAAAAGATTAGCACATTTTCAGACACAAACTTTACAGCAGTGCAGTAATACAATCGCAAAAAAGCGTAAGTTAACTTAAGGAAGGGCAGACATCTGGTGTAGGAGATAGAATGCATTGTGTGTATCAACTTCTATCCAACATTGTTATTACTCCTCATTTTAAAGAGAGAGATTTTTTGTTAACATAATCTCCACGTCTCGAGATAGGAGGGCTTGTTGGAGTCATCCACTACAGACCTTAACCCTGAGAAAACTTACTATTAGAATTCCACCTGTTGCTTACTCTTGCAACATATGCTGCCTGCGACGCACGGAGATGCGTGAAAGATCCTTGAGTTGAAGATTCCATCCTCTATTGCTTGTCTTTGGGCACAGTTTAGATTTCCTGTCCGTGACTGTGTACATACCACCGAGGCACAGGGTGATCAAAATGAAAAACATGAAAGGGGTTACTAGCCCCTTGCCTCCGGCTTTTTCAGCGCTCGCCTCCTAACGGATCGCACGACTCTAAGGAGGATGGCACTGTTTTTCCAACTTTCCATCTAAATACCACCCAGGGTACCAACATCTGGTGACTGGATGATGGCACTGGCAGGTACTGAAGAGTCCCCCCCACAACTAGAGGATCCCATCCAACTGGTGAAGACAACAGGGAGAAGCTTTGTGACTTCATTTCCTCAATCCGTCTCAAGTGTGAAATTCATCACAACCAACCAGGAAAAAAAATCAGAGCTGTGAGACAACACTCCTCCTCATGATAGGTTTTCTACTACCTACTCCATCCAAAGCATCATTCATGGGAGTACTGCGCTGGGTCAAACAGGCATCGACACGAGTCCCAAGGACAAACTGACATGACCTGCAGAGAATAAGACAGATCTGCCGTTGTACCCTTCTCACAAGGTGGGGTCTTTACTCTGCTATTACACCACTAGCGATTTCAAAAGGCCTGTTATCCCAGGTGTAGGATGAGGGAGCAAATATAACACAGAGAACAAATTTAGACTTATATTATCCGATACAGCCAATTTAGAACAGCAATATGTACACTATGTAGCAGTGATAAATATAAAGTGCAACTCCACGTAAGCAAGGCAGAATAGAAAGCCACAAAGATAGCAGATGAGCAATAACACCCAGCTGCTTCAACAACTCTACGACAATGGAATGACCAAGGGCAGACAGGAAGAGCGGCATCCACACACCTCTGCGATTGAGCCAATCCCCCCTTCTATTGGCTAAAAACACGCGTCTCTAGTTGAACGATGGGGCCCCCATCACTCAAGCCTCATTAAGCACATCAACAGGTATACGCTGGATTGGGGGGCAGATAGCCTGAAAAGAGTGGGTGTTCACATACGCCGAATTAAAAGGTTACGATACTCTTTGCAGTCCACAACCCCCACCAAATCCCGAGAAGGGCTTCATATTAGGCTGCCCACCCCCCATGATAACCGCGTGCCGCCACATAGGCACGAAATAATAGGACACATACCAACCTATCCCCTCCACCAACCAACTCGTTGAATCAGAGCTCAGCTTCCTAGTGACCAAAAGCCACAAACTCCTACAAACACAGAGAAGGTGAGAGACCAGCAGTCCAGATAGGCCACATAGGTCCAAGATACAAGCGGACCGGTAGCCCGAATCGCCCTCACTAAAAACAAACCCCCATATCAGGGGATGAAAAAAAAGAGCTTGAGAAAGGGGGTTACCACAAATACATCCTCTATACTAAATTAAATATTAAACTAGATTCTTGACAAAGAGTCTGTACCAACACATTTTCTTTGCCGAATACAATTCTAATTATTAGAGGTTGTAGGACTCGCAGCCTGAGCGTCCTCCAACGCATAAGCCGTGTGTTTGTGATTCTTCAGGCTTGATATAGACTAACGGGTTTGTGATCACTGTAGACTGTGACCCACGCTGCGATGTCTGGCCCACATAAACAATCGGAAATGTTCCGAAAGGCATTACCAGCGCGAGGTCTTCATTTTCAATGGATAGAGTAAGCTCTACTCTGAGATGTGGTGTCTGTTATCTTAGTCTGAAAAGTAAGCGATTAGAGGCTGCAGCTCCTTGTTCCCGATTTGTAATAGTACCGCCCCAACCCTCAGACTCACAAAGCATACAACCTGTAATGAAAAGGTCTTGAGAAGATCTGTAGAAGCAGGAGAATGGGTGCGATCACAATAATCTTTTTTGCGCTCTATTAAATAGCCATGTTACAATCTGACGTTCCAATTAAAGGGAACTTTATGACTGGTAAGAGAGGTACGAAGGGGCTACAATATCTGAGAAATTCTTTAGCAGAACTCTGTAATAATCCTAATCATGCCTAGGAAACGTTTGAATAGATATTCCTATCATGAAGGACTGGGATATTCGTTAATCGAGAAGAACTTTAGACAAGTTTATGTGCAAACATTACCACTACCTACACTTCATGGCCTAGAAAAAGTTGACAGTGCCTGGCCAAACGAAGATTTTAGAGATAAATTAACTGTTAAGTGTGAGAATTCTAAAGTTCTTCAAACCACAGGAGTCTTACAGTCTAAGTAGGTGCTTGATCCAAGTATCAGACACCACGAACAATATCCAAGCTAGGTATGCTGACTTGCCTTCAGTCCTTTAATAGCCTGATGGATGAGTGTTCTGGTATGAAGAGCGGGGAATTTCATTCATTCCGCGGAAGGGGGTACTGATCATACTTATCAAAAGAGCCGACCTGGAATATACGAAGTGCGACAGAAAGACATTTCCTTCGGGGCCTTATCTGTCAAAGGTACCTGATAGACCTTAATGCGCCAATCTAATTTGGACACAAAGAGTAGCCTTAACCACCACAAAGTCAAATTACTCATCCCAGACAGGAAGAGGGTCAAAGCATCTGGTATTGTCTGACCTCGTTCACCTTTACGGCTAGTCCGTGCGCACATACGAAACCCTTCACAGCCTTTGATACCTAAGGATGCCACACCGGGGAAGCCCTTGGACTATATGATCTCCCTCACATACATGTATATCTAACAATAAGTCTATACTACCCTGCTGAAGTAGCCTTTGCTTTCCTAGAGATTAGCTCTGTAGGGTGAGAGTTTAATTGTTTAGATATTCCCTACCTCTACATCAAGGTAACCTAACGAACATCGTTTTAATTTTTCGGCACATATTCCAAAAAATATTAGGATATGACTGTAGAACTCAGATAAATGGTTTCTTGTATTTCAATAATCCATCCATTAATACCGGGCTAGAGATCCTTGGATGAAGAGACAGAATTTGAGAAGTTTAGTATTAAATTCAGGGAGAGAGTGCAAAGTGGGTCAGAGTCGACCCTCAGAGTAGAGACAGAGTCATTACCGCGGGACCTGTATCTCCTGTAATGAAAGGCCTTGATTTGATATTAATGTGTAAGATATTTTCTGTTTTTAGAAGAGGTCTTATCACTGGGAGCTACCACATAATATAAAATCAGATAATCTTACTTACAAATCTGCATAGATCCCCGTATATATCTAGCTTATCAAGTGCTGGCCAGGAGGGTATAGGTGTTCCTGCACCAACACCCTTGTCTCCTGGATGGAAGGAGAGCGGGAATGTGCACTTCTGTCATACCTCTCTTTCCATCTTACTGAGCTGTCGCCTATTAGGTCTAGGCCGTGAGGCCCAACTACTACGCTTCCCACCTGCAAACCTTGAACGACGGTTTGTAGAGGCTGAGGCTAGCTTACGTCTTCTCCCTATCCATCTTCTTCTTTGAGCACACCGAAAGGACCCTACATTTTCCCAAGATCAGGCTCACCAAGAGAGCGGACTATACCCTGAAACCTACTTGCACCACCCGTCTCCCCGACTGAGAAACAGCAACCAAAGGTAATTCAACCCAATGCTGTCGGAAAGTGCATGCAAAACTACTTCTCATCATTGTTTTTTAATGGTCGGTGAATCTTTTCCAAGGCGCCTATGGGACCTGGAGATGGACTAGGTCAGTGGATAAGTTTGTGAATTATCCCTAACCTAGTTAAAAGACGTTCCTAAAATGCATTTTTTGAGGCAGTGAAAGTTAGTACCTTGATCACTTTTGTATAGTTTATTAAGGAATGCCAAAACAGAAAGAATTTTTGTTCTAAAGCTATGAGAGAATACTTAGTATGAATACTACGCATTGGTCTCGCTTCAGGATAACTGGTTACTTTATCCATAATTGTAATACAATACTGATTTCCAGACTTTGACTTAGGTAGTGGACCTACACAATCCTAGGGGTAATTAAACTGCAAAAGGTTACTATCCATCCGCAGTATAGGGTTGGAGAGGTGCAGGTTTAAAAGGAATGTCCAGTTTTCCAACTATAGTCTGACATTCTCGCAACACCTAATACTATTCTTCACATCCTTCTATAATATTTGGCCATATAATTCTTTTGTGTTCTAATACAAGGTATTTTTCGTAATTCCTAAGTGACCTCACAATCGACGTATTATGAAGCTAAATTTAATATCAGAAGGTTCGATACTTGGTTCTGAACGCACTAAACCTGTCGTATAATTAGCTCGCCCTCTAGATCTCCTTACCAGTCTCAGTGCAAACCAAATATCATTTTAACTTCATACTTGATCCTGATGAACCCAAAGAGATTTACACTACGCACCATTGAGCTGCCTGACAATAGCGAATTTTTAAAGAAGGGCTCGCCCTTTCGTCTGTTCCCCCCGAAGGACAAGTCCCTCGGGCATGGAAACAGACATCTGGAATCCTGCGAACCTGGGAATAGGAAGGGCTTGATCGGGACTGTTCACTTGATCTAACGAGGCTTCTTCCAGTTTTTTCCTCGTAAAAACCAATGTGCGCTATTCCGAAGATCGGAGTCGTCCAAGGAGATAGGATCCACATTCTCTCCAGACAACCCTTGGGAGTTGCCCCCGATTTATGGCCAACGACCCCGGAAAGCATTAATCATTAAGTTCAGGACACGAACTAACAGTAGTAATGTTATTACCCAGTAATAACATAGCATTTTTATCATTGGGGAAACCTTTTTGAGACACCTACAGTCAGAGTACCTCAGTGTAATATTTGCACTGAACATAAAGAATTTATATGCAAATGAACAGAATATAGTCGCTCCTCCATATGCTTCCAATAAAACGGAGGAATTCAAAGAAGTAGTTCTCGTGAAGGGGTACTATTCCCTCTCTTACATAGTGAAGCCAATATGACTCCAGTATCTCTACAATAAGGTAATATTACTTTAGCTCTGGTTCTGAGTTTTTTCTGAAGGGAAATAAACTTTCGCAAAAATGAAGGGCCATACCTTTTTCTACTTCTCTAGGGGACATGATTACAAGGATATTAGAGACTTTCCCAATGTTGAGTGTTTTTGGGGGAAGTTGGAACGATGTGACCTAGCTTTATTGGCAAGCCTGAAGCAGACGACAGTCTTGCCCTTTACTCCCTCAGATGACGTTGCAAGTTGGTGTCGTTCTGGCTGGTGCCTCTATGATATATACCACTACATCCCCGATATGCTCGAGGCATGCTCCCCATAAGTAGTTTGCCTCACGCAGGGGGGGACCATAGTGTTGAGAAGCGTGGCTCACACAAGGTGGAACTTGTTTGGATGGACAGTAGACGCTCTCCCTCCGGGCTGGCACTTCATTCTCCCAATGTGTCGATCTCTGCTCACGCCAGACTGTGAGAAAGAGAGACTGGGACCGCTCGAGCAAGGAGGTCGAGTTCGTTCGAAGGTATCAGCCCAACCGGCCGCCTCCAATGCAGTGGTTATAGGTCACGATCCTGCAGAAAGAACAAACGAACCGTCTTGGTCCCAAGAAACAACTCCAGCACGGTTCATCAATCAGAATAAGCTGCAGCACCAGCTCCTCAAGTTAGAGACACCCCAGCTGTCGCTTTATACCAGCGGTAAAAGCTTTGGATTGCTAGCCTCATACAAAGTCCACCAGGAGATGACCCAAGCTGCCGCCTTTCAATTTGAAGGTCTTAATACGATATTTAAGTGCTGTGATACAAAGTATATGCCAGTCCCCAACACTGTGGTCTTCACTACTTGATGAATCAAAGAGAATTCATGCGTCAGTTAATACCGACGTAAATTCCTTGCCTTTAAACCAACAATAATCCTGTATGAACCAACGCTGGCCCATCACAGTGCTGTTCCGGCCACCTCAAGGCTGCGAGCCTGATTTTCAGAAGCTTTCGAAAAATTGGCTCTGGTTCGGTCCCATAAAAGCGGGGAACAAGCTGTACTGCTTTTTGTAAACTGAAATCTTACACAGAAATTCGAAACACTGCCTCCTTCTCTCTTTCCCTAACAAAATTCTTCCCTTGGCGAATGCCTCTGTTCCCTAGGGTGCTCTCCATCGGATATTTGCACCAGCTACCAAGTGCCAACGACGCTGATTCACCTCGAGACACACCCAGCTGGCACCATACTGACCATTTTAGCTCCGTAGGTGTATCATCTTCCTCAATGGGCGATGAACATAAGAGTTTTTTATGGACCCCAGCTCCGTAGAGGGGAGGATTTGATGTGGCCATCTTTCTTCAATAAGTATGTCAGCAATAAGTGAAACGCAGTTGCGACCAACTGATGAAGTGCCGTTTAGAAATAGGGAAAATGCCCATGGAACGAGCAATTTGCCACACAACGCTGTATGGACAATTTAGGTAGGTTATGCAAAGTATTCATCGACACCCGAACGCAAGGCGTCGGGGAAAAAAAGGCGACTCGTCTAGGTGCTTAAAGATATTCGCTATGCACAGTACGAATTCCCCAACGTAACAACGTTAATTTGCAGAACAGCGCTAGCATAACGCACATCACGACTTGTCAGAATAACGCATACAAGACAAAGCCGCCTGCAACACAATATTGACCGAAGCGAAGCGAGCCACACAGCTGAAGCAAGCTGTTAGCGCGAAGCTGTTGACCGATCACCCCAATAGCAAGGCTCGATCATACAAGCAAATTGACGGAAACACGCAAAAATTTGTAACAGCGAAGCCGAACAGCAAGCTACTACATGGTTTCCTGCTACAACCTTCACGCCTAACTCAGACCAGTTATCATCTCAAGTCCAGCTCTCGGACAGGCTAACGCCATATTACAACACTAGGATCTCAAAATGCGCCTACGATTTCCAGTGTAATGGGAGCAAATAAACACAGTAGAAAAAAGTTATAGACTTATATTATCCTACACCAAATTTAGAACAGCAAAATGTACAACAATGTACAGTGATTAATGATAGTGCACTCCATCGGTAAGCAAGGCAGAAATAGAAGCCACAAGATAGCAGACCGTGCTTCAACCAGCTCTAGAATGGGAATGACAAGGGCAGACAGGAGAGCGGTATCCACATAACCTCTGCGATTGCCAATCCCACCTTCTTATTGGCTAGAACCTGGTCACTAGTTGAACGATGGGGCCCCATCATCAACTCTTAGCAACCTGGTTCGCTGGTTGGGGGAGATAGCCTGTAAATGAGGGTGTGTCCATGCGCCGAATAAAGGTTACGTACTCTTTGCATGCCACATCTGCCAAGACTCACTCGCTTCCTGAGATGTGCACCTTCTTTTGACAACCCAACACTCAATGAATATGACTCACTCCTGAGATCAATCTTGAAGAAAGCACTAATCTGTCACTGGAAGATCAGCAATGGGATCAGGTAACCCTCTCAGTGAGCTGGGCGCCAAGGTATTGTCCAGTGTGGTGATGATGGTAAAGCACTGCGTACCTTGTTCCAAGGTTCGTTATGTTCGACTCTCCTTCGGCCAGAGATCAGTGTTTGTGTATATTTTCACCTACTCTTGCGAATTCCTTACAAATATATATAATATATAATATATATATATATATATATATATATATATATATATAATATATAATATATATATATATATATATATATATATATATACATATATATATATATATATATATATATATATATATATATAATATATATATATATATATATATATATATATATATATAAAAAGACAATAAAACAAATAACACCGTCACTAAAGATAGACTCAAAACATTCGCACTCTCCAACACAATAAAAGATAATCTTACCCACAAACACAGCCGCCTTCACTAACAAAATAATTTAAGCACATCAACCACAAACTACACTCTGTATATTTTGTTAACAAACGTACATACACGTTCCGAACTTCAAGAACTCACAAAACAAGTTTACACAGACATTTAAACGCGAGCAAAGCCTCTGTGATTCACACTTGCTCTATCTCCCTGGCTCTGGTTCTCTGTACACCTGACTGTTTCACTCTGGCTCGCTGTACACCTGACTGTTTCACTCTGGCTCGCTGTACACCTGACTGTTTCACTCTGGCTCACTGTACACCTGACTGTTTCACTCTGGCTCGCTGTACACCTGACTGTTTCACTCTGGCTCACTGTACACCTGACTGTTTCACTCTAGCTCGCAGTACACCTGACTGTTTCACTCTGGCTCACTGTACACCTGACTGTTTCACTCTAGCTCGCAGTACACCTGACTGTTTCACTCTGGCTCACTGTACACCTGACTGTTTCACTCTAGCTCGCTGTACACGTGACTGTTTCACTCTAGCTCACTGTACACCTGACTGTTTCACTCTGGCTCGCTGTACACCTGACTGTTTCACTCTGGCTCGCTGTACACCTGACTGTGTTTCACTCTGGCTCGCTGTACACCTGACTGTGTTTCACTCTGGCTCACTGTACACCTGACTGTGTTTCACTCTGGCTCACTGTACACCTGACTGTGTTTCACTCTGGCTCACTGTACACCTGACTGTGTTTTCACTCTGGCTCACTGTACACCTGACTGTGTTTCACTCTGGGCTCACTGTACACCTGACTGTGTTTTCACTCTGGCTCACTGTACACCTGACTGTGTTATTCACTCTGGCTCGCTGTACACCTGACTGTTTCACTCTGGTTCACTGTACACCTGACTGTGTTTCACTCTGGCTCACTGTACACCTGACTGTGTTTCACTCTGGCTCACTGTACACCTGACTGTGTTTCACTCTGGCTCACTGTACACCTGACTGTTTCACTCTGGCTCACTGTACACCTGACTGTGTTTCACTCTGGCTCACTGTAACACCTGACTGTGTTTCACTCTGGCTCGCTGTACACCTGACTGTTTCACTCTGGCTCCCTGTACACCTGACTGTTTCACTCTGGTTCACTGTACACCTGACTGTTTCACTCTGGCTCGCTGTACACCTGACTGTTTCACTCTGGCTCACTGTACACCTGACTGTTTCACTCTGACTCACTGTACACCTGACTGTTTCACTCTGGCTCACTGTACACCTGACTTTCACTCTGGCTCGCTGTACACCTGACTGTTTCACTCTGGCTCGCTGTACACCTGACTGTTTCACTCTGGCTCACTGTACACCTGACTGTTTCACTCTGGCTCACTGTACAACCTGACTGTTTCACTCTGGCTCACTGTACACCTGACTGTTTCACTCTGGCTCGCTGTACACCTGACTGTTTCACTCTGGCTTACTGTACACCTGACTGTTTCACTCTGGCTCACTGTACACCTGACTGTTTCACTCTGGCTCACTGTACACCTGACTGTTTCACTCTGGCTCGCTGTACACCTGACTGTTTCACTCTGGCTCGCTGTACACCTGACTGTTTCACTCTGGCTCACTGTACACCTGACTGTGTTTCACTCTGGCTCACTGTACACCTGACTGTGTTTCACTCTGGCTCGCTGTACACCTGACTGTTTCACTCTGGCTCCCTGTACACCTGACTGTTTCACTCTGGTTCACTGTACACCTGACTGTTTCACTCTGGCTCGCTGTACACCTGACTGTTTCACTCTGGCTTACTGTACACCTGACTGTTTCACTCTGGCTCACTGTACACCTGACTGTTTCACTCTGGCTCACTGTACACCTGACTGTTTCACTCTGGCTCGCTGTACACCTGACTGTTTCACTCTGGCTCGCTGTACACCTGACTGTTTCACTCTGGCTCACTGTACACCTGACTGTGTTTCACTCTGGCTCACTGTACACCTGACTGTGTTTCACTCTGGCTCGCTGTACACCTGACTGTTTCACTCTGGCTCCCTGTACACCTGACTGTTTCACTCTGGCTCACTGTACACCTGACTGTTTCACTCTGGTTCACTGTAACACCTGACTGTTTCACTCTGGCTCGCTGTAACACCTGACTGTTTCACTCTGGCTCACTGTACACCTGACTGTGTTTCACTCTGGCTCACTGTACACCTGACTTTCACTCTGGCTCGCTGTACACCTGACTGTTTCACTCTGGCTCGCTGTACACCTGACTGTTTCACTCTGGCTCACTGTACACCTGACTGTTTCACTCCTGGCTCGCCTGTACACCTGACTGTTTCACTCTGGCTCGCTGTACACCTGACTGTTTCACTCTGGCTCACTGTACACCTGACTGTTTCACTCTGGCTCACTGTACACCTGACTGTTTCACTCTGGCTCACTGTACACCTGACTGTTTCACTCTGGCTCGCTGTACACACCTGACTGTTTCACTCTGGCTTACTGTACACCTGACTGTTTCACTCTGGCTCACTGTACACCTGACTGTTTCACTCTGGCTCACTGTACACCCTGACTGTTTCACTCTGGCTCACTGTACACCTGACTGTTTCACTCTGGCTCACTGTAACACCTGACTGTTTCACTCTGGCTCGCTGTACACCTGACTGTTTCACTCTGGCTCACTGTACACCTGACTGTTTCACTCTGGCTCACTGTACACCTGACTGTTTCACTCTGGCTCACTGTACACGTGACTGTTTCACTCTGGCTCGCTGTACACGTGACTGTTTCACTCTGGCTCACTGTACACCTGACTGACTGTGTTTCTGTTTCATCGACTGTTTCACCCTCCCTCTCTACTTAATTATATTCTCAACTGATTCCCCGTCTCTTACTCACTCTCTCTCTCAGCTGATTCACCGTCTCTTTCTCTCTCAGCTGATTCACCGTCTCTTTCTCTCTCAGCTGATTCACCGTCTTCTTTCTCTCTCAGCTGATTCACCGTCTCTTTCTCTCTCAGCTGATTTACCGTCTCTTTCTCTCTCAGCTGATTCACCGTCTCTTACTCTCTCAGCTGATTTACCGTCTCTTTCTCAGCTGATTCACCGTCCTCTTTCTCTCTCAGCTGATTCACCGTCTCTTTACTCTCTCAGCTGATTTACCGTCTCTTTCTCAGCTGATTCACCGTCTCTCTCTCTCAGCTGATTCACCGTCTCTTACTCTCTCAGCTGATTTACCGTCTCTTTCTCAGCTGATTCACCGTCTCTTTCTCTCTCAGCTGATTCACCGTCTCTTACTCTCTCAGCTGATTTACCGTCTCTTTCTCACTGATTCACCGTCTCTTTCTCTCTCAGCTGATTCACCGTCTCTTTCTCTCTCAGCTGATTTACCGTCTCTTTCTCAGCTGATTCACCGTCTCTTTCTCTCTCAGCTGATTCACCGTCTTCTTTCTCTCTCAGATGATTCACCGTCTCATTACTCTCTTTCTCTCAGCTGATTCACCGTCTCTATCTCTCCCTCTCAATTGATTCAGCGTGTCTCACATCCCCTCGTCAGTTAACTCACCCTCCCTGTGTTTTTTTCCCTTACAAGGGACGCTGGTCCTGGCAGCTGCCACCCCACCAGTGCCAAAAGGATTCCCATGTTGCTTAGCTTACACCTCAACATACGGCCGGTTTTTCCAACATTCCAAAACTTTCCCATTTTTTGCCTTCACTTCTATGTGGTGAATTTGTACCAGCTGTTGTTCCAATGATTTATTTCTTTATAATTAATTGTTTATTATTATTAAGAAAAATGTTAAATCAGGAGGGAGTCATTTTGCACCTAAATTCTGGGAGATATTATCTCTGTCATCTCATCACACACACACACAGGCCAGGAGCTAAGACTCGACCCCTGCAACTAACAAATAGGTGAGTACACACACACACACAACACACACACACACACACACACACACACACACACACACACACACACACACACACACACACACACACACATGCAAATATCGCAAACCAAGGGATACAGGATGCAAAACAACCACGGGGAGAGTAGAATGATAGCTCTAGGCCTTTCGTGTTGCAATCAACACACATCAGGAGCTTGCAAAGTTGCAGAAAAAAGGAGGATGTCCGAGCTAATACGATCCCAGAGGATGTATTCACTAGAGTGAGGGAGAGAGAGAGAGATAGATAGATAGAGAGAGAGAGAGAGAGAGAGAGAGAGAGAGAGAGAGAGAGAGAGAGAGAGAGAGAGAGAGAGAGAGAGAGAGAGAGAGAGAGAGAGCAGATTTGTGTAGGCTCGATCCTCCATACAACTATCATGACAGAGACGAGTCAGTAAACTATAATCACTGATTCAAAGTATTTCCTATACATCACTGGAGGGTGACGTCAGATGAGTGATGTTAGTATCAGCTGACCTGGAGGGTTTGTGAGTGACATCAGGTGAGTGATGTTAGTACCAGCTGGCCTGGATGGGTTGTGAGTGACATCAGGTGAGTGATGTTAGTATCAGCTGACCTGGAGGGGTTGTGAGTGACATCAGGTGAGTGATTTTAGTATCAGCTGACCTGGATGGGTTGTGAGTGACGTCAGGTGAGTGATGTTAATATCAGCTGACCTGGAGGGGCTGAGTGACGTCAGATGAGTGATGTTAATATCAGCTGGCACGGATGGGTTGTGAGTGACGTCAGATGAGTGATGTTAGTTTCAGCTGACCTGGAGGGGTTGAGTGACGTCAGGTGAGTGATGTTAGTACCAGCTGACCAGGAAGGGTTGTGAGTGACGTCAGGTGAGTGATGTTAGTACCAGCTGACCTGCAGGAGCTGTGAGTGATCTCAGGTGAGTGACGTCAGTATCAGCCGACCTGGAGCTCCAGGTAGTGAGTGACGTCAGGTGAGTGACGTCAGGTAAGTGACCTCAGCAGCAGTGAACTCTGCTAATGTATGCATCTTCCCTGAGCTACCTTCATTGTCGGTCTCTTTACTACTGTCTTCTCTCCCTGCTCGCCCTGTTCGTCTCCCTCTCTCTCTCCCTCCTCTCTCACTCCCCCAGTTTCTCTCACTCTCACTTTCTCTCCCCATTCTCCCACTTTCTCTTCTACTCTCTCATTTTCTCTTCCGCTCCTTCACTTTCTCTCCTCCATTCTTGCGTTTTCTCTGCCACTCCTCTGTTAAACGACGATATAAAACGATATAGAAATTGAATAGAAGGGAAATATAATAACTAACAGAAGGTGACGAAACATTAAGGTGAAAAACATTAAGGTGGTAAATTTACCCCAAGGGGGTAAGTTTACCCCCAAAGGGGGTAAATTTACCCCAAGGGAAAATTTAACCCCCAAAGGGGGGTAAATATACCCCCAAGGGGTAAATTTAAACCCCGGGTTTGAATCACTGCCCTACTGCCTTAAAAACCACAAACAACAGCTCCTTGGTACAGAGGAGCAGTATCTAGCAAACAGAATTAATCAACAGCACTAACATAACACGTTATAAAAATATTTGAAAGGCAGGGAGGGCGCCTGCAATCCTCACCAGTCGGGTAGCCACCTAGGACCTACTTACTACTGGGTGAACAGGGGCAGTAGGGGCATGGTGACGCGCCCAGTCCCTCATGTGTGAGCTGAGACCGCTACTAGTTTCCGTCACAAGGATACACACACCCGTAGATCAGGGGGCTTAAGAATAACTTATACTGCCCAGGTTAATATGGAATTTAGAGAGTTAAGGTCATACAGGCACGGCTACTAAACCACCATAACTAAAGCAAAATATCTCAGATGTGGTCAAAAAAACTTTGTTAAAACGTTTTATAAATGCGATCATGGACTGACAGACCAAAAAATAGATAAATGGGTGGGAAATAGACACAATTTCAATGTAATGTGATCCTTTATTGACTACGTTTCGCCCACGCAGTGGGCTTTATCAAGTCCAGGTATTCTCTGTTGAAATGGATCCTTCACACAGAGAATACCTGGACCTGATAAAGCCCACTGTGTGAGCGAAACGTAATCAAAAAAGGATCGTAATTATAAACCCCATTTGTGTCTATTTTTCGCCACTCGTGGCGAAACGTTCCCTTTATTACCCTGAACTATACACAACTAACGGCTTGACAAAAACTCCTGGAGAGCGAAACGATACCACAATAAAATATCGCATTAGTTGCACTTGTATCCTTTTTCCTAACAAAACAAAGTGTTACCTTAGCAGAGTAAATATTAGTACCCCAAGACACAGTGTTATACCTTCACTGTTTTCTCATCCTGATGGCTTAGATGAAACACTAGCTATAGCCAGTAGCGGAAACCCACTTTTTTGGTCCCTGAAGCCTGAACTGTTTATGGGGGTCACCTTGGCTGACACCCAGCTGGTCATGGGGTGTCACGGAGCTGCTGACACTATCATCTGGTCATGGTGTGTTACGGATGCGCTGACACCCATCGTCTGGTCATGGTGTGTTATGGATGCCGTGTGAAGCGAGATCTTTTGCCACCAGTCCACGGCAAAAAAAAACAATCGGGCCGTTCGTGTCTCACGCATCGTGTCACTGACAGTAGCTGTCACACAAAAAATTTAATCGTCAGCAGGGGCCAAAGAGCTCCAGGTATGACACACGCGTGAAAAACAAGAAACAGCAGTCCATAAATCCCAGGGGGACTCATCCTGCAGTAATACCAGACAGGGGAAGACCCAAAGCTCTAAACCCGCAAACCTGAAGATAGGGAGAGAGAGAGAAAAGAGTTTATTTATAGGATTGTGGTTTTGTACAGATGTTAAATATTGGGGGTATACATCACCGGGTTATAGAAATACTTTATAAAAATTAATCCTCTCCTACCCCTCTTTCTCTTTCTTTCCCTAAAACTTTTTTTTAAAAAAAGGTTTTTATAAGGTAGTTTTACGATTCAACTTTTTTAAAACTAAGGCGCTCTCTCTCTCTCTCCTCTCTCCCTCTCTCTCCTCTCTCATTTTGCCCCCAAGGAAAGGGTTTCCTTATTTTGGGTGGGGGGCTCTTGATTTAGGGAATTGGATCTTTTGCTCCATTCCCCAAAATTAAAAGCCTAATGCCTTCCACATCCCCCCCCAGGCGCTGTATAATCCTCCGGTTTACGCTTTTTCCCCCCTTGATTATAAAAATAATCTCTCTCTCTCTCTCTCTTCTCTCTCTCTCTCTCTCCTCTCTCTCTCTCTTTTTATGAACTCCCCAAATCTTGCCTCTTAATTTTCCACATTATCTTTACTCCCCTTACACCAATTTATTTTTCCCCTCTTAACATTCGTCCTCGCGTGCCTTTAACGGGTTTTTTGCCTTCACTCTTGTAATTAAGATTCTCCGGGAAAATTTACAATTTGACATCTTTATCTGGGGTAAAAGCGATTCCCTCTTTTTTAAATCATTTTTTACCCTTTTTTCATTTTTCCTCCCGATTCCCTTTTGTTTTAGTCGAGTCTTAAAATTCCGTTTAAATCTCCAGCTGAATTTCTTTATTAAGTTTATGGATCATTCTTTCCTTGCTTTTTCTCTAATTTCTTGAGTTTTCGGGGTATCTTTTGAGTTTTCTTGGTACTTTCTTGATTTTTTCTCTATTTTTCCTTGATATTTCTTGTATTTTTTTATTCCTTTGACTTTTTTTTTCGTATTTCTTATTTTCATTTATACTTTTTTTTTACTTTCTTAATTTTTCTTTATTTCCGTAACTTTTTTTTTTTTTCTTTTCCCTTTAATTTTCTTTTACTTTCCCAAAAGTTTCTTTAAAGCCCTGACTTTCCTTGAGGGGTTTCTTGACATATCTTCACCTCCAAGAGTTTGGGCCACGTTTTGCCCGGGTAGCCACAGACACATACCCCCCTGGGTATGATGTCCCCGATATACCCCCCTCTTCCTTTTCTCTCCCCCGGCCTCCTGCCCTCCCTTTTTCCCTCTTCCCTTTTTCCCCCCCAGGGGGCCCCTGCCGTCCCTTTTTCCCTCTTCCTTCTTCCCCCCAGGCCCCCTGCCGTCCCTTTGCCCTCTTCCCTTTTTCCCTCCCGGGGTCCTACTTTCCCCTTTTCCCTCTTCCTTTTTCCTCCCAGGGCCTCCTGCCGCCCCTTTGCCCTCTTCCTTTCTTCCCTCCCAGGCCCCCCTGCCTTTCCCTTTGCCCCCCTTCCTTCTTCTCTCCCAGGCCCCTGCCGTCCCTTTGCCCCCTTCCTTCTTCTCTCCCAGGCCCCTGACTTCCCTTTGCCCTCTTTCCCTTTTCTCTCCCAGGGCCCCCTCCTTCCCTTTGCCCCCTTTCCTTTTTCTCTCCCAGGCCTCCTGCCGTCCCTTTTCCCCTTCCTTCTTCCTCCCAGGGCCCCCTGCCGTCCCCTTTTCCCTCTTCCTTTTTCCCCCCAGGCCTCCTGCCGCCCTTTTCCCTCTTTTCCCTTTTTCCCTCCCAGGCCCCCTGACTTCCCTTTGCCCCCTTTTCCCTTTTCCTCCCAGGCCCTCCTCCGTCCCTTTGCCCCCTTCCTTCTTCTCTCCCAGGCCTCCGCCCCTTCCCTTTCCCTCTTCCTTTTTCTCTCCCCCGGCCTCCTGGCGTCCCCTTTTTCCCTCTTTCCTTCTTTTCCCCGGCCTCCGACTTCCCCTTTGCCCTTTCCTTCTTCTCTCCCAGGCCTCCTGCCTTCCTTTTTCCCCTTCCTTCTTCTCCCCGGGCCTCCTGCCCTTTCCCTTTTGCCCCTTCCTTCTTTTTTCCCCAGGCCCCTGCCGTCCCTTTTGCCCTCTTCCTCTTTTCTTCCAGGCCTCTGCTGTTCCTTTTCCATATTTCCCTTTTCCCCCAGGCCTCCTCCTTTTTCCCTTTCCCCTTATAATAAAATCAAAACTAATAATCATCATAATAAAAATAAGCAAAGTTTGGGGTTTTAGGCCGGGAGGTACGGTGGGAAGGGCTTCTTCCTGCGGTCTACGAGGCAGCCTTGGTTCACTCAGAGACCCACCACCATAACAACCATCACTCACCCACAGACCCAAACACATCACCATTCTATGTCTCTGTGAGTCTCCCGATGTATGCAAATACATCGCGGGGGCTTGTACCTTTCATGGTAGCAGTTGATATAGGCTACCACATTATTTGCCGATATATCACACCATCGTAGCGGAGTACCCCCCCTCTTACAGCATTAAGTGTCCTTTATGCCAGCATGTACGTTTCTTTGGGAAGCAGAGTATAGTAGTAGTGCAGTGATAGTGGTATAGTGTAATGGGGGTAGTATAGCAAAGCAACCAAAGAAACCACAAAACAGTACAGTAGAGACAGTAGTAGCAGCAGCAGCAAAAAGCACAACAGTCAGCAGCAGCAGAGAACAGCAGTACAGTAGCAGCAGCAGAGCAGCAGCAGCAACAGCAGCACAGCAACAACAAAACAACCCAAAAACACAAAAACAAAACACAGCAGCATTTGTTGTTCCCTATATTGACAGTTGCTAAGATTTAATATTTCTGGGGTAAGAGGTATTTCATGTTATTAAGTTTCAAATTGTACAATGTCAAACCTAAACTTAAAAAAAATACCTGCAAAAAAAGTTGACTTTGTGAAAGCACCATGAAGAAAAATTAAACAATAATATACCCTAAAAATTCAAAAAAATGAATAAATATTCCCCGGGTGATATCAAATAATGGAAAAGGAAAATTTAGGAGAAGGAAGCTCAAACCCTAAGGAACAGAGGTTTGAAAAATAGAAAGGATTAAAGTACTGAAAAAAATACAGGGGCCTTTTTAAAAAGGCCCTTTTCAAGTTTTTTTGACGGCTTTAGAAGAAAACAAGAAGCCTTATCAAACCCTTGATAAAGCCCCTTGTAGCAGAGCCTCATGACAAAAAAATATATAATTTATTTTTTTTGCAGCAAGGGTTTTTTTTCCAATACTTCTGGGCCCCACAACAACACTCCTCATCACTTTTGTGTTACATTTTAAGAAACACAGCGCCAGTTAAGAAAACCGCGGTAGTGGCAATACTGTTACACACCTCGGTTTGCAACAAGAGACAAGGGGGAAGCTATGAGGAAACACAAACCCTCACAGATATTTCAGTTTTTTCCTCTAATACTACTAGATTTTTAGAGGAAAAGTGAACGCTGATCCATCCAAAAAAAAAATAACTGGGCACGCCACAAGGGCAACGGGGCCCCGGGCAAGCGCACACAACACACACACACCCACACACACACACACACACACTCACACAAAACACCACTCCTCACCACACACACCACACACACACACACACACACACCACACACACACACACACACACGAGCATGTGCTCGGCAGGGAAAAACAACATGTAAAAAAAACATCAACACAGGATTAATTAGTGCAGGTAAAAAGATGATAATTCCCCCCTGTTGAGGTAAGAGAAAAGAGAAGGCCATGGGAGAAACCCCGTGAGGGAAACGTCACAGGTGGGAGAAGAAAACGAAGAGGGGAATACACTAGCCAGGCTGGTGTTGACACCTCCAGCAGCGTAGTCTGTGTTATTGTACCATGCGGAGAGAACGCTCTTAAATTTAACAAAATTGTATATATTCTATGTGGCTGATACACAGGGAAACTTATTCTATGTGACTGATACAAAGGTGAACAAAAGTTATCTTTCTCTGTCACATTCCAACACTCGTGCAAGGTGTTGAAATTTGTCAGCTTGGGCTGGGAGACTTCAGTAGTGTCAGCTTGGGCTGGGAGACTTCAGTAGTGTCAGCTTGGGCTGGGAGACTTCAGTAGTGTCAGCTTGGGCTGGGAGACTTCAGTTAGTGTCAGCTTGGGCTGGAGACTTCAGTAGTGTCAACTTGGGCTGGGAGACTTCAGTAGTGTCAGCTTTTTGGGCTGGGAGACTTCAGTAGTGTAAGCCTGAGCTGGGAGACTTCAGTAGTGTCAGCTTGGGCTGGGAGACTTCAGTAGTGTCAGCTTGGGCTGGGAGACTTCAGTAGTGTCAGCTTGGGCTGGGAGACTTCAGTAGTGTCAGCTTGGGCTGGGAGACTTAGTAGTGTCAGCTTGGGCTGGGAGACTTCAGTAGTGTCAGCTTGGGTTGGGAGACTTCAGTAGTGTCAACTTGGGCTGGGAGACTTCAGTAGTGTCAGCTTGGCTGGGAGACTTCAGTAGTGTAAGCCTGAGCTGGGAGACTTCAGTAGTGTCAGCTTGGGCTGGGAGACTTCAGTAGTGTCAGCTTGGGCTGGGAGACTTCAGTAGTGTCAGCTTGGGTTGGGAGACTTCAGTAGTGTCAACTTGGGCTGGGAGACTTCAGTAGTGTCAGCTTGGGCTGGGAGACTTCAGTAGTGTCAGCTTGGGCTGGGAGACTTCAGTAGTGTCAGCTTGGGCTGGGAGACTTCAGTAGTGTCAGCTTGGGCTGGGAGACTTCAGTAGTGTCAGCTTGGGTTGGGAGACTTCAGTAGTGTCAACTTGGGCTGGGAGACTTCAGTAGTGTCAGCTTGGGCTGGGAGACTTCAGTAGTGTAAGCCTGAGCTGGGAGACTTCAGTAGTGTCAGCTTGGGCTGGGAGACTTCAGTAGTGTCAGCTTGGCTGGGAGACTTCAGTAGTGTCAGCTTGGGCTGGGAGACTTCAGTAGTGTAAGCCTGAGCTGGGAGACTTCAGTAGTGTCAGCTTGGGCTGGGAGACTTCAGTAGTGTCAGCTTGGGCTGGGAGACTTCAGTAGTGTCAGCTTGGGCTGGGAGACTTCAGTAGTGTAAGCCTGAGCTGGGAGACTTCAGTAGTGTCAGCTTGGGCTGGGAGACTTAGTAGTGTCAGCTTGGGCTGGGAGACTTCAGTAGTGTCAGCTTGGGCTGGGAAAACTTCAGTAGTGTAAGGCCTGAGCTGGGAGACTTCAGTAGTGTCAGCTTGGGCTGGGAGACTTCAGAGTGTCAGCTTGGGCTGGGAGACTTCAGTAGTGTCAGCTTGGGCTGGGAGACTTCAGTAGTGTAAGCCTGAGCTGGGAGACTTCAGTAGTGTCAGCTTGGGCTGGGAGACTTCAGTAGTGTCAGCTTGGGCTGGGAGACTTCAGTAGTGTCAGCTTGGGCTGGGAGACTTCAGTAGTGTAAGCCTGAGCTGGGAGACTCAGTAGTGTCAGCTTGGGCTGGGAGACTTCAGTAGTGTCAGCTTGGCTGGGAGACTTCAGTAGTGTCAACTTGGGCTGGGAGACTTCAGTAGTGTCAGCTTGGGCTGGGAGACTTCAGTAGTGTCAGCTTGGGCTGGGAGACTTCAGTAGTGTCAACTTGGGCTGGAAGACTTCAGTAGTGTCAGCTTGGGCTGGGAGACTTCAGTAGTGTCAGCTTGGGCTGGGAGACTTCAGTAGTGTCAGCTTGTGCTGGGAGACTCAGTAGTGTCAGCTTGGGCTGGGAGACTTCAGTAGTGTCAACTTGGGCTGGAAGACTTCAGTAGTGTCAGCTTGGGCTGGGAGACTTCAGTAGTGTCAGCTTGGGCTGGGAGACTTCAGTAGTGTCAGCTTGTGCTGGGAGACTTCAGTAGTGTAAGCTTGGGCTGGGAGACTTCAGTAGTGTCAGCTTGGGCTGGGAGACTTCAGTAGTGTCAGCTTGTGCTGGGAGACTTCAGTAGTGTAAGTTTGGGGCTGGAGACTTCAGTAGTGTCAGCTTGTGCTGGGAGACTTCAGTAGTGTAAGCTTGGGCTGGGAGACTTCAGTAGTGTCAGCTTGTGCTGGGAGACTTCAGTAGTGTCAGCTTGGGCTGGGAGACTTCAGTAGTGTCAGCCTGAGCTGGAAGACTTCAGCAGGGCAATAAGGATATCCTGAAGTATTCTTGTAAAGGTTCATCAGCTATGACAACTACAACCAATTTCTTCCAGCAGAGCTGGAGACACTATTACTTGGGAACTGCCGTCTCTTAGGATGGTATGTCTATACACACAAGAAATACAATTTTCCTCTTGTAGAACGGGTGAGGGAGAACATGTTAGGGAAGGAAGGTAAATGAGGGAGATGATGTGCGGGCAGAGAGATGAAGGGAGAAACTTTACTAGGGAGGGAGACAGGTGGAGAGAGAGAGAGAGAGAGGAAGGTGCGATGTGCGATGTGCGAGGTGCGAGGTTCTGACCAGAGATTTGGTAAGATGGGGAAGGAAGAAGGATGGGTAAGGATGGAATGTTGGAAAGGTTTGGGAGACCACCTCTAGAACTGGACTGGGAACCCTCATCCTCAGAGAAGACAATAAACGTAATTTCCTTATCCTCTTTTAATGTATATTATTGTACCTCATAAACACTTAAACATCACTAAGGGTATATATATATATAATATATATATATATAATATATATTATATATATATATATATATATATATATATTATATATATATATATACACGTGTTCTGGTGTACCGAAATACGTCCCCAGTACGTACAGTATATCTATATTTAAAAAACACTTGTGTAACACTCACCACCATCAGTACGTGGGTTCTTGTAAATGCCACAGATGATGCACGACTCTTACTGCTTTAACGCTCCCATGAGAATATTATAACCATTTTGTAAGAAAGACGTAGATTTATAAGGACACGATTATTACTGTTATTATTATTATTATTATTATTATTAGTTATTGTTATAGCTGCTGTTACCATTATTATTCTTATTCTTATTATGATTGTTAATATTTCTGTTATTATTATTATTATTATTATTATTATTATTATTATTATTATTATTATTATTATTATTATTATTATTATTATTATTATTATTATTATTATTATTATATTCACAGGTCATAAAATAATCAAGGACAAAAAAGACTCCTTTACCATATTTCACATGTTTTTTTTTTTAAAGGGGAGAGGGTAAAATAATGCGCCAAATAAGGGCCACCCTACCAAGTATGTTGGCACTCATTCTTTATTTTAAGCAGTGCCGACATGGCACGCTTGGTCACCTTAACAGCACGCAAGAAGACCGTACAAAAAAGACACGCTTCACGGCAGAGTTACCCTTACATGAGGAGACGGTAAGGTCGCTCTGCTAGCTCACACGGCAGAGCTGATGCTGACACACACACACACACACACACACACACTTCCAAGGCCTTGCTGACACCACCTCGCCTGATATGCGCTTTCTTCAACCTTAGTCTCAGTATACATACATATATGTCGTACCGAATAGGTAAAATTGGTCAATTAGCATGAACTCATTTAAAATTAAGTCCTTTCTAAAATTTTCTCTTAAACGCTTAAAGATATATTTTTTTTCATTAATGTTAATGTAAAAGTTAATAATTTTGTACCAAAAGAACCTTAGAAAACTTACCTAACCTTATTATAACAAGCGCAATTTAATTTAGCCTAATTCCATTTAATATTTTTTTAGATAAGTTTACAACAATTTAATAATAAACAAACACAATGAAACATATTTTTTTCGTTACGTTCAGAATGATTTTTGCGAAATTATTGCATACACAAATTTTCGCTTGCCTTATTCGGCAGGAAGAGCGTTTTAATTTAAGCCAAAATCGCAAGTTTTACCTAGTCGGCAAGACATTATATATATATATATATATATATATATATATAAAATTATAAAATATATATATATAATATATATATATAATAATATATATATATAATATATATAATATATATATGTGTGTGTGTGTGTGTGTGTGTGTGTGTGTGTGTGTGGGGTGTGTGTGTGTGTGTGTGTGTGTGTGTGTGTGTGTGTGTAAGTGTAGGGTGTTGCGACAAGGTGGGATTAAAGGATAACGAATTTGATAGAAAGAGAAAGTTGTCGCTATTGATTGTATTTTCCTATCATACAGTTCTTTTAGAAGATTGTGCAGAGAAGCTGCCAGGGTTGGTGTGGGGATTTAGGAGGGTATGTTAGGGAATTAAATTAAAAATCCAACAAATGACAGTAACAAAAATTCTAGGGAATGAAAGACTGGATATCAGAGTGGAGGGAGGAGTAAAATATAAGTAAATGTGTTTATGTATGTAAGAGTGGATTATTAGACACAGGGATCGATGAAACATTAGATCAACCATAGAAATTACGAGGGACAGAGGTGGGTGGTATATTGAGGTATCTGTGGAGACAAAGAACTTTATCTATGGAGACAAGAATGGGAATGTACTAAAGTGTAGTTGTACCAACACTGTTGTAATGGTGTGAGGCATCGGTTTTCAGTGTTACAGCAAGAAGAAGGCTGGAGGCAGTGGAGATAACGTGCTGAACGACAAGGTTTGATGTGAACATTATGCAAAGAATTCGGAGCTTGGAAATTATAAGTAGAGCGGTTAGAAGAGGATAAAGCAAAATAGGATGACTAGGAGTGTGTATAAATCTGGGATGAAGGAAAGGAAGATAAGGGGTTGAACCAGGGAAGGTTGGAGGGAGGAGTTTACCTGGAGTTTACCTGGAGAGAGTTCCGGGGGTCAACGCCCCCGCGGCCCGGTCTGTGACCAGGCCTCCTGGTGGATCAGAGCCTGATCAACCAGGCTGTTGCTGCTGGCTGCACGGAAACCAAAGTACGAGCCACAGCCCGGCTGGTCAGGAACCGACTTTAGGTTCTTGTCCAGTGCCAGCTTGAAGACTGCCAGGGGTCTGTCGGCAATCCCCCATATGTATGCTGGGAGGCAGTTGAACAGTCTCGAGCCCCTGACACTTATTGTATGGTCTCTTAACATGCTAGTGACACCCCTGCTTTTCATTGGGGGGATGTTGCATCGTCTGCCAAGTCTTTTGCTTTCGTAGTGAGTGATTTTCGTGTGCAAGTTCGGTACTAGTCCCTCTAGGATTTTCCAGGTGTATATAATCATGTATCTCTCCCGCCTGCGTTCCAGGGAATACAGGTTTAGGAACCTCAAGCGCTCCCAGTAATTGAGGGGGTAAAGGTTTTGAATGGCAAGAGACATGGACATCCAATAGGCTTGTGTGAGTGCGTTAGATAGGAGTGGATAAAAGGGCTTTTAACGACTTGAGTTGCTGTTGCAGTGTGAGCAGGTAACATTTATGAAAGGATTCAGGAAAACCGGTTAACCAGGCTTGAGTAATGGAGGTGGGAAGTACATTGCTTGCCCTCCGGACAAGGGGTGGGGAAGATACAGTTCGGAGGGCCTCTGAAATGTGATATCAGCAATCTTCTGGCAGTGACTGAACGAATGACTGTGAATATGTTTGTCTTTTCTCTGTAAATGCTTCCTCTGTGGGGGATGGCCGGTTTATTATTATATATATATCACAGTTACTACGGCTCTAAGATGGTAAAAATTTGCATTTACATCTGGATAAGTTTCTTG
>NC_069490.1:6664069-6726569 GCF_026875155.1 Cherax quadricarinatus
ATCTACCAGCCTGTCCTCCCCCACTCAGCTGTCCCCCCATCTACCAGCCTGTCCTCCCATCTACCAGCCTGCCTCCCTTCTACCAGCCTGTCCTCCATCTACCAGCCGTCCCTCCGTCTACCAGCCTGTCCTCCCATCTACCAGCCTGTCCTCCCGTCTACCAGCCTGTCCTCCCGTCTAGCAGTCTGTCCTCCCATCAACCAGCCTGTCCTCCCGTCTACCAGCCTGTCCTCCCATCTACCAGCCTGTCCTCCAGTCTACCAGCCTGTCCTCCCATCTACCAGCCTGTCCTCCCATCTACCAGCCTGTCCTCCCATCTACCAGACTGTCCTCCCATCTACCAGCCTGTCCTCCCATCTACCAGACTGTCCTCCCATCTACCAGCCTGTCCTCCCGTCTACCAGCCTGTCCTCCCTTCTACCAGCCAGTCCTCCCATCTACGAGCCTGTCCTTCCGTCTACCAGCCTGTCCTCCCATCTACCAGCCTGTCCTCCCGTCTACCAGCCTGTCCTCCCGTCTACCAGCCTGTACTCCCGTCTACCAGCCTGTCCTCCCATCTACCAGCCTGTCCTCCCATCTACCAGCCTGTCCTCCCATCTACCAGCCTGTCCTCCCATCTACCAGCCTGCCCTCCCTTCTACCAGCCTGTCCCTCCGTCTACCAGCCTGTCCTCCCATCTACCAGCCTGTTCTCCCGTCTACCAGCCTATCCTCCCATCTACCAGTCTGTCCTCCCGTCTACCAGCCTGTCCTCCCATCTACCAGCCTGTCCTCCCATCTACCAGCCTGTCTTCCCATCTACCAGCCTGTCTTCCCATCTACCAGCCTGTCCTCCCGTCTACCAGCCTGTCCTCCCATCTACCAGCCTGTCTTCCCATCTACCAGCCTGTCTTCCCATCTACCAGCCTGTCCTCCGTCTACCAGCCTGTCCTCCCATCTACCAGCCTGTCCTCCTATCTACCAGCCTGTCCTCCCGTCTACCATCCTGTCCTCCCATCTACCAGCCTGTCCTCCCATCTACCAGCCTGTCCTCCTATCTACCAGCCTGTCCTCCCGTCTACCATCCTGTCCTCCCATCTACCAGCCTGTCCTCCTATCTACCATCCTGTCCTCCTATTATCCTGTCCTCCTATCTACCATTCTGTCCTATCTACCAGCTTGTCTTGCTGTCTACCTTCCCTTCCTTTCTTGTTTCAGTGACCTTCCTACCCGCACCCCTTAATTACACACAATCAAAGCCTCGTTCGTAATTGCAAATAGATGAGTGTTTTCGATATCTTTAACGACCTTATCCCGCTTGATTCTCTCTCTCTCTCTCTCTCTCTCTCTCTCTCTCTCTTTCTCTCTCTCTCTCTCACACACACACACACACACATACACATACACACATACACAGTCTTATTTTAAGTCTTCTTGTTCTTGCCCCTTTTATTATTATTAGTAGTAGTAGTAGTAGCAATAGTAGTAGCAGTAGTAGTAATAGTAGTAATAGTAACAGTAGTAGTAATAGCAGTAACAGTAGTAGTAGTAGTAATAGTAACAGTATTAGTAGTAATAGTAGTAACAGTAGTAGTAATAGTAACAGTAATAGTAGTAGTAGTATTAGTAACAGTATTAGTAGTAATAGTAGTAACAGTAGTAGTAGTAATAGTAGTAACAGTAGTAGTAGTAATAGTAACAGTAGTAGTAGTAATAGTAGTAGTAGTAATAGTAGTAACAGTAGTAGTAGTAATAGTAGTAGTAACAGTAGTAGTAGCAATAGTAGTAACAGTAGTAGTAATAGTAACAGTAGTAATAGTAATGACAGTATTAGTGGTAGTGATAGTAGTAGTAATAGTAATAGTATTATATAACAATAATAATAATAATGATACTACTACTAATCATAATAATTATGATACTACTACTACTAATAATAATAATCATAATAATAATGTTGCAGGAGGTCCTTGCAACATTGGGCTCAATATCAGGAATGCTTCCCGGAATATAATGAGAAGCTTTGCATAATAAATTTTTTGCTCCATTTCCTTGGTGTGTAGCAGATTGTTCACTAAGTCGGAAATACATGTAACATTAAATTCAATTTGATATTCTACATATTGGCTTTTATTGTTTGTTGATGGAACTGTAGGATTCATCTTTTTACTCACCTCACATGTAATATTCATGTGTGTGTGTGTGTGTGTGTGTGTGTGTGTGTGTGTGTGTGTGTGTGTGTGTGTGTGTGTGTGCATGTGTGCATGTGTGCATGTGTGTGTGTGTGTGTGCATGTGTGTAGGTACTTAGTGCTCTCTCTCCTCACCAGGGGGCACCACTTGGCACTCTCACACAGTAGTGTTCGTCAGGAAGCAAGACAAGAGTCTGCTGACACCTGTCAAATGATGAGGCGTTGAATGATAAAACATCAGCTTAATCCGGGCTGCTAATAGCAACAACCAGGTTGAATGGGAATCCTCCCCCCAGCACGATGTGCAGGGATAGCATGTTGCCTAGACATATGGTAGCTAATAACAATAAAAATAATAATCTATATTTCTACATGTCCAATGACATACTACTATGGAAATATAAACACATATGCAGTATAATGTGATCCTTTATTGACAACGTTTCGCCCACACAGTGGGTTTTTTCAAGTCACACACGGATCTACCTGGGGTGGAAGGTACCGGAGTATTTATAGTCAGGTTCAGAATGTTGAGGTCAGGTGGAGAATGCTGCATCTGATGATCTACCGGGTGGGGTTAAAGAGTCTTGGGTAGCTTGGCAGGGGTATTGGACAAGTTGTGAGTAGACCTTCTGCAGTGTTCTATGTTCTTATGTGGGATAGCGATGAAGAAGTTTCTTGGCGAGTGGTTCAGCTATGTTATAGCTGCATATGTTTATATTTCCACTGTGTCGGTATTTGATACCATTTATTTCCACATACTACTATATTGAAAATTCCTTGTTGTGCAGAGCATTTCCGACAAATTAGGTTAATTTTGTCTCCAGGATGCGACCCACACCAGTCGACTAACACCCAGGTACCTATTTTACTGATGGGTGAACATGAACAGCGGGTAACGGGGATCGAACCACGGACCTCAGTGTGTGAGGTGAGTGCGCTAGCAGTCGAGCTACGGGACACCATGTGTGTAGTGAAGGGAAGAGAAGGAAGGGTAGGGAAGGGAAGACAAGACAAGGAAGGGAAGGGAAGGGAGAGAAGGGAACTGTAAGCGAGCTCATTTCACGACGATTCTCAGTTGGTAATGACAAACATAGTTATGTACTATGTTCACTACACTATGTTCACTACACTATGTTCACTACACTATGTTCACTACACTATGTTCACTACACTATGTTCACTACATTATGTTCACTACATTATGTTCACTACACTATGTTCACTACACTATGTTCACTACACTATGTTCACTACATTATGTTCACTACACTATGTTCACTACATTATGTTCACTACACTATGTTCACTACACTATGTTCACTACACTATGTTCACTACACTATGTTCACTACACTATGTTCACTACACTATGTTCACTACACTATGTTCACTACATTATGTTCACTACACTATGTTCACTACACTATGTTCACTACACTATGTTCACTATTTACAACCACAGAATGGCAAGATGGTAGAACGAAACAATGTGCAGACCAAACCTTCATCTACACTTCGTTTCGCCCTGTTGAGAGCGAAACATAATCTATATACTTTAGCTAAGAGAGAAACATAATCTAGATTAGCTAAGAAGAAAAAAAACCTTCATTGAAATTTACTAAAGCGAAACATTGTATATATCTGTGTTGAGAGAGAGACTTGATCCAGTTACCTGTGAGTCAAACTTCATGTAAGTAAGACATGACCCTCCTGCAACTCTACTGCCACATAGTCACTTTTACCAACACAACTCTTGCAAACACACCAACACGCTCACATTATTATAACGTTACTTTATTATTATTATTATTATTATAATTGTTATTCTCATTATTATAGTTATATTATCATTATTATTATTATTATTGTTATTATTATTATTATTTATTATTATTATTATTATTATTATCATTATTATTATTATTGTTATTATTATTATTATTATTATTATTATTATTATTATTATTATTATAATTGTTATTCTCATTATTATAGTTATATTAATCATTTATTATTATTATATATTTAATTAATTATTATTATTATATTATTATTATCTATTATTATTATTTATTGTTATTTATTATTATTATTATTATTATTATTATTATTATTATTATATTGTTATTTTATTATTATAGTTATATTATTATTATTATTATTATTAATTTTATTATTATTATTATTATTATTTATTATTATATTATTATTATTATTATTATTTTTATTATTATTATTATTTTTTATTATTAATTAAATTGTTATTCTCATTATTATAGTTATTATTATTATTTATTATTATTATTATTATTATTATTATTATATTTATTATTATTATTGTTATTATTATTATTATTATTATTATTATTATTATTGTTATTTATTATTTAGTTATATTATTATTATTATTATTGTTATTATTATTATTATTATTATTATTATTGTTATTATTATTATTATTATTTATAATTTTATTCTTATTATTATAGTTATATTATCATTATTATTATTATTATTATTATTATTATTATAATTGTTATTCTTATTATTATAGTTTTATTATTATTATTATTATTATTATTATTATAGTTATATTATTATTATTATTGTTACTCTTATTATTAGTTATATTATTATTATTATTGTTGTTGTTTCAGCTTTAAACCCATAAGGGCTAGAGAGTGCCAAGGGCGTGAGAGAAAATCATGTTGGATCCGAGGACAGGAAGAGGGAAGGGGGAACTCCAGTGCCTGGGAACAAGAGCACCTTCAACAGCAAGCAGAGAAGCAAGAGGTGGCACCCAGGGGGAATGAGGGAGGAGTGCCAGTGGATGCCATGTTACAGGACTGCCACAGGGACTGGCAGTGTCACGGTAGCAGTCCTAGTGACCACACGCGCGCCTCTCCCACCATTCAACCCCCTGCACGCCCTGGCGTTCCACCCATCCCCCCACGCCCTGCCTCAGCGCTCCTTACAGATATGCCCGCATTGGTCCCTCAGGGTTTAGCGCGCCTTGCAACACCCCTCTGCAAAGGAAAATAGCCCCTGGGACAGTTAGACATTAAGACGTATAGTTAATTCATATCGTTCGATTCTAGACGCGCGTTACTCCAGTGCCTTGGAATATTATACACCCTTCAGAGAGGTGAGTGTTGCTTCACTGGGTTGAGCTGCAGTAACTTGCTTTCGGTACCTTGAGGGTGTGTATGTACTCACTGATTTGTGGTTGCAAGGGTCGAGTCGTAGCTCCTGGCACCCGCCTCTTCGCAGGGCGTTACTAGCTCCACTCCCTCCCTGCTCCAATAGCTTTATCGTACCTCTTCTGTGTGTGTGTGTGTGTGTGTGTGTATGTTGCAGCCTTGCAGCATAAAATATGCAACGTTGACATACTGGACTTTAGGCCACAATGTCTGGGACCTTAATTTATTTTAACAGTGAAGAGTAGAGAGAGAGAGACAGAGAGAGAGAGAGAAAGAAAGAGAGAGAGAGATTAAGGCACCTTATTTACCTCGATAAGAAAGAAAAAAGTTAAGTCACCTAATAAGCACATTCTTCATCTCACAATATAGATTCCTTCACCTTCAGAAGTGTCCTTACCTGAAGCTGAAGGATGCTATCAGGATAACTGCCTCCATGGTTCGGTCCTACACCAGGCTTCCTGCTTGAAGGTCTAGTCAACCTGACTGCACGCAGTCCACCGTACAACCACAGCCCGACTGATCAGGAACTGACTTCACGATCAGTAGTGATCTGCCCTATATCAGTAGTGGTCTTAATTAGTGGGACTTATTAAGTTCCCTCATGAAGACAGCTAGGATTCTGCTGGTAGTCTCTCTTATGTATAATTGGGGGGGCTGTTAAGTGTCTTGGTCCCCTTACACTTACACCCCTGCTTTTCACTGTGAGTGTATTTTAACGTCTGCCGAGCCTTTTCCTATCGTAGGGAAACAGTCCCTTATGCACAAACGAAAGAATTCAGCCACCTGTTTCCACAGGTGTCTTTCACCTGCCACCCTCACCTAACACAACAATGTCACCTACAAACAAAACAGAAAACCCGTCAATATTGACCACTTCCAATTTTTTTTAATAATTAACTGAAAGGCAAATGTCTATCCTGTGCTCTAGACCTTGAAGGGAGTGTATGTCTGGATGTTGGTGAAGGGCTCTTGATGCACGGAATTAGAGCTATTATTTTCTTCCTAGGATTAAGACTGATTGCCTTTCACTTCTCATACACTGAATTACCCCCTTCGGTTTAGCAGTCCCAAAGAAAATAATAATAATAATAATAGTGATAACAGCAGCAATAATAATAATGACAATAATAATAATTATAATGAACTCTGGTCAATGACTCTTATTTATATAGTGTAAGAAATATTTGGCATCCAGAGAACGATGAAATGTTCATCATAATGTTCAGTAGTGGAATATTGTGTTCAATAATAGAAATATGTTCATTTGTTCCATAGTTGTGGCAGTTGTAACAAGTTTTGATTCACACAAATAACCCGCACATAAAAGAGAGAAGCTTACGACGACGTTTCGGTCCGACTTGGACCATTGACAAAGTCACACGGTCCAAGTCGGACCGAAACGTCGTCGTAAGCTTCTCTCTTTTATGTGCGGGTTATTTGTGTATCGTTCCAGTCACGGTATTGTGCCTTTTTGTTATTTAAGTTTTGATTCAACTAACTTTAAAGTATCACCGTAACTGTTCACCTTAATTTTGGTTTCCATCTCTGAGAGCAACAGTTAGCTAACATTATTACGATAGTTAGATATGTTAGACAAACGAAGCTGTTTTATATGACGTAATTCACAAAAAACCCGCACATAGAAGTAAGAATCTCACGTCGACGTTTCGGTCCTACTTGCACCACTGATTATTCGTGAATTGTTCCAGTCAGGGTATTGTGCCTTTCTCGTTCCTTTGATGTGCAGACTTACTTAGGTGTTTGTTATGGTGGGACGGAAAATCAGACACAAGTTGGTTATTCAGTGCACGTCACTCGTGGTCATAACAGTGCACGTCACTCGTGGTCATAACAGTGCACGTCACTCGTCCTCATAACAGTGCACGTCACTCGTCCTCATAACAGTGCAAGTCACTCGTGGTCATAACAGTGCACGTCACTAGTCATAACAGTGCACGTCACTAGCCGTCATAACAGTGCACGTCACTCGTCGTCATAACAGTGCACGTCACTCGTCATAACAAGAGTGCACGTCACTCGTCGTCATAACTACAGTGCACGTCACTCGCCGTCATAACAGTGCACGTCACTCGCCGTCATAACAGTGCACGTCACTCGCCGTCATAACAGTGCACGTCACTCATCGTCATAACAGTGCACGTCACTCGCCGTCATAACAGTGCACGTCACTCGTCGTCATAACAGTGCACGTCACTCGTCGTCATAACAACAGTGCACGTCACTCGTCGTCATAACAGTGCACGTCACTCGTCGTCATAACAGTAGACGTCACTCGCCGTCATAACAACAGAGCACGTCACTCGCCGTCATAACAACAGTGCACGTCACTCTCCGTCATAACAGTGCGCGTCACTTGTCGTCATAACAGTGCACGTCACTCGCCGTCATAACAGTGCACGTCACTCGTCGTCATAAAAACAGTGCACGTCACTCGTCATAACTGTGCACGTCACTCGTCGTCATAACAGTGCACGTCACTTGTCCGTCATAACAGTGCACGTCACTCGCCGTCATAACAGTGCACGTCAATCGCCGTCATAACAACAGTGCACGTCACTCGCCGTCATAACAACAGTGCACGTCACTCGTCGTCATAACAGTGCACGTCACTCGTCGTCATAACAGTGCACGTCACTCGCCGTCATAACAGTGCACGTCACTCGTCGTCATAACAACAGTGCACGTCACTCGTCATAACAGTGCACGTCACTCGTCGTCATAACAGTGCACGTCACTCGTCATAACAGTGCACGTCAATCGCCGTCATAACAGTGCACGTCACTCGTCATAACAGTGCACGTCACTCGTCGTCATAAAAACAGTGCACGTCACTCGTCATAACTGTGCACGTCACTCGTCGTCATAACAGTGCACGTCACTTGTCCGTCATAACAGTGCACGTCACTCGCCGTCATAACAGTGCACGTCAATCGCCGTCATAACAACAGTGCACGTCACTCGGCGTCATAACAACAGTGCACGTCACTCGTCATCATAACAGTGCACGTCACTCGTCGTCATAACAGTGCACGTCACTCGCCGTCAAAACAGTGCACGTCACTGGTCGTCATAACAACAGTGCACGTCACTCGTCATAACAGTGCACGTCAATCGCCGTCATAACAACAGTGCACGTCACTCGCCGTCATAACAACAGTGCACGTCACTCGTCCTCATAACAGTGCACGTCACTCGTGGTCATAACAGTGCACGTCACTCGTCGTCATAACAGTGCACGTCACTAGCCGTCATAACAGTGCACGTCACTCGTCGTCGTAACAGTGCACGTCACTCGTCGTCATAACAGTGCACGTCACTCGTCATAAAAACAGTGCACGTCACTCGTCGTCATAACTACAGTGCACGTCACTCGTCGTCATATCTACAGTGCACGTCACTCGTCGTCAAAACTACAGTGCACGTCACTCGCCGTCATAACAACAGTGCACGTCACTCGTCGTCATAACAGTGCACGTCACTCATCGTCATAACAGAGCACGTCACTCGCCGTCATAACAACAGTGCACGTCACTCGTCGTCATAACGGTGCACGTCACTCGCCGTCATAACAGCAGTGCACGTCACTCGCCGTCATAACAACAGTGCACGTCACTCGTCGTCATAACAGTGCACGTCACTCGTCGTCATAACAGTAGACGTCACTCGCCGTCATAACAATAGAGCACGTCACTCGCCGTCATAACAGTGCACGTCACTCTCCGTCATAACAGTGCGCGTCACTTGTCGTCATAACAGTGCACGTCACTCGCCGTCATAACAGTGCACGTCACTCGTCGTCATAACAGTGCACGTCACTCGTCGTCATAAAAACAGTGCACGTCACTCGTCATAACTGTGCACGTGACTCGTCGTCATAACAGTGCACGTCACTTGTCCGTCATAACAGTGCACGTCACTCGCCGTCATAACAGTGCACGTCACTCGCCGTCATAACAGTGCACGTCACTCGTCGTCATAACAGTGCACGTCACTCGTCGTCATAACAGTGCACGTCACTCGCCGTCATAACAGTGCACGTCACTCGTCATAACAGTGCACGTCACTCGTCATAACAGTGCACGTCACTCGTCGTCATAACAGTAGACGTCACTCGCCGTCATAACAACAGAGCACGTCACTCGCCGTCATAACAGTGCACGTCACTCGCCGTCATAACAACAGTGCACGTCACTCGTCGTCATAACAGTGCACGTCACTCGTCGTCATAACAGTGCACGTCACTCGTCGTCATAACAGTGCACGTCACTCGCCGTCATAACAGTGCACGTCACTCGTCGTCATAACAACAGTGCACATCACTCGTCGTCATAACAGTGCACGTCACTCGTCATAACAGCGCACGTCACTCGCAGCCATAACAACAGCGCACGTCACTCGCCGCCATAACAACAGCGCACGTCACTCGCCGTCATAATAGTGCACGTCACTCGTTGTCATAACAACAGTGCACATCACTCGTCGTCATAACAACAGTGCACATCACTCGCCGTCATAACAAGTGCACATCACTCGCCGTCATAACAGTGCACATCACTCGCCGTTATAACAACAGTGCACATCACTCGCCGTTATAACAGTGCACATCACTCGCCGTCATAACAACAGTGCACATCACTCGCCGTCATAACAGTGCACATCACTCGCCGTCATAACAGTGCACATCACTCGCCGTCATAACAGTGCACATCACTCGCCGTCATAACAGTGCACATCACTCGCCGTCATAACAGTGCACATCACTCGCCGTCATAACAACAGTGCACGTCACTCGCCGTCATAACAGCGCACGTCACTCGCCGTCATAACAGCGCACGTCGCTCGCCGTCATAACAGTGCACGTCACTCGCCGTCATAACAGTGCACGTCACTCGCCGTCATAACAGTGCACGTCACTCGCCGTCATAACAGTGCACGTCACTCGCCGTCATTAACAGTGCACGTCACTCGCGTCATAACAGTGCACGTCACTCGCCGTCATAACAGTGCACGTCACTCGCCGTCATAACAGTGCATGTCACTCGCCGTCATAACAGTGCACGTCACTCGCCGTCATAACAGCGCACGTCACTCGTCGTCATAATTGATGCCACGAACTGAACATATACCAACATAAAATGACAGATGGGATTGAAGATACTGTTAAGTCCTGCGTTACGGGATTACATTAACTCTGATATCTCCTATCAGCAGCACCCAACAGTAGGGCAACACCTGGGGATCTTTACTGTGAAAACGTTTCCCCAGCCAGTGGTTTCTTCGGTCCAGTACACAGAAGAACGGTGGAAGGTGAGGAGGAGTTTGAGGTAAACAGTCCCTCAACCTAGAGTCGATGTGTCGGTCTTATGAACTACTTATATGACAATACCCAACTGCTAGGTTGATGGCTTAGGTTAGGCTGATGGCTTAGGTTAGGTTGATGGCTTAGGTTAGGCTGATGGCTTAGGTTAGGTTGATGGCTTAGGTTAGGTTGATGGCTTAGGTTAGGTTGATGGCTTAGGTTAGGCTGATGGCTTAGGTTTGGCTGATGGGTTAGGTTAGGTTGATGGCTTAGGTTAGGTTGATGGCTTAGGTTAGGTTGATGGCTTAGGTTAGGCTGATGGCTTAGGTTAGGCTGATGGGTTAGGTTAGGTTGATGACTTAGGTTAGGTTGATGGCTTAGGTTAGGTTGATGGCTTAGGTTAGGTTGATGGCTTAGGTTAGGCTGATGGGTTAGGTTAGGTTGATGGCTTAGGTTAGGTTGATGGCTTAGGTTAGGTTGATGGCTTAGGCTAGGTTGATGGCTTAGGTTAGGTTGATGGCTTAGGTTAGGCTGATGGGTTAGGTTAGGTTGATGGCTTAGGTTAGGCTGATGGCTTAGGTTAGGTTGATGGCTTAGGTTAGATTGATGGGTTAGGTTAGGTTGATGGCTTAGGTTAGGCTGATGGCTTAGGTTAGGTTGATGGCTTAGGTTAGATTGATGGGTTAGGTTAGGTTGATGGGTTAGGTTAAGTTGATGGATTAGGTTAGATTGATGGCTTAGGTTAGGTTCATGGCTTAGGTTAGATTGATGGCTTAGGTTAGGTTGATGGCTTAGGTTAGATTGATGAGGTTAGGTTAGGCTGATGGGTTAGGTTAGGTTGATGGCTTAGGTTAGGTTGATGACTTAGGTTAGATTGATGGGTTAGGTTAGGTTGATGGGTTAGGCTAGGTTGATGGCTTAGGTTAGGTTGATGGCTTAGGTTAGATTGATGGCTTAGGTTAGGTTGATGGCTTAGGTTAGGTTGATGGCTTAGGTTAGGTTGATGGCTTAGGTTAGATTGATGGGTTAGGTTACGTTGATGGGTTAGGCTAGGTTGATGGCTTAGGTTAGGTTGAGAGGTTAGGTTAGGTTGATGGCTTAGGTTAAGTTGATGGCTTAGGTTGATGGCTTAGGTTAGGTTGATGGGTTAGGCTAGGTTGATGGCTTAGATTAGGTTGATGGGTTAAGTTAGGTTGATGGGTTAGGTTAGGTTGGTAGGTTAGGTTAAATTGATGGCTTAGGTTAGGTTGATGGCTTAGATTAGGTTGATGGGTTAGATTAGGTTGATGGGTTAGGTTAGGTTGATGGGTTAGGTTAGGTTGATGGCTTAGGTTAGGTTGATGAGTTAGGTTAGCTTAATGGGTTAGGTTAGGTTGATGGGTTAGGTTAGGTTGATGGCTTAGGTTAGGTTGATGAGTTAGGTTAGCTTAATGGGTTAGGTTAGGTTGATGGGTTAGGTTAGGTTGATGGGTTAGGCTAGGTTGATGGCTTAGGTTAGGTTGATGGGTTAGGTTAGGTTGATGGTTTAGGTTAGGTTGATGGCTTAGGTTAGGTTAATGGGTTAGGTTAGGTTGATGGCTTAGGTTAGGTTGATGGGTTAGGTTAGGTTGATGGGTTAGGTTAGGTTGGTGGGTTAGGTTAGGTTGATGGGTTAGGTTAGGTTGATGGCTTAGGTTAGGTTGATGGCTTAGGTTAGGTTGATGGGTTAGGCTAGGTTGATGGCTTAGGTTAAGTTGATATGTTAGGCTAGGTTGATGGCTTAGGTTAGGTTGGTGGGTTAGGTTAGGTTGATGGCTTAGGTTAGGTTGATGGGTTAGGCTAGGTTGATGGCTTAGGTTAGGTTGATGGCTTAGGTTAGGTTGATGGGTTAGGTTAGGTTGATGGGTTAGGTTAGGTTGATGGCTTAGGTTAGGTTGATGGCTTAGGTTAGGTTGATGAGTTAGGCTAGGTTTATGGCTTAGGTTAGGTTGATGGGTTGTTAGGTTGATGGCTTAGGTTAGGTTGATGAGTTAGGCTAGGTTTATGGCTTAGGTTAGGTTGATGGGTTAGGTTAGGTTGATGGGTTAGGTTAGGTTGATGGCTTAGGTTAGGTTGATGGCTTAGGTTAGATTGATGGGTTAGGTTAGGTTGATGGGTTAGGTTAGGTTGATGGCTTAGGTTAGGTTGATGGCTTAGGTTAGGTTGATGAGTTAGGCTAGGTTTATGGCTTAGGTTAGGTTGATGGCTTAGGTTAGGTTGATGGGTTAGGTTAGGTTGATGGGTTAGGTTAGATTGATGGGTTAGGTTAGGTTGATGGCTTAGGTTAGGTTGATGGCTTAGGTTAGGTTGATGGCTTAGGTTAGGTTGATGGCTTAGGTTAGATTGATGGGTTAGGTTAGGTTGATGGGTTAGGTTAGGTTGATGGCTTAGGTTAGGTTGATGGCTTAGGTTAGGTGATGGCTTAGGTTAGGTTGATGGCTTAGGTTAGGTTGATGGCTTAGGTTAGGTTGATGGGTTAGGTTAGGTTGATGGCTTAGGTTAGGTTGATGGGTTAGGTTAGGTTGATGGCTTAGGTTAGGTTGATGGGTTAGGTTAGGTTGATGGCTTAGGTTAGGTTGATGGGTTAGGTTAGGTTGATGGCTTAGGTTAGGTTGATGGGTTAGGTTAGGTTGATGGTTTAGGTTAGGTTGATGGGTTAGGTTAGGTTGATGGCTTAGGTTAGGTTGATGGGTTAGGTTAGGTTGATGGGTTAGTTTTAGCACAAACGTAGAAACTGGCAAATCGAAAATTTTGGTGATTCTATCTTGAATACTTTACTTTCCTCAGTGGACAGCAAAGTATTGTGACCACAAAGAGATCACAATCACTATTATATCAACAATGACAAGCGCCTTACAACTTGGTTATTGTTTTTTTAAAAAAGAAATTCTAACTTCCTCTTATTTGTTTCTCCTTTGCTAAATATTTTTAATTTCGACTCTCTTATCCACTTCTTCCTTCTCTCCTCTCCCTCCCTCCTTCCTTCCTTCCTGCCCCAGGTCACCTCTCCAGGACTACACAGTCGACAGGTAAACAAAGACCAGGAAAGACCGAATAGAATATAGTGGTCCTCATTTGGTCCTTGTATCAGTTCCTTCCCTCTGGCTGTTAGTGGTGACGGGAAGACCACAGGGAAGACCAGAGGAGAGGGAGAAGTGGAAAGATGACAGGGGAAGTGAGAGAGGGGAAGGAAAGTGGGAGAGTACTCTAAATTCCTTCAAGAATTTTTTGATAAACAGAGCAAACCGAGTGATGGATGGCTGATGGAATTTAATGCATATAAAAGGCACGTAGTGGAAATAATAGAGATTAAACACAGGATATACTGAGAATATATAAAGGGCATAAATACAACATATGCTACCCATAACTTGAATATATGTCAAACATGTGTTATACATACCTGACATAAATTGTTATATTCAGAAGTACCATCTTAACTGCACTCACAATGTGGACAATTAGAGACCTAAAAAAAAATGATGTTTGAGATTATTATTATTCTTGTTAGTATTATTATAAGTGGTAATCCCGCAGGGGTAATACAGCGCCTGGGAGAATGAGAGCCAATCAGATTCATTCTAAGGACGAGGGAAGGTTGTTCCATCATTGAAGAGTTAAGAAATGTGAATGGTGAACATAACATAAGAAACATTGCAGCAGGCCTACTGGCCCATGTGAGGCAGGTGCAATTCTCCCATCGGCTTAACCCAATGCCTTGACCTAGTCAGGTCAACCGCTGGACAACACAATAATACGAGGAGATATAAACAAGGAAAATGCATAGATATTTAACTTATATAAAGACAACGTTTCGCTCTACTTCAGCAAAACGTTGCCTCTGATCTCCAACTGGGAGACTGAAAAGACAACTAGAAATACTTGGTAACCAGTAACATGGAGAGTGAGAAACACAGTATATAATGAGAATAAAGCAGAATGAGGAAGGCACTATGAAGCACTTCTTCACACACACGAAAAGTGTAGTTAGAAGGAACGAAAGAGGAAGTAGTGTAAGAAGACTCTTCAACACACACACACACACACACACACACACACACACACACACACACACACACACAGGGTTGGAGGGAGGGATCACTTGTACAATCAAATCATTGCAAACGTCTCGTCTTTAATTAACGCAGAGTCTTTCTTAATCAAGACCCGACCTGCTGTTATTGTCTGCTGCCAGTGTCCCAAACACACACACACACACACTGTGTGTGTGTGTGTGTGTGTGTGTGTGATTACGCTTTTTGTAGCTACATGAGCAAATCTGTATTGATGATATACTGTATTCCTGTATGTTTGGCACCCCCCTACTTATACATACTGTATCTTGTCAGTTACCGTATTGTCCGGCATATAAGGCGCACCTTTTTCACAAGCCTTATAAAAATCAGCCTGCGTCTTATATGCTCAAGATCAGGGTCAAGGGTAAAGTAAGAAGGTTATTAACCGTTGAATATGATTACTGATTTAACATTATGATACTCCTGTCGTGCGCCTCTGTCGTACCCATCATATAAACTGTGTAAGATGAGTGCCTCTACACAGTGCCTAAAATTAAATTCTAGGGCTAAAATTAAATGCTAGGACTATAATTAAATGCTAGGACTAAAATTAAATGCTAGGACTAAAATTAAATGCTAAGACTAAAACTCTAAGATTACTTTGGCTAAAATGTTATCCATATTTACTGACTTTTGAGTATGCAAATGTATCCAATTATACACATATAACCCGCACCTAGGAGAGTGAAAGACTTAAACGACGTTTCGGTCCGACTTGGACTAAGTCCGACCGGGTTATTAATATATTTCTCCAGTCATTGTAACTTCAATCATTGTAACTTCTATGTATACTAATTAGAAATAAAGAATATTTATTATTATTATTATTTATTATTATTATTATTATTAATATAATTACTATTATTATTATTACAACCATCTTGTCTAAGTCAATCAGGTGGCTGACGTCCCTCAGGTAGAATTATTTAACTTTCATTGATACCCGTTGTTCTCTCACACTGGCTTATAGCCTGTGGTGTCCACTTTAACAAGTTCGGTATCTTCTACGTTGTTATCATACCCTTCCCTCTAAAGTCGTCAGTTTAAGTTCGGTTTCTCCACGCTCGTCAGCCCTCTCAGCTCAGAGACAAGTCTTGTTGCAAATGTTCGGACTTTCTCTAGTTTCTGAACATGCTTTATGAAGTATAGGTTCTAGGGTGTTGTTGCATGCTGTGATAGGTTTGATATATGTGGCAGATTCCTGACGGACTCTCTGTTAATATTCCTGAAAGCCTTTCTCAGATTTGCAACAACAGTACCTAGCTGCCAGTGGTGATGTGCGCCTCTGGTGATATGATCTGTGTTCATCTGTTTGCGGTTGTAGGAGTCGAGCCTCAGCTCCTGGCCCAGCTTCTTAACTTCTCGATAAGGTGAATGATAATGGTATATACTGACAAGTTGATAAGACACATGTGCAACATTTAGGTATCTTTATTCCGAAACGTTTCGCCTACAGAGTAGGCTTCTTCAGTCGAATACAGAGGCAGCAGCAGAAGCAGTAGAGGTGTAAAGACGACGTAATCAGTCCATCACCCTTGAAGATATAGTCTTGAGGTGATCAGTCCCTCAGTCTCGAGATGACTTCTACTACTGTTCTTAAAGCTATGTATGGATCTTGCCTCCATTACTTCTCCAACACAGTCATTCCACTAAGAGGCCACCCTCAGGCTGAAGAAGTACTTCCTGACATACGTGTGCTCACTTCTGTCTTTACTACACACACAAATTCCTCGCCTCTGTCAAACACTCCATTCCACACACAAACTCCAATTCCCTGTCAAACGCTCCACTCCACACACACAACACTATACAATCTCTGTAAACAATCTCTCTGACTTGACCAAATGGAACAGCGTTCGGCTCATCCGCCTCAGCTGGGCTCCCCTCTGATCCAACTCACTTCTCTGTGGTCTAACTCACTCGTTTGTGATCCAACTCACTTGTTTGAGATCCAACTCATTTGTCTATGCTCAATTGTCTGAGATCCAACTCATTTGTCTATAATCCAGCTTACTTGGCTGAGAGCCAACTCACTTGTCTGTGATCCAACTCATCTCTCTGTGATCCAACTCACTTGTCTGTGATCCAGTTCACTCGTCTGTGATCCAACTCACTTGTCTGTGATCCAACTCATCTCTCTGTGATCCAACTCACTTGTCTGTTATCCAACTCATCTCTCTGTGATCCAACTCACTTGTCTGTGATCCAATTCACTCGTCTGTGATCCAACTCACTTGTCTGTGATCCAACTCATCTCTCTGTGATCCAACTCACTTGTCTGTGATCCAACTCACTCGTCTGTGATCCAACTCACTTGTCTGTGATTCAACCCACTGTCTGTGATCCAACTCATCTCTCTGTGATCCAACTCACTTGTCTGTTATCCAACTCATCTCTCTGTGATCCAACTCACTTGTCTGTGATCCAATTCACTCGTCTGTGATCCAACTCACTTGTCTGTGATCCAACTCATCTCTCTGTGATCCAACTCACTTGTCTGTGATCCAACTCACTCGTCTGTGATCCAACTCACTTGTCTGTGATTCAACCCACTGTCTGTGATCCAACTCACTCGTCTGTGATCCAACTCACTCGTCTGTGATCCAACTCACTTATCTGCGATCAAACTCACTTGTCTGTGATCAAGTTCGTGTAGTCAACTCTCACATTCCACGATACTGACGTATTCAACTCTCTCACAATCCACGGTATTTAGGAAACCATCCGTCACAAACAAGGGAGTTCAACAATCTCAAAGGTATCAAAGGAGTCACCCCCTTTACGGTACACGGTATCGGGGGATCATCCCCGCCCCCCTCACGGTACACGGAATCGGGGGAATCATCCCCCCTGCCCACCTCACGGTACACGGAATCGGGGGAATCATCCCCCCGCCCCCTCACGGTACACGGAATCGGGGGAATCATCCCCCCCCCCGCCCACCTCACGGTACACGGAATCGGGGGGATCATCCCCCCCGCCTCCCCTCACTCAGCAGTGCTCAGAGGACTTTTGTTTACAGCTAACTGGTTAGTAATTAAGGGTAATTAGTGAGTAATTTAATCATGATAATTTCAGTTTCGACGGAAGACAAGATTACAGTGTTCGTTTTGACTCTCCTGAGTAACAGTGAGTCAAAAGTCTAAGTAATATTCATCAAATTTCTAATGTTTCTGAACAAAGATTAGTGGATAACTCTTATAGGTAATATTCGCTTCTGGGATATAATAATAATAATAATAATAATAACAAAATAATAATAAAAAAATAATTATAAAAAATAATAATGATAATTATAAAAATGATAATAGTAATAATAGTAAGAACAATAATAGTAGCAGTTGTAGTAGGAATAATAATAATATTAATAACAATAATTGCATATTTCAATTTGTTGTACAGCATTTTTACAATAAATTAAAGTGTCTTAGTATAGAGCAGAGCTACCGACACTATTGCTTCTACTACTGTTACTATTACTCCTACTGATACTACTTCCACTTATTTTACTTTTATTACTGCTACTGCTTCTATGTTTACTAATACTTATATTACTACTACTACCAATATGACCACTGCTTATATTGCTATTACGATTACTTTCTTCCTTATCTCTCTTCCAATCCTGTCTTCCGAACTTCTCTGCTTTTTTTCCGCCCAACTGTGACTGACAATGATCCAGGATGGGAAGAAACATCATTGTTAGTTTTCTCTAAGTGCGGGTTATTTGTTGCGTTCCAGCCACGGTATAATGTTTGTAACAGCTTAACATTGGTGGCAGCAGCTGGATTATACTCGGCATTGGTGGCAGCAGCTGGATTATACTCAGCATTGGTGGCAGCGGTGGGATTATACTCAGCATTGGTGGCAGCAGTGGGATTATACTCAGCATTGGTGGCAGTGGTGGGATTATACTCAGCAGTGGTGGGATTATACTCAGCATTGGTGGCAGCAGTGGGATTATACTCAGCATTGGTGGCAGCAGTGGGATTATACTCAGCATTGGTGGCAGCAGTGGGATTATACTCAGCATTGGTGGCAGCAGTGGGATTATACTCAGCATTGGTGGCAGCAGTGGGATTATACTCAGCATTGGTGGCAGCAGTGGGATTATACTCAGCATTGGTGGCAGCAGTGGGATTATACTCAGCATTGGTGGCAGCGGTGGTATTGATACTCAAAATTTCCTTCCATAATGTCGCTTTATCACCCCTTGTTTTCTTATCATTTTCTAATCCCAGACTAAATGAAGTCTGATCCTACAGGAGACTCTTACCTCTCTGTGACAGCGATGAGAGGAAAAGCTTAGCATATTAAGGATCAACAAGAGGTCCGTGGTTCGATTCCAGGTACGGGTGAGAACAGGGCGTGTTTCTTTATGACTCTTGATGTTCTTGTTCATCTAGCGGTAAGTAGGTACCTGGGTGTTAGCTGATTAGTGTGGGTGGCATCCCTCTTATCAAGTCATGATTTGATACAGCTCTACATAGAGCAAAACTTTGTTTCTCTCTGTTTACAGTTTTATCAAGCCATGATCTGATAAAACTCTACACAGAGCGAGACATTGTTTCAGTAAGAGTTTAGAAATTAGAAAACCAACAGAGCTCTATCATAACATACCGTGAAGCATAAGAGAGTCAGGAGAGCCTTAATGTAACCATATCACAGAGCCTTACGTTCTAAAACCACCACAACACAGTAACATAAATACATTATTATTATAATCAAGGGGGAAGCACTAAACCCTGAGGATTATACAGCGCCTGGGGGGGGGGGATGTGGAAGGCATTCAGGCTTAATTCGGGGAACTGGAGCACAGATCCAATTCCCTAAATCAAGAGCCCCTCACCAACATCAAGGAACCTTCCTTGAGGGGAACATAAATACAGAGGTTTCCAAAGGTAATTATGCAACAACAGATCATCAGACACTAACGAAGCTGTTAATAGGCTTTGTGGTGCCGCCCAACAATGAGAGCCAAAGCATTTGTCAAACCTATTTTTAAGTATATATAAATACAATATTACAGTCTCTTCCGCTAAGCTATTCAGTGTATTAACCTCGAGCTGAAACAATGACTACTGGACTTCAATGGCCTGAAAGCTGTTCCCATCAATGTTCCAACCATTGTTGTGTACTCGCCTAATTATACTCGCCTGCCTGTGCTTGCGACGAGTCTAATCTCGGTTCCTGCCTCTCGACTACGACCAATGGTCACACATCGTTCCAGGCCTCATGGCCATGTCATACCTAATCACAAAACTGTGCCTGGAGTCTGCTCACACTTCTTCCTCATGTATTATATTAAAGTGGGTAATGGGAATATAGTTGACTGAATCAAGACTGATTCACTCTGATAATTTATGCGTTGGGTAACTTCAGATAATTCAATAATTTTAAGAATCTTCAAATTCTAAGTATTTTGATACTTTTAAGTGCTTCAGTAATTTAAATTACTTAGATAATTTTAGGCACCCTGATCATTTTATCCACTAACACTTTTAATCACTTCCAGAATTTCGGTCAGCAGATTTTTGGAAAGTCATTAACAAATTGGAGTCTCCAGCTCTCTGGAGAGATACATCAACGTGAGAGAGACAATTCCTGCAAAGATAAAGCAGTGTTGCACAGCAATGGTTCTGACAATGACACAGATATTGCACAGGCTGTTACCTTTGCAAGCACCTAGTGTCTAATTAATGGATCACTCTGAAATGTGTTTCTGTCCGCATTGTTCACTCCTATTTCCTCCACCCATTCTTCCCTATTTCCTCTCCCCTTTGTTTATTTCTCTCCCTCCCCTCTTCTCTCGTTCCTATCTCTCCTCTCGTTTGTGTCTCTCTCCTAGTTCATATCACTTCCCCTTTTCCAGCATTTATTTGCGTCTCTCTCTCCTCCCTCTTTACTAGCTCCACTTTCTTCTCTACATCTCTTTGTTTTCATAGTCTTGCCCTCTTCTCCCCTTGTCCTTTATTCTCTCTTTCCATCTCTTCTCCCTTTTCCTTCCCTCCCTCTGTATCCTCTCTTTCTCTCCCTCCCTACATACAATTTTTTCCTCCCCATCTCTCCCTCCTTATATCCTTATCATTTATTGTACACAGGGTTGTACAAGGTTAGGTTTAGGCTTAGGTTTAGGCTTAGGTTTAGGTTTAGGCTTAGGTTTAGGGTTCCTCACTGAATTTACAAACTATTACCCCTCAAGGAAGGTTCCTTGATGTTGGTGAGGGGCTCTTGATTTAGGGAATTGGATCTGTGCTCCAGTTCCCCGAATTAAGCCTGAATGCCTTCCACATCCCCCCCCCCAGGCGCTGTATAATCCTCCGGGTTTAGCGCTTCCCCCTTGATTATAATAATAATACAAACTATTAACTTTTACCTACACCAGCTCTCTCTCTCTCTCTCTCTCTCTCTCTCTCTAATCGCCCAATCGTACCATACACCACCCTCCGAATTTCAGTTGTGCACACCGAATTTGCATATAAAACACATTTTCTCACTTTCAAAAAACACGTAATCCCAATGTGATACCGTGGCAAGCAGACCGCATCACGGCTGACACTAGCAGCATCCCAAGATTTATCCCTTGTTGAGGGGGATACCATCATCCGGCATCACTGCCAAGCTCCTCCTAATCTCTGGTTAAATGCTTGGTTTATTTGGTTTGAAGCCTATCGACCGCATTTAGAGAGTGGGTGATAGACGGAAACCCACCTTCAGACAGATGTGAAACTCACACGATATGTTGATTGATTAAATAAGTTTGAAGGCTATCGACTACACGAGAGTTATTCAGGCTGCACCCCTCAAAGGAGGTTCCTTGATGATAGTCAGAGGCTCTTGTTCTAGGGAATTGAATCTGTGCTTCAGTTCCCTGAATTGAGTCTGAATACCTTCCACCCCCCCCCCCACATGCGCTGTATAATCCTACGGGTTTAGCGCTCCCCATGATTATAATAATGTTCAGGTTGCATGTCACCTGCACACCACCAGTCAAGGATAATTTAATCCTTCAGTATACATACATTGAGAGATACACACCTTTCAATGTATATATATTATATATATATATATAATATATATATATATAAATATATATATATATATATATATTATATATATATATATATATATATATATATATATATATATACACATTTCTTTGTGTATGTACAGTGTGTATATACGTTTATTTACTGTTGCCTGTAGGAAACACTTTAAGTGGAAGTTGTAGTGACTGCACGAGGGTCGTTAAGGCAGCAAATCGCCTGCACACCAATATCAGGAGCATTTTAATCTCCGAAATAGAAATTAAACTCTCAGGGCATGCAAACTGAGAGATATAGACCTTTATATATACACAGAAGTGTGTGTGTGTGTGTGTGCACACACCCCTCTGTGTATATACAAAGAGATACACATATCTCTGTGTATATATCAGAGATACACACAGTATCTCTGTATATATGTACAGAAATATACGCATTATCTCTGTGACCCCTCAAGGAAGGTTCCTTGATGCTGGTGAGGGGCTCTTGATCTAGGGAACTGGATCTGTGCTCCAGTTCCCTGAGTTAAACCTGAATACCTTCCATCCCTTCCTCAAGCACTGTATAATCCTATGGGTTTAGTGCTTCCCCCTTGATTATAATAATAATAATAATTATCTCTGTGACTCTGTGTTCATGGCTCTGGTGCTGTATAGCCCTTGTGGCTTAGCGCTTCTTTTTGATTATAATAATCATGGCTCTGGTAACTTTCTCACATTAAGAAGAATGATTAACCTTGTCGGTACTTGGGCAGCCACTGTTGACGTCACGCTGTTATTGCCTGTTTGTTATTCAACGGGAAGCAGTGTGTTTTGTTAGGGAGTGTGAGAGGGGAGAGGAATGAAAGAAGAATGGAGACATAGTGAACAGAGCGAGAGAGAGAGAGAGAAACTGGCAAGAGACAGAAGGAGGTACTATACTAAAGGACGCTTTTTCTGTCATAGAATATGTATTTACCAGCCTGTACAATACAAAGGTGACTACAAGAATGGTTGCAGCAGCAGTAGTAGTAGTAGTAGTAGTGAAGAAGTAATTTTGAGTTGAGGCCTAGTCTCAGACCAAGCCGCATGGGCGTTGACCCCCCGAAACCCTCTCCAGCAATGTTTCGCTCTCCAGAGAGCGAAACGTTGCCACAATAAAATGTCGAATTAGTTGCACTTGTATACTTTTACTTAACACATCGTGGGTAATTCTACTTACATTTACACAAGACACATGTGCAAAAGTTAGGTATCTTTATTCCGAAACGTTTCGCCTACATAGTAGGCTTCTTCAGTCGAGTACAGAAAAGACGATGTAATCACTTCATCACCCTTGAAGACATCGTTTCGAAGTGGTCAGTCCCTCAGCCTGGAGAAGAGCTTTGTTCCATAGTCTGGAACATTGTTCCACCGTACCCTGGTGTGTTGTAAGCTACCCAAGGTGAGCTGGACCTGCCTAGCATGGGCCAGTAGGCCCACTGCAGTGCTCTGAACGAGAGTCTGAATAAAAATATCCAACTGAGATAGACCATAAAAGATAGAGAACAAAAAGAAGATTTTAAACAATAACAAAAGAAATTCGCCAAACAATAGACCGTAAATGATGGAACAAAAGAAATTTTACAACAGAGAGAGAGAGAGAGAGAGAGAGAGAGAGAGAGAGAGAGAGAGAGAGAGAGAGAGAGAGAGAGTTTTTTTACACCTTTTTTTGTGTGTGTACTCACCTAGTTGTGGTTGCAAGGGTCGAGTCACAGCTCTTGATGCCGCCTCTTCACTGGCCACTACTGGGTCACTCTTCCCGCTCCTTGTGTGTGTGTGTGTACTCACCTATTTGTGGTTTCAGGGGTCGAGTCATAGCTCCTGGCTATGTGTGTGTGTGTGTGTGTGTGTGTGTGTGTGTGTGTGTGTGTGTGTGAATGTTTACTGTTCTCTCCATTCCTGTTTATTTTTTCTGCCCCGACGCTGACAAGTTGCCTGCTCCTGGAGGATACTGTCAACAACTTGGAGAAACGTCGATTCTCAAGTATTGACAGGCGGTCAAGTGATGTCCTTACTCGAAGAGGCACTCAGGTATCCTCAGGACACTCTCCTCTCCTCAAGGACTCAGGTATCCTCAAGGATTCGGGTATTCTTAAGTAGTCAGGCAGCCCAAAGGACTCGGGCAGAACTTTACCTACACTCACGAAATTCTTCTGTTTAAACATTTTGAGAAATATAACATCGAACCATACTGATGATGATAATAATAATCATAATAATTATTATTCTTAATATTATTATAACGATAACAATAACAACAGCAACAGTAATAATAGTGCATCTAGCAGCGCTGGATCCGTGGTACTACTGTCTTCAATCGTATCATTACGATTTCGTGAATCATGATGACGGCTTTGAGGGGACTTGAGCTCAAGTTCGTCACGGTCACGCTGGCAGGAGATTAGTCTGTAAAAACTTGCATTTGTGGTCACAGTAGTGGCCCATGCTAACCTTCCTATGGTGTATAAATATACCTAGTGGTATATTTATACACCATACGGGTATGGTTTGTAAACAAACCATACCCGTGGTATGGTTTGTTTACAATCATGTCAATACGATTTCGTAATGACAAATATTTTTGTTTGTGAGTTTGGGTAAACCTAATTAGTATGGATCAATAGGCCTGCTGCAGTGTTCTTACAGGTTACCCTGTAGGAACACGTATGAGGGGTGCCAGATGAACCAACTGGGAGTGCCATAATCACTCCCTTCAGGGTGCCACATGTCAACTGGTACATGTCAGGGTGCCACATGTCAACTGGTACATGTCAGGGTTCCACATGTCAACTGGTATATGTCAGGGTGCCACATGTCAACTAGTATATGTCAGGGTGCCACATGTCAACTGGTATATGTCAGGGTGCCACATGTCAACTGGTATATGTCAGGGTGCCACATGTCAACTAGTATATGTCAGGGTGCCACATGTCAACTGGTATATGTCAGGGTGCCACATGTCAACTGGTACATGTCAGGGTTCCACATGTCAACTGGTATATGTCAGGGTGCCACATGTCAACCAGTATATGTCAGGGTGCCACATGTCAACTGGTATATGTCAGGGTGCCACATGTCAACCAGTATATGTCAGGGTGCCACATGTCAACTGGTATATGTCAGGGTGCCACATGTCAACCAGTATATGTCAGGGTGCCACATGTCAACTGGTATATGTCAGGGTGCCACATGTCAACTGGTGTAAACAAGATTCAGTCTTCCATGTGAGGATTATTCGTGTACTGTTCCAGTCACGGTATTGTGACTTTGTGTTGCATACAATGTGCTCTCATAGTTTACTACTACTATGACCACTAGTACTACTACTACTGCTACTGCTATGACCACTACTACTATTACAACCACTAGTACTACTACTACTGCTATGACCACTACTACTATTACAACCACTAGTACTACTACTACTGCTCCCCTCAAGGAAGGTTCCTTGATGTTGGTGAGGGGCTCTTGATTTAGGGAATTGGATCTGTGCTCCAGTTCCCCGAATTAAGCCTGAATGCCTTCCACCCCCCCCCCAGGCGCTGTATAATCCTCCGGGTTTAGCGCTTCCCCCTTGATTATAATAATAATAATAACGCTGCTACTAATATGACCACTACTACTATTACAACCACTAGTACTACTACTACTGCTATGACCACTACTACTATTACAACCACTAGTACTACTACTACTGCTACTACTATGACCACTACTGCTACTATTACAACCACTAGTACTACTACTACTGATACTACTATGACCACTAGTACTACTACTATGACCACTAGTACTACTACTGTGACCACTAGTACTATTACTACTGATACTACTATGACCACTACTGCTACTATTACAACCACTAGTACTAGTACTACTTGATACTACCACTACTACTACAACTACTACTAGTACTACTACTACTACTACTACTACTACTACTACTACTACTACTGCTACTATTACAACCACTAGTACTACTACTACTGATACTACTATGACCACTAGTACTACTACTACAACTACTACTAGTACTACTACTATGACCACTAGTACTACTACTGTGACCACTAGTACTACTACTTTGACCACTAGTACTACTACTGTGACCACTAGTACTACTATGACCACTAGTACTACTACTATGACCACTAGTACTACTACTGTGACCACTAGTATACTAACTGCTATACTGACCACTACTTTACTATTACAACCATGTACTACTACTATGATACTACTATGACACTCTATTACAACATGTATGACACTACTGATCTACTATGACCACTACTATTACAACCACTAGTACTACTACTACTGATACTACTATGACCACTACTATTACAACCACTAGTACTACTACTACTGATACTACTATGACCACTACTATTACAACCACTAGTACTACTACTACTTGATACTACCACTACTACTACTACAACTACTTCTAGTACTACTACTACTACTACTACTACTACTGCTACCACTATTACTACTTCTACTACTGGTTATAGTGAAGCATACACTGACTTACTAACATTCAACAGTACAGAAATAAGGCGCCCGAGTAAGGTCTTCAGGCAGAAAATATTCGCTTTATTTATGCGCGGAGAAGTGTAAGTTATACGAATTTATTTGCTATTTGCCTTGTTACTGCTTAATAAAAACCCTGCGGGAGCGAAACGTCGTCATTAAAAGTTTTTGTGCATCCTCGCCAACGCAATGGTATCGCGCATCACAGATATGCATCTCACCGAGGGCATCTTAGGAGAGACGAAGGAGATAAATGCTAAACACGTCTCTAACTTGTCACGGCGGATGCAGTCTCTCAAAGGCCAAAATATATATTAAATTAAGACCATTATTTTAGTGAAAATGAAATCTGTAAACCACACGAACTAATTCTATGGTATCGATCCAATGCTTGGGTAGCAAGGATATCAGGGTATACCTGTGTTACAGTGGATATACCTGTGTTAAAGTGGATATACCTGTGTTACAGTGGATATACCTGTGTTACAGTGGATATACCTGTGTTACAGTGGATATACCTGTGTTACAGTGGATATACCTGTGTTACAGTGGATATACCTGTGTTACAGTAGATATACCCGTGTTACAGTAGATATACCTGTGTTACAGTGGATATACCTGTGTTACAGTAGATATACCCGTGTTACAGTAGATATACCTGTGTTACAGTGGATATACCTGTGTTAAAGTGGATATACCTGTGTTACAGTGGATATACCTGTGTTACAGTGGATATACCTGTGTTACAGTGGATATACCTGTGTTACAGTGGATATACCTGTGTTACAGTAGATATACCTGTGTTACAGTGGATATACCTGTGTTACAGTGGATATACCTGTGTTACAGTAGATATACCTGTGATACAGTAGATATACCTGTGTTACAGTAGATATACCTGTGTTACAGTAGATATACCTGTGTTACAGTAGATATACCTGTGTTACAGTAGATATACCTGTGTTACAGTAGATATACCTGTGTTACAGTAGACATACCTGTGTTACAGTAGATATACCTGTGTTACAGTAGATATACCCGTGTTACAGTAGATATACCTGTGTTACAGTAGATATACCTGTGTTACAGTAGATATACCTGTGTTACAGTAGATATACCTGTGATACCGTGGATATACCTGTGTTACAGTAGATATACCTGTGTTACAGTAGATATACCTGTGTTACAGTAGATATACCCGTGTTACAGTAGATATACCTGTTACAGTGGATATACCTGTGTTACAGTAGATATACCTGTGTTACAGTAGATATACCTGTGTTACAGTAGATATACCTGTGTTACAGTAGATATACCTGTGTTACAGTAGATATACCTGTGTTACAGTAGATATACCTGTGTTACAGTAGATATACCTGTATTACAGTAGATATACCTGTGTTACAGTAGATATACCTGTGTTACAGTAGATATACCTGTATTACAGTAGATATCCTGTGTTACAGTAGATATACCTGTGTTACAGTAGATATACCTGTGTTACAGTAGATATACCTGTATTACAGTAGATATACCTGTGTTACAGTAGATATACCTGTGTTACAGTAGATATACCTGTGTTACAGTGGATATACCCGTGTTACAGTAGATATACCTGTGTTAAAGCAAAAAGCGTGTAATAAAGCGAGTATCATTTTATTAAAGCGAGTATATTGCATTAAAGAAAATGTTTCTCTATTAAAGCGAAGGTTATTCTATTTAAAAACAGATAAGTATACTGTATACTGAGACGAAGAGTAGATATAGTCACGACATGCAAAATACTTGGTGGGAGATCGACTGGGTGACAGACACTAGACTGTTTTACCGTGTGAAGGACCGGGTATCATATCCCCACCCAGCTGGGGTCATATTTAGCCCCAGCTGGTGCCACACCTACCCTCAGCTGGTGCCACACCAGCCCCCAGCTGGTGCCACACCAGCCCCCAGCTGGTGCCACACCTACCCCCAGATGGTGCCACACCAGCCCGCAGCTGGTGCCACACCTACCCCCAGCTGGTGCCACACCAGCCCCCAGCTGGTGCCACACCTACCCTCAGCTGGTGCCACACCAGCCCCCAGCTGGTGCCACACCAGCCCCCAGCTGGTGCCACACCAGCCCCCAGCTGGTGCCACACCAGCCCCCAGCTGGTGCCACACCTACCCCCAGCTGGTGCCACACCTACCCCCAGCTGGTGCCACACCTACCCCCAGCTGGTGCCACACCTACCCCCAGCTGGTGCCACACCTACCCCCAGCTGGTGCCACACCAGCCCCCAGCTGGTGCCACACCTACCCGCAGCTGGTGCCACACCTACCCCCAGCTGGTGCCACACCTACCCCCAGCTGGTGCCACACCTACCCCCAGCTGGTGCCACACCTACCCCCAGCTGGTGCCACACCTACCCCCAGCTGGTGCCACACCTACCCCCAGCTGGTGACACATTTCATCAAACGGTATCACAGTAAAATTATATTGAAACATGTCAAAAGCTTTTCCCAAAGAGTATAAAAGCTCTCCAATAACAGATATAAAGCCTTTATGTGTCTGATAATATATATATATATATATATATAATATATATATATATATATATATATATATATATATATATATTATTATATATAGTAGGTTGGTAGACAGCAACCACCCAGGGAAGTACTACCGTCCTGCCAGATGACTGTGAAACAGAAACCTGTAACTGTTTTGCATGATGGTAGGATTGCTGGTTTCTTTTTCTGTCTCATAAACACGCTAGATAACAGGGATATCTTGCTACTCCTACTTACACTTTGGTCACACTTCACAGACACGCACATGCATATATATATATACATACATCTAGGTTTTTCTCCTTTTTTTTAAATAGCTCTTGTTCTTCTTTATTTCTTCTAGTGTCCATGGGGAAGTGGAAAAGAATCTTTCCTCCAGAAGCAATGCGTGTCGTATGAGGCGACTAAAATGCCGGGAGCAATGGGCTAGTAACCCCTTCTCCTGTATACATTTACTAAAAAAGAGAAGAAGAAAAACTTTATAAAACTGGGATGCTTGAATGTGCGTGGATGTAGTGCGGATGACAAGAAACAGATGATTGCTGATGTTATGAATGAAAAGAAGTTGGATGTCCTGGCCCTAAGCGAAACAAAGCTGAAGGGGGTAGGGGAGTTTCGGTGGGGGGAAATAAATGGGATTAAATCTGGAGTATCTGAGAGAATTAGAGCAAAGGAAGGGGTAGCAGTAATGTTGAAGTATCAGTTATGGAAGGAGAAAAGAGAATATGAATGTGTAAATTCAAGAATTATGTGGATTAAAGTAAAGGTTGGCTGCGAAAAGTGGGTCATGATAAGCGTGTATGCACCTGGAGAAGAGAGGAATGCAGAAGAGAGAGAGAGAGAGAGAGAGATTTTGGGAGATGTTAAGTGAATGTATAGGAGCCTTTGAACCAAGTGAGAGAGTAATTGTGGTAGGGGACCTGAATGCTAAAGTAGGAGAAACTTTTAGAGAGGGTGTGGTAGTAAGTTTGGGGTGCCAGGTGTAAATGATAATGGGAGCCCTTTGACTGAACTTTGTATAGAAAGGGGTTTAGTTATAGGTAATACATATTTTAAGAAAAAGAGGATAAATAAGTATACAAGATATGATGTAGGGCGAAATGACAGTAGTTTGTTGGATTATGTATTGGTAGATAAAAGACTGTTGAGTAGACTTCAGGATGTACATGTTTATAAGAGGGCCACAGATATATCAGATCACTTTCTAGTTGTAGCTACACTGAGAGTAAAAGGTAGATGGGATACAAGGAGATAGAGCATCAGGGAAGAGAGAGGTAAAGGTTTATAAACTAAAAGAGGAGACAGTTAGGGTAAGATATAAACAGCTATTGGAGGATAGATGGGCTAATGAGAGCATAGGCAATGGGGTCGAAGAGGTATGGGGTAGGTTTAAAAATGTAGTGTTAGAGTGTTCAGCAGAAGTTTGTGATTACAGGAAAGTGGGTGCGGGAGGGAAGAGGAGCGATTTGTGGAATGATGATGTAAAGAGAGTAATAAGGGAGAAAAAGTTAGCATATGAGAAGTTTTTACAAAGCAGAAGTGATGCAAGGAGGGAAGAGTATATGGAGAAAAAGAGAGAGGTTAAGAGAGTGGTGAAGCAATGTAAAAAGAGAGCAAATGAGAGAGTGGGTGAGATGTTATCAACAAATTTTGCTGAAAATAAGAAAAAGTTTTGGAGTGAGATTAACAAGTTAAGGAAGCCTAGAGAACAAATGGATTTGTCAGTTAAAAATAGGAGAGGAGAGTTATTAAATGGAGAGTTAGAGGTATTGGGAAGATGGAGGGAATATTTTGAGGAATTGTTAAATGTTGATGAAGATAGGGAAGCTGTGATTTCGTGTATACGGCAAGGAGAATAACATCTTGTAGGAGTGAGGAAGAGCCAGTTGTGAGTGTGGGGGAAGTTCGTGAGGCAGTAGGTAAAATGAAAGGGGGTAAGGCAGCCGGGATTGATGGGATAAAGATAGAAATGTTAAAAGCAGGTGGGGATATAGTTTTGGAGTGGTTGGTGCAATTATTTAATAAATGCATGGAAGAGGGTAAGGTACCTAGGGATTGGCAGAGAGCATGCATAGTTCCTTTGTATAAAGGCAAAGGGGACAAAAGAGAGTGCAAAAATTATAGGGGGATAAGTCTGTTGAGTATACCTGGTAAAGTGTATGGTAGAGTTATTATTGAAAGAATTAAGAGTAAGACGGAGAATAGGATAGCTGATGAACAAGGAGGCTTTAGGAAAGGTAGGGGGTGTGTGGACCAGGTGTTTACAGTGAAACATATACGTGAACAGTATTTAGATAAGGCAAAAGAGGTCTTTGTGGCATTTATGGATTTGGAAAAGGCGTATGACAGGGTGGATAGGGGGGTAATGTGGCAGATGTTGCAGATGTATGGTGTAGGAGGTAGGTTACTGAAAGCAGTGAAGAGTTTTTACGAGGATAGTGAGGCTCAAGTTAGAGTATGTAGGAAAGAGGGAAATTATTTCCCAGTAAAAGTAGGCCTTAGACAAGGATGTGTGATGTCACCGTGGTTGTTTAATATATTTATAGATGGGGTTGTAAGAGAAGTAAATGCGAGGGTTTTGGCAAGAGGCGTGGAGTTAAAAGATAAAGAATCACACATAAAGTGGGAGTTGTCACAGTTGCTCTTTGCTGATGACACTGTGCTCTTGGGAGATTCTGAAGAGAAGTTGCAGAGATTTGGTGGATGAATTTGGTAGGGTGTGCAAAAGAAGAAAATTAAAAGTGAATACAGGAAAGAGTAAGGTTATGAGGATAACAAAAATATTAGGTGATGAAAGATTGAATATCAGATTGTAGGGAGAGAGTATGGAGGAGGTGAATGTATTCAGATATTTGGGAGTGGACGTGTCAGCGGATGGGTCTATGAAAGATGAGGTGAATCATAGAATTGATGAGGGGAAAAGGGTGAGCGGTGCACTTAGGAGTCTGTGGAGACAAAGAACTTTGTCCTTGGAGGCAAAGAGGGGAATGTATGAGAGTATAGTTTTACCAACGCTCTTATATGGGTGTGAAGCATGGGTGATGAATGTTGCAGCAAGGAGAAGGCTGGAGGCAGTGGAGATGTCATGTCTGAGGACAATGTGTGGTGTGAATATAATGCAGAGAATTCGTAGTTTGGAAGTTAGGAGGAGGTGCGGGATTACCAAAACTGTTGTCCAGAGGGCTGAGGAAGGGTTGAGGTGGTTCGGACATGTAGAGAGAATGGAGCGAAACAGAGTGACTTCAAGAGTGTATCAGTCTGTAGTGGAAGGAAGGCGGGGTAGGGGTCGGCCTAGGAAAGGTTGGAGGGAGGGGGTAAAAGAGGTTTTGTGTGCGAGGGGCTTGGACTTCCAGCAGGAATGCGTGAGCGTGTTTGATAGAAGTGAATGGAGACAAATGGTTTTTAATACTTGACGTGCTGTTGGAGTGTGAGCAAAGTAACATTTATGAAGGGATTCAGGGAAACCGGCAGGCCGGACTTGAGTCCTGGAGATGGGAAGTACAGTGCCTGCACTCTGAAGAAGGGTGTTAATGTTGCAGTTTAAAAACTGTAGTGTAAAGCACCCTTCTGGCAAGACAGTGATGGAATGAATGATGGTGAAAGTTCTTCTTTTTCGGGCCACCCTGCCTTGGTGGGAATAGGCCAGTGTGATAATAAATAAATAAAAAAAAAATATACATATATATATATATATATATATATATATATATATATATATATATTATATATATGTTGTGTGTGTGTGTGTGTGTGTGTGTGTGTGTGTGTGTGTGTGTGTGTGTGTGTGTGGTCGTGCTGAATATGTAAAACTGGTCAATTAGCAAGAACTCATTTAAAATTAAGTCCTTTCTAAACTTTTCTCTTATACGTTTAAAGATATGTTTTTTTCATTAATGTTAATATAAAAATTTTTAATTTTGCACCAAAAGAATCTTAAAAAACTTACCTACCCTTATTATAACAAGAGCAATTTATTTTAGCCTAACCCAACTAAATATATTTCAGATTTGTTTACAGTAATTTAATACTAAACAAACACAGTGAAATATATTTTTTTCGTTAGGTTCAGAATGATTTTGGCGAAATTATTGCATACACAAATTTTCACTTGTCCTATATGGCAAGATGAGCGTTGCTATCACAAGTTCTGCCTATTCGACACGACATATATATATATATATATTATATATATATATATAATATTAATATATATATATATATATATATATATATACATATATATATATATATATATAATTTAATGACATTTGTATACATAACAATTCTAATGTACACAGGTTTGAGCGAAGACGGATGTTACGCATACATGACAGATGTGATGTATACATGGGTAGAATCCTGTTATGTTTTGCATTCGCTAATATCGTCTTCAGTTTCAACTATCGTACCATTTACTGTACTATCAAAATATCGGACAAATATCAGTATAGTATAAAGTTTTTACAAAAACCACAATTATTGCATGGAAAATATCGTGACAATATTGATCAATCGCTGCACCCAAATATTACTCCCACTGCACCACTACACTCAAATATCACTCCCACTGCACCACTACACTCAAATATCACTCCCACTGCACCACTACACTCAAATATCACTCCCACTGCACCACTACACTCAAATATCACTCCCACTACACCACTACACTCAATATCACTCCCACTACACCACTACACTCAAAATCACTCCCACTACACCATACACTCAAATATCACTCCCACTACACCACTACACTCAAATATCACTCCCACTACACCACTACACTCAAATATCACTCCCACTACACCACTACACTCAAATATCACTCCCACTACACCACTACACTCAAATATCACTCCCACTACACCACTACACTCAAATATCACTCCCACTACACCAATACACTCAAATATCGCTCCCACTACACCACTACACTCAAATATCACTCCCACTACACCACTACACTCAAATATCGCTCCCACTACACCACTACACTCAAATATCGCTCCCACTACACCACTACACTCAAATATCGCTCCCACTCCACGAAGACTCCTCGGGCAGGTGTGGTTGAGAGAGGAAAGTAATGACAGACATTAAATTACAGCTGAAAAATGTTTGAAAACGTCCAGATGAGAGAGGATCTTGACAGCCAGGTAACACGTAGTGGTGGTGGTGGTGGTGGTGGTGGTGGTGGTGGTGGTGGTGGTGGTGGTGGTGGTGATGTGGTGGTGATGTGGTGGTGATGTGTTGGTGATGTGGTGGTGATGTGGTGGTGATGTGGTGGTGGTGATGTTGGTGGGTGGTGGTGGTGGTGGGTGGTGGTGGTGGTGGTGGTGATGTGGTGGTGATGTGGTGGTGGTGGTGGTGGTGATGTGGTGGTGGTGGTGGTGATGTGGTGGTTGTGGCAGTGGTGTGGTGGTGATGTGGTGGTGATGTGGTGGTGGTGGTGGTGATGTGTTGGTGGTGATGTGGTGATGTGGTGGTGGTTATGTGGTGGTGGTGATGTGGTGGTGGTGATGTGGTGGTGATGTGGTGGTGGTGATGTGGTGGTGGTGATGTGGTGGTGGTGGTGGTGGTGATGTGGTGGTGGTGGTGGTGGTAGTGGTGGTGGTTTGGGGGTGGTGGTGGTGGTGGTGGTGGGGTTTTGGGGGTGGTAGTGGTGGTGGTGGTGATGTGGTGGTGATGTGGTGGTGGTGGTGGTGTTGGTAGTGGTGGCGGTGGTGGTGATGTGGTGGTGATGTGGTGGTGGTGGTGGTGGTGGTGGGGGTGGTGGTGGTGATGTGGTGGTGGTGGCAGTGGTGTGGTGGTGATGTGGTGGTGGTGGTGATATGGTGGTGATGCGGTGGTGGTGGTGGTGATGTGGTGGTGGTGGCAGTGGTGTGGTGGTGATGTGGTGGTGGTGATGTGGTGGTGATGTGGTGGTGGCGATGTGGTGGTGGTGATGTGGTGGTGGTGATGTGGGTGGTGGTGATGTGGTGGTGGTAGTGGTGGTGCTGGTGGTGGTAGTGGTGGTGGTGGTTATGTAGTGGTGATGAGGTGGTGGGTGGTGGTGGTGGTGGTGGTGGTGGTGGTGGTGATGTTGGTGGTAATGTGGTGGTGGTGGTGGTGATGTGGTGGTGGTGGCAGTGGTGTGGTGGTGATGTGGTGGTGGTGGTGATGTGGTGGTGATGTGGTGGTGGTGGTGTGATGGTGTTGATGTGGTGGTGTTGATGTGGTGGTGGTGGTGATGTGGTGGTGGTGGTGGTTTATGGATGTGGGGGTGGTGATGTGGTGGTGGTAGTGGTGGGTGGTGGTGTTGGTGGTGGTAGTGGTGGGTTTGGTTATGTAGTGGTGATGAGGTGGTGGTGGTGGTGGTGGTGGTGGTGATGTGGTGGTGATGTGGTAGTGGTGGGGGTGATGTGGTGGTGGTGGAGGGTGTGGTGGTGATGTGGTGGTGGTGGTGATGTGGTGGTGATGTGGTGGTGATGTGGTGGGGTGGTGGTGTGATGGTGTTGATGTGGTGGTGTTGATGTGGTGGTGGTGGTGATGTGGTGGTGGTGGTGATGATGTGGTGGTGGTGATGGTGGTGTGGTGGTGATGTGGTGGTGGTGTTGGTGATGATGTGGTGGTGGTGATGCGGTGGTGGTGATGTGGTGGTGATGTGGTGGTGATGCGGTGGTGGTGGTGTTGTGGTGGTGGTGATGTGGGGGGTGATGTGTGGTGTTGATGTGCTGGTGTTGATGTGGTGGTGGGTGTGGTGGCGATGTGGTGGTGGTAGTGTGGTGGTGGTGGTTATGTGGTGGTGGTGGTGGTGGTGGTGGTGGTGGTGGTTGTGGTGGTGGTGGTGTGTGGTGGTGGTGATGGTGGGTGGTGGTGAGGTTATGTGGTGGTGGTGATGTGGTGTGGTGGTGGTGATTTGGTGGTGGTGGGTGGTGTGTGTGTGTGGTGGTGGATTTTTGGTGGGGGGGTGGGGGGGGGTGGTGGGGGTGGGAGTGGTGGTGGTGGGTGGGGGTGGTGGTAGGTGGGGTGGTGGTGGTGGTGGTGGTGTGTGGGTGGTGGTGGTGGGGATGGTGATGTGGTGTGGTGATGTGGTGGTGGTGTGGTGTGAGTGGGGTGGTGGTGGTGATGGTGATGGTGGTGATGGTGATGTGGTGATGTGGTGGTGGTGATGTGGTGGAGGTGGTGGTGGCAGTTTTGGTGGTGGTGGTGGTGATGTGGTGGTGGTGGTGGGAGTGGTGGTGGTCGTGGTGGTGATGTGTGGTGGTGATGTGGTGGTGGTGGTGGCAGTGGTGGTGTCGTGGTGGTGATGTGGTGGTGATGAGTGGTGTGGTGGTGGCAGTGGTGGTGGTGATGTGGTGGTGATGTGGTGGTGGTGTGGTGGTGGTGATGTGGTGTGTGGTGGTGCAGTGTGGTGATGGTGATGTGGTGGTGGTGGTGGCAGTGGTGGTGGCAGTGGTGGTGATGTGGTGGTGGTGGTGGTGTGTGGTGGTGGTGTGGGGGTGGTGGTGGTGATGTGGTGGTGTGATGTGGTGGTGGTGATGTGGTGGTGGTGGTGATGTGGTGGTGGTGGTGGTGATGTGGTGGTGGTGATGTGGTGGTGGTGGTGATTGTGATGGTGGTGGTGATGTGGTTTGGGGGTGATGGTGGTAGTGGTGGTGGTTGTGATGGTGGTGATGGGGGATGGGTGATGGGATGGGGGTGGTGGGATGTGGTGGTGGGAGTTTTGGTGGTGGTGGTGATGTGGTGGTGGTGGTGGTGGTGGGGGAGTGGTGGTGGTCGTGGTGGTGATGTGGTGGTGGTGATGTGGTGGTGGTGATGTGTGGTGGTGGTGTCAGTGGTGGTGGTCGTGGTGGTGATGTGGTGGTGATGATGTGGTGGTGGTGGTGGCAGTGGTGGTGGTGATGTGGTGGTGGTGATGTGGTGGTGGTGATGTGTGGGTGGTGGTGGTGGTGGTGGCAGTGGTGGTGATGGTGATGTGGTGGTGGTGGTGGCAGTGGTGGTGATAGTGATGTGGTGGTGGTGGTGGTGATGTGGTGGTGGTGATGTGGTGGTGGTGGTGATGTGGTGGTGATGTGGTGGTGGTGATGTGGTGGTGGTGATGTGGTGGGGTGGTGGTGGTGGTGGTGGTGGTGGTGGTGGTGGTGGTGGTGGTGGTGGTGGTGGTGGTGATGTGATGGTGGTGGTGTGATGGTGGTGATGTGGTGGTAGTGATGTGGTGTTGGCAATGTGGTGGTGGTGGTGGTGATGTGGTGGTGGTGATGTGGCGGTGGTGATGTGGTGGTGGTGGTGTGTGATGTGGTGGTGGTTGTGATGTGGTGGTGGTGGTGATGTGGTGTGGTGGTATGGTGGTGGTGTGGTGGTGGTGTTGGTGGTGATGGTGGTGGTGGTGTGGTGGTGGTGATATGGCGGTGATGTGGTAGTGATGTGGTGGCGGTGGTGATGTGGTGGTGGTGGTGTGGTGGTAAAGGTGGTGGTGTGGTGGTGGTGAGGTGGTGGTGATGGGTGGTGGTGGTGATGGTAGTGTGGTGGTGATGTGGTGGTGATGTGTTGGTGGTGGTGGTGATGGTGGTGGTGATGGTGGTGATGATGGTGGTGTGGTGGTGGTGATGTGGTGGTGATGTGGTGGTGATGTGGTGGTGGTGGTGGTGGTGGTGGTGGTGGTGGTGTTGGTGGTGATGTGGTGTGGTGGATGTGGTGGTAATGGTGGTGGTGGTGTGGTGGTGGTGATGTGGTAGTGATGTGGTGGAGGTGGTGATGGTAGTGTGGTGGTGGTGGTGTTAATGGAAGTAGTGTTGGAGGTGGCCTATCACTTACCCTGACCTTGAGCATATAAGGCGCAGGCTGATTTTCCAAGACTTTTTGTTGGAATAAAGTGCGCCTTATATGCCAGAAAATACCGTACACGAGATGTACAATTGTTGATAAATCGCAACTGGGTATACAACAACAACAATAACAACAACAATGACACAGACAACAACAATGGAAGGTATTGCGTACAGGAACCAAAGGCGTCATCCTCTTTTAAAACAGCAAAGGTGACATTGGTACTACAAGGAGAAGTGGGGCTGCCCTAACCTGGCAAGTAGCAGGCTCAGGGACACAAGCTGAAACTGTAAGTTTGTAAGTCACGAGGAGAGGTCGCCTATGTTGACACTCCTGCAGGCGATGTGACCAACCAGACTGTGATGGTGTGCGGGGAGAGGTGCATTCGTGAACGTGAGGAAACTGAGTCGACTAAGTGGGGGCAGGGGTTGTCTTGCCTCTGCTAAGAGGACCTTCTGTGAACTGTCTCTGGTATTGGGTTAGTGCTGGACAGAATTAGTGTTAGACATAATTAATGCTGGACAGAATTAACGTTGGAGAGAATTAGTTCTGGACATTATTAATGCTACCACAGTAGTTTACAATATTAGTGCTATCTTAGACAATGGCAGAGAATCGAATCGAATCAAATCGAGGACGACGAGAGCTGTCGTAAGATGGGAAGGAAGAAGGATAAGGAAGGATGGAAATAACTGGAAAAGATGGGAAGGAGGGAAGAGGAGGAATAAGCAGGCCAAGCAGATATCAGTGCTTCTGGACAATACAGTAATAGTTTGTATAAGTCACCTATTACTCAGTATTAGTGCTGCCTATACAATACTTATAAATAGTCTTTTCCGTCTAGATCTTTACTTCCATATTTTCTCAAAGAACACCTGACTAAGGAAGAGCCTTCTGCTATCTATACTTGCCTCAGCTATTAACCTTTACAGCCCTCTTCTCTCTTCTCAAAAGTAAGGCTTTATCGCCTGTCCCTGTACTCATACTCTCTCTCCATTCTTCTCTATCTCCATCCGTCTTCTTATACCCTCTTCTCCTTACCTTCTCAATAAACTCTTCCTCCTCCCTCTTCTCCATTCCTCCTTCCTTCCCTCCCTCTCTCCTCTTCTCCTTCTCCTCTTACCTCCTCCTCGTCCTTCTTCCTCCCCTCTCTCCTTTCATTTCTACCCTCTTCTCTCATCCCTTCACTCTTCTTCCAAACTCTCCTCTTCATCCTTCCTTCTCTTCATTCTCCTCTCCCTCTCACCCTCTCTTCCTCCCCTCTCCTTCCCTCCTTCCCCTCCCCACTATCATCATCCACCTCCCCTCCCCACTATCATGATCCACCTCCCCCTCCCCTCCCCCTCATCATCATCCCCCTCCCCCCTCCCCCCTCATCATCCCCCTCCCCCACTATCATCATCCACCTCCCCCTCCCCACACTATCATGTCACTCCCCTTCCCCTCCCCCACTATCATCATCCACCTCCCACTCCCCCACTATCATCACCCCCTCCCCCCCCTCTCATCCCCCTCCCCCTCCCCCTCTCACTCCCCCTCCCCCTCCCCCTCCCCCACTACTCCCACCCACCAATGTTCAGTCTTGTACAACACACGTAAAACGTTCAGAATTTAATTCTTTATCAAACCTGACAGAGTTAACTGCTCGCCGCGTTGACGTTCAGTACGCGTTTAATGAACCTGAGTGACGTTCAGTACGCGTTTAATGAACGCTGAGTGACGTTCAGCACGCGTTTTAATGAACGCTGAGTGACGTCAGTACGCGTTTAAATGAACGCTGAGTGACGTTCAGCACGCGTTTAATGAACGCTGAGTGACGTTCAGTACGCGTTTAATGAACGCTGAGTGACGTTCAGTACGCGTTTAATGAACGCTGAGTGACGTTCAGCACGCGTTTAATGAACGCTGAGTGACGTTCAGCACGCGTTTAATGAACGCTGAGTGACGTTCAGCACGCGTTTAATGAACGCTGAGTGACGTTCAGTACGCGTTTAATGAACGCTGAGTGACGTTCAGCACGCGTTTAATGAACGATGAGTGACGTTCAGCACGCGTTTAATGAACGCTGAGTGACGTTCAGCACGCGCTTAATGAACGCTGAGTGACGTTCAGCACGCGTTTAATGAACGCTGAGTGACGTTTAGCACGCGTTTAATGAACGCTGAGTGACGTTCAGTACGAGTTTAATGAACGCTGAGTGACGTTCAGCACGCGTTTAATGAACGCTGAGTGACGTTCAGCACGCGCTTAATGAACGCTGAGTGACGTTCAGCACGCGTTAATGAACGCTGAGTGACGTTTAGCACGCGTTTAATGAACGCTGAGTGACGTTCAGTACGAGTTTAATGAACGCTGAGTGACGTTCAGCACGCGTTTAATGAACGCTGAGTGACGTTTCAGCACGCGTTTAATGAACGCTGAGTGACGTTCAGTACGCGTTTAATGAACGCTGAGTGACGTTCAGCACGCGTTTAATGAACGCTGAGTGACGTTCAGTACGCGTTTAATGAACGCTGAGTGACGTTCAGTACGCGTTTAATGAACGCTGAGTGACGTTCAGTACGCGTTTAATGAACGCTGAGTGACGTTCAGCACGCGTTTAATGAACGATGAGTGACGTTCAGCACGCGTTTAATGAACGCTGAGTGACGTTCAGCACGCGCTTAATGAACGCTGAGTGACGTTCAGCACGCGTTTAATGAACGCTGAGTGACGTTTAGCACGCGTTTAATGAACGCTGAGTGACGTTCAGTACGAGTTTAATGAACGCTGAGTGACGTTCAGCACGCGTTTAATGAACGCTGAGTGACGTTCAGCACGCGTTTAATGAACGCTGAGTGACGTTCAGTACGCGTTTAATGAACGCTGAGTGACGTTCAGCACGCGTTTAATGAACGCTGAGTGACGTTCAGTACGCGTTTAATGAACGCTGAGTGACGTTCAGTACGCGTTTAATGAACGCTGAGTGACGTTCAGTACGTGTTTAATGAACGCTGGGTGACGTTCATTACGCGTTTAATGAACGCTGAGTGACGTTCAGTACGCGTTTAATGAACGCTGAGTGACGTTCAGTACGCGTTTAATGAACGCTGAGTGACGTTCAGCACGCGTTTAATGAACGCTGAGTGACGTTCAGTACGCGTTTAATGAACGCTGAGTGACATTCAGTACGCGTTTAATGAAAGCTGAGTGACGTTCAGTACGCGTTTAATGAACGCTGAGTGACGTTCAGTACGTGTTTAATGAACGCTGGGTGACGTTCAGTACGCGTTTAATGAACGCTGAGTGACGTTCAGTACGCGTTTAATGAACGCTGAGTGACGTTCAGTACGCATTTAATGAACGCTGGGTAACGTTCAGTACGCGTTTAATGAACGCTGAGTGATGTTCAGTACGCGTTTAATGAACGCTGAGTGACGTTCAGTAAGCGTTTAATGAACGCTGGGTGACGTTCAGTATGCGTTTAATGAACGCTGAGTGACGTTCAGTACGCGTTTAATGAACGCTGAGTGACGTTCAGTACGCGTTTAATGAACGCTGAGTGACGTTCAGTACGCGTTTAATGAACGCTGAGTGACGTTCAGTACGCGTTTAAATGAACGCTGAGTGACGTTCAGTACGCGTTTAATGAACGCTGGTGACGTTCAGTACGCGTTTAATGAACGCTGAGTGACGTTCAGTACGCGTTTAATGAACGCTGAGTGACGTTCAGTACGCGTTTAATGAACGCTGAGTGACGTTCAGTACGCGTTTAATGAACGCTGAGTGACGTTCAGTACGCGTTTAATGAACGCTGAGTGACGTTCAGTACGTGTTTAATGAACGCTGAGTGACGGTCAGTACGCGTTTAATGAACGCTGAGTGACGTTCAGTACGCGTTTAATGAACGCTGAGTGACGTTCAGTACGCGTTTAATGAACGCTGAGTGACGTTCAGTACGCGTTTAATGAACGCTGAGCTGACGTTCAGTACGCGTTTAATGAACGCTGAGTGACGTTTCAGTACGCGTTTAATGAACGCTGAGTGACGTTCAGTACGCGTTTAATGAACGCTGAGTGACGTTCAGTACGCGTTTAATGAACGCTGAGTGACGTTCAGTACGCGTTTAATGAACGCTGGGTGACGTTCAGTACGCGTTTAATGAACGCGGGAGTGACGTTCAGTACGCGTTTAATGAACGCTGAGTGACGTTCAGTACCCGTTTAATGAACGCTGAGTGACGTTCAGTACGCGTTTAAATGAACGCTGAGTGACGTTCAGTACGCTTTAATGAACGCTGAGTGCGTTCAGTACGCGTTTAATGAACGCTGGGTGACGTTCAGTACGCGCTTAATGAACGCTGAGTGACGTTCAGTACGCGTTTAATGAACGCTGAGTGACGTTCAGTACCCGTTTAATGAACGCTGAGTGACGTTCAGTACGCGTTTAATGAACGCTGAGTGACGTTCAGTACGCGTTTAATGAACGCTGAGTGACGTTCAGTACGTGTTTAATGAACGCTGAGTGACGGTCAGTACGCGTTTAATGAACGCTGAGTGACGTTCAGTACGCGTTTAATGAACGCTGAGTGACGTTCAGTACGCGTTTAATGAACGCTGAGTGACGTTCAGTACGCGTTTAATGAACGCTGAGCGACGTTCAGTACGCGTTTAATGAACGCTGAGTGACGCTCAGTACGCGTTTAATGAACGCTGAGTGACGTTCAGTACGCGTTTAATGAACGCTGAGTGACGTTCAGTACGCGTTTTAATGAACGCTGAGTGACGTTCAGTACGCGTTTAATGAACGCTGAGTGACGTTCAGTACGCGTTTAATGAACGCTGAGTGACGTTCAGTACGCGTTTAATGAACGCTGAGTGGCAACATCAACCGTGGCAACATCAGCGGCGGCAGCATTAACGGCGGCAACATCAAAGACAGCAACATCAGCGGCGGCAACATCAGCGGCGGCAACATCAACGAGAGCAACATCAACGGCGGCAACATCAACGGCAGCAACATCAACGGCGGCAGCATCAACGACAGCAACATCAGCGGCGGTAACATCAACGGCGGCAACATCAACGGCGGCAACATCAACGACAGCAACATCAGCGGCGGAAACATCAACGGCAGCAACATCAAAGGCGGCAACATCAACGGCGGCAACACCAACTACAGCAACATCAACGGCGGCAACATTAACGGCGGCAACATCAACGACAGCAACATCAACGGTGGCAACGTCAACGACAGCAACATCAACGACAGCAACATCAACGGCGGCAACATCAACGGCGGCAACATCAACGGTGAGAACATCAACGGCGGCAACATCAGCGGCGGCAACATCAGCGGCGGCAACATCAACGGCGGCAACATCAGCGGCGGCAACATCAACGGCGGCAACATCAACGGCGGCAACATCAACGGCGGCAACATCAACGACAGCAACATCAGCGGCGGAAACATCAACGGCGGCAAAATCAACGGCGGCAACATCAGCGGCGGCAACATCAACGGCGGCAACATCAGCGGCTGCAACATCAACGGCGGCAACATCAACGGCGGCAACATCAACGGCGGCAACATCAACGACAGCAACATCAACGAGAGCAACATCAACGGTGGCAACGTCAACGACAGCAACATCAACGACAGCAACATCAACGGTGGCAACGTCAACGACAGCAACATCAACGACAGCAACATCAACGGCGGCAACATCAACGGTGGCAACATCAACGGCGGCAACATCAGCGGCGGCAACATCAGCGGCGGCAACATCAACGGCGGCAAAATCAGCGGCGGCAACATCAACGGCGGCAACATCAACGGCGTCAACATCAACGGCGGCAGCATCAACGACAGAAACATCAACGGCGGCAACATCAGCGGCGGTAACATCAACGGCGGCAACATCAACGACAGCAACATCAACGGCGGCAACATCAACGACAGCAACATCAGCGACAATAACGTCAGCGGCGGCAACATCAGTGGCAGTAACGTCAGCAGCAATAATGTCAGCGACAATAACGTCAGCGACGGCAATATCAGTGGCAGTAACGTCAGCAGCAATAATGTCAGCGACAATAACGTCAGTGGCGGCAACGTCAGTGGCAGTAACGTCAGCAGCAGTAATGTCAGCGACAATAACGTCAGCGACGGCAATATCAGTGGCAGTAACGTCAGCAGCAATAATGTCAGCGACAATAACGTCAGCGGCGGCAACGTCAGTGGCAGTAACGTCAGCAGCAATAATGTCAGCGACAATAACGTCAGCGACGGCAATATCAGTGGCAGTAACGTCAGCAGCAAAAATGTCAGCGACAATAACGCCAGCGGCGGCAACGTCAGTGGCAGTAACGTCAGCAGCAATAATGTCAGCGACAATAACGTCAGCGGCGGCAACATCAGCGACAATAACGTCAGCGGCACAACAAATTTTGACGAAAGGGGGAAATTTCCTGCTAGTTAGGCCTCTTCTTTGTATTCTTCTTTTTCTTCTACTTCTTCGTCCTTTCTTCTTCTTCTCCTTGATACTTTCTTCTTCCTCTTTTTCAATAAATAACGGGAGAATACCGGCGAATAAAAAAAAGAACACAAATACAGAAGCCAAAACAGAATATAATGAAGATACAAATTTTCACCAGAGCAGCAAGACTGAACCAAAGTAGATGAGATAAACTACAACAGGAGACACTACAACAGGCGACACTACAACAGGCGACACTGCAACAGGCGACACTACAACAGGCGACACTACAACAGGAGACACTACAACAGCCGACACTGCAACAGGAGACACTACAACAGGCGACACTACAACAGGAGACACTACAACAGGCGACACTGCAACAGGAGACACTACAACAGGCGACACTGCAACAGGAGACACTACAACAGGCGACACTGCAACAGGAGACACTACAACAGGCGACACTGCAACAGGAGACACTACAACAGGCGACACTGCAACAGGAGACACTACAACAGGCGACACTGCAACAGGAGACACTACAACAGGCGACACTGCAACAGGAGACACTACAACAGGCGACACTACAACAGGTAACACTACAACAGGTAACACTACAACAGGAGACACTACAACAGGTAACACTACAACAGGAGACACTACAACAGGAGACACTACAACAGGCGACACTGCAACAGGAGACACTACAACAGGTAACACTACAACAGGAGACACTACAACAGGTAACACTACAACAGGAGACACTACAACAGGCGACACTACAACAGGTAACACTACAACAGGTAACACTACAACAGGAGACACTACAACAGGTAACACTACAACAGGAGACACTACAACAGGAGACACTACAACAGGCGACACTGCAACAGGAGACACTACAACAGGTAACACTACAACAGGAGACACTACAACAGGTAACACTACAACAGGAGACACTACAACAGGAGACACTACAACAGGTAACACTACAACAGGAGACACTACAACAGGAGATACTACAACAGGTAACACTACAACAGGAGACACTACAACAGGAGACACTACAACAGGTAACACTACAACAGGAGACACTACAACAGGAGACACTACAACAGGAGACACTACAACAGGTAACACTACAACAGGAGACACTACAACAGGTAACACTACAACAGGAGACACTACAACAGGAGACACTGCAACAGGCGACACTGCAACAGGAGACACTACAACAGGAGACACTACAACAGGAGACACTACAACAGGTAACACTACAACAGGAGACACTACAACAGGTAACACTACAACAGGAGACACTACAACAGGAGACACTACAACAGGAGACACTACAACAGGAGACGCTACAATAGGAGACACTACAACAGGCGACACTGCAACAGGAGACACTACAACAGGAGACACTACAACAGGTAACACTACAACAGGAGACACTACAACAGGAGACACTACAACAGGAGACACTACAACAGGCGATACTACAACAGGAGACACTACAACAGGTAACACTACAACAGGAGACACTACAACAGGAGACACTACAACAGGAGACACTACAACAGGTAACACTACAACAGGAGACACTACAACAGGAGACACTACAACAGGAGACACTACAACAGGCGATACTGCAACAGGAGACACTACAACAGGCGACACTACAACAGGAGACACTACAACAGGTAGCACTACAACAGGAGACACTACAACAGGCGACACTACAACAGGAGACACTACAACAGGCGACACTACAACAGGAGACACTACAACAGGAGACACTGCAACAGGAGACACTACAACAGGCGACACTACAACAGGAGACACTACAACAGGTAGCACTACAACAGGAGACACTACAACAGGAGACACTACAACATGAGACACTACAACAGGTAGCACTACAACAGGAGACACTACAACAGGCGACACTACAACAGGAGACACTAGAACAGGCGACACTACAACAGGAGACACTACAACAGGTAGCACTACAACAGGAGACACTACAACAGGCGACACTACAACAGGAGACACTACAACAGGCGACACTACAACAGGAGACACTACAACAGGCGACACTGCAACAGGAGACACTACAACAGGCGACACTACAACAGGAGACACTACAACAGGTAGCACTACAACAGGAGACACTACAACAGGAGACACTACAACATGAGACACTACAACAGGCACACTACAACAGGAGACACTACAACAGGTAACACTACAACAGGAGACACTACAACAGGAGACACTACAACAGGAGACACTACAACAGGCGACACTACAACAGGAGACACTACAACAGGTAACACTACAACAGGAGACACTACAACAGGAGACACTACAACAGGAGACACTACAACAGGCGACACTACAACAGGAGACACTACAACAGGTAACACTACAACAGGAGACACTACAACAGGAGACACTACAACAGGAGACACTACAACAGGCGACACTACAACAGGAGACACTACAACAGGTTACACTACAACAGAAGACACTACAACAGGTGACACTACAACAGGAGACACTACAACAGGCGACACTACAACAGGAGATACTAAAACAGGCGACACTACATCAGGTAACACTACAACAGGCGACACTACATCAGGTAACACTACAACAGGCGACACTACAACAGGTAACACTACAACAGGCGACACTACAACAGGCGACACTACAACAGGCGACACTACAATAGGCGACACTACAACAGGCGACACTACAACAGGTAACACTACAACAGGCGACACTACAACAGGCGACACTACAACAGGTAACACTACAACAGGCGACACTACAACAGGCGACACTACAACAGGCGACACTACAACAGGCGACACTACAACAGGCGACACTACAACAGGTAACACTACAACAGGCGACACTACAACAGGCGACACTACAACAGGCGACACTACAATAGGTAACACTACAACAGGGGACACTACAACAGGCGACACTACAACAGGTAACACTACAACAGGCGACACTACAACAGGCGACACTACAACAGGCGATACTACAACAGGCGACACTACAACAGGCGACACTACAACAGGTAACACTACAACAGGTAACACTACAACAGGCAACACTACAACAGGAGACACTACAACATGAGACATTCCAATAGGCAACACTACATGAGGTAACACTACAACAGGAGACACTACAACAGGTGACACTACAACAGGAGACACTACAACAGGCGACACTACAACAGGCGACACTACAACAGGCGACACTACAACAGGAGACACTACAACACGAGACACTACAACAGGCGACACTACAACAGGCGACACTACAACAGGAGACACAACAACACGAGACACTACAACAGGCGACACTATAACAGGCGACACTACAACAGGAGACACTACAACACGAGACACTGCAACACGAGACACTACAACACGAGGCACTACAACACGAGACACTACAACACGAGACACTACAACACGAGACACTACAACACGAGACACTACAACACGAGCCACTACAACAGGCGACACTACAACACGAGACACTACAACACGAGACACTACAACACGAGACACTACAATACGAGACACTACAACACGAGACACTACAACACGAGACACTACAACAGGCGACACTACAACAGGCAACACTACAACAGGAGACACTGCAACACGAGACACTACAACAGGAGACACTACAACAGGTGACACTACAATAGGCGACACTACAACAGGAGACACTGCAACACGAGACACTACAACACGAGACACTACAACAGGAGACACTACAACAGGAGACACTACAACAGGTGACACTACAACAGGCGACACCACAACAGGAGACACTGCAACACGAGACACTACGACACGAGACACTACAACACGAGACACTACAACACGAGACACTACAACACGAGACACTACAACAGGCGACACTACAACACGAGACACTACAACAGGCAACACTACAACACGAAACACTACAACACGAGACACTAGAACAGGCGACACTACAACAGGCGACACTACAACAGGCGACACTACAACACGAGACACTACAACAGGCAACACTACAACACGAAACACTACAACACGAGACACTACAACAGGCAACACTACAACACGAAACACTACAACACGAGACACTACAACAGGCGACACTACAACAGGCGACCCTACAACACGAAACATTCCAACAGGCGACACTAAATCAGGTAACACTACAACAGGAGACGCTACAACAGGAGACACAACAACACGAGACACTACAACAGGAGACACTACAACACGAGACACTACAACACGAGACACTACAACACGAGACACTGCAACACGAGACACTACAACACAAGACACTACAACACGAGACATTACAACACGAGACACTACAACACGGAGACACTACAACACGAGACACTACAACACGAGACATTACAACAGGCGACACTACAACACGAGACACTACAACACGAGACACTACAACATACGACACTACATCAGGTAACACTGCAACAGGAGACACTACAACAGGGGACACTACAACAGGAGACACTACAACAGGAGACACTCCAACAGGCGACACTACAACAGGAGACACTACAACAGGAGGCACTACAACAGGAGACACTACAACAGGAGACACTCCAACAGGCGACACTATATCAGGTAACACTACAACAGGAGACACTACAACAGGAGACACTACAACAGGAGACACTACAACAGGAGACACTACAACAGGAGACACTCCAACAGGCGACACTACATCAGGTAACATTACAACAGGAGACACTACAATAGGAGACACTACAATAGGAGACACTACAACAGGAGACACTATAACAGGAGACACTACAACAGGAGACACTACAGCAGGTGACACTACAACAGGTGACACTACAACAGGAGACATTGAAACAGCTGACACTACAACAGGAGACACTACAACAGGTGACACTACAACAGGAGACACTACAACATGTGACACTACAACAGGTGACACTACAACAGGAGACACTACAACAGGTGACACTACAACAGGTGACACTACAACAGGAGACACTACAACAGGAGACACTACAACAGGAGACACTACAACAGGAGACACTACAACAGGAGACACTACAACAGGAGACACTACAACAGGAGACACTACAACAGGAGACACTACAACAGGAGACATTGAAACAGGTGACACTACAACAGGAGACACTACAACAGGTGACACTACAACAGGAGACACTACAACATGTGACACTACAATATGTGACACTACAACAGGTGACACTACAACAGGAGACACTACAACAGGTGACACTACAACAGGTGACACTACAACAGGAGACACTACAACAGGAGACACTACAACAGGAGACACTACAACAGGAGACACTACAACAGGAGATACTACAACAGGAGACACTACAACAGGAGACACTACACAGGAGACACTACAACAGGAGACACTACAACAGGAGACACTACAACAGTGACACTACAACAGGAGACACTACAACAGGAGACACTACAACAGGAGACACTACAACAGGAGACACTACAACAGGAGACACTACAACAGGAGACACTACAACAGTTGACACTACAACAGGTGACACTACAACAGGAGACACTACAACAGGAGACACTACAACAGGAGACACTACAACAGGTGACACTACAACAGGAGACACTACAACAGGTGACACTACAACAGGAGACACTACAACAGGAGACAGTACAACAGGTGACACTACAACAGAAGACACTACAACAGGTGACACTACAACAGAAGACACTACAACAGGAGACACTACAACAGGTGACACTACAACAGGTGACACTACAACAGGAGACACTACATCAGCATGATGCAGGAGTGTGTGGTACACAGGTCAAGAGGGTAGTTACAGGTAAGAGAGCAGCTAGCATGATGGTCAGCAGTGCTAATGGCATGTTAGTAGCCTCGTTACTCTCCTGATGGTGAGGGAGGAGAGAGGAGGGTGAGGGAGAAGAAAGAGGGAGAGGTAATGGGGTAGTTATGAAGAGAATGAGAGATTGAGGATGAGGGAGAGGGAGAGGAGAGGCAGTACAGTGAGTTACAATAACAAAGTGGATGACTCGACGTTACAAGGAGGGTACAGGAGGACTCGAAAATTCATCACGGGTATATCACAGGTAAAATAACAGATGTAACACAAATTTAGATAGAATGCTGTATTATTATTATTATTATTATTATAATTATTATTATTATTATTATTATTATTATTATTATTATTATTATTATTATTATTATTATTATTATTATTATTATTATTATTATTGTATATCGTATAATGTATATTTTTGTTGGTGTTGTTGGTGGTGTTATTATTATTATTATTATTATTATTATTATTATTATTATTATTATTAATTATTATTATTATTATTATTATTATTATTAATATTATATTATTGAGTTGAGTCGAGGTCATACATGAGAGAGCAGTAGACCCACATGGGCGGTGAAAGTCACATGTAGCCAAAATAAATCCATATTGAACTGAATTAAAATCGTCAGATTTAAAACACTGTGGTACTCGTTTTTTTATATATATAAAAATCAGCCTCACATGAATCATTTTTGTTCTTATCAACTGTCAAAAAAATGACAATATATTGGAGGACCCTGGTATATACCATAATGATAAGATGGAGAAAATGACACACAGATGAGTTAAAATGTAAGCCCTTATTGACAACGTTTCGCCCAACATAGTAGGCGAAAGGTTGTCAAGACTGCCATTGTACCGCATCTATTTTCATCCTGTCGATATTTTATACAATATTATATTCCTGCATTATTATTTTTTTCGTTTTTTTTTTTTTTTGGTTGAGGTAGGAAGAACAAAAATCATTCATGTGAGGCTGAATTTTTATATATATAAAAAACGAGTACCACAGTGTTTCAAATTTGACGTTTTTAATGCAATTCAATGTGGATTTATTTTGACTACATGTGACCTTCAACACCCATGTGGGTTTACTGCTCTCCAGTGTACGACCTCGACTCAACTCTGTAATAATAATAATAATAATAATAATAATAATAAAATAATAAATAATAAATAATAATAATAATAATAATAATAATAATAATACCAACGATAACAAAAATATACAACATTAATATTAATAACAAGAATAACAACAATAATAATAATAATAATAGTACTAATAACACTAACAACAACAACAACAATATTAATAATTTAATAATAATAATAAAAAATAATAATAATAATAATTATAATAATAATAATAATAATAATAATAATAATAATAATAATAATAATAATATAGAAATAATAATAATAACGATAATAATAATAATAATAATAATAATAATTAATAATAATAATAATAATAATAATAATAATATATAATAATAATAATAACAGCAACACAAGAATATACAACATTAATAATAATAATAATAATAATAATAATAATCATAATAATAATAATAATAATAATAATTAATAATAATAATAATAATAATAATATAATAATAATAATAATAATAATAATAATAATAATAATAACAATAAAATAATAACAAATAATAAAATAATAAAATTAATAATAAAAAATAATAATAATAATAATAATAATAATAATAATAATAATAATAATAATAATAATTAATATCATAATAATAAAATATAATCATAATAATAATAATAATAATAATAATAATAATAATAATATAATAATAAAATAATAATAATAATAACAATAATAATAATTAATTATAATAAAATAATAATAATAATAATATAATAATATTATAATAATAATAATAATAGTATTTCTGTCTGTGTATTTGTAAAATTTTATCAGTATGGCTGTGTAATTAATTACTAACTCGCCAAATTAACTCTCATCTCCTTCATATTAAAATTTGAACCTTGATCTTTTTAAAACTCCAGATACAACGACATTAATTTTCACTAGGAATAAAATGGCTGCTAATTACGTTATCCTGTGAAATTAACCTGCTAATTACTTTTATTCTGTGTTTATAATTGTTTCTGGTGTAAATTGCTGGGTAACTTATTTTTAAGTTCAGATGGTTGAACTTAATTACAACTTGAAGTTATTTAGATTTGTTTTAATTTTGTTGAGTTGGTTAAAGCTGGTCAAGATCTGCAACAAGTCACTAAGACATTACTGATTAAGTTCAATCAATTTAAGATCAGATGAGTGAACTTAATCAAGACCTGATCAAGTTGTTTATTGTTTGTTCTTCTTTTGTTGAGATGCTTTACTCTGGTCAAGGTCTTCTCTAAGTCACTAAGACACTCTGCCTACCAGAGCAGTCTTGAGAGGGAGGCCGAGTGGGAAGAAGAGAGGTGAAGAGAAACGTAGGGAAGGTGAGCAGGAAGAGACGATAAGTGAATGGGAAGGGAAGAGGGAATGTAAGACGAGACGGAGGGTGACAGTGAGAAGATGATGAGGAAGGGGAGGTGAGGGAGAGTGAGAGCTAAAAATACGTATGAGAGAAAGGGTAGATGAGAAAGTATCAAGAAAGGGAGAGGGAGACCCATAAGAGAGGAGAGAAGAGAGAGAGAGAGAAGAGAGTGAGAGATAGAAGAGAGAGAGAGAGGAAGAGAAGAGAGAGAAAAGACACAAGACAAAGTCTAGGCTATGCAAATATCACCATTCTTGGTCAGTCTGTGAGCTTCAACCTTCACTCAGTAGATATTATCCTACCATTTATCTGAGGCTTCCAGACTCCTCTCATCCATCCATTTGCTACGCTAATTGAAGCGTTGTTATATATACTATCCATGAATATATAATAATATATAAAATATATATAATATATTAATATATATATATATATATCAATAATTAAATATATATTTATATATATATATATTTATATAAATATATTAATATATAAATATAAAATATTATATGTGTGGGGTGTGTGTGTGTGATTGTTTTATAGGTAAAACGTCTATTTTTTACTTAAATAACAACCTCTTCTTGCAATAAGAAAGTAAAATTTTGGTATCAATAATTTCGCAAAAATCATTTGAACCTAAAGAAAAAATATATTTCATTGTGTTTGTTTATTGTTAAATTATTGTAAACTTATCTAAAATATACTTAGTTGGATTAAGCTAAATTAAATACGCTCGTTAAAATTAGTTAGGTAAGTTTTCCAGGGTTCTTTTGTAAAAAATTATTAATTTTTACATTAACATTAAGAAAAATAATCTATATCCTTTACTGTAATTTTTGTTCTTTTCATGAACAAAGATCGCGTCTTGGTACAAAAAATACCATCCCCAACATTTTCGTTCAGTATGGATGTTCCCTACGTGCGTTGAAAACCAGCAAATTGCTCGTTAACTCACACTAAAAGTTACCCTAAACCATTGCTCTTTCTCCGCCTAACAACCTCCTCTTTAGCTACCATTCCAAGAATTTAAAGGATCTTTGCACTCGCCAAACATGACTGCCAAATTGCTTGTTAGTTACTGAAATAGATTATATGTTTTCTCAGATGACAGGTGTATTGTCTGGACTTCCGAACTACCACTACCCAGAGAGGGCTCAGTAATGAACTAGGATATATATATATATATATATATATATATAATAATATTTTATATATATATATATAATAATAAAATATATATATATATATATATATGTCGTCCCGAATAGGCAGAACTTGCGATCTGGCTTAAATAGCAACGCTCATCTTGCCAAAATAGGACAAGTTAAAATTTGGTATGCAATAATTTCGCCAAAATCATTCTGAACCTAACGAAAAAAAATAATTTCACTGTGTTTGTTTAGTATTAAATTACTGTAAACAAATCTAAAATATATTTACTTGGGTTAAAGGCTAAAATAAATTGTTCTTGTTTAAAAAGGTTGGGTAATTTTTTCTAAGATTCTTTTGGTGCAAAATTAAATTTTTTTACATTAACTTTAATGAAAAAATATATCTTTAAACGATAAGAAAAAATTTTTCGAAAGGACTTAATTTTAAATGAGTTCTTGCTAATTGACCAGTTTACATATTCGGCACGACACACACACACACACACACACACACACACATACATATATATATATATAATAATATATAATAAAATATATATTTATATATATATATATAAAAATATATATAAAATTTTTTATTTTATTTTATTATCACACCGGCCGTTTCCCCACCAAGGCAGGGTGGCCCAAAAAGAAAAACTTTCACCATCTTTCCCACTCCATCACTGTCTTGCCAAAGGGTGCTTTACACTACAGTTTTAAACTGCAACATTAACACCCCTCCTTCAAGTGCAGGCACTGTACTTCCCATCTCCAGGACTCAAGTCCGGCCTCCCGGGTTTCCCTGAATCCCTTTCATAAATGTTACTTTGCTCCACACTCCAACAGCACGTCAAGTATTAAAAACCTTTTGGTCTCCATTCACTCCTATCAAACACCCCTCACGCATGCCTGCTGGAATCCAAGCCCCTCGAAACACAAAACCTCCTTTACCCCCTCCCTCCAACCCTTCCTAGGCCGACCCCTACCCCCGCCTTCCTTACACTCTTGAAGTCATTCTTTTTTCGCTCCATTCTCTCTACATGTCCGAACCACCTCAACAACCCTTCCTCAGCCCTCGGACAACAGTTTTGTAATCCCGCACCTCCTCCTAACTTCCAAACTACGAATTCTCTGCATTATATTCACACCACAAAATTGCCCCAGACGACATCTCCACTGCCTCCAGCCTTCCCCCCCGCTGGGAACATTCATCACCCACGCTTCACCAAACCCATAAAGAGCGTTGGTAAAACTATACTCTCATACATTCCCCTCTTTGCCTCCAAGGACAAAGTTCTTTGTTTCCACAGACTCCTAAGTGCACCACTCACTCCTTTTTCCCCTCATCAATTCTATGATTCACCTCATTTTTTCATAGACCCATCCGCTGACACGTCCACTCCCAAATATCTGAATACGTTTTTACCCCTCCATACTCTCTCCCTCCAATCTGAAAATTTAATCTTTCATCACCTAATCTTTTTTTTTACCTCATAACCTTACTCTTTCCTGTATTCACCTTTAATTTTCTTCTTTTGCACACCCTAACCAAATTCATCCACCAATCTCTGCAACTTCTCTTCAGAATCTCCCAAGAGCACAGTGTCATCAGCAAAGAGCAGCTGTGACAACCCCACTTTGTGTGTGATTCTTTATCTTTTAACTCCACGCCTCTTGCCAAGACCCTCGCATTTACTTCTCTTACAACCCCATCTATAAATATATTAAACAACCACGGTGACATCACACATCCTTGTCTAAGGCCTACTTTTAAATGGAAAAATTTCCCCCCTTCCTACATACTCTAACTGAGCCCACTATCCTCGTAAAAACTCTTCAAATGCTTTCAGTAACCTACCTCCTACACCATACACTTGCAACATCTGCCACATTGCCCCCCTATCCACCCTGCATACGCCTTTTCCAAATCCCAAAATGCCACAAAGACCTCTTTAGCCTTATCTAAATACTGTTCACTTATATGTTTCACTGTAAACACCTGGTCCACACACCCCCTACCTTTCCTAAAGCCTCCCTTGTTCATCTGCTTTTCCTATTCTCCGTCTTACTCTTAATTCTTTCAATTTTAACTCTAAACCCTACACTTTAACCCCGGTACACTCAACAGACTTATCCCCTAAAAATTTTTTGCACTCTCTTTTATCCCCTTTGCCTTTATACAAAGGAACTATGCATGCTCTCTGCCAATCCCTAGGTACCTTACCCTCTTCCATACATTATTAAATAATTGCACCAACCACTCCAAACTATATCCCCACCTGCTTTAACATTTCTATCTTTATCCCATCAATCCCGGCTGCCTTACCCCTTTCATTTTAAACCCACTGCTTTACGAACTTCCCCACACTCACAACTGGCTCTTCCTCACTCCTACAAGATGTTATTCCTCCTTGCCCTATACACGAAATCACAGCTTCCCTATCTTTATCAACAATTTAACAATTCCTCAAAATTCCTTCCATCTTCCCCAAAACCTCTAACCTCCATTTAATAACTCTCCCTCTCCTATTTTTAAAATGACAAATCCATTTGTTCTCTAGGGTTTTTTTAACTTGTTAATCTCACTCCAAAACTTTTTCTTATTTTCAACAAAATTTGTTGATAACATCTCACCCACTCTCTCATTTGCTCTCTTTTTACATTGCTCCACCACTCTCTTAACTTCCTCTTTTTTTTCCATATACTCTTCCCCCCTTGCATCACTTCTACTTTGTAAAAACTTCTCATATGCTAACTTTTTCTCCCCTTACTACTCTCTTTACATCATCATTCCACCAATCGCTCCCTTCCCTCCTGCACCCACTTTCCTGTAACCACAAACTTCTGCGGAACACTCTAACACTACATTTTTAAACCTACCCCATACCTCTTTGACCCCATTGCCTATGCTCTCATTAGCCCATCTATCCTCCAATAGCTGTTTATATCTTACCCTAACTGCCTCCTCTTTTAGTTTATAAACTTCACCTTTCTCTTCCCTGATGCTTCTATTTTCCTTGTATCCCATCTACCTTTTACTCCCCAGTGTAGCTACAACTAGAAAGTGATCTGATATATCTGTGGCCCCTCTAAAACATGTACATCCTGAAGTCTACTCAACAGTCTTTTATCTACCAATACATAATCCAACAAACTAAATGTCATTTCGCCCTACATCATATCGTGTATACTTATTTATCCTCTTTTTCTTAAAATATGTATTACCTATAACTAAACCCCTTTCTATACAAAGTTCAATCAAAGGGCTCCCATTATCATTTACACCGGGCACCCAAACTTACCTACCACACCCTCTCTAAAAGTTTCTCCTACTTTAGCTTTCAAGTCCCTACCACAATTACTCTCTCACTTGGTTCAAAGGCTCCTATACATTCACTTAACATCTCCCAAAATCTCTCTCTCTCCTCTGCATTCCTCTCTTCTCCAGGTGCATACACGCTTATTATGACCCACTTCTCGCATCCAACCTTTACTTTAATCCACATAATTCTTGAATTTACACATTCATATTCTCTTTTCTCCTTCCATAACTGATCATTTAACATTACTGCTACCCCTTCCTTTGCTCTAACTCTCTCAGATACTCCAGATTTAATCCCATTTATTTCCCCCCACTGAAACTCTCCTACCCCCTTCAGCTTTGTTTCGCTTAGGGCCAGGACATCCAACTTCTTTTCATTCATTTAAAATCAGCAATCATCTGTTTCTTGTCATCCGCACTACATCCACGCACATTTAAGCAACCCAGTTTTATAAAGTTTTTCTTCTTCTCTTTTTTAGTAATTGTATACAGGAGAAGGGTTACTAGCCCATTGCTCCCGGCATTTTAGTCGCCTCATACGACACGCATGGCTTACGGAGGAAAGATTCTTTTCCACTTCCCATGGACAATAGAAGAAATAAAAAAGAACAAGAGCTATTAGAAAAAGGAGAAAAACCTAGATGTATGTATATATATATATGCATGTGCGTGTCTGTGAAGTGTGACCAAAGTGTAAGTAGGAGTAGCAAGATATCCCTGTTATCTTAGCGTGTTTATGAGACAGAAAAAGAAACCAGCAATCCTACCATCAGCAAAACAGTTACAGGTTTTTGTTTCACAGTCATCTGGCAGGACGGTAGTACTTCCCTGGGTGGTTGCTGTCTACCAACCTACTACCTATATATATATATATATAATATATATAATATATATAAATATATAATATATATATATATATATATAATATATATATGTAAGAGAAAATATTAGAAAGGACTTAATTTTAAATGAGTTTTTGCTAAGTGACCAGTTTTACCTATTCGGCACGACATATATACATATAATTTAATTTGTTGTCCTCGACTTAAAGGTTTAGCGTCTTAATTGTGGCTTCCTCAGTTCAATGCAGAGAAGAATAGTTGAAGATAGGAAGGAATACAAGGTAATCAGTCCCTCAGCCTGGAGTCGATGTGATCAGTCCACCACTGACAAAGTTGGATCTTCCTTCTCAAAAATTACCTTGTTGGAGCTTCAGTTGGTGAGCTTGACATCCCTGCTGGATAACTTGGCCAAAATTATTGTATCTGTCATTCAGCAAGTGAGATTTTCATGTTTGTGTTTTCTCTCTAGTTTCTTGCATATTTCTACCTTTCTCATCCCCTCACATGAAGCTCATCACTAGTAATCCCTCTCTCATCCCCTCACATGAAGCTCATCATCTCTAGTAATCCCTCTCTCATCTCCTCACATGAAGCTCATCTCTAGTAATCCCTCTCTTATCTCCTCACATGAAGCTCATCTCTAGTAATCCCTCTCTCATCCCCTCACACGAAGCTCATCTCTAGTAATCCCTCTCTCATCTCCTCACATGAAGCTCATCTCTAGTAATCCCTCTCTCATCCCCTCACATGAAGCTCATCTCTAGTAATCCCTCTCTCATCTCCTCACATGAAGCTCATCTCTAGTAATCCCTCTCTCATCTCCTCACATGAAGCTCATCTCTAGTAATCCCTCTCTTAAATCAATTATAAAGGCAGGTGGTCATGAAAACATTTCTGGCTTAACTAAGAAAGTATAAAGACCAGAGGCACAGTACCATGACTGGAACAATACACAAATAACCCGCACAGAGGAGACTGTGACGACGTTTCGCTCCTACTTGGACCATTAACTAGTCACAAGAAGTACCTACACTAAATTTCTTTAGAAATGGTAAAATATCCCATTTGCAAGTAACAGTTACTTAAATGTACTCTTGTTAACTCTTTTTAGGCCTAGCTCCAAGGCCTTTCTTATACGCATATTTTCTTGCTCTACCGTCCATAGGGTGGATAGGGGATGCACAGTGGATTAGCCGCTTAGCCGACAATAAATACTATCGTATTTTCCGGCATATAAGGCGCACGAGCGTATAAGGCGCATGTAAGACGATTTTTGCCAGCAGTTGTAACTCAACGTTAGTAAACAACTGCTAAAGCGTAACCTAGAGCCTATCCTTAAGCCTCACCTTGAGCATATAAGGAGCAGGCTGATTTTCCAAGACTTTCCATGGAGAAAAAGTGCGTCTTACATGCCGGAAAATGCAGTAATAGAAAGAGAGCGCGTCTTATATGCCGGAAAATTTGTTAATTATGTTTATTACCCAAGTGTTGTTAAACATCTTTCTGTAATACTTGTGTTTAGTGTTGTAAGAACATACGTTACTGGTCTAACAGATTTGTTATTTGTTAGGTAAATGAACACAGATGCAACTAAAGTGACGTTTTACTGTGGCAACGTTTCGCTCTCCAGTAACTTCGTCAGCCGTTACAAACACATAAATATGTAACCCGCACTTAGGAGAAGAAACTAACGACGATGTTTCGGTCCATCCTGGATCATTGTCAAGTCACAACTGGGCGGAAAAAAAACAGAGAAGTCCGGAAGACAGGATAGGAAGAGGGATAAGGAAGAATGTAGTAGTCGTAACATAAGTAGTGGTCATATCAGTAGTTTGTAACGGCTTAACAAAGCTCCTGGAGAGCGAAACGTTGCCACAGTAAAATGTCACATTAGTTCCATCTGTGTCCATTTACCTAATATTTTATCGGTAATTCTACCATTATTACGAATTTGTTATCCACCGAGACGCATCACACCTTTGCCTCAAATACTGCACGCTTATTGGACAAATTTCAAAGTCTGGCTTCAAATGCACCGCCAATCAACGTGGCGCATTCCCGCGATTCAACTCAAATCAGCCAATCAGGAGAGAATATTCGGCAGTGATGGAGGAGTGCTAGGCGTTGATGGTGACTACAGCTTAAGGGAGGAAGGGGATTATTATTATTATTATTATTATTATTATTATTATTATTATTGTTATCATGTGGGAGCGCTAAACCCGTAGGATTGGGGAGGAAGAGGAGATATGATAACCACATATAAAGGTCATAAAATAACCTGAAATAGCAAACTATTAAAATTTTTATAATTTTTAAAGGGGTGGAGGGGTAAGCCAATGGAAGGCTTTAGTCAGATGACCAAAAGCTCCAGCTGCGGGTCATCATATGGTCAGGACCAGCGTCAGGAAACACTTGTTCTATTTCCTGACAAACCTAATACCTACCATGAAATAGCAGATAAAGCAGGTTTCTCAGCGTCTCCCAAAGTGATCACAAGACATCACTGCTGGAACTTAAGGAAAAGACGGAGTTGAACGTTTATTAGAAAAATAATATTTATAGACTGCCTGACCAATGGAATAATTTGAAAGTGACTATAGTGAGTGTCACAACCAGTGGAAACTTTATGTAAAGAATAATATGGAAATAATATAGAAGATTGGACACAAGCATAGGACACGAAAGTTGTGAGACTGACGACTGCTTACTTCTTCAGAACTGAGGGACTGATCACCTCAAACTGACTTCTTCAAGACTGAGGGACTGACCACCTCAAACTGACTTCTTCAGGACTGAGGGACTGACCACCTCAAACTTACTTCATCAAGGCTGAGGGACTGACCACCTCATATCTACCTTCTCACACACACTTCTTTTGTCTCCAATATTTTCTCACCTATGTCCATCGACTGAAGAAGAATGCTTGAGCTGGCGGAACGTAGAAGTCCAAGTAACAATAACGATTTTCGTGGGCGTGAAATGTTGCGTGATCGTCGGTCATAACAGCGTGCAACCTAGCATGATAACACACGCACACACACACACACACACACACACAAAACACACACACACACACACACACACACACACACACACACACACACACACACATACACACATACACACACACACACACACACACACACACACACACACCACACACACACACACACACACACATACACACATACACACATACACACACACACACACACACACACACACACACACACACAAAACACACACACACACACACACACATACACACACACACACATACACACACACACACACACACACACACACACACACACACACACACACACACACACACACACACACACACACACACACACACACTCAGGATGGACATGTGGTCCAGCAACTGGCTTCTCGAATTCAATCCAGCCAAATGCAAAGTAATGAAGATTGGGGAGGGGCAAAGAAGACCGCAGACAGAGTATAGGCTAGGTGGACAAAGACTACAGACCTCACTCAGGGAGAAAGACCTTGGGGTGGCCATAACACCGAGCACATCACCGGAGGCACACATCAACCAAATAACCGCTGCAGCATACGGGCGCCTGGCAAACCTGAGAATAGCGTTCCGATACCTTAATAAGGAATCGTTCAAGACACTGTACACTGTGTATGTTAGGCCCATACTGGAGTATGCAGCACCAGTCTGCAACCCACACCTGGTCAAGCACGTCAAGAAGTTAGAGAAAGTACAAAGGTTTGCAACAAGGCTAGTCCCAGAGCTCAAGGTAATGTCGTACGAGGAAAGGTTAAGGGAAATCGGACTGACGACACTGGAGGACAGAAGGGTCAGGGGAGACATAATAACGACATACAAGATACTGCGGAGAATAGACAAGGTGGACAGAGATAGGATGTTCCAGAGAGGGGACACAGGGACAAGGGGTCACAACTGGAAGCTGAAGACTCAGACGAGTCACAGGGACGTTAGGAAGCATTTCTTCAGTCATAGAGTTGTCAGCAAGTGGAATAGCCTAGAAAGTGAAGTAGTGGAGGCAGGAACCATACATAGTTTTAAGAAGAGGTATGACAAAGCTCAGGAAGCAGAGAGAGAGAGGATCCAGTAGCGATCAGTGAAGAGGCGGGGCCAGGAGCTGAGTCTCGACCCCTGCAACCACAATTAGGTGAGTACAATTAGGTGAGTACACACACACACACACACACACACACACACACACACACACACACACACACACACACACACACACACACACACACACACACACACACACACAGGACTGTCAGGAAGACAGCAGCGAGTCATGGTACGTGGCGAGGTGTCAGAGTGGGCACCTGTGACCAGCGAGGTCCCACAGGGGTCAGTCCTAGGACCAGTGCTGTTTCCGGTATTTGTGAACGACATGACGGAAGGAATAGACTCTGAGGTGTCCCTGTTTGCAGATGACGTGAAGTTGATGAGAAGAATTCACTCGATCGAAGACCAGGCAGA
>NC_069490.1:6731569-6746569 GCF_026875155.1 Cherax quadricarinatus
GAGAGAGAGAGAGAGAGAGAGAGAGAGAGAGAGAGAGAGAGAGAGAGAAGACGACAGACGAGACAGACAGACAGACAGGAACAGAGAGACAGAGAGAGAGAGAGAAGAGAGAAGAGAGAGAGAGAGAGAGAGAGAGGAGAGAGAGAGAGAGAGATAGAGAGAAGACAAGAGAAAGCAGACAGATAAACAGAGACTCAGGAAGAAAGAGAAAGCAGGAACAGGATGAATCAAGAGAAAGAAATTCGAAATGACAACGAAGTAAGGAGGGAATAACAGGAAGCCTATTAAAAACCATTTTTAGGCATAAAAGGAGAGAGGAAAAAAATAGGTTGGGAGAGAGCATTATGCAGGCAGAGAGATCTGAGAGAAGCCTCAGTGAGATAGAGAGAGACTTTAAACGAGACATCAGACTCCCATTAGTAAGCCTTTACAAGGCGATAGTGAGAGACAATGTGAGACAGATAGACTGGCTGACAGGCAGGCAGATTGTCAGCTAGGTAGGTGTACTGGCTGACAGGCAGGCAGACTGTCAGCTAGGTAAGCGTACTGGCTGACAGGCAGGCAGACTGTCAGCTAGGTAGGTGTACTGGCTGACAGGCAGGCAGACTGTCAGCTAGGTAGGTGTACTGGCTGACAGGCAGGCAGACTGTCAGCTAGGTAGGTGTACTGGCTGACAGGCAGGCAGACTGTCAGCTAGGTAGGTGTACTGGCTGACAGGCAGTCAGACTATCAGCTAGGTAGGTGTACTGGCTGACAGACAGGCAGACTGTCAGCTAGGTAGGTGTACTGGCTGACAGGCAGGCAGACTGTCAGCTAGGTAGGTGCACTGACTGACAGGCAGGCAGACTGTCAGCTAGGTAGGTGTACTGGCTGACAGGCAGGCAGACTGTCAGCTAGGAAGGTGTACTGGCTGATAGGCAGGCAGACTGTCAGCTAGGTAGGCGTACTGGCTGACAGGCAGGCAGACTGTCAGCTAGGTAGGTGTACTGGCTGACAGGCAGGCAGACTGTCAGCTAGGTAGGTGTACTGGCTGACAGGCAGGCAGACTGTCAGCTAGGTAGGTGTACTGGCTGACAGGCAGGCAGACTATCAGCTAGGTAGGTGTACTGGCTGACAGGCAGGCAGACTGTCAGCTAGGTAGGTGTACTGGCTGACAGGCAGGCAGACTGTCAGCTAGGTAGGTGTACTGGCTGACAGGCAGGCAGACTGTCAGCTAGGTAGGTGTACTGGCTGACAGGCAGGCAGACTGTCAGCTAGGTAGGTGTACTGGCTGACAGACAGGCAGACTATCAGCTAGGTAGGGGTACTGGCTGACAGGCAGGCAGACTATCAGCTAGGTAGGTGTACTGGCTGACAGGCAGGCAGACTGTCAGCTAGGTAGGTGTACTGGCTGACAGGTAGGCAGACTATCAGCTAGGTAGGTGTACTGGCTGACACGCAGGCAGACTGTCAGCTAGGTAGGTGTACTGGCTGACAGGCAGGCAGACTGTCAGCTAGGTAGGTGTACTGGCTGACAGGCAGGCAGACTGTCAGCTAGGTAGGTGTACTGGCTGACAGGCAGGCAGACTGTCAACTAGGTAGGTGTACTGGCTGACAGGCAGGCAGACTGTCAGCTAGGTATGTGTCCTGGCTGACAGGCAGGCAGACCGTCAGCTAGGTAGGTACACTGGCTTACAAGCAAGTAGACTGGCTGATAGACAGGTAGAACAGTGGGTAGGCAGGTGGACTAGCTGATAGTCAGGTAGACTAACAAGCCTGCAGACTGAGTGACCGGTAAACATCTTGACTGACCGGTTAGCATTTTGACTGACAGGTCAGCATTTTGACTGACAGATCAGAATTTTTTTGACTGATAAGCAGACTGACTGACAGATAAGCATTTTGACTGACAGGTCAGAATTTTTTTGACTGACAAGCAGACTGACTGACAGATAAGCATTCTGACAGACAGACAGGCAGACAAAACCAGCATACACAAACCTGTAAGATAACATGTCAAACATCTGTTAATAAATTACAATGACAGTATAATTAAGAGATACAATGACACAAACAAATATTAATTAGATATTACAATGACACAAACAGATATTAACCAGTCTTACAATGACACAAACATATATTAACCGGATATTTCAATGACACAAACAGATATTAGCCAGAGTTGCAATGACATATCAGTTACAATGACACAAACAGATATTAACCAGAGTTACAAATATACAGCAGTTACAATGACACAAAACAGATATTAACCAGAGTTACAAATATACAGCAGTTACAATGACACAAACAAATATTAACCAGAGTTACAATGACACAACAGTTACAATGACACAAACACATATTAACCAGAGTTACAATGACACAAACATATATTAACCAGAATTACAATGACACAAACAGATATTAACCAGAGTAACAATGAGACAGAGAGAGGTTGAATAAGGTAAGATCAGCAGGAGGCTGGTTGGCCATCCTGAGCCACAAACGAAGCAATTAGACGCGAATTGGGCAATAATTGTTATCTTACTGCGAGCCTTAATTACTGCTGAAGCAACCTTGCTTACCACCCAGAGTGACGAGGAAGAGAGAGAATCAGGAGAAAGAGAGAGAGGGGGCAAAGGGAGAAAGAGAGCGAAAGAAAGGGGGCGATAATGGGAGATAAAAGAAGAGGTGGGAGGGATGGAAAGAGAGGGAAGCCTGGGGTAGAGAGGGTTGTGTACAGGTTTGTGTACAGGTTTGTGTACAGGTTTGGGTACAGGTTTGGGTACAGGTTTGTGTACAGGTTTGTGTACAGGTTTGTGTACAGGTTTGTGTACAGGTTTGGGTACAGGTTTGGGTACAGGTTTGTGTACAGGTTTGTATGCAGGTTTGTGTACAGGTTTGGGTACAGGTTTGGGTACAGGTTTGGGTACAGGTTTGGGTACAGGTTTGTGTACAGGTTTGTGTACAGGTTTGGGTACAGGTTTGTGTACAGGTTTGTGTACAGGTTTGGGTACAGGTTTGGGTACAGGTTTGTGTACAGGTTTGTGTACAGGTTTGGGTACAGGTTTGGGTACAGGTTTGGGTACAGGTTTGTGTACAGGTTTGTGTACAGGTTCGGGTACAGAACAAATTCGTGTGATGTATACCAAAGACGTGACGGGTCAAGGTCTTCAAAACGTTCGTTACCCTCATTACATTCCTTCTGAACTTCCTAAGACCTTCAGAAGGTAATACCCGATCATTACCCATTCCAAGAATGGTCACCTGAGGTTCATGGGGAAGGACAACCCATCGAGCAAAGCCTGAGGGGTAATGGGGCGGAAGGGTCGGGTAGAAGAGGCAATATTTCAATGATAAATGATGCTCTTACCTAATCAGGCTGACAAAATCATTAAACCTTTAAGGATACAAAGGTCAGAGTAAAAGTTGAACAGTCCAAGTCTTGGCTGCACTTACACACACACACACACACCACACACACACACACACACACAAATGCACGCACACACACACACACACACACACACACACACACACACAATGCTACCAACACACACACACACACACACACACACACACACCACACACACACACACACACACACACACCACACACAACATACACACACACACACAAAACACACACACACACACACAAATACACACACACACAAATAACACACACACACACACACAAATACACACACACACACGATAAAGCTCTTGGAGCAGGGAGAGGGGACCCTGTAATGATCAGCAAAGAGGTGGGGCCAGGAACTATGATTCGACCCCTGCAACCACAATTAGGTGAAGATCATCATTATTATTATTATTACTGATAGTAGTAGTAGTAGTAGTAATAAATTAGAAAACAAACGCTAAACCCGCATGAGCCACACAGTACTACTCAGTTCTCAATGAACAAAGAGGGGACTGAAGGTGGTTGCTAGGCAACAGCTGTGACGTCACTCGCTCTAACATCAACAACAACAACAACATAAAATTACGTACAAAGAAAAAAATCCTTAATTAGCACCAGAGTTGCCTGACCTTCAGATGAACGACCCTCAATGGCTTCCTATGGGAAAGAAATGACCTACGTTGCTCAATACCGAAAAAAATAGGCCTTTTTTTTTAGAAAAAAATGCGAATCAGAGGGCTGGCATCACTTGCGTATTATATTCATGGGAAGCGCTAAACCCGTGGGGCTTACAACGCTTGTGAGCTGGAAAGTATTCTAGTTTGATCCATGGAAGTGAAAGGCATCTCTGATATCTTGTGAGAAATGGGGTTTGAAAGTATTCTGAAGTGTAACATTTGTTAGCCATGTCAGAGGAACTGTTTTATAAGTTATTCAGATTCTTGATTTATTCAGCGACTGAGGATAAAATGTTACTGACACCGGTTTTAATTTTCTGTCACCAAGTGAGTTTTAAAAGGCACTCAAGTTCCCCCCGTCTTCTAATAACATGTTCATTTTTCCACTATAATCTACCTTGTCCATAATTACTATTACATTTGCTTTGTCTGTTTCGTAAGGTGAAGTCCGGGATCTTTCCTTAATTTGTGGTATAACTTATGTTGTAGAGGTCAGAGCTGTGTTCACACCTCTACAACACTATTGTCATCAAAGATTTGTTAAGTTATACCATGAATTAAGGAAAGATCCTGGACTTCACCTTACGAAACAGACAAAGCAAATGTAATAGTAATTATGGACAAGGTAGATTATAGTGGAAAAATGAACATGTTATTAGAAGACGGAGGAACTTACGTGGCTCTTAAATGTTTCTTGAATGAGGGAAGTATGAGAAGGGATGGTAAATGACTCACAAAATCATAACAACACGATTGTCAACAAACCACGGAACGGGTGGAGTTTAAACCTGTGATCTGGAGTTGTACCACTCACTCGCCATGGGTTTGAGAGAAAATGGTTTTCAAATGGCTCTTAAAAAATTTCTAAATTGGTTTTAAGTATTTCTGGGGGAAATAGCTTTTTTTTTTTTGGAACAGATGGAATTGGGCGAATGTTTTGATAAAAGTGGAATTGGAAGGAAAATATTGAAGTAGGAGAGGAAGAGACAAGGAAAGATGGTCATCAGAGAAGGATGTGCAGAAAAAGAATCTTAAAAGGGAATAAGTAGAAACAGAAGGTTCTTGTTAAAGAATACAAACACGGAGATCCTTACTGGAGAAGAAGGTAGACAAGACTAACCAGTTTCCAGAAAGTAGCAGGTAACTCACCTGCTTACTCTCAAATGTTAAGGAGGACCCCGTAGGGAAGACCTTCCTAGAAGGACCACCTCCTTCTTCCCACCCCCTGATCCATCCTCTCTTGTGATCAAGGAAAACCTCACTTACCTCCTTTTATAACTCTAGGAAGACCCCACTCACCTCTTATAAGTCTAGTAGACCTCACTCACCTCCTCTTATAAGTCTAGAAAGATCCCACTCACCTCCGCTTATAAGTCTAGAAAGACCCCACTCACCTCCTCTTATAAGTCAAGGAAGACCTCACTCACCTCCTCTTGTAAGTCAAGGAAGACCTCACTCACCTCCTTTTATAACTCTAGGAAGACCTCACTCACCTCCTCTTATAAGTCTAGAAAGACCTCACTCACCTCCTTTTAACTTAGAAGACCTCACCACTCCTTTATACTCTAGAGAGTAGACTCACTCACCTCTCTTATAGTCTAGAGAACCTCACTCACCTCCTTATAAGTCAAGGAAGACCTCACTGACACCTCCTTTAGTCTAGAAAGACCACTCACCTCCTTATAATCCAGAAAGAGCTCCCCTACCTCCTCTTATAAGTCTAGAAGACCTCACTACCTCCTTTATATAAAGACCATCACTCCATAGCAGAAGACCCATCACCTCCTCTTATAAGTCTAGAAGACCTCACTCACCTCCGCTTATAAGTCTAGAAAGACCTCACTCACCTCCTCTTATAAGTCTAGAAGACCTCACTCACCTCCTCTTATAAGTCTAGAAAGACCTCACTCACCTCCACTTATAAGTCTAGAGAGACCTCACTCACTCCTTTTATAAGTCTAGGAAAGACCTCACTCACCTCCCTTATAAGTCTAGAAAGACCTCACTCACCTCCATTTATAATCTAGGAAGACCTCACTCACCTCCTTTATAATCTAGGAAGACCTATCACTACTCCTCTCTAAGCTAGAAAGATCACTCACATCTCCCTTCATAAGTCAGAGAAGACTCCCCTCCACCTCCTCTTAAGTCAAGGATACCTCACTCACTCCCTCTATAAGTCGAAAGACCCTCCCACCTACCTCCTAAAGTCAAGAAATCCCGTACTCCCTTCTTAAGTCACTGAAGACCCCACCACCTTCCTCAAAGGGTCAGAGGATATCCCTTACCACTTATAAGTCAGAGAGACTCACTCCCCACCTACTTAAAGTCAGGAAACCCGTTTCTTCAAACACTACTCCCACTACTCCTAAAGGTCAAAGGAATTCCCCGTTACTCCCTCTCATAAGTCGACTGAGACTCCCTCCCCACCTACTCCTCAAAGGTCAAGGATATTCCCCGTTACTCCCTCTCATAAGTCGACTGAGACTCCCTCCCCACCTACTCCTCAAAGGTCAAGGATATTCCCCGTTACTCCCTCTCATAAGTCGACTGAGACTCCTTCCCCACCCATTCCTCAAAGGTCAAGGATTTCCTTCCTTATACTCCCTCTCAACCACTCACTAGTTGAGAGATACCTTCCCATACACCCTTCCATACGTCGAGGGGACAATCCATTTCCCAACTCCCTTCCATAAGTCAGTTGAATTCCCTTCCACCTACTAATCAAAAATCAATGGCTGCCATTCCATACACCCTCCCACAAATCGAGGGAGGCATGGTGGTTTTCTGGGTCATGGGACCATAAAGAAAGCAGCTGCATTTTAATTAATCTAGATCACAGAGCAGTCACAGTGTGATTGATCTAAGTCATACTGCAGCTGGAATGTTGTTAACTGGATCACGGTGATAGAAAATGTGTTGTCTCAATCATAGAGTAGATCAATGAAGAATTGCTAGCCTTGTTAAACCTCGTGTAAGAGAGAGAGAGAGAGAGAGAGAGGAGAGAGAGAGAGAGAGAGAGAGAGAGAGAAAAGAGAAACAGTGTGGTTGGTGCTGGATAATAAAACTGCAGGAATAATATTTCCTGGCTTACAAAACAGTTGGAATATTGCCAGAATACAGAAGAGTAAGAATATTATTTTTGGACTTATAAAACAGCTGAAATATTTGACAATACATAAAACATCTGGAATATTTATTTTTATCATAAAACAACAGTAATATTATTTGCCTGATCATAAAACATCTGGAATATTATTATTACAATTATTATTATCATATTCCCGGGTGAGCACTAAACCTTATGGAATCATACAGTGTATGTATGATAGATTCAGGCTTGACCTCATACAGTAATATTTAGAGCAGACACAAACAATACAAACACCGTGGGCAGCTCAGCTGTTTCATATGACTGACTTCCTACGGTACATTACCATGTTCAATTAATTTACATTAGTAATAGTATCTGTACCAATAATTGTGTTAATTTGTATGACTAATTCCGGAATAAAACGCTGTGGTGTCTCTTGCTTTAATTACACAGAAATTCTATGACGTGAACTTATAGTGACCTTTAATGTTACCAGCTTTCCTCAGACCTTGAAGTGACGTAAACTTACAGTGCCTTTAATGTTACCAGCTTTCCTCAGACTTTGAAGTGACGTGAACTTATAGTTACCTTTAATGTTACCAGCTTTCCTCAGACTTGAAGTGACGTAACTTACAGTACCTTTAATGTTACCAGCTTTCCTCAGACCTTGAAGTGACGTAAACTTACAGTGCCTTTAATATTACCAGCTTTCCTCAGACCTTGAAGTGACGTAAACTTACAGTGACCTTTAATGTTACCAGCTTTCCTCAGACCTTGAAGTGACGTAAACTTACAGTGACCTTTAATGTTACCAGCTTTCCTCAGACCTTGAAATGACGTGAACTTAGTGTGCCTTTCATATTACCAGCTTTTCTCAGACCTTGAAGTGACGTGAACTTAGTGTGCCTTTCATATTACCAGCTTTCATCAGACCTTGAAGTGACGTGAACTTACAGTGACCTTTAATATTACCAGCTTTCCTCAGACCTTGAAGTGACGTAAACTTACAGTGACCTTTAATGTTACCAGCTTTCCTCAGACCTTGAAGAGACGTCTGTGACTGTATCATGTTCAGAGCGCAGTTGACAGTAACAGTATGTATGGTAACCTGACCTGTCTTGTGACCTTTTATTGTACAAAAAAAACATATGACTGCAATCCTGTAGCCAATGATTTAATTATGTAAATGAATAAGTTACATTTTTTTTTGTTTACAGGTGAGGATCACAGAGTTTCCGGTAAGTACAGAGATGATTATTATAATTATTATTATTTTATTATTATTATTATAATTATTATTGTTGCTATTTTATTATTATTATTATTATTATTATTATTATTATTATTATTATTATTATTATTATTATTATTTATTATTATTATTACTTTTATCATTAATAATATTACTATGATTATTATTATTATTATTATTATTATTATTATTATTATTATTATTATTATTATTATTGTTGTTATTACAGTAGAGTAGCAAAAGAGGTATAAACCCGTATGAGTCATTCAGGTCTACGTATCAAGATAAACTCTGCTGCAGCAATCTCTATTAAGATTACAGGAATCATTCTTTCATCTAAGTCCTGAGTAGTATTGTCATGAAATGTTCTGTCATGAAGTGTTCTGTCATGAAGTGTTCTGTCATGAAGCGTTATACTACTGGCTTGAAGGGTTCACGACAGTGTTCCTTTGACACAGTCTGATATTCTCTGACTAAAGACGTGTGATTCCGTTATGCTAACTTGAGTGTGCATAAACAAGTCCTTCTCTAACTTGAGTGTGTATAAACTAGTCTTTCTCTAACTTGAGTGTGTATAAGCAAGTCCTGCTCTAACTTGAGTGTATATAAGCAAGTCCTGCTCTAACTTGAGTGTGTATAAGCAAGTCCTGCTCTAACATGAGTGTATAAGAGCAAGTCCTGCTTTAACTTTAGTGCATAAGAGCAAGTCCTGCTCTAACTTGAGTGTATAAGAGCAAGTCCTGCTCTAACTTGAGTGTATAAGAGCAAGTCCTGCTCTAACTTGAGTGTATAAGAGCAAGTCCTGCTCTAACTTGAGTGTATAAGAGCAAGTCATGCTCTAACTTGAGTGTATAAGAGCAAGTCCTGCTCTAACTTGAGTGTATAAGAGCAAGTCGTGCTCTAACTTGAGTGTATAAGAGCAAGTCCTGCTCTAACTTGAGTGTATAAGAGCAAGTCGTGCTCTAACTTGAGTGTATAAGAGCAAGTCGTGCTCTAACAGCGGCTTGGGATCTCAATATTGTGTTCACCTGCACACTGTTCTTCCTTCAGCTTGGTCAGCAAGTTTGTGTTTGGGAATCATGATTCTCATTTTCTGTGATACTATACATTTGCAGCGATATCTGCCTTGTCGCTTGCATGCTTCATAGTCGACGTTTGTTGTAAATGGTACGGTGATACCCACACACTGCAAAAAGAGCGTTTATTAAAGTTAACGGCTCGCTACGTTTCGCCACGAGTGGCTACTTTAGTCCTAGTGATTAGGACTGAAGAAGTCAATCGTGGCGAAACGTTTCCTTTTTATAAATGAACACAGTTGTCTCGAACTGCCTACACACACACACCCACACACACACACACACACAGAGGACCCAGTAGCAACCGGTGAAGAGGCGGGGCCAGGAGCTAGGACTCGACCCCTGCAACCACAAATAGGTGAGTACAAATAGGTGAGTACACACACACACACGCACACACACACACACCAAACATTCAACAAGTATAAATCCACAATTCAAAGAGAAAGGACATAATCAGGTTACTCTGGCTTTTACCTACCGTCCACGATAGAGTGCAAATCAATGCACCTGTTCCATCATTCAATTACCACCTAATTACCGTTGGGGTTCCTCTTCCAGTTTTCAGTGACCTGACGCAGGTACACGTGCCTGAGTAGTAGTCTATTTTCTATTCAGCTCTATTCTGTTTTGGAGAGGAGTTCTATTCTATTATTCTATTAATACCCGGGTTATTAATTAAATAACCTGGTATTAACCAAAAGTAATTGAAAAAGGTAATAAAATAATAACTAAGATAACCAAGGGATGGGAAAGATAAAAACAACACAATGGAATAGTGATAAAAACGATAACAATGTTATTGGAAAGATAACAACGCTATTTGGAAAGATAAAGTCATTTGATAAGATAACAAAGTTATTGGGTAAGATATCAGTGTTATTGAAAAGATAACAAAGTTATTGGGTAAGATATCAGTGTTACTGGAAAGATAACAAAGTTATTTGAGAGGTAATAGTGTTATAAAAAAATCTATGTTATCGGAAAAATAACAAATTTATAAGAAAAATAACAACGTTACTGGATAAGATAACAAATTTACTTGAAAGATAACAAAAAACATATGGGTAAGATAACAAGATAAGAGCCAAAGATAATCATTAGTAGTCTGGGTGAGCATCTGGAGATGAGTGTCGTCACAGAGAATATCAACTCTGCATTACTGAGAGTAAATTCTGCCTCAAGGGACTTAATGAGGGGCTGATGGAACTCTAAGAGGAGGCAGACGTAGCGGGGGGACTGGTCTTTCCTGGACTGTTTGAGGGTCTTCGACACGGTCCTAAAACACTCTCTTTCCCTCTCTTTCTCTCTGTCTTTCTCTCTCTCTCTCTCTTTCTCTCTCTCTCGGCACGTACCAGAGAAGCCAGTGGAAATAAGCCACACAGTGGGATGACTGTGTGGTTTTACTGGGTTATTCTGGGTTACTGCTTGGTTAATCAGAACAGCATCCTCTTTTTCCTGGTCTTCTTCTTCTCCTTCTTCTTCTTCCTCGTCTTCGTCTTCTTCTTCCTGGTTCTTTAGGGAATGTGAAGAAGAAATAAAATTTCCTCTAAAAAAACTGAAAAAAAAAAGATGGGAGGGATGGATGTGTTTCCATAAAACGTACTGAAAAAACATTTGAAAAACTCTATTCAGAATAAGACACACACACACACACACACACACACACACACACACACACACACACACACACACAGGGCCAGGAGCTATAAATCGACCCTTGCAACCACAATTAGGTGAGTACATACACACTCGCGTGTGGAAAACAATGATAATGAAACTAGGCTTGCGTGTACCGTAGAGTTTTACTGTCTATATAATTTCATATCATCACTCGATAAACAAGAGTTATTTATCTGCTTTAATGAAGCAACCACGACTATTACCAAACAGTAAACACAACCACGACTATTACCAAACAGTAAACACAACCACGACTATTACCAAACAGTAAACACAACCACGACTATTACCAAACAGTAAACACAACCACGACTATTACCAAACAGTAAACACAACCACGACTATTACCAAATAGTAAACACAACCACGACTATTACCAAACAGTAAACACAACCACGACTATTACCAAACAGTAAACACAACCACGACTATTACCAAACAGTAAACACAACCACGACTATTACCAAACAGTAAACACAACCACGACTATTACCAAACAGTAAACACAACCACGACTATTACCAAACAGTAAACACAACCACGACTATTACCAAACAGTAAACACAACCACGACTATTACCAAACAGTAAACAACAACCACGACTATTACCAAACAGTAAACACAACCACGACTATTACCAAACAGTAAACACAACCACGACTATTACCAAACAGTAAACACAACCACGGCTATTACCAAACAGTAAACACAACCACGACTATTACCAAACAGTAAACACAACCACGGCTATTACCAAACAGTAAACACAACCACGACTATTACCAAACAGTAAACACAACCACGACTATTACCAAACAGTAAACACAACCACGACTATTACCAAACAGTAAACACAACCACGACTATTACCAAACAGTAAACACAACCACGACTATTACCAAACAGTAAACACAACCACGACTATTACCAAACAGTAAACACAACCACGACTATTACCAAACAGTAAACACAACCACGACTATTACCAAACAGTAAAGCAACCACGACTATTACCAAACAGTAAACACAACCACGACTATTACCAAACAGTAAACACAACCACGACTATTACCAAATAGTAAACAAACCACGACTATTACCAAATAGTAAACAAAAAAATAAACAACCACGCTATTACCAAACAGTAAACACAACCACGACTATTACCAAACAGTAAACACAACCACGACTATTACCAAATAGTAAACACAACCACGACTATTACCAAACAGTAAACACAACCACGACTATTACCAAACAGTAAACACAACCACGACTATTACCAAACAGTAAACACAACCACGACTATTACCAAACAGTAAACACAACCACGACTATTACCAAACAGTAAATACAACCACGACTATTACCAAACAGTAAACACAACCACGACTATTACCAAACAGTAAACACAACCACGACTATTACCAAATAGTAAACACAACCACGACTATTACCAAATAGTAAACACAACCACGGCTATTACCAAACAGTAAACACTAAACAACACGACTATTACCAAACAGTAAACACAACCACGACTATTACCAAATAGTAAACACAACCACGACTATTACCAAACAGCAAACACAACCACGACTATTACCAAACAGTAAACACAACCACGGCCACTACCAATTTAACACAACCACGACTGTTACAAAAATGATACTGACAACCACGACTATGTATGTTTCTCAGTGTGTGTACACCGTGAGTTCTGATATCTCTCAGTATACTCATACTGAGAGATACAGTAGTTAATTACTCTTGACTGATAGTCAGGTGACGTGCAGCCTTAATGACCCTCGAGTAGTTAGTACTCTTTAATGACCCGATTAACCATCACCACAATAGCATAAATGATACGTCGTAGTAGTTGAATCTTTAATTATGTTAATCCTTTATTTTAACAAAGTCGAAATTTAGACTTACAATTAACAAGGAGAAATTAACATGAAACATCCTGTTAATTCCTGTTAATCTTTCCAATTATTTTTTTCCAAAGCCAACGTAATATAGTTGGTTTTAAAATGATTATGATATATTGTTTTTAACACTGCATATTATTATAAAATTATAGGACAGAGAGAGAGAGAGGGAGAGAGAGAGAGAGAGAGAGAGAGAGAGAGAGAGAGAGAGAGAGAGAGAGAGTAGATTTTTCTTCCCTCCTTAATAAAACTTTAAGTCTGTTATAAAGTAAAATAGTTTACAACACTGTCTTGAAGTTTTCACCAGGATTGTAGACTGTCTTGGGCTTACCCTTTTTTCCTCTCTCTCTCTCTCTCTCTCTCTCTCTCTCTCTCTCTCTCTCTCTTCCTCTTCCTCCTCTTTCTTCTCCCTCTACTTCTCCTTTATTTCTTCTCCCTCTCATCTTCCCCTTCTCATTTCCTCCACACTCTGCATCATCTCCTCGTTCTTTCATCTCTATCTGCATACCTCGACTTCATCTCTCTCTCTCTCTCTCTCTCTCTCTCTCTCTCCTCTCTCTCTCTCTCTCTCTCTCTCTCTCTCTCTCTCTCTCTCTCTTCTCTCTCTCTCTCTCTCTCTCTTCTCTCTCTCTCTCTCTCTTGCTTCTTCCTTCATCATTCTCCCTTGCGTAATTCACCAAATTCCTCCATTTTCTTCTATTTTAACTTCATCTCCGCCATCTACATTGCTCCATTCTCTCCCACCCAATTACCCCCCCCCCTCCCAGCTCTCTCTTTCTGTCTGTCTATCTATCTGTCTCTGTCTCTCTCGCCCTCTTTCTGTATCTCTCTCGCCCTCTTTCTGTTTGTCTGTCTCTGTCCCTCTCTCTCTCTCCCTCCCTCCCAAGCATTCCTCTCCCCCCCCCCCCCACTCTCTGGGGTCCCCACGACCCCACTATGTGTGGATAACGCACTAATGATAGAAGAAATATTGTTAGTAAGTACCCCATAAAGGTAATTCACCGCTTCACCCAGCCCCTAATTCCTTCCTCATAGCCCCTAATTCCTCCCTCGTAACACCTAATTCCTCCCTCATAGCACCTAAATCCTCTCGCATAGCACCTGAATCCTCCCCCCATTCAAAAGCTTCAAGAACACTGCACTTTCTCGTCGAAAAATATAAATCCCAACCCAGAGAAAATGGGAATTACCATTAAAAGAAAACGGAAATTCTCGTTAAGAGAAAATGGATTTCGGGGGGCACTAAGAAATTTGGAGAAATTAATGATATTCTGCCTTATTCCAACTGTAAGTTAGAATAGATTTTCATCGTAAGTTTTATCTGTCTATCTTCGGACCAATGGATGCACGTGCATTATTCTGATCAATAAATAAGCATGAAATAACGTGTCTAGAAAAAAATTATTAGTATTATTTATTGTATGGTATTTTTGGCACGTGTGTGATCACCGATTTAATGTTCGCGGGGGTCGAGTCGAGACTCCTGGCCTCGCCTCCTGACCTGTTCTGCCCAGTTTACATAGTTTGCACATAGGAGAAAGAAGCTTATTTCGATGTTTCGGTCCGATTTGGACTATTATCTGGTTACACAGTCGGACCGAAACGTCGTCATAAGTTTCTATGAACGGGTTATTTGTGTATTGTTCCAGTCACGGTATTATGCATTTTTCTTCTTTACTCAGCTTTACTGCGTTCCGGCTTCTCGCCATGCCTACTCCTGAGGCTGTGTATTAAAGTAATCTCTGCTACATCCTGACTCAGTAGAAGCGCTATGGATCACGTATCAGGTGTCACTTGTCTCTGTGTGATGTCGAATTTGTAGGGGGTGTCTGGAATAACGTAAAAACACACGTAGGTTGTCTGGTGTCGTATATTACA
>NC_069490.1:6756569-6769069 GCF_026875155.1 Cherax quadricarinatus
CCATACAATGTAATACATACACTGCACCAAAGAATTTAATACATACACTGGACCAAAGAATTTAATACATACACTTGATCAAATATACATACTCTCTAAAACTTTCAAATATACATACTCTCTAAAACTTTCAAAATACATACCCTTTAAATTAAATAACAACTCTTAAAAAAATTTCCCAAAATATAATCCCTTCAAAATTTAATATAACCCAAAATTAAATATCATACTTTCTCTAAACTTTAAATTTCCTTAAAAAAATTTCCCCAAATTTTTCAACTTCTAAATTTTAAATAAAAATTTTCTCTAAATTTTCAAATATACATACTTCAAAAAATTAAAAATTACTTATTTAAAAATTTTTAAATATATCTCTCTAAAACTTTAAATATACAATCTCTAAAATTTTAAAAATTTTCCTATTCTAAAACTTTCAAATTTTAATACTTCAAACTTTCTTAAACCTCAAAAACTTTCTTTTTTCTCTCTAAAACTTTTTAAAATTCATATTTAAATTTTTTAAATTTTACTACCTCTAAACTTTAATATAATCCTCTAAAATTTAAAAATATACAACTCCTCAAATTTAAATATACTACCTAAAAAATTTTAAAAATATAATACTTCAAAAACCTTTAAAATACAAAACCCTCAAAAAATTTAAAATTTTCATCTCTCTAAAACTTTCAAATATCTACTCCAAAACTTTCAAATATACATACCTCTAAAACTTAAAATAAAACATACCTCAAAAAACTTTAAAATTAAAATTTTCTCTCTAAACTTTCAAATTACATATTTTAAAAAATTTCAAAATACAAATTTTAAAACTTTCAAATATCCTCCTAAAACTTTAAATATAATACTCTCAAAAACTTTCAAATAACTTCTCAAAAAATTTCAAATATACTCTCTCTAAAAAAAAACCCCAAATTTTAAATAAAATACTTTTAAAAAACTTTATTAAACTTTTAAAATTTCAAATATACAACTCTCTAAAATTTCAAATACAAACTTCTAAAACTTTAATATACACTCCAAAAAACTTTAAATATCAACTCTCTAAAACTTCAAAATAAACAAAACTTTCAAAACTTTCTAAATTTTAATTACCTCCTAAAACTTTAATATAATCCTCAAAATTTAAAATTACAACTCTTAAAACTTTCAAATAAAAATATCTCTAAAATTTTCAAAATTCTACTCTCTAAAATTTTAAATTACTACCTCTAAATTTCAAATTACATACTCTCAAAAAATTTAAAATAAATTTTAAAATTTCAATTAATACCTCTAAAACTTTCAAATATACTTCTCTCTAAAATTTAATTAAAATTTCTTAAAATTTCAATATCTTCTCTCTAAAATTTTTAAAATAACTACTCTCTAAAATTTCTATCATCCCCTAAATTTCAAATATACATATCTTAAAATTTCAAATATAATACTTAAAAAAACTTAAATTCATACTCTCAAAAATTTAAAATTTAATCTCTAAAAACTTTCAAATTTACATACTTCTAAAACTTTTTTTACATACCTCAAAAATTTTTCAAAATATAATCTCTCAAAAACTTTCAAATACTTCCCTTCTAAAATTTTAAAATTACATATCTCAAAAACTTTCAAATTACATACTTTTAAAACTTCATATACTATCTCTAAAACTTTCAAATATACATACCCCTCTAAAATTTCAAATATCATACTCTCTAAACTTTAAAAATAAAATATCTCAAAAAACTTTCAAATATACATACTCTCAAAAACTTTCAATATAAACTCTCAAAAATTTTTCAAATTTTTTTCTCAATTTTTAAAAAAAAACTCTCAATAAATCCATTTTAAAAATTTAAATTACATATCTTAAAATTTCAAATATACATACTTCTAAAACTTCAAATATAAATCCTTAAAAAACTTTAAATTACATCTTCTAAAACTTTAAAATTCTTCTCTAAACTTTCAAATTCACCCTCTCAAAAATTTTAAATAACCCCTCCTAAAACTTTCAAAATACATACTCTCTAAAACTTTCAAATATCCCCACTTCTAAAATTTCAAATTTAAACCTCTCTAAAATTTCAAATATACATATCTCTAAAACTTTCAAAAAAAACCCCTCTAAAACTTTCAAAATACAACTTTCTAAATTTTTCAAAATACATATCCTAAAACTTTCAAATATACATACTCTCTAAAACTTTCAAATATACATACTCTCTAAAACTTTCAAATATACATACTCTCTAAAACTTTCAAATATACATACTCTCTAAAACTTTCAAATATACATACTCTCTAAAACTTTCAAATATACACACTCTCTAAAACTTTCAAATATACATACTCTCTAAAACTTTCAAATATACATACTCTCTAAAACTTTCAAATATACATACTCTCTAAAACTTTCAAAAACATCTTCAAAAAACTTTCAATATACTACTCTCTAAAACTTTAAATATAAATCCCCCCCCAAAAACCCAAAATTACATACTCTCTAAAACTTTCAAATATAAATCTCAAAAAACTTTCAAATTACAACTCTCTAAAATTTTTCAAATATACTACTCCTAAAAAAAATTTCCCCAAATTTCAAACCTTCTAAAACTTTCAAATATACATATCTCTAAAACTTTCAAATAAATACCTCAAAAACTTTCAAATATACATACTCTCTAAAACTTTCAAATATACATACTCTCTAAAACTTTCAAATATACATACTCTCTAAAACTTTCAAATATACATACTCTCTAAAACTTTCAAAAACAACTCTCAAAAAATTTCAAATAAAATACTCTCTAAAATTTTCAATTAAAACCCCAAAAATTTTCAATAACATACTCTCTAAAATTTCAAATATACAACTCTCTAAAACTTTCAAATATACAACTTAAAAAATTTAAAATAATACTCTCTAAAACTTTCAAATATACATACTCTCTAAAACTTTCAAATATACATACTCTCTAAAACTTTCAAATATACATACTCTCTAAAACTTTTCAATATACTCCCTTTCTAAAACTTTCAAATTACTACCTCAAAATTTAAAAAATTAATATCTCAAAAATTTCAAATTACATACTTCTAAAACTTTAAAAATTTTAAATACTCTCTAAACTTTAAAAATATAATCTCTCTAAAATTTAAAATTACATACTCTCTAAAACTTTCAAAATATATTTTACTCTCAAAAAACTTTAAATTTTTTATTTAAAATTTAAAATTACATACTCTCTAAAACTTTAAAATTTAAACAAAATCAAAACTTTCAAATAAACTATCTCAAAAAACTTTAAAATTTATACATACTCTCAAAACTTTAAAAATTTACTACTTTAAAAATTTTCCCAATATACTCTCTTTTAATCAAAAAGTGGATGTGTAAAAATTTCTTTGAAAATTCTTAGTGTTTGATACGAAGTTTTGATATTTAAAGTTGGGGTTCGCATGCTAGTTGGGTTGCGGGGTAGTTAGGGTTCTTCATGGTAGTTAGGGTTCTGCATGGTGTTAGGGTTCTCATTTTTAGTTAGGGTTCGATGGTTTTAGGGTTCTGCATGGTATTTAGGGTTTGCAGGGTAGTTAGGGTTCGCTGGTGTTGGGTTCGCATGGGTTGGGGTTCTGCATGGATTGGGGTTCTGCATGGTAGTTAGGGTTTTTCATGGTAGTTGGGGTTCTGAAGGTAGTTAGGGTTCTGATGGAGTTGGGGGGTTCTGCATGGTAGTTAGGGTTCTGCGGTAGTTGGGGTTCTGCATGGTAGTTGGGGGTTCTGATGGTATTTAGGGTTTGCATGGTTTGGGGTTCTGCTGTTAGTTGGGGTTTCTGCTGTAGTTAGTGTTTGCAGGTGTTAGGGTTTGCCAGGGGTAGTTAGTGTTCTGCATGGTAGTTGGGGTTCTGCTGTTAGTTAGGGTTTGCTGTTAGTTGGGGTTTCTGATGTTAGTTAGGGTTCTCAGGGTAGTTAGTTTCTGCTGTAGTTAGGGTTTGCATGGAGTTAGGGTTCTGCATGGTAGTTGGGTTTCTGATGTTTCATCTATTTTTCAAATATTTTGATTTAGAGTCTCTTTGAATTTCCCAAATGTATCACACATTGGTCCCGGGTTGTTATTACAGGAATGAACTGATAAACATGTTAGAAGAGAGAGGTGGCATACAGGGATTTTTTGTATAAAATATTGTACCGAAAAAAAAAAGACCAAAATTTAAAATTTTCCAGAAAAAAAAAATATTGTACCAGAAATTAAAATATTGTACCAGAAATTAAAATATTGTACCAGAAATTAAAATATTGTACCAGAAATTAAAATATTGTACCAGAAATTAAAATATTGTACCAGAAATTTAAAAAATTTTTGTACCAGAAAAAATTTTAAAAAAAAAATTTTTTGTACCAGAAATTAAAATATTGTACCAAAAATTTAAAATATTGAAACCAAAAAATTTAAAATATTGTCCCAAAAAATTAAAAAATTTGTCCCAAAAATTTTAAAATTTGTACAGAAATTAAAATATTGTAACCAAAAATTTTTAAATATTGTACCAAAAATTAAATTTTGTCCCAGAAAAAAAATATTGTACCAAAAATTTAAAAATATTGTACAGAAATTAAAAAAAATTTAAATTGTACCAGAAATAACTTGTGTTAATAATATATAATATTTTTAAACGGTGTTTTTTATGTTTGAATCACATAAAAGGAAACTTTATGGCACTTTGGGAAAATGGTATGATTAAACACATTGCAACAGTTGGGTGTCTTTTTTGTTAAAACTTTTCGCCTTCAATTGGGTTTCTTCAGTCAAATCAGGCAGTGTTTGTAGTGGGAAAAAATGTAGAGATGTAATCAGTCCGGGAGCGGACTCGCCCCCTGAAACAAAAAAGGTGAGTCACAGGGGCAGGATAAACACCAAAGTTGAAAACCAGAAAGAGGCGGGATAGCAAAAAGGATGACATTTTGGAAGGCAGGTAACCAAGGCTGGCACCACAGACGGGGAGGATAGCATAAAGGTGAATACTACGGAGGCAGGATAGCACCAAGGCTGGCACACAAGACAAGCAGATCATCAGGGGTTAACACACATCAAAGGGGAAGCCCCAAGGTTTACCAACACCCCCGCCAGGGGCATGATAGCAAAAGGTTGACAAAACACACAGGGCGGCTAGCCCCCAAGGTTTGACACAACGAGGCAGGCTAGCACCAAGGTTGACACACACCACAGAGGCAGGTAGCCCCAAAGGTTGACCCCCACCAAACCACAGAGGCTTGATAACCCCAAGGTTGACACAACACAGGGCAGGCTAGCACAAGGTTGCAACACACACACGCAAGCGCATACAGCACAAGGTTGACACACACACAAGCATGATAGCACCAAGGTTGACACAAACGGGCATGATAGCCCCAAAGGGTTGACACCAAGAGGCGGCTAGCACAAGGGTTTGACACAAACGAGGCAGGTAGCCCCAAGTTGACACACACCAGGGGCAGATAGCCCCAACGATGACAACAACCCCCAGCCCAGAGCATGATAGCCCAAGGTTGACACACACCGAGGTGTAGCCCCAAAGGGTTGACACACACAACAGAGGCAGGCTAGCACCAACGATGACACACACAACAAAACCAGAGGATGATAGCCCCAAGGTTGACACACACACAGAGGAGGCGCCCCAAAAGGTTGACCCACAACAGAGGATGATAGCCCAAGGTTGACCCCACACACAGAGGTATTGCCCCAAGGTTGACCCCCAACACACAGGGGAGGCTAGCACCCATTACACACACACACACACACACCCCGACAGAGGCTGATAGCACCCAAGGATGACACAAAAAGACAGGGCGGAAGCACCAAGGTTAACACACACAGAGGGGCAGCCCCAACGATGAAACACACACACACACACACACCCCACAAGGCTGTAGCCCCCAAGGGTTGACACAACACAGAGGAAGGTGCCCAACGATGACAAAAAACAACGAACGCCAGACGCATGATAGCACCAAGGTGACAAACACACAGAGGATGCAGCCCCAAGGGTGACACCACAAGGGGGCGGGCTAGCCAAGGTTGGCACCACACAGAGGCAGGCTGCCCCAAAAGGATGCACACACACAAACGCACAGAGGCATGATGCCCAAGGAGACCACACAGAAAGGGGCAGGTAGCCCCAACGTGACACCACCACCCCACCAGGGTTTTAAGGAATTTTTTTAATAGAGACGGAAGGGCTGTGGGAAACAGCACAGAAGGGAAACAAGAGGGAAAATATACCAACAAGTGTTGGATGACATACGAACAACGAGGGGAGGTGAAGAGCTGCTAAGTGACCTTGACACCTCAAAGGCGATGGGACCGGACATCTCCCCATGGGCCCTTAGAGAAGGGAGCAGAGATGCTGTGCGTGCCTCTAACCACAATCTTCAACACACCCCTTGAAACTGGGCAACTACCTGAGAAATGGAAGACAGCAATGTAGTCCCCATATTTAAGAAGGAAACAAAAAACGAGGCGCTAAACTACAGACCTGTGTCTGTGACATGTATTGTGTGCAAAGTCATGGAGAAATTATCAGGAGAGTGGTCGAACACCTGGAACGGAAAAAGATTATAAATAAAAACCAGCATGGGTTCATGGAAGGCAAATCTTGTATCAATACCCCCTGGAGTTTTATGAAAGGTAACATAAGTAAGACACGAGAGAGAGGGGTGGGTTGATTGCGTTTTCCTAGACTGCAGGAAGGCCTTTGACACAGTTCCCCACAAGAGATTAGTGCAGAAGCTGGGGGAAATCGGCGCATGTAACAGAAAGGGACTGCAATGGATCAGGGGAATATCTGACAGGGAGGCAGCAACGAGTCATGGTACGTGACGAGGTATCACAGGGGGGCACCTGTGACGAGCGGGGTCCCAAGGGGTCAGTTCTAGGACCAGTGCTATTTTTGATATATGCGAACGACATGATGGAAGGAATAGACTCTGAAGTGTCCCTATTCGCAGATGATGTGAAGTTGATGAGAAGAATTAAATCGGATGGGGGATGAGGCAGGACTGCAAAGAGACCTGGACAGGCTGGACATGTGGTCCAAAAACTGGCTTCTCAATTAAATCCTGCCAAATGCAAAGTCATGAAGATTGGGGAGGGGCAAAGAAGACCGCAGACAGAGTATAGGCTAGGTGGACAAAGACTACAGACCTCACTCAGGGGAAAAAACCTCGGGGTGACCATAACACCAAGCACGTCACCGGAGGCACAAAATCACCAAAAAAACTGCTGCAGCATACGGGCGCCTGGCAACCTGAGATAGCGTTCCGATACCTTAATAGGAATCGTTCAAGACACTGTACACTGTGTATGTTAGGCCCATACTGGAGTATGCAGCACCAGTCTGGAAAACCCCCACTGGTCAAGCACGTCAAGAAGTTAGAGAAGTACAAAAGGGTTTTCAACAAGGCTAGTCCCAGAGCTCAGGGGAATGTCGTACGAGAAAGGTTGAGGGAAATTGGATGACGACACTGGAGGACAGGAGAGTCAGGGGAAACATGATAACGACATACAAGATACTGCGGGGAATAGACAAGGTGGACAGAGATAGGATGTTCCAGAGAGGGGACACAGGAAAAAGGGGTCACAACTGGAAGCTGAAGACTCAGACGAGTCACAGGGACGTTAGGAAGTATTTCTTCAGTCATAGAGTCGTCAGGAAGTGGAATAGCCTAGCAAGTGAAGTAGTGGAGGCAGGAACCATACATAGTTTTAAGAAGAGTTATGATAAAGCTCAGGAAGCAGAGACAGAGAGGACCTAGTAGCAATCAGTGAAGAGGCGGGGCCAGGAGCTGAGTCTCGACCCCTGCAACCACAATTAGGTGAATACAATTACGTGAGTACAATTAGGTGAGTACACACACACACACACACACACACACACACACACACACACACACACACACACACACACACACATACAGAGGCAGGAAAGCACCAAGGTTGACACACACAGAGACAGGATAGCACCAAGGATGACACACACAGAGGCAGGATAACACCAATGATGACACACACACACAGAGGCAGGATAGCATCAAGGCTGACACACACACAGAGGCAGGATAGCACCAAGGATGACACACACAGAGGCAGGATAACACCAATGATGACACACACACACAGAGGCAGGATAGCATCAAGGCTGACACACACACAGAGGCAGGATAGCACCAAGGATGACACACACAGAGGCAGGATAACACCAATGACGACACACACACAGAGACATGATAGCACCAAGGATGACACACACACAGAGGCAGGATAGCACCAAGGATGACACACACAGAGGCAGGGTAACACCAATGACGACACACACACACAGACAGGATAGCACCAAGGATGACACACACACATGGAGGCAGGATAACACCAATGATGACACACGCACAGAGACAGGATAGCATCAAGGATGACACACACACGGAGGCAGGATAACACCAATGATGACACACACACACACACAGACAGGATAGCACCAAGGATGACACACACATGGAGGCAGGATAATACCAATGATGACACACACAGAGGCAGGATAGCATCAAGGTTGACACACACACAGAGGCAGGATAGCACCAAGGATGACACACACACAGAGGCAGGATAACACCAATGACGACACACACACACAGACAGGATAGCACCAAGGATGACACACACACAGAGGCAGGATAACACCAATGATGACACACACACACAGACAGGATAGCACCAAGGATGACACACGCACAGAGGTAGGATAACACCAATGATGACACACACACAGAGACAGGATAGCACCAAGGATGACACACATGGAGGCAGGATAACACCAATGATGACACACACACAGAGACAGGATAGCATCAAGGTTGACACACACACACACACGGAGACAGGATATCAGCTTCTCCCTCCACAAGAAACATTCTTGCTCGCTGGTTTTAGTAAGGTGATGCATCGGTCTTATCTGAGGGAGATAAGCCCGTCTTGAAGTTTATAATATTCCCTTCCTCCTCAGAGCCCAATCCTTCCTATCCTTTATATCTTCTTCCTATCCTCTCTTCCTTCATTTCCATCCATCATCTTCATTACTCTCCATCCATCACACCTTCCTGTGGATTTTCTGTATCTTTATCTTATAACTGTTCCCCAGTGTACCAATTTCCAGCCTCTCGAGCAGTCTATGTCCACGCAATTACACTCAGTGGCCACTATGTTGGGTACATCTTTCTAGTACTGGATAATGCCTCCCCCCACTTGGTCCCCTGTACAGTCCGAATTCTTCGTGGCATGGATTCAACAAGGTGCTGGAAACAGATCCTGGTCCAGGTTGTTATTACAGCATCACGCAGTTGCTGCAGATTTGTCGGCTGCACATTCATGCTGTGACTCTCCCGTTCCACCACATCCCAGAGATTTACGCTAAATTCTGACCCTACCATCTGTACGTAGCAGCAGACATTGCTGTTCGTCAAACCAGGCGATATTTTGCTTTCAATCTTCAACTGTCCAGCTATGGTGAGTCTGTGGTCACTGTAACTTCAGTTTCCTGTTCTCAGCTGACAGTAGTGGAACCCGGTGTTGTCTTCTGCTGTTGTACTCACCCACTTCAACGTTCGATGCGTTCAGAGATGCTCTTTTGTATACCACTTTTGCAAAGCGAAGGTCTTTCAGTTACTGTCGCCTTCCTGTCAGGTGGAACCAGTCTGACCATTCTCCTCTGACCTCTCTCAGAACTACCGCTCACTGGATGTTTTGTGTTTTTCACACCATTCACTGTAAACTCTTGGGATTGTTGTGTGTTTAAATCCCAGGAGATCAGCAGTTTCTGAGATGCTCAAAACTACCCCGTCTGCCACCAAAAATCATTCCACGGTCAAAGTTACTTAGATCACATTTCTTCCTTATACTGATGTTTGGTGTAAATAACACCTGAATCTACTGATGTTTGGTGTAAATAACACCTGAATCTACTGATGTTTGGTGTAAATAACCCCTGAATCTACTGATATTTGGTGTAAATAACACCTGAGCCTCTTGGCAATGTCTGCATGCTTTTAGACATTACGGTGCTGACACTTCATTTGCTGATTAAATATTTGGATTAACAAGCAGGTGTACAGGTGTACCTGAATGTACAGGTGTACCTGAATGTACAGGTGTACCTGAAAATTTGATTTGTTATTATCACGTCTCCCTCGTCTATCTATCTTCTGTATCTATCTATCTATCTATCCTCTTTCTAGATGGTTCATTTACTTCTGCGACCAAATTTGCTAAGAACCACAGCATTTCTTCTAACTTCTTGATATGATTTATCAGTTATGGGTTCTACGATGGTGCTACGTACTCTAAGATAGGCCTGAAATATGTTGTTTATGAACGATTCTTTATTGAGAATCTTGACAGAATAACCTTTGCAGAGAATGTGTAATCGTTACAAAGGTTATTCTTATAATGTGCGCCTATGGTGATATGTTCAGAACTGTGTTAACCCCGAGGCCTTTCATGAGTGAGATTTACAAACTCTGTTTTCCAGATTCAGTGGTATTGTGGGGACATGTTATCTCAGAGCATTCACACTTGAAAATATCTAAAATATGATTTACGGAATCTTATAGCAGTCAAGGCATCTCTTATCGGTCAGCGCAAACAGCATCTCTTATCAGTCAGCGCATATAGCATCTCTTATCACTCAGAGCATACAGCATCTATTAATCACTCGGAGCATACAACATCTCGTTTCAGAGTAAATAGTGTCTTTTATCAGCCAGAGCATACAGGAAACAGCGAAGAGATATACCAGTCAAGATATCGGTGATGTGACTGGTTGATCCAGTCATCCACTCAACAGTTCACTGAACAGTTAATGACGAGCTGTGATTACATTCATATATGTGTTGATTTTTAGTATTCGACTTGGATGTTTGGAGAGAGAGTGGTTAATTTACCTCGAGGACATCTGTACGTGATGGCTGTGTGTACGTGATGGCTGTGTGTACGTGATGGATGTGTGTACGTTATGGATGTGTGTACGTGATGGATGTGTGTACGTTATGGATGTGTGTACGTGATGGATGTGTATACATGATGGTTGTGTATACTTAATACATATTCATTATGCATTATGCAATGCATGATGAATGGGAGACAAGCTGGGATAATCCACGCAAGTGAAGAGAGGCCGCTCCAATTCCCTGGATCAAGAGCCCTTCACCGGCGTCAAGGCACATACGTTCCTTCAAGGACCAAATTCCCCCTTAATAAATTATCTATATGTTAATATATATATATATATATATATATATATATATATATATATATATATATATATATATATATATATATATATATATATATATATATATATATATATATATATATACGACTTGAAATTTATTATTACTTAAGATAATGACTAAGTTCTCAAAAAACGATAAAAATTAAGGTTCACATGGCGAAAAAACGTTATTAAGTTCACAAACAAATAAAGCAATAACAGAATTTTTACAAATAAACAAAGCAATAAAACTTGTCAAAGAGGTATTTACAAATGTCAGTGTTAATTGTATCGTAAAGTCAAGCGGATGATTGCTTTTGGTATATATGTAAATATATATACATACTGTATATACCAGGTGCACGCACACACACATACGCACAGCGAAGAGGTGGGGCCAGAAGCTGTGAGTCGACCACTGTAACCACAAACAGGTAAGTACAAATAGGTGAGTACACACGTACGAGCGCACGAAACACGAATGAATTACTCCACCGTGGGTACTGGACAACAAGGAAGAATAAGTCACAATACCGTGGGTGAAACAATTCGAGAATAAACAAGACTCTAGAGACTTGAAAAGACTCTGTACCAGGAAAAGTTTACTCAGTAACCCGTGTCTTGTCTTCACTATTGTTTGCAGTACACCATCTGAATTCACAAAATTTGGAACAATACACAAAGCGTCGTAATGCAGAGTTTACCCAAGGGAGAAGACAGATGCGTATATAACACGAGAAAAGAGAGAACCTGGGAAAGGAATAGTACATAAGAATAATTTCAGAGCGAATCTAGTATTCAGTTTGTTAAAAAATGAATTTAAAGGTGATCTGTCTCTCTTAGACAAGTGAAAGCAAGTAGCATCTATCTACGACCCAAGATAACTAGCGTCACTCCACCTGACAACTTGTGAAGTCACCAGGAGAGGAAAGACCCTCCAACAAACCACGTATCGTAAAGAATAATAAAAGGTTATATTTCCTTCTGAGAAAATACCGACGATGATTGCCTTTATATAAGCATGAATATGCTGCAGTATGATGTTATGCCACTCAGGTTGTCACTTGTGATTACGTTAGGTTAAGTACGATTCCTCAGGAAACAGGAAAAGTGTTTCCTGATGCGGGTGTTAATCATGTGATGACCTTCAGTTATCTGACCGAGGCCTTCCGCTGGCTTAC
>NC_069490.1:6774069-6789069 GCF_026875155.1 Cherax quadricarinatus
ACCGGTTCTACACCTGTCACTCGCCTGGTAGTCATATTGATGGTTCCATCTACATCACTGGTTCTACACCTGTCACTCGCCTGGTAGTCATATTGATGGTTCCGTCTGCACCACTGGTTCTACACCTGTCACTCGCCTGGTAGTCATACTGATGGTTCCATCTACACCACTGGTTCTACACCTGTCACTCGCCTGGTAGTCATACTGTTGGTTCCATCTACACCACTGGTTCTACACCTGTCACTCGCCTGGTAGTCATACTGATGGTTCCATCTACACCACTGGTTCTACACCTGTCACTCGCCTGGTAGTCATACTGTTGGTTCCATCTACATCACTGGTTCTACACCTGTCACTCGCCTGGTAGTCATACTGATGGTTCCATCTACACCACTGGTTCTACACCTGTCACTCGCCTGGTAGTCATACGGATGGTTCCATCTATACCACTGGTTCTACACCTGTCACTCGCCTGGTAGTCATACTGTTGGTTCCATCTACACCACTGGTTCTACACCTGTCACTCGCCTGGTAGTCATACTGTTGGTTCCATCTACATCACTGGTTCTACACCTGTCACTCGCCTGGTAGTCATACTGATGGTTCCATCTACACCACGGGTTTTCTACACCTGTCACTCGCCTGGTAGTCATATTGATGGTTTCCATCTACACCACTGGTTCTACACCTGTCACTCGCCTGGTAATCATATTGATGGTTCCATCTACACCACTGGTTCTACACCTGTCACTCGCCTGGTAATCATATTGATGGTTCCATCTACACCACTGGTTCCACACCTGTCACTCGCCTGGTAGTCATACTGATGGTTCCATCTACACCACTGGTTCTACACCTGTCACTCGCCTGATAGTCATACTGATGGTTCCATCTACACCACTGGTTCTACACCTGTCACTCGCCTGGTAGTCATACTGATGGTTCCACTACACCACTGGTTCTACACCTGTCACTCGCCTGGTAGTCATACTGATGGTTCCATCTACACCACTGGTTCTACACCTGTCACTCGCCTGGTAGTCATTACTGATGGTTCCATCTACACCACTGTTTCTACACCTGTCACTCGCCTGGTAGTCAAAACTGATGGTTCCATCTACACCACTGGTTCTACACCTGTCACTCGCCTGATAGTCATACTGATGGTTCCATCTACACCACTGGTTCTACACCTGTCACTCGCCTGGTAGTCATACTGATGGTTCCATCTACACCACTGGTTCTACACCTGTCACTCGCCTGGTAGTCATACTGATGGTTCCATCTACACCACTGGTTCTACACCTGTCACTCGCCTGGTAATCATACTCATGGTTCCATCTACACCACTGATTCTACACCTGTCACTCGCCTGGTAGTCATACAGATGGTTCCATCTACACCACTGGTTCTACACCTGTCACTCGCCTGGTATCATACTGATGGTTCCATCTACACCACTGGTTTCTACACCTGTCACTCGCCTGGTAGTCATACTGATGGTTCCATCTACACCACTGGTTCTACACCTGTCACTCGCCTGGTAGTCATACTGATGGTTCCATCTACACCACTGGTTCTACACCTGTCACTCGCCTGGCAGTCATACTGATGGTTCCATCTACACCACTGGTTCTACACCTGTCACTCGCCTGGTAGGCATACTGATGGTTCCATCTACACCACTGGTCCTACACCTGTTACTCGCCTGGTAATCATACTGATGGTTCTATCTACACCACTGGTTCTACACCTGTCACTCGCCTGGTAGTCATACTGATGGTTCCATCTACTTAAGAAATCATACAGTAGTAGATGGAGGTGTTCATTCAGAGACTGTATAATATTATCTTGAGTTTTGTTTATCTCGCTGGAGGGTCTTTCTCCCTCTCTCTCTCTCTCTTTCTCCCTTTTTCTCTATTCTCCCTCTCTTTTCGAGCGTGAGGGAGGGAGGGAATAGTAAAGATTGACGGAGATAAACAATATAAAATACCGACAAGATACAAATGCATATAATACGATCGTATACTATGTTTCGCCCATACAGTGGATTGTATCAAGCCAGGTATTCTCTGTGTGAAGGATCCATTTCTACAGAGAATACCCGGACTTGATAAAGCCCACTGTGTGGGCGAAACGTATTCAATGAAGGATAGCATTTGTATTCGCTTTTCCAGGGTAAAGGGGTGGGAGAGAGAGGAAGTAGATTCTAGGTATCCAGTCTATAGTTTACCATGCCGCTGTGATAAAAACGTTGTGGGGATACTTAAATGTTAAATCTTCTGATATTATAACCACCGAGTTACTTATATCAGACTTCCACTTGACCGATTGATCTGAGTTTGTCTTGTTTTCTTGATTCGTTTTCATATCCTCAGTTTTACCGTAGCCTAGGCATTGCAATTTGGGTTGGTAGCACACTCAGTTCACACACTGAGATCCTTGGTTCGATCTCCAGTAGGGGTGGAAACATTAGGGCGTGGTTCGGTAACAGTCCTGCTGTTCCTCTTCACTTAGCAAGTAAAAAGGTACCTGAGTGTTAGTCGACTGGTCTGGGTCGCATCCTGAGGATAAAATTAACCTAATTTGCCAGAAATGTTCTGCATAACAAAGGGCTTTCTATATAGTATGTCACTATGGTCTGTATAAGTTGTATCGTGTACTTGTAGAAATATAGATTATTATCAATACTATTGTTGTTGTTTTCTGTGGCCCACTGTGTCTGTTATGAGTGCCACTCTCGTACAAATTCTAATGTCAGCTATGAGGCTGCGAAAGAGAGGCGGGGCGAGTACTGTGCCTCACAGAACAGAGTTCATCACTCTAGCAGCCTCTAGTTTCACTCTGTGTGCTATTACTTTTGGATTCTGTTTGTTAGAAAGATTAATATCCTTCTACCCACTTTCTCAAGGATTATTTTAGTATGCATTTTGTCATCTGTTACAACATAGTCGCGTTTGTTGATGTACTGCTTGACTTCCAGTAAATTCACGACCATATTACAATGATCCAGAAGTTGTGAGAGACAGGAGCGACCTGCTTTAAACCCATCCTGTCCTGAGTTGTGCAATAGTTGTGAGTGTTGTAGGAACATCAAGGAAATAGGAGAGATGGAGGGGAAGAGAGGAAGGGGTAAGAGAGGAGGGGGTAAGAGAGGAAGGGGTAAGAGAGGAAGGGGGTAAGAGAGGAAGGGGTAAGAGAGGAAGGGGTAAGAGAGGAAGGGAGGAGGAGAAAAAGAAAGGGAGCAAGAGAGTGGGAGAAGAGAGGGAGGGAGAAAGAGAGGGGGAAAAAGAGAGGAAGGGGGAAAAGAGAGGTGGGGGATAAAGAACTAGCTCAATTTCACAACGAGAAAAAACTTTCCAGCAGAAATAATTGAATTTAATGGGCCAGGGTAGATAATTATGAGGTGGGGGCACCGCCCCATTCCCTCCCCCTTCCCTCCTCCACTTCCCTCACCCTCCTTTCCCCCATTCCCTCATTCACCTCCCCTCCCTTCCTACCTGACTAGACCAATGATTTGTTGGACTCAAGGCGTCGACAGCCAATAGGAAGCAATTGTGGGTTGGTCTAAATTGTTTCATTACTCATCATAACCCACTCATCCCCCTCATTCATCACTCATCATAACCCACTCATCCCCCTCATTCATCACTCATCATAACCCACTCATCCCCCTCATTCATCACTCATCATAACCCACTCATCCCCCTCATTCATCACTCATCATAACCCACTCATCCCCCTCATTCATCACTCATCATAACCCACTCATCCCCCTCATTCATCACTCATCATAACCCACTCATCCCCCTCATTCATCACTCATCATAACCCACTCATCCCCCTCATTCATCACTCATCATAACCCACTCATCCCCCTCATTCATCACTCATAACCCACTCACCCATCATTCATCAAATCATCAATAACCCACTCACCCCCTCATTAATCGCTCATCATAACCGAATCACCACCCTCATTCATTACTCATCACTCCCCCACGATAAACATTCACCACCTTCAGTCATCACTCCAGCATAACACCACTCACAGTCATCACTCCCAGCATAACCACCACTCACAGTCATCACTCCCAGCATAACACCAATCACAGTCATCACTCCAGCATAAACCCCCATCACAGTCATCACTCCAGCATAACACCACTCACAGTCATCACTTCCAGCATAACACCAATCACAGTCATTCACTCCCAGCATAACACCACTCACAGTCATCACTCCACATAACCCCAAATTTCACAGTCATCACTCCAGCTTAACACCACTCACAGTCATCATTTCCCAGCATAAACACCAATCACAGTCTCACTCCCAGCATAAAAACCCACAACAGTCATCACTCCCAGCATAACACCATCACAGTCATCCTCCCATAAAACACACAATACATCTCACTCCCTGCATAAACACTCACAGTCTCATCCAGCATAACACCACTCACAGTCATCACTCCCAGCATAACACCAATTTCCATCACTCCAGTAACACATACAGTTCACTCCGCATAAACACCACCCACAGTCATCACTCCCAGCATACACCACTCACATCACTCCCAGCATAACACCACTCACGTTCACTCAGCATAACCCCAATCACAGTCATCACTTCCAGCATAAAAACCACTCACCAGTCATCATTTCCCAGCATAACACCACTCACAGTCTTCACTTCCAGCATAACCCCAACCCACAGTCATCCTCCCAGCTTTAACACCACTCACAGTCATCACTCCAGCAAAAACACCACTCACAGTCATCACTTCCAGCATAAAACACCACTAAACAGTCATCACTCCAGCATAAACACCACTCCATTTTTCATCATTTTCCAGCATAACACCACCCACAGTCATCACTCCCAGCTAACACCCTCACAGTCATCATCCAGCATAAACAATCCAGTCATCATCCAGTAACCCACTCACAGTCATCCTTCAGCATAACACCACCCAACATCACTCCCAGTCAGAACACCACTCACAGTCATCACTCCCGCATAACACCACTCACAGTCATTCACTCCCAGCAAAACACCACTCACAGTCATCACTCCAGCATAACACCACCACAGTCATCACTCCAGCATACACCACTCCACAGTCATCACTTCCAGCAAACACCACCCCACAGTCATCACTCCCAGCATAACACCACTCACAGTCATCACTCCCAGCATAACACCACTCACAGTCATCACTCCAGCATAACACCACCCACAGTCATCACTCCCAGCAAAACACCACCACAGTCATCACCCCCCTGCACAACCATCTCACTCTCCCAGCAAAAACACCACTCACAGTCATCACTCCCCAGCATAACACCACCAGAGTCATCACTTCCAGCATAACACCACCCACAGTCATCATCCCAGCTTAACACCATCACAGTCATCACTCCAGAATTAAAAACCAATCACAGTCATCACTCCCAGCATAACACCACCCACAGTCATCACTTCCAGCATAAACACCACCACAGTCATCACTCCCATCATAACACCACCCACAGTCATCACTCCCAGCATAACACCCCAAGTCATCATTTCCACCCATAACACCACCCACAGTCACACTCCCAGCATAACACCACTCACAGTCATCACCCCCAGCATAACACCACTCACAGTCATCACTTAAGCATAACCCCAAAATCACGGGTCATCACTTCCAGCATAACACCACCACAGTCATAAACTCCAGCATAACACCACTCACAGTCATCACTCCCAGCATAACACCACTCACAGTCATCACTCCCAGCATAACACCAATCACAGTCATCACTCCCAGCATAACACCACTCACAGCCTCATTCCAGCAAACACCACTCACAGTCATCACTCCAGCATAACACCAACCCACAGTCATCACTCTCAGCGTAACACCAACACAGTCATCACCCCAACATAACACCACTCACAGCCCTCACTCCCAGCATAACACCAAATCACAGTCATCACCCCAGCATAACACCACTCCCCCACAGTCATCACCCCCAGCAAAACACCAATCACAGTCATCACTCCAGCATAACCCAATCACAGTCATCACCCCCAGCATAACACCACTCACAGTCATCACTCCCAGCATAACACCAATCACAGTCATCACTCCCAGCATAACACCAATCACAGTCATCACTCCCAGCATAACACCACTCACAGTCATCACTCCCAGCATAACACCACTCACAGTCATCACTCCCTAGCATAACCCACCCACAGTCATCACTCCCAGCATAACCCCAACTCACAGTCATCACTCCAGCAAAACCCACCCAATCACAGTCATCACTCCCAGCATAACACCAATCACATCATCACCCCCCAGCATAACACCACTCACAGTCATCATTCCAGCATAACACCAATCACATCATCATTTCCCAGCATAACCCCACTCACAGTCATCACTCCCAGCATACACCACTCACAGTCATCACTCCCAGCTTTAACACCATTCACAGTCATCACTCCCAGCATAAACACCAATCACATCATCACTTCCGCATAACACCACCCACGTCATCACTCCCAGCATAAACACCACTCAAGTCATCACCCCAGCATAACACCACTCACAGTCATCACTTCCAGCAAAACACCCCCTCACAGTCATCACTCCCAGATAAAAACCACTCACAGTAAACATTTCCAGCATAACCCCACTCACAGTCATCACTCCCAGCATAACCCCAAATCACACTCATCAATCCCAGCATAACACCACTCACAGTCATCATTTCCAGCATAACACCACCCACAGTCATCACTCCCAGCATAACACCCCACAGCATCACTCCCAGCAAAAACCCCACCACAGTCATCATTTCCCAGCATAACACCACCACAGTCATCACTCCCAGCATAACACCACTCCCCAGTCATCACTCCCAGCATAACACCACTCACAGTCATCACTTCGCATAACACCCAATCACAGTCATCACTTCCAGCATAACACCACCCACAGCTCACCCCCAGCATAACAACACTCACAGTCATCACTCCCAGCATAGCACCACTCCCCAGCCATCACTCCCAGCATAACACCAATCACAGTCATCACCCCCCAGCATAACCCCAAACCACAGCATCACCCCCACATAACACCACTCACAGTCATCACTCCCAGCATAACACCAATCACAGTCATCACTCTCAGCATAACCCCAATCACAGTCATCACCCCCAACATAAAAACCATCACAGTCATCACTCCCAGCATAACACCAATCACAGTCACCACCCCCAAAGCATAACAATCACAGTCATCACTCCCAGCAAACACCAACACAGTAAATCACTCCCAGCATAACACCAACCCACAGTCATCACTCCAGCATAACACCACTCACAGTCATCACTCCGCATAACCCAATCACAGTCATCACTCCAGCATAACACCACTCACAGTCATCACTCCAGCATAAACCAACTCACGTCATCACTCTCAGCATAACACCACTAACAGTCATCACTCCCAGCATAAACACCACCCACAGTCATCAACTCCCAGCATAACACCACTACAGTCATCACTCCTCAGCATAACACCAATCACAGTCATCACTCCCAGCATAACACCAAATCACATCATCACTCCCAGCATAACACCACTCCAGTCATCACTCCCAGCATAACCCCAAATCACAGTCATCACTCCAGCATAACACCCACTCACAGTCATCACTCCCAGCATAACACCACTCACATCATCATTTCCAGCAAAAACACCACTCACAGTCATCCTTCCAGCATAACACCAATCACAGTCATCACTTCCAGCATAACACCACTCACAGTCATCATTTCCAGCATAACACCACTCACAGTCATCACTCCAGCATAACACCAATCACAGCCCACCCACTCCCAGCATAACACCAATTCACAGTCATCACTTCCAGCATAACACCACCCACAGTCATCACTCCCCAGCATAAACACCACTCACAGTCATCACCCCCAGCATAACACCAACTCACAGTAAATCACTTCAGCATACACCACTCACAGTCATCACTCCCAGCATAACACCACTCACAGTCATCACTTCCAGCATAACACCACTCACAGTCATCACTTCCAGCATAACACCAATCACAGTCATCACTTCCAGCATAACACCACTCACAGTCATCACTCCCAGCATAACACCACTCACAGGCCATCACTCCCAGATAACACCATTTCACATCATCACTTCCAGCATAACACCACTCACAGTCATCACTCCCAGCATAACACCACTCACAGTCATCACTTCCAGCAAAACCCACCACCACAGTCATTCACTCCCAGCATAACACCAATCACAGTCATCACTTCCAGCATAACACCACTCACAGTCATCACTCCCAGCATAACACCACTCACAGTCATCACTCCCAGCATAACACCACTCACAGTCATCACCCCCAGCATAACACCACTCACAGTCATCACTTCCAGCATAACACCACCCACATTCATCACTCCCAGCAAACACCACTCACAGTCATCAACCCCCGCTTTAACACCACTCACAGTCATCACTTCCAGCATAACACCAATCACAGTCATCACTTCCAGCATAACACCAATTCACAGTCATCACTCCCAGCATAACACCACCACAGTCTAAATCCAGCATAACACCACTCACAGTCATCACTTCCAGCATAACACCACCCACAGTCATCACTCCCAGCATAACACCACTCACAGTCATCACTCCCAGCATAACACCACTCACAGTCATCACTTCCAGCATAACACCAATCACAGTCATCACTTCCAGCATAACACAACTCACGTCATCACTCCAGAATAACCACATGTCTCACTGTTAGCATAACACCTCACATCATCACTCCCGCATAACACCACTCACAGTCATCACTCCCAGCATAACACCACTCACAGTCATCACTCCCAGCATAACACCACTCACAGTCATCACTTCCAGCATAACACCACTCACAGTCATCACCCCAAATAACACCACTCACAGTCATCACTTCCAGCATAACACCATCACAGTCATCACTTCCAGCATAACACCATCACAGTCATCACTCCCCAGCATAACACCACTCACAGTCATCACTTCCAGCATAACACCACTCACAGTCATCACTTCCAGCATAACACCACTCACAGTCATCACTCCCAGCATAACACCACTCACAGTCATCACCCAGCATAACACCACTCACAGTCATCACTTCCAGCATAACACCACTCACAGTCATCATTTCCAGCATAACACCACTCACAGTCATCACTCCCAGCATAACACCACTCACAGTCATCACTTCCAGCATAACACCACTCACAGTCATCACTTCCAGCATAACACCACTCACAGTCATCACCCCCAACATAACACCACTCACAGTCATCACTTCCAGCATAACACCACTCACAGTCATCACTCCCAGCATAACACCACTCACAGTCATCACTTCCAGCATAACACCACTCACAGTCATCACTTCCAGCATAACACCACTCACAGTCATCACTTCCAGCATAACACCACTCACAGTCATCACCCCCAACATAACACCACTCACAGTCATCACCTTCCAGCATAACACCACTCACAGTCATCACTTCCAGCATAAAAACCACTCACAGTCATAAATTTCCAGCAAAAACACCACTCACAGTCATCACTTCCAGCATAACACCACTCACAGTCTCACTTCCAGCATAACACCACCCCACAGTCATCACTTCCAGCATAAACACCACTCACAGTCATCACTTCCAGCATAACCACCACCACAGTCATCACTCCCAGCATAACACCACTCACAGTCATCATTTCCCAGCATAAACCACCCCACAGTCATCATTTCCCCAGCATAACAAAACTCACAGCCCATCACTCCCAGCATAACACCACCCACATTCACCCCCGCATAACCCCACTCACAGTCATCACTCCCAGCATAACACCACTCACAGTCATCACTTCCCAGCATAAACACCACTCACAGTCATCACTTCCAGCATAAACCACCCACAGTCATCACCCCAGCATACTTCACCACCCACAGTCACCCATTTCCCAGCTAACATTCACCCCCCTCATATCACTTCCGCATAACACCACTCACAGTCATAAACCCAGCTTTAACACCACTCACAGTCATCACTTCCAGCATAACACCACTCACGTCATCACTCCCAGAATACACCACTCACAGTAAATTCACTTCCAGCATAACACCACTCACAGTCATCACTCCAGCTTAACACCACTCAGTCATCACTCCAGCATAACACACTCACGTCATCACACCCAGCATAATTACCACTCACAGTCATCACCCAAAATAACACCACTCAAAGTCATCACTCCCAGCATAACACCACTCACAGTCATCACTTCCAGCATAACACCACTCACAGTCATCACTTCCAGCATAACACCACTCACGTCATCACACTCCCAGCATAACACCACTCACAGTCATACACTTCACATAACACCACTCAACAGTCATACCCAAACACCACCAGCTTTAACCCCGCATTAACACCACTCACAGTCCTCACTTCCAGCTAACACCACTCACAGTCATCACTCCCAGCATAACACCACCCACAGTCATCACTCCCAGCATAACACCACTCACAGTCATCACTCCCAGCATAACACCACCATAACACCACCCACAGCCATCACTCCCAGCACAACAGCACCCACAGCCATCACTCCCAGCATAACACAACCCACAGCCATCACTCCCAGCATAACACCACCCATAGTCATTACTCCAGCATAACACCACCCACAGTCATCACTCCAGCATAAAAACCACCCACAGTCTTTCACTCCCAGCATACACCACCCCCAGTAAACCTCCAGCATAACACACCACACAATCACTCCCGCATAACACCACTCACAGTCATCACCCCCAGCATAACACCACCACACCCATCACTCCCACTAACACCACCCACAGTCATCACTCCCAGCATAACACCACTCACAGTCATCACTCCCAGCATAACACCACCCACAGCCATCACTCCCAGCATAACACCACCCACAGTCATCACTCCCAGCATAACACCACTCACAGTCATCACTCCCAGCATAACACCACTCACAGTCATCACTCCCAGCATAACACCACCACAGTCATCAACTCCCAGCATAACGCCACCACACAGTCATCACTCCAGCATAACACCACCACAGTCATCAACCCTGGCATAACACCCCTCACGTCATCCTCCCAGCATAACACCCCACAGTCATCACTCCCAGCATAACACCACCCCACAGTCATCACCCCAGCATAACACCACTCACGTCCCCCACCCACATAAACCAAACTCACAGTCATCACTCCCAGCATAAAAACCACCCACAGTCATCACTCCCAGCATAACACAACTCCCCAGTCCCCACTCCCAGCATAAAATCCTCACAGTCATAATCCCAGCATACACCCCACATTCATCACCCCAAACTATAACACCACTCACAGCCCTCACTCCCAGCATAAAATCACTCACAGTCATAACTCCCCAAAAAACACCACCGACAGTCATCATAGAATTACACATCACATCATCACTCCCAGCATAACCCCACCCCAGCATCACTCCAGCATAACACCACCCAAGTCCACTCACATAACACCACCAGGTAAATCACTCCCAGCATTAACATCCTCACAGTCATCACTCCAGCATAACACCACTCACAGTAAATCATCCCAGGCTAACGCCACCCACAGTCATCACTCACAGCATAACACCACCCACAGTTTCATCCCAGCATAAAAACCACTCACATTCATCACTCGCAGCATAACACCCGCCCACAGTCATCACTCTCAGCATAACACCACTCACAGTCATCACTCCCAGCATAAAATCACTCATAGTCATCACTCCCAGCATAACACCACCCACAGTCATCACTCCGAGTATAACACCACTCACAGTCATCACTCCCAGCATAACACCACCCACAGTCATCACTCCCAGCATAACACCACTCACAGTCGTCACTCCCAGCATAACACCACTCACAGTCATCACTCCCAGCATAACACCACTCCATCATCACTCCCAGCATAAAAACCCACTCACGTCATCACTCCCAGCATAACACCACTCACAGTCATCACCCCAGCATAACACCACCCACAGTCATCACTCCCAGCAATAAACACCACCCACAGCCATCACTCCCAGCATAACACCACTCACAGTCATCACTCCCAGCATAACACCACTCACAGTCATCACTCCCAGCATAACACCACTCACAGTCATCACTCCCAGCATAACACCACTCACAGTCATCACTTCCAGCATAACACCACTCACAGTCATCACTCCCAGCATAACACCACTCACAGTCATCACTCCCAGCATAACACCACTCACAGTCATCACTCCCAGCATAACACCACCCACAGCCATCACTCCCAGCATAACACCACTCACAGTCATCACTCCCAGCATAACACCACCCACAGTCATCACCCCCAGCATAACACCCTCCCACAGTCATCACCCCCAGCATAACACCCCCCACAGCCATCATTTCCCAGCATAACACCACCCACAGTCATCACTCCAGTATAACACCACCCACAGTCAATTACTCCAGCATAACACCACCCACAGTCATCACTCCCAGCATAACACCACCCACAGTCATCACTCCCAGCATAACACCACTCACAGTCATCACTCCCAGCATAACACCACTCACAGTCATCACTCCCAGCATAACACCACCCACAGTCATCACTCCCAGCATAACACCACTCACAGTCATCACTCCCAGCATAACACCACTCACAGTCATCACTTCCAGCATCACACCACTCACAGTCATCACCCAGCAAAACACCACCCACAGTCATCACTCCCAGCATAACACCACTCACAGTCATCACTCCCAGCATAACACCACTCACAGTCATCACTCCCAGCATAACACCACTCACAGTCATCACTCCCAGCATAACACCAAACTCACGTCATCACTCCCAGCATAACACCACCCACAGTCATCACTCCGAGCATAACACCAACTCACAGTCTCACTCCCAGCATAACACCCCCACAGTCATCACTCCCAGCTAACACCAGTCACAGTCGTCACCCCCAGCATAAACACCACTCACAGTCATCACTCCCAGCATAACACCCCCCACAGTCATAAACTCCCAGCATAAACCCCACTCACAGTCACACTCCCAGATAACACCACTCACTTTTCATCACTCCCAGCATAACACCACTCACAGTCATCACTCCCAGCAAAAACACCACTCACAGTCATCACTCCCAGCATAACTCCACCACAGTCATCATTTCCGAGCATAACACCACTCACAGTCATCACCCCCAGCAAAAACACCACCCAGAGTCATCACTCCCAGCATAACACCACTCACATTCGTCACTCCAGCATAACACCACTCACGGGTCATCACTCCCAGCATAACACCACTCACTGTCTTCACTCCCAGCATAACACCACTCACAGTCATCACTCCCAGCATAAACACCACCCACAGCCTCAATTTCCCCAGCATAACACCACTCACAGTCATCACTCCCCAGCATAAACACCACTCACACTCATCATTTCCCAGCAAAACACCACTCACAGTCATCACTCCCAGCATAACCCACTCACAGTCATCACTCCCAGCATAACACCTCACGTCCATCACTCCAGCATGACACCACTCACAGTCATCACTCCCAGCAAAAACACCACTCACAGTATCACTCCCAGCATAACACCACTCACAGTCATCACTCCCAGCATAACACCACTCACAGTCATCACTCCCAGCATAACACCACTCACAGTCATCACTCCCAGCATAACACCACTCACAGTCATCACTCCCGCATAACACCACTCACAGTCATCACTCCCAGCATAACACCACTCACAGTCATCACTCCAGCATAACACCACTCACAGTCATCACTCCCAGCATAACACCACTCACAGTCATCACTCCCAGCATAACACCACCCACAGTCATCACTCCGAGCATAACACCACTCACAGTCTTCACTCCCAGCATAACACCCCCCAGAGTCATCACTCCCAGATAACACACTAAACATTCGTCACCCCAGCATAACACCACTCACAGTCATCACTCCCGCATAACACCACTCACTGTCTTCACTCCCAGCATAACACCACTCACAGTCATCACTCCAGCAAAAACACACCCACAGCCATCATCCCAGCATAAAAACCACCACAGTCATCACTCCCAGCATAACACCACTCACACTCTTTCACTCTTTCCAGCATAACACCACTCACAGTCATCACTCCCGCATAACACCACTCACAGTCATCACTCCCAGCATAACACCACTCACGTCATCACTTCCCAGCATGCCCACCACTCACAGTCATCACTCCAGCATAACACCACTCACAGTCATTCATCCCCAGCATAACACCACCACATCATCACTCCCGGGATAACACCACTCACAGTCATCACTCCCAGCATAACACCACTCACAGTCATCACTCCCAGCATAACACCACTCACAGTCATCACTCCCAGCATAACACCACTCACAGTCATCACTCCACATAACACCACTCACAGTCATCACTCCCACCCATAACACCACTCACAGTCATCACTCCCAGCATAACACCACCCACAGTCATCACTCCCAGCATAACAAACACAGAGTCAGCTGTTCATTGATCTTGCCTGGCTGGTCTGAGCACCACTCACAGTCATCACTCCCAACATAACAAACACTCACAGTCATCACTCCCAACATAACAAACACTCACAGTCACCCACTCCCAACATAAAAAACACTCACAGTCATCACTCCCAACATAACAAACCTCACAGTCATCACCCCCAACATAACAAACACTCACAGTCATCACTCCCAACATAACAAACACTCACAGTCATCACTCCCAACATAACAAACACT
>NC_069490.1:6794069-6796569 GCF_026875155.1 Cherax quadricarinatus
GATGGAAAGACTGAAAGGGCAGATAGAGAAAAGGAATATGATGGAGGTAGACAAGGGTGAGGGGATGAGAGGGGAAAAAACAAAGAAGAGAAGTAAGCGAGAATGAAGAGAGAAGCAAGACTGGGATGATTATTAGTAGTAGTAGTACTAGTATTATCATTATTATTATTAGTAGTAGTAGTATTATCATTATTATTAGTAGTAGTAGTAGTACTAGTATTATCATTATTATTATTAGTAGTAGTAGTACTAGTATTATCATTATTATTATTAGTAGTAGTACTAGTATTATCATTATTATTAGTAGTAGTAGTAGTACTAGTATTATCATTATTATTATTAGTAGTAGTAGTACTAGTATTATCATTATTATTATTAGTAGTAGTAGTACTAGTATTATCATTATTATTAGTAGTAGTAGTAGTACTAGTATTATTATCATTATTATTCTTATTAATACTATCATTATTTTTATTTTGTTCTTGTTTTGTTGTTGTTGATGTTTTTCTTATTATTATTATTATATTATTATTATTATTATTATTATTTTATTGTTATTATTATTATTATTATTATTATTATTATTATTATTATTATTGTCATTATTATTATTATTAATATGGTTATAACAATAACAATATTATTATTATTATTATTATTATTATTATTATTATTATTATTATTATTATTGTTACTGTTGTTGTTGTTATTGTTATTATTATTATTATTATTAATATGGTTATAACAATAACAATATTATTATTATTATTATTATTATTATTATTATTTATCATTACATTCTCGGGAGATGGAAAATAATCATGTTTGATCACGGGAAGGGGAAGGTATAAATCTAATTCCTTGGATCAACATCCCCTTCACCAGCATCAAATCGCCTCTTCCCTCCTACGAAGACTGAAGGGGAAGAAGGGAAGGAAGGGAGGAAGGGGGGAATGATGAGGAAGGATGAAGAGGAATGGGAAAGAAGTGAGAAATGGGGAGCAGAGGCAGGGAAAGGGGAGATGGGAGGGGGGGAGAGAAGAATGAATAGAGGACAAATGATGGAGGTGGTGAGGAGATGATGTATTGTGAGAGAGGGAAAAGAGAGGGAGGGAGGGGTAGAGAGAGAGAGGGAGAGAGAGGCACGGTGGGGAATCAACAGAATCATACAGACCACCAACACTACAGAACAGAATCATACAGACCACCAACACTACAGAACAAAATCATACAGACCACCAACACTACAGAACAAAATCATACAGACCTCCAACACTGTAGAACAGAATCATACAGACCACCAACACTACAGAACAAAATCATACAGACCTCCAACACTACAGAACAAAATCATACAGACCACCAACACTACAGAACAAAATCATACAGACCACCAACACTACAGAACAAAATCATACAGACCACCAACACTACAGAACAAAATCATACAGACCACCAACACTACAGAACAAAATCATACAGACATCCAACACTACAGAACAAAATCATACAGACCACCAACACTACAGAACAAAATCATACAGACCACCAACACTACAGAACAAAATCATACAGACTCCAACACTACAGAACAAATCATACAGACCACCAACACTACAGAACAAAATCATACAGACCACCAACACTACAGAACAAAATCATACAGACCTCCAACACTACAGAACAAAATCATACAGACCTCCAACACTACAGAACAAAATCATACAGACCACCAACACTACAGAACAAAATCATACAGACCACCAAACACTACAGAACAAAATCAATACAGACCTCCAACACTGTAGAACAGAATCATACAGACCTCCAACACTACAGAACAAAATCATACAGACCACCAACACTACAGAACAAAATCATACAGACCTCCAACACTACAGAACAAAATCATACAGACCACCAACACTACAGAACAAAATCATACAGACCTCCAACATTATAGAACAGAATCATACAGACCTCCAACACTACAGAACAAAATCATACAGACCTCCAACACTGTAGAACAGAATCATACAGACCTCCAACACTACAGAACAAAATCATACAGACCTCCAACACTATAGAACAGAATCATACAGACCTCCAACATTATAGAACAGAATCATACAGACCTTCAACACTATCTAGAACAGAATCATACAGACCAACATTATAGAACAGAATCATACACACCACCAACACTATAGAACAGAATCATACAGACCTCCATCATTATAGAACAGAATCATACAGACCTCCAACATTATAGAACAGAATCATACAGACCTCCATCATTATAGAACAGAATCATACAGACCTCCAACATTATAGAACAGAATCATACAGACCTCCATCATTACAGAACAAAATCATACAGACCTCCATCATTATAGAACAGAATCATACAGGCCACCAACACTATATAGAACAGAATCATACAGGCCACCAACACTATATAGAACAGAATCATACAGGCCACCAACACTATATAGAACAG
>NC_069490.1:6801569-6879069 GCF_026875155.1 Cherax quadricarinatus
GTGAGTGTGTATAAGAGAGTAAGTGTGTGTGTCTGACACTCCATCACTGACTTCTCTAACTTTCCACACACGTTTCTTCTATATTTATTCAACACTCCCTCTGGCTCACTCCTTAATCCAATATAATTTCCACACATTTTCATTTTATTTTAGCCAATAATATTAAGTTTCTTATTATGGTTGAAGACAACGAACATGAAGTAGATGGAAGAGAAGAATGAGAAAGACAGAGAGGTGTAAGAGGAGAAGGGTAAAGAGGAGAGGGGAGGAAAAGGAAGAGGAGAAGCAGGCAGAGATATAAGCGGGGGAAGATAATGAAAAGGAAACATAAATAAATAAGCATCGACGGAGATGCTGGATAAAGAAACATAGATGGAAGGTAAGAAGAATAAAGGAACACAGATGGAAGAGGAGAAGAATAAACAGATGGAAATGAATGCTGATAAACAGGATAAGAAAGAAGTAAAGGAAGTTGAAGACTCAGATGAGTCACAGGGATGTTAGGAAGTATTTCTTCAGTCATAGAGTTGTCAGGAAGTGGAATAGTCTGGGAAGTGATGTAGTGGAGGCAGGAACCATACATAGCTTTAAGAAGAGATACGATAAAGATCATGGAGCAGGAAGTGTGGATCTAGTAGCGACCAGCGAAGAGGCGGGGCCAGGAGCTGTGGCTTGACCACTGCAACCACAAATAGATGAGTACACACACACACACACAGACACACACACACACACATTTGCACACACACACACACACACACACACACACACACATACACATACACACACACACAAACACACACAAACACACCCATACACACACACACACACACACACACACACACACACACACACACACACACACACACACACACACACACACACACACACACACACACACAAACGCACGCACACACACACACACAAAAACACACGTAAAAAAAACACATTTTTTATTCTCAACCCTAAGCAAGTGCCAGATCAACCAGGCTGTGATGGTTCTCTGGATCTGCGACCAGCTGGCACCATCTGTTCACCAGACATTCAAAATTAATAATAACTCACTCGACACCAGTCAAAGGTCTGAAATATTCCTAATACGAAGTGTTTCAGCTGAGATTCCAAATTTTAAATTTTTTTTAAAAATTTTTTTTTTTTTAAAAAAAAAAAAAATTTTAAAAAAAAAAGGGGAAAAAAGGGGGAAAAAAAAAAAGGGGGTTAAAAGGGGGTTTCCCGGAAAAGGGGGGGGAAAAAAAATTTTGGGCCCTTTTTTTCCGGGGGCCCCAAAAAAAAAAAAAAAAAGGGAAATTTTTTAAAAAAAAGGGGGGGGGTTTTTTAAAAGGGAAAAAAGGGGGGTTTTTTTTGGAAAAGGGGTTTTTAAAATTTTTTTAAAAAAAAAATTTTAAATTTAAAAAAAAACCCAATGGGAAAAAAGGATAACCGGTTTTTTCAATTGGGGGGGGGGGGGGGGGGAAAAAAAACCCAAAAAGGTTTCCCCCCCAAAAAAAACCCCCCCAAAAAAAATTTTTTCCCCTTTTAAAAACCCAAACCCCCAAAAAAAAAAACCCCCAAAATTTTAAAAAAAACCCCCCCCAAAACCCCCCCCCCCAAAACCCCCCCCCCCCCAAAAAAAAAAAAAAAAAAACCCCCCCCCCCCCCCCGGGGCCCCCCAAAAAAACCCCAAAAAAAAAAAGGGGAAAAAAAAAAAATTTTTTTTCCCCCCCTTAAAAAACCCCCCCCCTTTTTTTTTTTTTTTTTCCCCAAAAAAAAATTTTTAAAATTTTAAAATTTTTAAAATTTAAAAGGGGTTTTTTGGTTTCCCTTTTTACAAGTGTTTTAAGGCCTGAGGTTCTTTTAAAAAGGGGCGAGGCCAGTGTTTGTAGGCCGTGTTTGTGGGGCCAGTGTTTTGGGGGTAGACCAGTGATTGTAGCCCCGGGTTTTTGAAAGGCCCCGTGATTGTGGGCCCAAAGTGATTGTAGGCCATTTGTTGTAAGGCAAGTGTTTTTGGGCCAGGGTTTTGTAGGCCAGTGATTGTAGGCCTTGATTTTTAGCCAAAGTGATTGTAGCCAAAGTGTTGTGGGGCCAGTAAATTGTGGGCCCCGTGTTTGTAGGCCATGATTGTGGGGCCAATGTTTGTAGGCCAGTGTTGTGGGCCCCAGTGATTGTAGGCCAGGGGTTTAGGCCAGTGTTTGGGTTGGGCCAGTGATTGTAGGCCGTTTTTTGTGGGCCAGTGATTTGTGGGCCAGTGTTGTAGGCCATGTTTGTAGGCCAGTGATTGTGGGCCAGTGATTGTAAAACCATTGCTTTAGGCCAGGGGTTGTGGGCCCAGTGTTTGTAGGCCAGTAAATTGTAGGCCAGTAAAATTTGTGGGCCAGTGATTGTAGACCGGGTTTTGTAGGCCAGTGATTAAAGGAGTTTTGGGGCCAGGATTGTAGGCCATGATTGTAGGCCAGTGCTTGTGGCCAGTAAATTTTGGCCAGTGATTGTAGGCCATTGTTTAGCCAGTGTTGTAGGCCATGATTGTGGGCCGTGATTGTAGGCCATGATTGTAGGCCAGTGATTGTGGGCCAGTGTTTTTGGCCTGATTGTGGGCCAGTGATTGTGGGCCAGTGTTTTAGGCCGTGATTGTGGGCCATGATTGTTGGCCCAGTGTTTGTGGGCCCAGTGTTTGGTAGGCCAGTGATTGAAACCCATGATTTTTTGGGCCCATGTTGTGGGCCCAGGATTGTGGGCCATGTTTGGGGCCAATTTTTTGGGCCCGGGGGTTGTGGGCCAGTGTGTGGGCCAGTGTTGTGGGCCCAGGGGAAAAATGTGTTAGGCCAGGGGATTGTGGGGTTTTCATGATTGTAGGCCAGGGGTTTTGTAGCCAGTGATTTTTAAGCCAGGATTTTTGGCCAGTGATTGTGGGCCAGGGGTTGTAGGCCAGTAAATTGTGGGCCGTGTTGTGGGCCCGTGATTGTAGCCCATTTGTTTGTGGGCCAGTGTTGTAGCCATTTTGTTGGGCCCCGGGTTTTGGGGTGTTGGGGCCAGTGATGTAGGCCTTGTTGTAGGCCAGTTGTTGTGGGCCAGTGTTTTAGGCCAGGGGATTGAAAGGCCATGTTTGTGGGGCCAGTGCTTGTGGGCCCAGGTTTTTATGTTTAGGCCAGTGATTGTGGGCCATTTGTTTTGGGGCCCCAGTGATTGTAGGCCAGTGAATTTTGGGAAAGTAAATTGTGGGCCAGGGGTTGTAGGCCAGTAAATTGTGGGGCCAGTGTTGAAAGGCCATTGTTTTGTGGGCAGTGATTGTGGGCCCTTGATTGTGGGCCAGTGTTGTAGGCCGGGTAAATTTTTAGACCAGTGCTTAGGGCCCAAATGTTTTGTGGGCCAGTATTGTAGGCCAGGATTGTGGGAAAAGGTTTTTAGGCCAGTGATTGTGGGCCAGGGTTAAAGGGCCAGTGGTTGTGGGCCGTGATTTAGGCCAGTAAATTGTAGGCCGTGATTGTAAAACCGTGTTGTGGGCCCGGGTTGACCTTTTTTTGGGGGCCAGTGGAATTTGTGGGCCCAGTGATTGAAGACCGGTGTTTGTAGGCCGTGTTTGTAGCCAAATTGTTGTAGGCCAGTGATTGTAAAAACCAGTCTTGTAAGCCCAGTGATTGAAACCCAGTGATTGTGGGCCAGTGATTTTTAGACCAGGTTGTAGGCCAGTGATTGTGGGGCCAGTGATTGTGGGCCCAAATGATTTTTAGACCAGGGTTATGGCCCAAAGGATTGTACCCCATGATTGTACCCAGGGGATTGTGGGCCAGTTTTGTGGGCCAGTGATTGAATGCCATGTTTGGGCCAGGTTTGGGTAGCCATGTTTTTGGGCCGTGATTTTAATTTCCATGAGGGTGGGGTCAGTGATAAGGCCAGTGATTGTAGCCAGGTTTTGTAGGCCAGTGATTTTTGGCCCAAAGTATTGGGGCCGTGTTTGTGGGCCGGGTGTTTGAAGGCCAGTGTTTTGTAGCCCGGTTTTGGGGCCTTTTGTGGGCCCATTGATTGTGGGCCCATTTATTGTGGGCCAGTGATTGGGGCCAGTGCTTGTAGGCCATGTTTTGTAGCCAGTGATTGTGGGCCAGGGTTGTAGGCCGTGATTGTAGGCCAGGGGATGGGGTTTATGGCCAGTGATTGTGGGCCAGTGTTTTGGGGTGGGGGCCATTGTTTTTAATCCCAGTGATTGTAGGCCGGGATTGTGGGCCGTGTTGTGGGGCCATAAATTTTCCCAGTGATTGTAGGCCAGGATTGTGGGCCGGGTGTTGAAACCCAGTGATTGTAGCCAGTGTTGAGGCCAGTAAATTGTACCGGCCTTTGATTTTTAAAACCAGATTGTAGGCCGGGTGTTGTGGGCCCAAAGTGAATTGTGGGCCCATGATTTTAGCCAGTGTTTTTTTAGGCCAGTGTTTTGTACCCCATTGATTGTAGCCCAGTGCTTGTGGGCCCGTAAATTTGTAGGCCAGGGGATTGTGGGCCAGTGATTGAAGCCAGTGCTTGTGGGCCCAGTGTTTTTGGTTAGCCAGTGTTTTAAAGGCCAGTGATTGTGGGCCTTTTGTAGGCCAGTTTTGTAGGCCAGGGGGATTTGGGGCCAGTGATTGTGGGCCAGTGTTTGGGCCCGTGATTGTGGGCCAGTGTTGTAGGCCAGTGATTGTATGCCATGGATTGTTTTTCCATGATTGTAGCCAGTGTTTGTGGGCCCAGTGATTTTTTCCCAGTGATTGACCCCCAAAGTGATTTTGGGCCGTGTTGTGGGCCAAGTGTTGTACCCATTTATTGTTTCCAGTGTTTGTAGGCCAGTGTTTGGGAAAACCAGTATTGTGGGTTTGTTTGGGGCCCAGTGTTTTTTCCAGTGATTTTTGGCCGGGGAAATTTTTGGCCCATTTTTTGTAGGCCAGTGTTTGTGGGCCTTTGTTTGTGGGCCCAAGTGGAATTGTAAAACCCGTGTTTGAAAGGCCGTGTTGAAAGGCCAGTGATTGTGGGCCGTGTTGGTAAAACCAGTCCCTTGTAGGCCAGTGATTGTATCCCATAAATTTAGGCCAGTGATTGTGGGCCAGTGTTGTGGGCCAGTGATTTTTGCCTTTTTAAATTGAAAGCCAGTGATTGTAGACCAGTGCTTGTGGGCCCAGGTTTGTAGACCGTGTTTTTAGCCAGTGTTTGGGTATGGCCAGTATTTTTAGGCCAGTAAATTGTGGGCCGTGTTTGAAAGCCAGGGGATTGTAGGCCAGTGTTTTGTAGCCCGTGATTGTTGGGGAAACCAGTGTTGTGGGCCAGTGATTGTAGTCCAGGGGATTGGGGGCCAGTGTTTGTAGCCAGTGATTTTGGGCCAAGGGGTTTGTGGCCAGTGATTGTAGGCCAGTTTTGTAGGCCAGTTTTTTGTAGCCAGGGATTGGGGGCCAGGGGAATGTAGGCCAGTGATTTAGGCCCCAAAATTTGTTTTTCCCAAATTGGATTTTTAAACCATTAAGGGGTTGGGAATTTGGGTTGGTTGGGGATTGGAATTTTTAGGGGGAAAATTTTTTTGGGAAGGGGTGGTTTTTTGGGTTTGGTTTTTGGGGTTAGGTTATTGGGTTAGGTTGGGTTAGGAAGGTTGGTTAGGAGTTTGGGAAAGGAAATGGTTTGGTTGGGGAATTTGGGTTAGGAGGTTTGGTTGGGGATTATTTGGTGGGAAGGGTTTTTGGGTTAAGGGGGGAATTGGGGTTGGGTTTGGTTAGGATTTTATTTTTAGGTTGGTTGTTGGGAAGGGTGGTTGGTTAGGAGGTTGAAAGGAATTATTGGTTAAAGGGGGGATTGGGTTAGGATTTTGGATTGGGTTAGGTTTTTTGGGCCGGTTTGGGTTGGGCCTTGAATTGGGGTAGGCCCAAAGGGGTTTAAAAAGGCCATTGAAGCCCAAGGGTTTAGCCATGAATTTTAGGACCAGTATTTTTTTAAGAACCAGTATTGGGGAACCAGGGGAAATTTAAGCCCCCAAAGTTAATTCCCATAGCTAAATTAACCCCCCCTCCAAATTTTCCCAAGCTTACGGTTTTTTTAAAACCCACATCCAACTTAGTTTAAGGTTAATTGGGTTTAAGTTTGGGTTAAAGGTTTAGTTAAAAAAAGTTAAAAGGTTGGGTTATTTAAAGGTTAAGGAAGGTTTGGGTTATGGAAATTGGGGTTTAATTTAAAGGAAATTGGGTTTAAGTTAAGGTTGTTATTGTTTTTTAAAGGAAATGGGTTTAAGGTTAAAGGAAATGTTTAAGTTTGGGAAATTTGGGTTAAAAGGTTTAAGGAAATTAGTTTAAGGTAAAAGGGTAAAGGGTTATTAAGTTAAAGGGGAAAATTTGGGTTATTAGGTTAAAGGAAATTAGTTTAAGGTATGGAAATTAGTAAAGTAAATGGGAAATTAGTTACTTAAGGGTTAAGGTTGGGTTATTAAGTTGGTTAGTTTAAGTGGGTTACTTGGTTAGTTAAATTAGGTTTTGGAAATTGGTTTTAATTTTAAGGCCCAAATTGGGTTATTGGGCCCCAAGGGCCAAAATCAGCTCACTTAAGCTCAAACAGGGCCCAAACATCAGCTCACTTAAAGCTTACAGGGCCCAAACCCATAAGCTCACTTCAAGCTCCACATGGCCAAAAATCAGCTCTTTTTAAGTCTATTTGGCCAACTTCAGCTCACTTCAAGTCCCCCCATGGCCACATCAGCTCACTTAAAACTCCACAGGGCCAACATCCCCCTTTTTTAAAGCCTCAGGGCCCCAAATTCATTTAAATCTTCAAGTTTACATTCCAAAATCAGCTCCCCTTTAACCCTCTACATGGCCCAAAAAATCAGCTCCTTCAAGCTCTTCAGGGGCCAACATCAGCTCACTTTAAGCTTACTTTGGCCAACCCTCACTCACTTCAAGCCCCACGGGCCAACATCCCCCACTTCAAGCCCCACATGGCCAACATCCCTCACTTAAGCCCCTCGGGCCACATCAGCCCTTTTCAACCCTCCCATGGCCAACTTTCACCTCACTTAAGCCCCAAAAGGGCCAACATCACCTCATTTAAAAGCCCCACAGGGCCAACATCACCTCACTTCAAGCCCCCACAGGGCCAACATCACCCAAAATTTTCAAGTTTCACATGGCCAACTTCACCTCCTTAAGCCCCACATGGCCAACATCCTCCTTTCAAGCTCACATGGCCAACATCCCCCTCACTTCAAGCCCCACTTTGGCCAACATCAGCTCACTTAAAGTTTCCACAGGGCCCAAAAACAGCCCTTAAAAGTTTCCACATGGCCAACTTTCCATTTCCACTTAAAGGGCCCTCCGGGCCCAAAACATCACCTCACTTCAATTTTCCACATGGCCAAATCACCCCCACTTCAAGCCCCACAGGGCCCAACATCACCTCCTTCAAGCCCACATGGCCAAATCACCTCATTTCAAGCCCCACATGGCCAACATCCCCTAAATTTTAAAGCCCCACAGGGGCCAACTTTCACTCCCTTCAAAGCAAAATTTGGAAAACATCACCTCACTTCAATTTTAAATTTGGCAAAATTTTTCACTTAAAAAAACTTCCACTTTTCCAAATAGTTCCCTTTAAAACTCTACAACCAACTCCTCCTTCCCCCTTTCCCTCCCCCTTTTAAAAACTCCCCTTTCCCCCCCCTTTTCCTTTAACTTTTAAAAGGGCCAAATTCCTAAACCCCCCAAAGTTGACTAGGGCCAAAAAAAATATTTTTAAGGGGTTAAGGGGGGCCAAAATTAATTTAAGTCTAAAATGGGAAATAGTTTTAAGGGGGGAAAATGAAATATAATTAATCCAATGAAAAATTTTAATTAATTTTTCAAGTAATGGGAAATTTTTATTTTCAAGTAATGGGGGAAAATTTTTATATTTAAGCCCCAAGGAAATTTAGGGGGGGAAAGCCCCAAATTTGGGGAAATCCCCAATTAAGTAAAGGGGGGGAAATATCATTAAAGTAATGTGGAAATCCCCCAAAGTGAATGGGAAAATAATTAAGGGGGGTTTAATGGGGAAATGGGGTTTAAGTAAAGGGAAATATCAAAATTAAGGGGGAAATCCCCAAATTAAGGGGGAATGGGGAAATAGTAATTAAGAAGGGGAAAATATTAAATTAGTAAAAGGGGGGGAAATCCCCCAAATAAGGGGGGAAATTATTTAAGTAATGAAAAATATAAAGGGGGTTAAGCCAAAAATAATTTAATACGGGGCCCAAATAATTTAAAATGGGAATTAATTTAAGGTACTGGGAAAATGGAATTTTTAAAAAAAGGGGGAAAATTTTATCAAATATAATTAATAGGGGAATAATAATTAAAGTTTAAATTTTTTTTTAATTCCCTTTTTCCCTTTTTTCCCCTTTTACCCCCCCGGGTTTTTTTTCCCCCCAAATTTTTTTAAATTTTAATTTAAGGGAAAGAGGATTTTAGGGGGAGTGGTCCGGAATTAAATTAATGAAAAAGGGGGGAAAAAAGGGGATTATGGGCAGTTAATTTAGGGGAAAAGTGAGAGTGAGTGAGGGGGGTGAGGGGAGGGTGTAATGAGGAGAGTGAGATTTAGTGGGGGAGAGTGGGGGGTGAGGGAGTGTAAATTGAGGGAAAAGGTGAGAGTAAATTGAGGAGAGTGAGTGGGGGAGGGGGGGTGAATGAGGAGAGGAGAGGAGTGGGGAAGAGGGGAGTGAGGGAGTGGATTGGGGGGTGGAAAAAGTGGGGGGTGGGGGAAGAGTGAGTAGGGAGTGTGAAGGGAGGAGAGTGAGGGGGGGTGAGTGAGGGGAATGACCGGGAGGGAAAAGGGAGGAAAGAGTAAAAGGGGGTTTGGAGTGGGAGAGTGAGTAAATGAGGGGATTGTAAAGCGGAAAGTGAGTGGGGGTGGGGGGGAGAGATAAAAGGGGTGAATGATGGGGGGGGAGTGAGGGGTTGGGGGTGAGGGAAGTGATTTAAAGGGGAAAAAGGGGAGGGGGGTGGTGAAAAGGGAACAAAAAATTTGAATTTAAATGGGGGGAGAGTGGAGGAGGGGGGTTTTGAAGGGGAAAGAAAGTGGGGAGGGGGGAGTGGGGGAGAGTGGGGGGGTTCAAAGAGGGGGTGAGGGGTTTTGTGAAAGAAAAATGGGGGATTTTGGGGAAGGGGTTGGGTGAAGGGGTGTGGGGTTGGGTGAGAGTGGTGGGGAAGGGTTGGATTTAAAGGGGAAGATTTGAGGAGGTTAAATAAAGGGAAAAGTGGTGGGGGGAGGAAAAAAGGGGAGAAGTGGGAGGAGTTGAATTGGAAGGAGAAGGGATTTGGGAAAAAATGTGGAAAAGGGGAAAGTGGGGGAAAGGGGAAATTTTTCGGGGGAGTAGTTTTGGATTTGGGGGGAAAAAGGGAAAGGGAGAGGGTGGGGGGAAAATTTGGGGGGAGGGGGAGAGTAAAGTGGGGGAGTTTTTGGGGACGGAGGGAGATTTGAGTGGGGGATAGTGAAAATTGAGGGAGGGAGTGAGTGGGAAAGTAATGAGGGGGGAGTGGTGAGGGGGGGTGGGGGGAAGTTTGAGAGGAGAGGAGTAGGGGAGTGGGGAGGGAGATGGGGGTGTAAATGAGGGAAAGGGAGAGTGAGTGAGGGGGGAGGGGAGTAGGGAGTGTGGTTTGAGGGAAAGGGATTGATTTTGAGGGGGAGTGGTGAGGGGGGGGAAGGGAGAGGAGAGTGAGGGGGGGAGATTTGATTAAAGAGAGGAGGGAGTGTAAAGGGAAAAGGAAGTGAGTGAGGGAGAGAGGGGTGAGGGGGGGGGAAAGATGGGGAGGGGGGGGGTGGGGGGAGGTGGTTGTTGGGGGTGAGTGTGGGGGGTGTGGGTGGGGGGTTGGGTTGGGGGTGGGGGTTTGGGGTGTGGGGTGGGTGGGGGAGGGGGTGGTGTGGGGGTGGGGGGGAAGGAAAGTGGGGGGGGGGAATGGGGTTGGGAGAGGTTGGGGAGGGGGGGTTGGGGGGATTTTTGGGGGCGGGGGGTTTTTTGGGGGTGGGGGGGAGTGTGATGATGGGGAGTAAAAGGTGTGGTTGGGAGAGGGAGTGGAGTGGGGGGGGGAAAGTTTGGGGTAAAGGAAGGGGGGGAGTGGGGGTGGTGAGGAGGGGAAAATAAATTGGGGGGAGAGGGGTTTTAGGGTTTTGGGGGGGTTTGGAATATGGAAAGTGAGGGGTGGGGGGGAAAATAAAAGGGGATGTTAAAGTGGAGTTAAAGGGGGATTTGGGTGGGGAGAGAAAATTTAAGGTTGTCTGGGGGAAAAATGGGGTTTGTGGAGAGGGGGAGGGGAGGGGGGAGTGGGGGTGAGGTGGGGGGGAGAGTAAAATTGGGGAGGTTGGGGGGGGGTGAGTGAGGGAAATATTGGGGGTTGGGGAGAGTGAGGGGGGGGTTTTGTGGGGAGGTAGGGAGGGATGTGAATTGGGGGAAAGAGGGGAGTGGGGGTGAGAGAGTAAATTGAGGGAAGGGAAGTGGTGGGGTTTGGGGGAAGGGGAGGGGGAGTGGGGGGGGTTGGAGGAGGGGGGGGGTTGGGGAGGGGAGATTGGGGGGAGAGGGGGAGGGGGGGGTTTTTGTAATTTAGGGAGAGTGAGTGGGGGAAAATTTTTTTGAAGGGAGAGTGGGTGGAGGGAGGGGGGGGGGGAAAGGGGAGGAGGAGAGGGGAGGGGGAGGGGGGGGGAGGGAGGGGGGGAAGATTGGAAAGGGGGGGGGTTTGGAGGAGGGGGGGGAAAAAGGGGGGGGTTTTGAGTGAGGGAATTGGGGGAAGTGAGTGAGGTGGGGGTAGGGAGGAGTGAGTGAGGGGGGAAGTGTGGTGATTTAGGGGAGGGAAGGGTGGGGAAGTGAGGGGAGGGAGAGGGGATAGAAAGGAGTGAGGGGAGAGGGGGTGGTGAGGGAAGGGAGAGTAAAGTGAGGAGGGGAGTGAAGGGAGTGGAGGGGGGAGGGGTTGGGGTGAGGGGTAAAGGGGGTGGGGGAGAGTGAGTAGGGGGAGAGTGGTGAGGGGGTAAATAAAGGGAGTTTGGGGGTGAGGGGAGATGGGGGGGAAAAGGAGGAGGAAAAGTGGGGGAGGGAGATGTTAGGAGAGTGAGTAGGGAGAGAAAGGAAAGAAAAGTAGGGGGGGGTGAGGGAAAAGAAGTGAGGGGAAAGGATGGTGAGTGAAAAGGGGTAAAGGAGGGAGAGTGAGGGAGGGAGTAAATTGGGGGAATTGGAGTGGGGAGAGGGATTTAGGGGAAGAGGCAGAGAGGGGAAGTTTAGGGAAGAGGAGGGGAGATTTGAGTGAGGGAGATTTGAAGTGGGGAGATGATTTGGAAGGGGGGTGAGTGGGGAAAAGGGGGTTGAGGGGGAGGGAGAGTGATTTGTGAGAGTGGGGGTGAGGGAAGCGGGGGAGGGAGGGAGAGGGGAGATGAGTGAGATTTGAGTAGGGAGGGGGGTGTCGGGATTAAGGTGAGGGGGGGGAGAGTGAGGTAGAGGGGAGGGAGGAGAGTGAGTGGGGAGAGTGAGTGGGGGGTTGAGGGGAGGAGTAAAAGGAAGGGGTGAGGGGGGGGTAAAGTGAGGGGGTAAAGGAGTGGAGGGATTTTAAAAAAGGGGAGGGGAGAGTGATTGGGGGGGTAAAGTAAAGAGGGGAGTCGGTTTGGTGAGGGGGTGAAAAAGGGGGAGTTGGTGAAGTGAGTGAGGGAGAGGAGTGAAATTGGGGAGGAGGGAGGGGAGTGAGGGAGATTTAAAGGGGGAGGGAAGAGGTGGAGGGGAGAGTGAGTGAGGGGGGGAAGGGGGGGGAGGGAGAGTGATGTGGGGGAGGGGGGGAGAGGTTAGTGAGGGGATTTAAAGTCAGAAAAGGTGGTGAGGGAGAGCGAGGGGGGAGGGGAAATGGGGGAGGTGAGTAAAGGGAGAGGGGAGTAGGGGAAGTGGGGGAAAGAGTAAATGGGGGAGAGTGAGGAGGGAAGCAGGGGATGGGGAGGAGTGGGGAGAGGAGTGAGAGTGAGTGAGGGATTTTTGAGTCGGGGGAGAGTGAGTCAGGGGGGTTTTGAGGGAGAGCGAGTGAGGGAGGGGTAAAGTAGGGAGAGTGAGTGGGGAATTTGATTAAAGAGTGAGTAAAGGGAGAGTGAGTGAGTGAGGGGGTGAGTGGGGGAGAGTAAAGTAAAGTGAGAGTGATTAGGGGAGTGATTTGAGGGAGAAGGGGATGAGAGTGAGTGAAGTAGTGAGGGAGAGTGGAGTGAGGGGAGGTGGGGTTGGGGAGGTGAGTAAAGGGAAAGGTGAGTGGGGAGAGTGGGGAGTGAGAGTGAGTGGGGGAAAGGTGGTAAAGAGAATTGAGTGAGAGTAAAAGTGGGGGGAGAGTGAGTGAAGAGGGGTGAGTGAGGGAGTGATTGGGGATTGGGGAGATAGTGATGAGAGTGATTAAAGGGGGTGATGGGGGAGAGTGAGGGGGGGGAAGGAGGGTGAGTGAGGGGGGGGAAAGAGTGATGGGGGGAGAGTGAGTGGAAAAAGGAGTGAGGGAGGGAGAGTGAGGGAAGTGGGTGAGGGAGGGGGTTGGAGGGAGGTTGGGGAGAGTGAGGGGGGTGGGGAGAAAAGTGAGTGGGGGAGGTGGGGGGAAGGGGGGGAGGGATTGAGGGAGAGTGAGGGAGAGTGAGGGAGGGAGGTGAGGGAGATTGGGGGAGAGTGATGAGGGAGAGGGGGAGGGAAAACCCGGGGGGGGGAGAGAGAGTGAGGGAAAATTGATTGGGGAGGATGAGGGAGAGTGAGCCCGGGGAGATTGAGTCAGGGAAAAGTGGGGAGAGCGAGTGAGGGAGAGTGAGTGAGGGGGGAAGTGAGTCGGGGGAGATTGGTGAGAAATTTGAGTGAAGGAAGTGGGAGGTGGGGAAGTGAGTGAGGGAGAGGGGAGTGAGTGGAGTGAGTGAGGGAGAGGGGAGTGGGGGAAAAGTGAGTGGGAGAGTGAGTGAGGGAAGTGATGAGGAGAGTGAGTGAGGGAGAGTGGGGGTGAGGAAGGGAGTAAAGGGGGGGGAAAAGTGAGGGAGGGAAAATTTGATTGGGGGAGGGGTGAGTGAGAGAGAGTGAGTGGAGTGAGTGGGGGATTAAAGTGAAGAGAGAGTAAAAGTGGGGAGGGGAGTAAAAGTGGGGGGAGAAGTGAGTGAGGGGAGATTAAAGTGAGGGAGAGTGAGTGAGGAGATGAGTGAGGGAAAAGTGAGGGAAGTGAGTGGGGGGAATTTAGTGAGGGGGAAAAGGAGTGAGGAAGAGTGAGTGAGGGAGAGTGGGGGAATGGAGGAGGGAGGGGTGAGGGGGGGGAGTGGGGGAGAGTGAGGAGAGTGATGGGGAAAGGGGGTGGGGGGAAAGTGAGTGGGGGAAGGTGAGGGAATTTGGTGGGGGAGAGGAGGGAGAGGGGAAGTGAGGGAGGGGGAGGGAGGGGTGATTGGGGAGAGTGGGGAGATTGATTTGGGGGAGATTGAGGGAAAAGGAGGGAGGAGAGTTAAAATTTGAGGGAGCGTGGGGTTTTTTTGGGGGGGGGAGAGTGAGGGAATTGAGTGAGGGAGAGTGATTTGAGGGGGGGAGGGAGAGGAGGGAGATTGGGGAGTGAGGGAGGTGATTGATTGGGGGAGATGGTGGGGGAAGTGAGGGTGAGTGGGGAAGGGGGGGATAGGGGGTGAGGGAGAGTGAGGAGAGTGAGTGAGGGAGAGTGGGGGAAGTGGGGAGAGGGGGGAGGAATGAGGGGGGAGGGGGGTGAGGGGGGAGATTAGAGGGGTTGGGGAGATAGGGAGGGGAGGGAGAGTGAGGGAGAGAGAATTTAGGGAGAGTGAGTGAGGGAAGATAGGGGATTTGGGGGAGTTTGGGGTAGGGGGGAGTAGGAGGGAGAGTGGGGGAAAAGTGAGGGAGATTGAGTGAGGGGAAGTGGGGGAAGTGAGTGGGGGAGAGGGGGAAATTTTTTAAGTAAGAAAAACTAAAAAAGAAATACCGGCATGGAAACCTGCATGGTACCTTCAGGGCCCTGGAATGGAAACCTGCCCCAAGGTACCTGCATGGAAACGTCATGGCCCCCTGCCCATGGTACCTGGCAGGGGGGGGGGTACCTGTCTTGGTCCCTGAAAGGCCCCTGTCATAAAAACCTGTCATGGTACCTGTAAGGGTTCCCTGCCAGGGGTACCTGTCACGGTACCGTAAAAATTCCCTTTTCATGGTACCTGTCATGTTCCCTGTCAGGGAAAAACCGGCCATGGTACCTGTCAGGGTCCCTGTCAGGGGGTCCCTGCCTGGTACCTGCCATGGAAACCTGCCCCATGGTACCTGTCTTTGGTACCTGCATGGTACCTTTTTAATGGAAACCTGCTTTGGCCCTGTCATGGAAACCTGTCTGGTACCTGTCTGGCCCGGGGTCATTGAACCTTCATGGTACCTCTCATGGTACCTGTCTTGGTACCTGTCATGGTACCTGCCCATGGTACCTGTCATGGAACCTCCCCATTGAACCTGTTTGGGTACCTGTCATGGTATTGTCATTTTAAACGTGCCCATTAAACCTGTTTTGGTACCTGCCCAGGGTCCCTGCCTATTTCCAAACATGGTCCCCTGTCAGGGTTTACCTGTCTTGGTCCCCCTGCCAGGGTTTCCATGTCATGGTCCCGGGATATTTTCCTGTCATGGTACCTGTAAAGGTTTACCTGTCTTTGTACCTTTCAGGGGTCCCTTTATCAGGGTTTACCTGTCATGGTACCTGCCCATAGTACCTGCAAATACCGGTCATAGCCCTGTCTAGCCCTGTCAAAATTACGCCCACAGAAAACCTGTCAAAATTTTAATGTTTTAATCCCTGTCTTTGTGCCGGGACTTATTTCCCTGCCCAAAATTTAACTTTTATAGTCCCCGTCTTAGAAACCTCCCTTTTAGTACCTGTCATAATCCCCTGTCAAAGTACCGGGTCTTATCCCTTTTCATAACACCTGTCATCTTCCTTATTGATCTTACATGTTCATGAAAGTTTTGCACTCCTCCCAGAGTGCAAAATTTTTAACAGTTTTTCGTTTCAGAGTGTTATTAAAATTCATTTTCTGCTTTTTTTTTTAAATCAGTTTTTTTTCTTTCTCCTATTCTGATGGGAGGCAATCGGGTTTGATCCGGGGAAAAGGGGAAAGGTTTCATGTTCCCCTTCGCGAGAATGAGGGAAACCTACCCCGTCAAAGGGGGATGTTGACCCAATAGGCTGTTTGTGATCTCGTAAACTCTCAAATCTCTTTTTTTTTTTTTTTTTTTTTTTTTTTTACACAGGGTTTGACAAATTTAAAGGATCCCTAGTTTTATTGAAAAGCTTTTTTAAGGTTAAGGTTCTTCTTTTTTGGGGCAAGCAAGAGCTGTTCCCTACATCAGCTCTTTTGGGAAAGCTTTTTATTGTTATGAACTTACAATGGGGAAAACGGGGAGGGAATTTGGACCCATCTGGGGGCCAGCATTTTCTTTAAAAATAAAACTGACTTTATCTCGTTACATCTTTTGCTGTACAAAAGTGTTCCATACTCGAGTCATCCGGGGGTATGTTTTGATTCAGATGGATTTGGATGTTCTGGAGAAGGGAACACCCCAAGTGAACGCTGTTTTTCTGCCCATCTTGTGGCATAAAACTTGTTTCCCCTGCCCTTTCGAAGGGGATCCAAGTGGGTATTTTGACAATATGGCCTTGTACATAACAGAAAAGGCCACCCCACCCTCCTATGTTGAAGGCTCTGCTGAAATGACAGTTTCTCCAGGAGGGGTCCGGGCGGGGGATGAGACTTTCTTGTTTCTTTTCTCTACTTGTCAAGAAAGTGCAGATGAGAGGGGGGGCGGCCCAAAACCCAAAAAAAGGAGCATACCCAAGGGTTTGTGAGCGACTTGTCCCTCGTACAGGATCTTGAACCCCAACTTAAAGCAATGGGAGTTTACGGCGAAGGGGCTGAAAGCCCCTGGCTCCCTTGTTTCCCAAGTTTTTACAACAGGGTTCTTCAGGGTTTTATTTTGGAGTAAAAATTTCACCCCAAGGAAATAAAATTCTTTTTCCATTTTGCCAACACCCCCCCATTAAACCCTTTAAAATCCCTGCACCACTTTACATCGGGGTTCCCTGGGAGACGATCTTCTTTTGCGTTTTCTCGGGTTAAAATTTTTACTTGCCATCTTTTTCCCCCAATTTTGATTGCCTCGGGCTTTGTTGATGGCTTAGAGCAGCTGGATTTTTTTCCCCTTGGTAAGTGAATGTCAGAACAGCGTCTGAATATCCCATGTGATTCGGGGATGAAATGAAGGTCGTTTGAATTAAAACCTTCCATAACAATGGACCCTCAGGGTTTCCCTTTTGGGGGAAACTTCCCCCAATAGGATGTCTTGCTGATTCCGTTCCATTGAGAACTACACTTAGAGATCTACCATGAAGGTAATCAAGAAGTGTAAGCAACAGAAGTCCAGAGGTCATACTACAGCTTTATACATCATTAGTAAGGCCTCACCTAGATTATGCAGCTCAGTTCTGGTCTCCATATTACAGAATGGACATAAATTCGTTAGAAAACATTCAGCGTAGGATGACTAAATTAATACATAGCATTAGAAATCTTCCTTATGAAGAAAAATTGAAGACTCTTAAGTTACATTCACTTGTTAGACGAAGAATGAGGGAAGACCTCAATTGTAGGCAAATTACTAGAGTCAATTATAGCTGAGATTATAAGAAGCCATCTCGATAAGCATAGCTTGATTAATGATACTAGCAGGATTCAAAGGGGGCCGTTTTGTCTAACAATTTTATTAACTTTCTTCAGTAAAGTTTTTGAGGCTGTTGACCACGATAAAGAATTTGATATTGTTTACTTAGATTTTAGTAAGGCATTTGATAGAGTTCCGCACCAAAGACTGTTAAGAAATGCAGTCGGGCTTTGGGGGGAAGGGTCTCCGGGAAAATCAGGTTCACAGACGGGAAAGCAGAGAGTGCCCAAAAATGGGGAAAAATCCGGGGGGGGGGATCATAAAAATGGCTTTCCACAGGGATCATTTTGGGGCCCCGTTGTTGTTAAAATATATCAATGATCTTGTAAAGGGAATTACTAGTGAATGAACAAATTCGCCGATGACAAAAAAGATAGGTGGGATAATTGATTAAAACGTAGTTTTGGGGAAACTTCAGGGGTTTAGACTACCTACTCTTGGTCAAAAAGGGGCAGATGCAGTTCAATGTAGATAAATGCAAGGTTTCTAAAGCTCGGGATGTCCAAAACCCCCTACACTTTAAGTTAAATAATTAAAACTTACCCATACAGATTGCGAAAAGGATTTGGGGGGTTATGGTAACAGAAACCTTTAAAACCCAAGACAAAAGCCTAAGGTACGTAAAAGGCAAATAGATTACTGGGATTTTTTCAAAAAGTGTAAGCAACAGAACCAGAGGTCATATCAGCTTTTATACATCTTTAAAAGGCCCCTCACCTAATTATGCGCTCAATTCTGGTCCCCATATTACAGAAGGACATAAATTCTTAAAAAAACATTGCGAGATGAAAAAAAAATTTTTAATACATAGCATTAGAAATTTCCTAGAAGAAAGATTGAAGACCTTAATTACATTCACTTGGGTTAACAAAATGGGGGAGACCTGATCGAAGTGTATAAGTGGAAGATAAATTAAAAAAGGGGGATTTTAACAAGGTTTGAGGAATTTCCCCAAGAGAAACCCGCATAATGGTTTTAAAATTAGAAAAGTTTAGATTTGAAAGGACATAGGAAATTTTGGTTTTGGGAAAATGGGGTATTGATGAGTGGAACATCTACTATTGGGGTTATTGAGGGGGGACTTTGGGTATTTTTCAAATTTGGGTTTTGGGATAAGTACATGATGGGGGAGGGTTGGTTTGGGGGATTGAAATTTTTTTTTGGGGGGGGCATTGAAAACAAAAAATTTTTTAGGGGATGAATTGTAAAGGACCTCCTAGTAGGGGCCAACGGCCTCCCGCTGTTCCCCCTTTTTCTATTTTTCTAGTTTTTAGGAGACAGCGTAGAGCTGCAATTCCCAGTGCTTAAAAATTTTTGCTAAGGGGCCCCTGGGCCACACCCCGGTCGAAAGCGCCAGCAATTCCAGTGCACCACACAGGATTTGGATTCACCCGTGACGGGTGCCATTGGTGGAGAGGTTTAACAACAGATCAGCAGCAGATACCCTTTCCTGAACCCATTTTGACGATCAAAGTAGAGAGTGGTAGTAAAAAAACTCTTCATTTGTCTTGGGAATTTTTGTCTCAAGGATCTTACCATGTTTGACAGGAGTGCACTGTCTGTATTTGCTGTTTTTCTGCTCTGCTTCTTTTTGTGAACAGGGGTACTTTTTCCCCCCTTTCCCTAGGAGGGCCATTTACACTGTACTACATGCGAAAGATGCGAGTTAGAGGGGCTGCTAGCTGGTCTGCACATATCTCAACAATCTTGGGTCAAATTTTCTGGGCCCAAGCCCTTTCTTTGGGCAAAACGATTTTTAAAAAAGGAAATGAAAACCCCCTCCTGCCTTTTTGTCACCCCTGACAGTTTTGACCGTTCTTTCAGCTAGCCAAAGGGGGCCCTCTCTCCTCCTTTTTTTCTCTCTCCCGTACCTAAAGAGTGTGGGGCCCATTTACCTAATCACCCCCCACCGCCGCCAAAAACACCGTCAGGGGGCCACCACAACACCCCCGTCGCCTCCCCAATCACCACCAGCCATGCCACCACAATCACCGTCATCGCCCCCACAATCACCACCACCGTGCCACCAAATCACCCCCGCCACAATCGCCGTCAGCCGTCCCACCCCTCCGCATTTAACTTGGGAACCTTTCAGATCCCAGCGGGGAATAAACACCACCCCCGACCGTTTCCCCGCTACAAAACGCGCAGCCACCGTTTTTCTTAACCCTCTCTCAAACCGTTTTTGTTTTAAAGACGTTGACCATCACAATGTACACCCGATGTTTCAGTAATACCGAAAATATGGAAAAAGACATTGGAGGAACTTTCCCCCCCAAACCAACTTCTTCAGTTCTAATCAAAGAAACATGAATAGCATATGTATGTATATAGGGCTTTTGCTACGGAGTGGGTGCTCAGGGGAGCAATTATTATATGGCTGTACTCCAGAGACGGGAAAAACACCGTACCAGCTCGGTCACAATCCACGGGCCCGGGGTTTACCCCATACAGGGGGCGGGGTTTCACATTCACACAGCAACACACACACCACACACCACAAGCTGTAGTTGGGGGTCATACACACTTTAAGCAAGGGAATGATAAAGTCATGGTTAAGGAAAGGACCCCGTGCGACATGGGAAAAGGGGGGCCAGGAGCTATGAATCGACCCCTACAATCACAAAATAGGGGATACACACACACACACACACACCACACACACACCCCACACACACACAACACACAAAACCTCCCCCCAAAAACCCCAACAAAACAAAATACACATACCCAACACAAACCCCACTGAAAAAAAAACCCTCACACAGCCTCCCATTCACTCACAACCACAATCTGTGCCAGACTCACAGCTTGAACCAATTATCAAACCAAAAAGAAAAAAAACAGCGCAGTCAACCGAGCACAAACCCCCTCCCGCTGCCCCTATTTCACAATAATCAAATGGGAGGCACCAGTCGGATAAAACAAGAAATTGCTTCGTTTAAACCCCATAATAGACAAGATAAGTGCAAGCTTCGCTGCCTCTTTTTTCTAAAACTTGCTGCCCTTGCACACTTAACACAGGAGACGAAAAATTTTGGGAAAGTGATAAAAATAATGACGAAAGAAAGACAAACGAACAATGACAGATAAGGGGGTTTACAAACCTGTAATGACAGAAGGGGATGCACACAACAATACAAATGGGGGTGATAAACAAATAATGACAGATGGGGGGCGACAAAGAGGTAATAAGGTAAGCTCCCAACCCACAGGAATGGTAAATCAACAAAGAATTGAGTGATGGTGTAAGATTTATTCATTATTGCTTCCTAATTCCCCTTCCGAGTGCCCGGCATGTAAATGAAGGAGGAACGCGAGCACACAGAGGGTGAGACGAGGAAGAGGGTGTGAAGAAGAAGAAGAGGAAGAGGATGAAGAAGACGACGAGGAGGAGAGAGGCAGAGGAAAGTAGGTTAAGGGGTGGAAAAGAGATATTTAATCTGACTTACAGTCTCTCCTTGTCTGTAGTACTTAACTCAAATTCTCATTCTCATTCTCTCTCTCTCTCTCTCTCTCTCTCTCTCTCTCTCTCTCTCTCTCTCTCTCTCTCTCTCTCTCTCTCTCTCTCTCTCTCTCTCTCTCTCTCTCTCTCTCTCTCTCTCTCTCTCGTTCTCTCTAGGAAGACCGTATATAATATCTGAGCCAAGATGGATCTTTTAAACTCGTGACGTAAAGTACCTGCGAATGGTATGGTCCTTCCTTCACAGCTGAACCTGAGACCAATCTTCACTGATGACCGCCTGATCAACGAGGCTGTTGGTGCTAGCACCAAACCTACACTAAAGAGGCTTCACACCACATCTAAACAGGGAACTTAGGGGCTCGGAAATAACATTTAAAACCGACTCAGCCGTTATTTAAAAATTAGATTGGACCATTTAAGCCGAGCCAGCGGCTTGGATCATACCGAGTCACCCTTTAACTTCAGTTGAAAATTCTAGCAAACTTAGCCTTCCACATTTTAACTTGAAGCTCATGAGTTCAACCACTCGTTTAATCGTAAAAAGTTGCATTAAGTTCCCCTCCCCCCTTGCGTTCACTTCTCTACAACATCTCTAGATAGATTTGTAGATAAATTTCTAGACAGACTTGGGACCGGGTCTGGAAGGTACGGTGACCCTAGGACAGACTTGGGACCGGGTCTGGAAGGTACGGTGACCCTAGGACAGACTTGGGACCGGGTCTGGAAGGTACGGTGACCCTAGGACAGACTTGGGACCGGGTCTGGAAGGTACGGTGACCCTAGGACAGACTTGGGACCGGGTCTGGAAGGTACGGTGACCCTAGGACAGACTTGGGACCGGGTCTGGAAGGTACGGTGACCCTAGGAATAGTGTTTACGTAGCCTTTATAATATTAATAATAATAATAATAATAATTAATAATAATAATAATAATAATAATAATAATAATAATAATAATAATAATAATAATAATAGTAATAATAATAATAATAATAATAATAATAATAATAATAATAATAATAATAATAATATAATAATAATAATAATAATATAGTAATAATAATAATAATAATAATATAATAATAATAATAATAATAATAATAATTAATAATAATAAATAATTAGTAATAATAATAATAATAATAATAAAAATAATAATAATAATAATAATTAATAATATGTAATAATAATAATAATAATTTAAAAATAATAATAATAATAATAATAATAATAATAATAATAATAATAATAATAATAATAGTAATAATAATAATAATAATAATAATAATAATAATAAAAATAATAATAATAAGAAGAAGAAGAAGAAGAAGAAGAAGAAGAAGAAGAAGAAGAAGAAGAAGAATCTATTTCTACAAGTATAGATACAACTTATACAGACCATAGCTGACACCAGTGACATACTATATAGAAAGTCCCTGGTTACAAAAAGTATTTATGGCAACTTAGGTTAATTTTGTCCCCAGGATGCCACCCACACCAATCGGCTAACACCTAGGTACCTACTTACTGTTAGGTGAACATGGACAGGAGGTGTCTTAAGAAAACAGGTCTGTTTCCAGCCATACCGAGGTATGGAAGGAAATCTGACCTCGGGTCTTGCTACCAGAATTATAACACCGGGTGCTGTGCATACGTAAAGATATGTGGCAACAATTTTAAATTGAGGGTATAAAATAATATATAATAAATATATATTAATATATATTTGTGTGTTTTGGGGGTGTGTGTGTGTTGTGGTGTTGTTGTGTGTGTGTGGTGGGGTGTGTGTGGTGTGTGTTGTTTTTGGGTGTGTGTATGCAAGAAAAGCCCGGGGGATGGAAATTTTGTAGCCAAGTACTTTCACATTTTTCAGTGCATCATCGGGAGCTGTGAACGTTGCAAGAGAGAAAAAAGGGGGGTGCTGCCCAGATTTAGTCCCAAAACTTTTTCTGTCAGGGAAAAAAACATAATTGAGTCTTCCCACTTGAAACCGAAAAAAATGCGTAAAAAACTCAAATTTATGGGTACAAAAGTCATGTATTTAGTAGAGTCCATTACAATCTTAAACAAAAATGCATAAAAAATCACAGGATTGTTCATTATCCGGGTGATTGAGGATTGGGTGACCCCCGACAGTGTCTACTCACGTCATTTTGTGATGGTTTATAACGCGTGTAGTTAGGTACCATCTGTGACCGCACAAAAGATTACGAGAAAAATAAGGAAAGTTAAAGGGTTATAGTAGAAATTAAAATTTTGATATAGAAATATTTTCGAAAAAAAAAAGATTCCCAAGCGACACTGTGTAGAATAGCGCATATTTTAAAAGAGATACTTTGAGTACCTCAAAGAACATTCGTACCCCGAGGAAACAGGTAAATGGGCAAAGACCCCATTCCATTCCTTTCTTTTTTTATTTAAAAAAATTACCAGAAAAACAATCCATTGCATAGTACCAACGAAAACGCATTTTTTTCAAACCACTGATTTAAAAAAGACGAAAAAGTAGGGGCTGGCTATTAATTCTTAAATTTCAAACAATGTACAACAAATTTCCAAGAAAATCTCCCAAAACCATAGGAAATAACCCAAGATCTTATGTGTTCCCAATCAGCCCCTGGGCCCTTTTATCATCACTTTTTACCCCCATCTAACCTATGGGAATTGTGCTGGGGCAACAACAATAAATCTTTCAACCATTAATTGCCCCAACAAAAGGCTGCAGTCAGACTGATAACAAATTTTCCACTCCCGGGGAGCATACTCCCCCCAATATTCAAAATTCTAAACTTACTCACCCTTCAAAAAAGCCCAAATTTTTATTGTGCCATACTACATAGAACACTAAACTAGATAAACCCCCCCCTCAAAAAATTTTCCTTACCAACCTCAACAAGCACACGACCATAACACAAGACCAGATACTCTCTGATGCTCCCCCCGCCTCTCACCTATGTAAACTCAATGCACATAAAAGGCCCAAAAATTTAGAATTCATTGTTTAAAATATCTTTGACTTCTTATTGTAAATTGTTTACGTAATTTTTTACCACTGAACTATATTGTTTTTTTTAATCTAAAGTTAATTTTAAGCCTGCCCCTAATTCTGCATACAGGGGCTTTTGGGATGTACACCCAACTACTATAATTCCCCGATAATTATTATCATGCCAAATAAACATTTTTTGTATTTTATTGTATTTTATTTTGCATCCAGAAACCTCCCTACCCCATAAGAGGGATAGGGGATGGCAGTAGGGTGGGTTGGCACTGCCACTGACCACATTTTAAAAGGGGAAAACCGTGGCGGTGACCATCCGCAAAACCACCCGAGAACCCCTGCTTTAGGGTTCTTCTTGCAAAGTTGCACAGCTCCGTGATGCACTGAGAAGTGTGAAAGTACTTGAGCTATGGATTTCCCCCCCCCCGGGCTTGTCGCATAGTTAAAAACGCAATATCGCAAACAAGTGAAAAAGATGCAAAGACCCAGAGGGAGGTAATTTTGTTGGGCCTTTCGTGCAATCAAACACAAAGTTGCAATGATGCAGATAAGAGGAGATCCAATAAAATACGATCACGGGAAACGCCCTTTCGGGCTAGTAACCTTTCTCCTGTATAAATTACAAAATTTAAAAAAGAAACTTTCGTTTTTTTTTTTGGGTCACCCTCCCTCGGTGGGATAGGCCTGTGCTTAAAAAAAAAAAAGATAAATTAGGTATTAATTGATATTAAATATATGATATTAAAATGAATTGATTGAATTAATATATGTATTAAATATTATTTTAATGTAATTTTAAATTTTAATGATTTACATTTAACATTTGATAAAACATGAAAAATTTCAAGGGCTTAATAATTGTCGGGGCAGTATTATAAATAGTTCTGTAATATCAAATTTTCCAACATCACAGAACAAAATGAAATTCCTTTCATCATTTATTTGTTGCAGAAAACCCAGAGAGAGAACTTTCCACCCACCCCGACCCTGTGTTAAATTTACGGAAAGTTCATTCACATTTGTTTTTACCGAAGTTCACACTTGTTCTGCGTTCTTTTGGGGGTAAGTTCACACTTTGTTCTGACCCCATCTTTACGTTAATTCAGACTTGTTTTAAATATTTACACTTCCTTACTCATCAGGCTTGTGAAGGCTAACCCAAGACGAACAAAGTTTTCATAAGACAATGTTATCTTAGAAGACTTTCTTTGCCGGGTTATCTTTTCATACTTGTCTTCATTGTTTTCATACTTCGCTGCTTCATAATTCTTTTCTATAACCTCTTGTCTATCATTTTTCCTGTCTTTCATTTTTCCCGGGGCAAGATAGCATAAACTATACCCGACTATATTGGCTAAAATTTATAGGGGGCGTTGACCCCCGGAAAAACCCCTTTAGGTATTCCCCTATCATTACAGGACATAAAATAATTTAAGAGTCCTAAAATTTAATTAAAAATGTACAATTTGTGTTTTTCCCACCACCACAGTCAGGCCCCCCACCAGTAATGCTCCCCCCACCCCCGTCAGGCCCCCCACCCCCAGTAATACTCCCCCCACCATGCAATGCTCCAACCCGCCACATGAAGGGCCAACCCCCTATAGTGAGCCTCCCCCCACCCCCAAAATATGGACATGTCCTGCGCTACCCACGACCGGGAAATACACATGTACAATTTTTTCAATGAAAAAAAAAATGAAAGGGTACGGTCACACGTAGGGAATCCAATCTCAAAAATTTCTTGGGAAAACATTGTTACTCCCTAATCAGTCAAAAACAATCCGTCCCAAAATTTCCCCCACTGACACAAACCCCGGAGTTGCGACATTATAGGTCTGTACCCCAAAAATCGAAAGGGGGTTACCCAAAGACCCTTGCTGTCTTTAAAACCCCTGGGTGTCTTCAAGACCCGGCTGTCTTCAAGACTCCCCGGGGTCTTTAAACTCCTGGGTGTCTTCAAAAACTCCTGGGTTCTTTAAAATCCTGGGTGTTTCAAGACTCCTGGCTGTCTTCAAACCCTTGGCGTCTTCAAGACCCCTGGCTGTCTTCAAACTCCTGGCGTCTTTAAACCCTTGGCGCTTCAAGACCCCTGGCTGTCTTCAAGACTCCTGGCTGTCTTCAAGACCCTTGGCGTCTTCAAAACCCCTGGCTGTCTTCAAGACTCCTGGCTGTCTTCAAGACCCTTGGCTGTCTTCAAGACTCCTGGCTGTCTTCAAGACTCCTGGCTGTCTTCAAGACCCTTGGCTGTCTTCAAGACCCCTGGCAGTCTTCAAGTCTCCTGGCTGTCTTCAAGACCCTTGGCTGTCTTCAAGACCCCTGGTCGTCTTCAAGACCCCTGGCTGTCTTTAAGACCCTTGGCTGTCGTCAAGACCCCTGGCTGTCTTCAAGAATCCTGGCTGTCTTCAAGACTCCTGGCTGTCTTCAAGACCCTTGGCTGTCTTCAAGACCCCTGGCAGTCTTCAAGTCTCCTGGCTGTCTTCAAGACCCTTGGCTGTCTTCAAGACCCCTGGTCGTCTTCAAGACCCCTGGCTGTCTTTAAGACCCTTGGCTGTCGTCAAGACCCCTGGCTGTCTTCAAGAATCCTGGCTGTCTTCAGGACCCCTGGCTGTCTTCAAGACACTTGGCTGTCTTCAAGACCCCTGGCTGTCTTCAAGACCCCTGGCTGTTTTCAAGACCCTTGGCTGTCTTCAAGAACCCTGGCTGTCTTCAAGACCCTTGGCTGTCTTCAAGACCCCTGGCTGTCTTCAAGACCCCTGGCTGTCTTCAAGACCCCTGGCTGTCTTCAAAACCCCTGGCTGTCTTCAAGAAGTCTTTGGATAGGTACCAAAGTCGGTACCTGATCAGCCGGGCAGTGGTTCGTACGTCGGTTTACGTGCGGCCAACAGAAATAGCCTAGTTGATCAGGCCCTGATCCAATACGAGGCCTGGTCACAGACCGGGCCGCGGGGCGTTGACTCCAGAAACCCTCTCCAGGTATACACACACTCACATGCGAACCACATATAAAATGCTGAGAGGAACTGACACGGTGGACAGAGACGGGATGTTCCAGAGATGTGACACAGCAACAAGGGGTCACAGTTGGAAGTTGAAGACTCAGATGAGTCACAGGGATGTTAGGAAGTATGTCTTCAGTCATAGAGTTATCAGGAAGTGGAACAGTCTGGAAAGTGATGCAGTGGAGGCAGGAACCATATGTAGCTTTAAGAAGAGATATGATAAGGCTAATGGAGCAGGGAGAGACTGAACTCAGTACGGCAGTGAAGGGCTGGAAGAGGACATGTCTCGACCTCGCAACCACAATTAGGTGTGTACACACACACAATATGCATAGTATTATATAATTTAATATCTTTAAATATATTTAATGATATATCTATAAATATGTTTGATCTATATAATATAATTTTTTAAAAATATTATATATATAGTCGTGCCGAATAGGCAGAACTTGTCCGATACGTGGCTTAAATAGCACGTATCAGCTGACCAATAGGACATGGAAAATTTGGTAGCACTTTAACTTCCAAAATCTCTGACCCATCGAAGAAAATATATTTCACTCGTTTGGTTAAGTATTAAAATACTGAAAACAAATTACTAAAATATTAGTTAGTTGGGTTAGCTAAAATAAATTGTTCTTGTTATAATACTTAGGTAAGTTTAAGATTCTTTGGTGCAAAATTATAAATGTTACATTAAAATTATGAAAAAAATATTCTTTAAAACGTATAAGAGAAAATTAGAAAGGACTTAATTTTAAATGAGTCTTGCTAATTGACCTGCATAATTATTCGCACACACATATGAATATATATATATATATTATATATATATAATATATATATAATATATAATAATATATATATATATATATTATATATATATATATATGAATAAATTATTTATATATAGTATTTATATAACAGGAAATATTTATATATAATTATAATATTATCATGATAATATATTATACGTTTATATATATATATAATTATATATAAATCTAAATATATATTGTGAGGCAGCTATACATCTCATTCTTGCCTTAAACATAGGGGTAGAGTAATAACTCTACACTGATTTCAGCGTCTTGTGTACCTCAACCTGGGCACACGGAGCTTTGCCTCACCCTGGTCACGGAGCGTTGCCTCACCCTGGTCACGAGGTTTCCTCACCCTGGTCACGGAGCGTTGCCTAACCTGGGTCACGGAGCGTTGCTCAACCTGGGTCACGGAGCGTTGCCTCAAACCCTGGCACGGAGCTTGCCTCACCCTGGGCCACGGTAGCGTTGCCTCACCTTGGGTCACGGAGCGTTGCTTTCACCCTGGGCCACGGAGGTTGCCTTCACCTTGGCCACGGAGCGTTGCCTCACCCTGGCCACGAGCGTTGCCTCACCCTGGGTCACGAGCGTTGCCTCACCCTGGGTCACGGAGCGTTCCTCTAGCCCTGGGTCACGGAGCGTTTGCCTCACCTTTGGGCCACGGAGCGTTGCCTCACCCTGGGTCACGGAGCGTTGCTCAACCCTGGGCCACGGAGCGTTGCCTCACCCTGGCCACGGAGCGTTGCCTCACCCTGGGGCAACGGAGCGTTGCCTCACCCTGGGTCACGGAGCGTTGCCTCACCCTGGGCCACGGAGCGTTGCCTCACCCTGGGCCACGGAGCGTTGCCTCACCCTGGGTCACGGAGCGTTGCCTCACCCTGGGTCACGGAGCGTTGCCTCACCCTGGGTCACGGAGCGTTGCCTCACCCTGGGCCACGGAGCGTTGCCTCACCCTGGGCCACGGAGCGTTGCCTCACCCTGGGTCACGGAGCGTTGCCTCACCCTGGGCCACGGAGCGTTGCCTCACCCTTGGGCCACGGAGCGTTGCCTCACCCTGGGCCACGGAGCGTTGCCTCACCCTGGGTCACGAGCGTTGCCTCACCCTGGGTCACGGAGCGTTGCCTCAGCCCTGGGTCACGGAGCGTTGCCTCACCCTGGGCCACGGAGCGTTGCCTCACCCTGGGTCACGGAGCGTTGCCTCACCCTGGGCCACGGAGCGTTGCCTCACCCTGGGCCACGGAGCGTTGCCTCACCCTGGGCCACGGAGCGTTGCCTCACCCTGGGTCACGGAGCGTTGCCTCACCCTGGGCCACGGAGCGTTGCCTCACCCTGGGCCACGGAGCGTTGCCTCACCCTGGGTCACGGAGCGTTGCCTCACCCTGGGTCACGGAGCGTTGCCTCACCCTGGGCCACGGAGCGTTGCCTCACCCTGGGTCACGGAGCGTTGCCTCACCCTGGGCACGGAGCGTTGCCTCACCCTGGGCACGAAGCGTTGCCTCACCCTGGGTCACGGAGCGTTGCCTCACCCTGGCACGGACGTGCATCACCCTGGGCACGAGCGTTGCCTCACCCTGGGCCAGGGAGCGTTGCCTCACCCTGGGTCACGGAACGTTGCCTCACCCTGGGCACGGAGCGTTGCCTCACCCTGGGTCACGGAGCGTTGCCTCACCCTGGGCCACGAGCGTTGCCTCACCCTGGGTCACGGAGCGTTGCCTCACCCTGGGCCACGGAGCGTTGCCTCACCCTGGGTCACGGAGCGTTGCCTCACCCTGGCCACGGAGCGTTGCCTCACCCTGGGTCACGGAGCGTTGCCTCACCCTGGGCCACGGAGCGTTGCCTCACCCTGGGCACGGAGCGTTGCCTCACCCTGGGTCACGGAGCGTTGCCTCACCCTGGGTCACGGAGCGTTGCCTCACCCAGGGCCACGGACCGTTGCCTCACCCTGGGTCACGAAGCGTTGCCTCACCCTGGGCCACGGAGCGTTGCCTCACCCTGGGTCACGAGCGTTGCCTTACCCTGGGCACGGAGCGTTGCCTCACCCTGGGCCACGGAGCGTTGCACTCACCCTGGGCCACGGAGCGTTGCCTCACCTTGGGTCACGGAGCGTTGCCTCACCCTGGGTCATGGAGCGTTGCCTCACCCTGGGTCACGAGCGTTGCCTCACCCTGGGTCACGGAGCGTTGCCTCACCCTGGGTCACGGAGCGTTGCCTCACCCTGGGTCACGGAGCGTTGCCTCACCCTGGGCCACGGAGCGTTGCCTCACCCTGGGCCACGAGCGTTGCCTCACCCTGGGCCACGGAGCGTTGCCTCACCCTGGGCCACGGAGCGTTGCCTCACCTGGGCCACGGAGCGTTGCCTCACCCTGGGTCACGGAGCGTTGCCTCACCCTGGGTCACGGAGCGTTGCCTCACCCGGGCCACGGAGCGTTGCCTCACCCTGGGTCACGACGTTGCCTCACCCTGGGCACGGAAGCGTTGCCTCACCCTGGGCCACGGAGCGTTGCCTCACCCTGGGTCACGGACGTTGCCTCACCCTGGGTCACGGAGCGTTGCCTCACCCTGGGCCACGGAGCGTTGCCTCACCCTGGGCCACGGAGCGTTGCCTCACCCTGGGCACGGAGCGTTGCCTCACCTGGGTCACGGAGCGTTGCCTCACCCTGGGCACGGAGCGTTGCCTCACCCTGGGCCACGGAGCGTTGCCTCACCCTGGGTCACGGAGCGTTGCCTCACCCTGGGTCACGGAGCGTTGCCTCACCCTGGGTCACGGAGCGTTGCCTCACCCTGGGCCACGGAGCGTTGCCTCACCCTGGGTCCCGGAGCGTTGCCTCACCCTGGGTCACGGAGCGTTGCCTCACCCTGGGCACGGAGCGTTGCCTCACCCTGGGCACGGAGCGTTGCCTCACCCTGGGCCACGGAGCGTTTGCCTCACCTGGGTCACGGAGCGTTGCCTCACCCTGGTCACGGAGCGTTGCCTCACCCTGGGTCAGGGAGCGTTGCCTCACCCTGGGTCACGGAGCGTTGCCTCACCCTGGGCCACGGAGCGTTGCCTCACCCTGGGTCACGGAGCGTTGCCTCACCCTGGGTCACGGAGCGTTGCCTCACCCTGGGTCACGGAGCTTTGCTCTCCCTGGGCCACGGAGCGTTGCCTCACCCTGGGTCACGGAGCGTTGCCTCACCCTGGGCCACGGAGCGTTGCCTCACCCTGGGTCACGGAGCGTTGCCTCACCCTGGGCCACGGAGCGTTGCCTCACCCTGGGTCACGGAGCGTTGCCTCACCCTGGGCCACGGAGCGTTGCCTCACCCTGGGTCACGGAGCGTTGCCTCACCCTGGGCCACGGAGCGTTGCCTCACCCTGGGTCACGGAGCGTTGCCTCACCCTGGGCCACGGAGCGTTGCCTCACCGGGGTCACGGAGCGTTGCCTCACCCTGGGTCACGGAGCGTTGCCTCACCCTGGGCCACGGAGCGTTGCCTCACCCTGGGTCACGGAGCGTTGCCTCACCCTGGGCCACGGAGCGTTGCCTCACCCTGGGCCACGGAGCGTTGCCTCACCCTGGGTCACGGAGCGTTGCCCTCACCCTGGGCCACGGAGCGTTGCCTCACCCTGGGCCACGGAGCGTTGCCTCACCCTGGGCCACGGAGCGTTGCCTCACCCTGGGCCACGGGAGTTGCCTCACCCTGGGCCACGGAGCGTTGCCTCACCCTGGGCCGGAGCGTTGCCTCACCCTGGGTCACGGAGCGTTGCCTCACCCTGGGTCACGGAGCGTTGCCTCACCCTGGGTCACGGAGCGTTGCCTCACCCTGGGCACGGAGCGTTGCCTCACCCTGGGCCACGGAGCGTTGCCTCACCCTGGGTCACGGAGCGTTGCCTCACCCGGGGTCACGGAGCGTTGCCTCACCCTGGGTCACGGAGCGTTGCCTCACCCTGGGCCACGGAGCGTTGCCTCACCCTGGGTCCACGGAGCGTTGCCTCACCCTGGGTCACGGAGCGTTGCCTCACCCTGGGCCACGGAGCGTTGCCTCACCCTGGGTCACGGAGCGTTGCCTCACCCTGGGCCACGGAGCATTGCCTCTTCCTGGGTCACGGAGCGTTGCCTCACCCTGGGTCACGGAGCGTTGCCTCACCCTGGGCCACGGAGCGTTGCCTCACCCTGGGCACGGAGCGTTGCCTCACCCTGGGCCACGGAGCGTTGCCTCACCCTGGGCCACGGAGCGTTGCCTCACCCTGGGTCACGGAGCGTTGCCTCACCCTGGGCCACGGAGCGTTGCCTCACCCTGGGCCACGGAGCGTTGCCTCACCCTGGGCCACGGAGCGTTGCCTCACCCTGGGCCACGGAGAGTTGCCTCACCCTGGGCCACGGAGCGTTGCCTCACCCTGGGCCAGGAGCGTTGCCTCACCCTGGGTCACGGAGCGTTGCCTCACCCTGGGTCACGGAGCGTTGCCTCACCCTGGGTCACGGAGCGTTGCCTCACCCTGGGCCACGGAGCGTTGCCTCACCCTGGGCCACGGAGCGTTGACCTCACCCTGGGTCACGGAGCGTTGCCTCACCCTGGGTCACGGAGCGTTGCCTCACCCTGGGTCACGGTGCGGAAGCGTTGCCTCACCCTGGGCCACGGAGCGTTGCCTCACCCTGGGTCACGGAGCGTTGCCTCACCCTGGGTCACGGAGCGTTGCCTCACCCTGGGTCACGGAGCGTTGCCTCTCCCTGGGCCACGGAGCGTTGCCTCACCCTGGGTCACGGAGCGTTGCCTCACCCTGGGCCACGGAGCGTTGCCTCATCACCTTGGTTCACGGAGCGTTGCCTCACCCTGGGCCACGGAGCGTTGCCTCACCCTGGGCCACGGAGTCCTCTGGAGAGCTTGCCTCACCCCCCTGGGTCACGTAGCGTTGCCTCACCCTGGGTCAGAGAGCGTTACCTCACCCTGGGCCACGGAGCGTTGCCTCACCCTGGGCCACGGAGCGGGGCCTCACCCTGGGCCACAGAGCGGAGCCTCATCCTGGGTCACGGAGCGTTGCCTCACCCTGGGTCACGGAGCGGGGCCTCACCCTGGGCCAAGGAGCAGGGCCTCACCCTGGGCCACAGAGTAGGGCCTCACCTTGGGTCACAGAGCAGGGCCTCACCCTGGGCCACGGAGCAGGGCCTCACCCTGGGCCACGGAGCGGGACCTCACCCTGGGCCACGGAGCGGGGCCTCACCCTGGCTCACAGAGCGGGGCCTCACCCTTGGCCACAGAGCAGGTCCTCACCCTGGGCCACAGAGCAGGGCCTCACCCTGGGTCACAGAGCGGGGCCTCACCCTGGGCCAGGGAGCGGGGCCTCACCCTGGGCCACAGAGCGGGGCCTCACCCTGGGCCACGGAGCGGCTTCTCACCCTGGGCCAGGGAGCGGGGCCTCACCCTGGGTCACAGAGCGGGGCCTCACCCTGGGCCACAGAGCAGGGCCTCACCCTGGGCCACAGAGCAGGGCCTCACCCTGGGTCACAGAGCGGGGCCTCACCCTGGGCCAGGGAGCGGGGCCTCACCCTGGGCCACAGAGCAGGGCCTCACCCTGGGCCACAGAGCAGGGCCTCACCCTGGGTCACGGAGCGGGGCCTCACCCTGGGCCACAGAGCAGAGCCTCACCCTGGGTCACAGAGCGGGGCCTCACCCTGGGCCACAGAGCAGGGCCTCACCCTGGGTCACAGAGCGGGGCCTCACCCTGGGTCACGGAGCGGGGCCTCACCTGGGCCACAGAGCAGAGCCTCACCCTGGGTCACAGAGCGGGGCCTCACCCTGGGCCACAGAGCAGGGTCTCACCCTGGGTCACAGAGCGGGGCCTCACCCTGGGCCACAGAGCAGGGCCTCACCCTGGGTCACAGAGCGGGGCCTCACCCTGGGTCACGGAGCGGGGCCTCACCCTGGGCCACAGAGCAGAGCCTCACCCTGGGTCACAGAGCGGGGCCTCACCCTGGGCCACAGAGCAGGGTCTCACCCTGGGTCACAGAGCGGGGCCTCACCCTGGGCCACAGAGCAGAGCCTCACCCTGGGTCACAGAGCGGGGCCTCACCCTGGGTCACAGAGCAGGGCCTCACCCTGGGTCACAGAGCGGGGCCTCACCCTGGGCCACAGAGCAGGGCCTCACCCTGGGCCACTCAGCAAGTACACGATCACCACCTGATCAACACTAACAACCATGTCAGAGTGTATCAGAAAGAATAAAATGGAACAATAAATGGAACAATACACAAATAATCCAATACACTAATAACCACTACCTCTACCACTACTTTAATTGTGTGCAGTGTGTCCAGCACTTGCTGGTGTACCCTACCGCCTTGGTTTGCTGGAAGCCTTTCTGTCTCCACCGTGAATACCTCTCTAAAACTTTTCACATACTTCCTGGTCGCTCCTTAACAATTATATTACCACCTCTTGTTTTGTTACTCCCAGTTCCCCCGCCCCTCCACATGTATCTATACTGGCTCCCTTACCTTTGTGCTTCTGTGGGACTAGTTAATGATCCTCTGTGTGGCTATTTGTGTAGATTGTATCACCAAGAAGCAGACAAATATCTCAGTCTTCATACATAAGAACATAAGAAAAAAGGAACACTGCAACAGGCCTACTGACCCAAGCGGAGCAGGTCCATGTTTCCCCCCCGGATTAGACCAATGACCCACTCCCCGGATTATCCCAATGACCTACCCAGCCAGGTCATCTCCACTCAAGGATGGAGCACTGTACCAGACCCAGCAGCACAAGCTAGTCAGGTCAACCCACACCCACTCATGTATTTATCTAACCTATTTTTAAAACTACACAACGTTTTAGCCTCAATAACTGTACTCGGGAGTTTGCTCCACTCATCCACAACTCTATTACCAAACCAGTGCTTTCCTATATCCTTCCTGAATCTGAATTTTTTCAACTTGAAACCATTGCTGCGAGTCCTGTCTTGGCTGGAAATTTTCAGCACGCTATTTACATCCCTTTATTTATTCCTGTTTTCCGTTTATACACCTCGATCATATCCCCCCTAATTCTACGCCTTTCGAGAGAGTGCAGATTCAGGGTCCTCAGTCTATCCTCATAGGGAAGATTTCTGATACATGGGATCATCTTTGTCATCCTCCTCTGTACATTTTCCAGAGCATTTATATCCATTCTGAGCAGCATAGTCTAAATGAGGCCTAACCAAGGATATATAGAGTTGAAGACCAACCTGACGACTTCTATTATTTATACTTCTAGATATGAAGCCAAGAATTCTGTTAGCTTTATTGCGAACACTAATGCACTGTTGTCTTGGTTTTAGATTACTGCTAACCAGAACTCCTAAATCCTTTTCGCAATCAGTAGTATTAAGATCTACATTATTTAGTTTATATGTGGCATGGTTATTTAACTGTCCAACATTCAGAATTTTGCATTTGTCAATATTAAACTGCATCTGCCACTTCTCCGACCATTGCGTCAGTCTATTCAAATCATCCTGGAGTGCTCTAATGTCCTCATTAGAATGAATTGGACGGCCTATTTTGGTGTCATCAGAAAAAATTTGCTTATGTCGCTATTTTATTCCCTCATCTATGTCGTTTATGTAAATTGTGAACAACAACGGGCCAACACTGACCCCTGAGGAACACCGCTTGTGACGTGCCCCATTCTGATTTCTCCCCATTATGCAAACTCTCTGCTGTCTATTTGTCAGCCATGCCTCTACCCAGGAAAAAAATTTCTCCTCCTATTCCGTGTGCCCTAATTTTCCTCAATAGCCTCTGATGTGGAACTCTATCAAAAAGCCTTACTGAAGTCCATATACACAATATCATATTCATTACCATGATCTACCTCCTCAAACACCTTAGTGAAAAAAGTCAGTAAATTCGTAAGACAGGAACGCCCCTTTGTAAAACCGTGTTGAGATTCATTAATCAATCTGTGCCTATCAAGATGGCTACGAAATTTCTTCGGGAATTATTGATTCCATAAATTTTTTCCCACTATGTAGGTAAGGCTTTTTTGGGCTATAGTTCGAAGCCAAGGACCTGTCACCTGCCTTGTAAATAGGTATTACATTTGCATTTTCCACTTATCAGGCAAATATGCCAGTTTGTGGTGAATGTTAAAAAGATTAGCCAAAGGTTTTCTAAGTTCCTCTTTACATTCCTTTAACACCCTTGCAAACAGTTCATCAGGACCTGGGGATTTGTTAGGTTTTTATTTCTCTATTTGTTTGAGGACCATGTCAGTAGTTATCGCAATCGTACATAGTTTATTATCATCCTGTTCTACATAATCTATTATTTCAGGAATATCGCTAGTATTTTCCTGGGTGAAAACTGAGAGGAAAATAGGTATTAGAATTTCACACATATTCTTATCACTGTCAGTGATCTGACCAGAGTTACTCTTAAGTGGACCAATCTTGTCCCTAATCTTACTTCTGTATACCTGAAAAAACCCTTTTGGGTTAGTCTTTGAATCCCTTGCGACCTTAGCCTCATAATCCCTTTTTGCTTTTCTTATTCCTTTTTTTTATTTCTCTCTTTAATTGGATATATTGATTTCTTAACTGCCCATCCCCTCTTTTGATACGCCTATATATGCCTCTCTTTTGACCAATGAGATGTTTTAATCTATTGTTCATCCATTTGGGATCATTTTTGTTAGATCTAATTTCCCTACTCGGAACAGAAGTTGTCTGGGCAGCTAGAACTATGCTCTGAAAAACGTCATATTAACAACCAAGATCACCTACCTGACCCATAGGCAAGACATCCCAATTTAGCCCACCCAGGTAATTTTTCAGTCCCATGAAGTCGGCCAAGCGAAAATCTGGGACAGAGATATGATTGCAGTTATCTGGGTAATTCCATGATATATTGAAACTAAGTGATTTGTGGTCACTTTCCCCAAGCTAATCATTAACCTTAAGATTATTAATTAGTGAATCTTTGTTGGCAAGAACCAAGTCAAGCAGATTGTTTCCTCTAATTGGTTCTGTCACAAACTGTTCTAAAAAGCAATCCTGAACCGTATCAAGAAAGTCACTAGACTCAAGATTTCCTGTCATAATGTTCCAATCAATTTGTCTAAAGTTAAAATCTCCCATTATCACAACATTTTCATATCTAGATTCCTTATGAATTTCGTCCCATAACAGCTTACTGCACTCCCTATCAAGGTTTGGGGGCCTATAAATCACACCCACAATTAATTTGTCATGTCCCTCGAGAAACTGTAGCCAAACAGATCCTGTGTTCGATGATCTTATATCATGTCTAAGACAACAATTTAAATTTTCTCTGACATACATCGCCACACCACCACCCTTCCTGTTGACCCTATCAGTGTGGAATAGTTTATAACCTTGTATGTTGCATTCAGAAGGCATTTCTCTATCTTTCAGGTTGAACCAGGTCTCTGTTATACCAATAATATCTATATTATCTACACTTGCAAGTAATTTTAGCTCATCTATCTTATTTCTTAGACTCCTACTATTCGTATAGTAAACCTTAAGGGAGCTAGTCACTCGTTGCCCTCTACTATCTCTCTTTGTTTGTTGATCAGTTGATTTGCCATTACTAGCAACTTTATTTTGAATATTGTCTTTTAAACATATCCCTGAGGTATCCCGGTAATAACTGCTGTTTTTAACCCTAATGCTGCAGCCTAATTGTTTCCCACAAACACCCATACCTCTATAATCTATCAGTTTAAATTCCTAGACAAGTCATCAGTTGCCCTCTCAATTGAATTGGCTAATGCAACCTCTCCATCCCCAGAGAGATGAACCCCATCTCTTGCATACATATCACGTTTGCCAAAGAATAGGTCCCAGTTATCAATGAATGGGATTGCAAGTTCCTTGCAGTACCTGTCTAGCCAGCAATTTATACCAATTGCCCTAGACATCCATTCATTGCCCACTCCCTTTCTAGGGAAGATGCTACATATGACTGGGATCCCTCCCTTAGACCTAACTACTTCTATGGCTGACCTGTACTTATCCAGCAGCTCCTATCTCTCTCTATTTTTTTTTCATTATATACCCCTGGTGTCCACACTCGGCCTATCACCATTGTCCTCCTGACTCCTACCTCAGCAAGGACCAATAAAAACATACCACACGCTGCTGGTGTGGGATTCATCTGTAAAAACCAGCATTAGTGGTCACAGTGTGGGCCCATGTTAACCTCTTTATGGTGTATAGAAATATACCTAGTTGGATGAATCTTATTACAGTCACTTGGCCCAGTGGTTAACGCACTGGCCAATGAGTTTTAAGACTCATTTTCCATGAGTTTAAACCCCACCCCTTCCCTGGTTCACCATCCTCCATCATCAAAACACTGTTTATATTGTGGCCAAATGTTTAACCGGCCCAGGTGTTGACTTTATCCCCGACCTCACACGAACTAGTATGACCTATCTCTAGCCACCTGGTCGGTGCCTAGAAACCTTGATAACTAAACTGAACTAACCACGGAACGGGTGAGGTTTGAGCCACGGCGAATTAGTCTTAAAACTCAAGTGGATTACTCAGGATGCACTGACACTCTAAAATTTAAAAACAGGGTAATAATTAAAAATAACAGAGCATAATAATTCCGTGAGCATAGGAAACTGAAGCTTCTTCCTGCCCTCCTTCTCTTCCTCCTCCTTCTCGTTCTGGTTCTCCTACTCCTCTTAATCCTCCTATTCCTTCTCTTCTTCTTCCTTTTCCTCTTCCTCCTCGCCCACTTACCATAATTTGTTGTCAAACTCCGGCGCATAATTCTCGCCGCCAAGATACTACCAGACTGACTTTGACAACTTTTTAAGCGACTTTTAAGCTAAGACGCAACGACAGCACACCAGGTTGTCGTTCCTGATGCAACGACAGCACACCAGGTTGTCGTTCCTGATGCAACGACAGCACACCAGGTTGTCGTTCCTGATGCAACGACAGCACACCAGGTTGTCGTTCCTGATGCAACGAAGCACACCAGGTTGTCGTCCTGATGCAACGACAGCACACCAGGTTGTCGTTCCTGATGCAACGATACAGTCACCAGGTTGTCGTTACCTGATGCAACGACAGCACACCAGGTTGTCGTTCCGATGCATTAACACCACCAGGTTGTCGTTCCTGATGCAACGACAGCACACCAGGTTGTCGTTCCTGATGCAACGACAGCACACCAGGTTGTCGTTCCTGATGCAACGACAGCACACCAGGTTGTCGTTCCTGATGCAACGACAGCACACAGGTTGTAGGTTCTGATGCCACGACAAGCACACCAGGGTTGTCGTTCCTGATGCAACGACAGCACACCAGGTTATCTTCTGAAACAAACAAGCAACAGAGTCCCAGGACAGGCTTCCCTGTTCCAGGCACAACAACAACAGAGCAGGCCAGGGCAGGCTGTCGTTCTAGACACAACAATAGCAGAGCAGGCCAGGGCAGGCTATCGTTCTAGACACAACAACAACAGAGCAGGCCAGGGCAGGCTATCGATCCATACACAACAACAACAGAGCATTGCCAGGGCAGGCTATCGTTCATACACAAACAGCAACGAGCAGGCCAGGGCAGGCTATCGTTCCAGATGACAACAGAAACAGAGCAGGCCGGGGCAAGCTATCGTTCCTACACAACAACAACAAGCAGCCAGGGCAGGCTTCGTTCCATACACAACAACAACGAGCAGGCCAGCAGGCTATCGTTCCATACACAACAACAACAAGAGGCCAGGGCAGGCTATCGTTCCATACCACTAACAACAGAGCAGGCCAGGCAGGCTTATCGTTCCATACACAACAACAACAGACAGCCAGGCATCTATCGTTCCATACACAACAGCAACAGGCAGTCCGAGGCAAGCTAACGGTTCCCTGATAGCAACAGCAACCAGAGCGGCCAGGGCAGGCTATCGTTCCATCACAACAACAAGCACCAGGGCAGGCTATCGTTCCTGACACAACAACAGAGCAGGCCAGGGCAGGTTATCGTTCCATACACAACAACAACAGAGCAGGCCATGGCAGGCTATCGTTCCTGACACAACAACAGAGCAGTCCAGGGCAGGCTATCGTTCCATACACAACAGCAGCAGAGCAGGCCAGGGCAGGCTATCGTTCCAGATACAACAGCAACAGAGCAGGCCAGGGCAGGCTATCGTTCCATACACAACAACAGAGCAGGCCAGAGCAGGCTATCGTTCCTGCCACAACAACAGAGCAGGCCAGGGCAGGCTATCGTTCCATACACAACAACAACAGAGCAGGCCAGGGCAGGCTATCGTTCCACACACAACAGCAACAGAGCAGGCCAGGGCAGGCTATCGTTCCACACACAACAGCAACAGAGCAGGCCAGGGCAGGCTATCGTTCCATACACAACAACAGAGCAGGCCAGGGCAGGCTATCGTTCCTGACACAACAACAGAGCAGGCCAGGGCAGGCTATCGTTCCATACACAACAGCAACAGAGCAGGCCAGGGCAGGCTATCGTTCCATACACAACAGCAACAGAGCAGGCCAGGGCAGGCTATCGTTCCATACACAACAAGCAACAGAGCAGGCCAGGGCAGGCTATCGTTCCACACAAACACAACAGAGCAGGCCAGGGCAGGCTATCGTTCCACACACAACAGCACAGAGCAGGCCAGGGCAGGCTATCGTTCCATACACAAAAACAGAGCAGGCCAGGGCAGGCTATCGTTCCATACACAACACAACAGAGCAGGCCAGGCAGGCTATCGTTCCATACCAACAACAACAGAGCAGGCCAGGGCAGGCTATCGTTCCATACACAACAACAACAGAGCAGGCCAGGGCAGGCTATCGTTCCATACACAAACAACAACAGAGCAGGCCAGGGCAGGCTATCGTTCCGACACAACAACAACAGAGCAGGCCAGGGCAGGCTATCGTTCCATAACAACAACAACAGAGCAGGCCAGGGCAGGCTATCGTTCCTAACACAACAACAGAGCAGGCCAGGGCAGGCTATCGTTCCTGACACAACAACAACAGAGCAGGCCAGGGCAGGCTATCGTTCCATACACAACAACAACAGAGCAGGCCAGGGCAGGCTATCGTTCCATACACAACAACAACAGAGCAGGCCAGGGCAGGCTATCGTTCCACACACAACAACAACAGAGCAGGCCAGGGCAGGCTATCGTTCCTGACACAACAACAACAGAGCAGGCCAGGGCAGGCTATCGTTCCATACACAACAACAACAGAGCAGGCCAGGGCAGGCTATCGTTCCTGACACAACAACAGAGCAGGCCAGGGCAGGCTATCGTTCCATACACAACAACAACAGAGCAGGCCAGGGCAGGCTATCGTTCCATACACAACAACAACAGAGCAGGCCAGGGCAGGCTATCGTTCCATACACAACAACAACAGAGCAGGCCAGGGCAGGCTATCGTTCCACACACAACAGCAACAGAGCAGGCCAGGGCAGGCTATCGTTCCATACACAACAACAACAGAGCAGGCCAGGGCAGGCTATCGTTCCATACACAACAACAACAGAGCAGGCCAGGGCAGGCTATCGTTCCTGACACAACAACAGAGCAGGCCAGGGCAGGCTATCGTTCCATACACAACAACAACAGAGCAGGCCAGGGCAGGCTATCGTTCCTGACACACAACAACAGAGCAGGCCAGGGCAGGCTATCGTTCCACACACAACAACAACAGAGCAGGCCAGGGCAGGCTGGCCTTCTTAACTGCCACTGCTGTCACACAATATCTCAACAAGAAAAGAAGCAAGAAACTCGGAGTATGAAATACTTCACATATTACTACGTTTTATGTTGTCAAACCACAGCTTGAGTAACTAAATATATACAAATGTATTCACTCAGAACACCTACGTTAAAAAAAACACTTCTCGGTCCTTGGATCTCAATCACTTCAAATATTGGACCTTAGTTGCTATAAATGCTATAAATAATATGATCAAGTCCAAGGACAGAAAAAACTTTTTATTAATAAAGGTGTCCTAAGGCATTCCTGTCCATTTCTTCTCATAAACTGTTAGCAGTTATTCGCCTTTTTGCTATACAGTTAATATGCCACAACAGTTTCTGAATCGTGATGAATGGTTTGAAAAACCGACAAGTTGAAGATTGAGACACTTATGCAGCATATGGAAATCTTTATTCAGGAAACGTTTCGCCACACAGTGGCTTCATCAGTCCAATACAAAGAGGAAGGCGTAAGGAGAGGAGGAGAATGAGGTAATCAGTCCCTCAACCTGGAGTCGATTCCAGGTTGAGGGACTGATTACCTCATTCTCCTCCTCTCCTTACACCTTCCTCTTTGTATTGGACTGATGAAGCCACTGTGTGGCGAAACGTTTCCTGAATAAAGATTTCCATATGCTGCATAAGTGTCTCAATCTTCAGTTTCTGAATCATTTGGTCTCTGGCGTGGAGTAACTGATGCAGATCGTTGTGGCCACTTTGTGTTGGATGGGAGTAACGTTTAATGGTCTGTGAAGATACACAAATGCAGAATAATACTCTGTTAGGAGGATATGTCTTTCGAAGTCGACTTAAAAAGTCTCCAGGTTCGAGCGAAAACTTGTCCAAAGAACAGCCTTTTCTGCAAACTTGTGTCTGTGTTCAGAAATGAGAAATATAAACCTCGTTGTAAGAATAGAGAGAGTTTCTCATCGACTGCAACGTAAATAAACTGAAATTAATGGGAAATACAGATAGCAGAGGACTTGGAAGTCCACACTGAGGCTATCTACTGAGAACTATCTACTGCTATCTAGATTAAGGACCATCTTCTATTACAGTGTCTAGGTGTATGAGTCAAGGATATAACTCCTACCAACCTCTACACACACTTCATATACATCTTCACGTCATCGCAAATCGTATTTTTTTCCATTTTAAAATCTTTGTAATCGTTCCCCACTTATATCTGATAAAGAATTAGACACATGTGCAACATCTGGGTATCTTTATTGTAGATGTTTCGCCATCTAGTGGCTTTATCAATACAAATTAAAGGACATAATTGAATGACAGAACTATATGTAAAATATGAGGTGATCTCCACCCTGTAGTGAGTTACTGTCTGACGACCCAGTTAGTAGCAGATCTCTTGCTCACGTCCGATTATCTGATAACAAGGTTCTCCTTAAAGAATGAAAAGGCATAATACCGTGACTAGAACAATACATAAATAATCTTACATAAATAACCCGCTGGTTGTATATATGTTGATAGAATTACCGACAGTATGTAAAGTAAAAAGACACAGGTGCAACTAATGTCAAGCTTTGTCAAGCTGTTACGGCTTGACAAAGCTCCTGGAGAGTGAAACATTGCCACAATAAAATGTCAAATTAGTTGCACTTGAAACCCGCTGGTTATATGTGTAAGGTTCTATGTACAACAATGAACATACCAGTGGAATGAGGCGAACACTTACATCACACATCTTGGCTGTGGAAGAAATGAAACTAAGTACAATACCCAGCACGAGTACATTCCCCACACTGGCTATATGTGACCAAGCCTTTTTCAGCTTTTATCTGCTGCGAGTCCGCTGATGATAAGTGCAGTGCTTGGAGGTAGAAGAGGCTTTCCTCTTCTCAAGCCAGTAATCCCACACACAATCCCTTCAGTGAATGGAGGAAGTCCAACTCTGGGGCTATATCTAGATGGGAATCAGATGGAAAGAAAGAAAAGTTACATAAAGAAGAGTGCTTCATGGTTAAAGGTCGACAGGAGTATTCTCGTGCTGTCACTTTTCGCCTCTCTGATCAGTAAACTGGGACATTCACTAGGAGAAATCAATGCGAAAGACTGATGTACTTGAAGACAGTTTGGCTGCCAAGATGCAAAGAGTCAGCTTCTGTGGTTAGCTGCAATATGGAAGGCTAATATTTAAAGTCAGCTTTGTGGTTAGCTGCAATATGGAAGGCTAATATTTAAAGTCAGCTTCTGTGGTTAGCTGCAATATGGAAGGCTAATATTAAAAGTCAGCTTCTGTGGTTAGCTGCAAGATGGAAGGCTAAGACTTAAAGAGTCAACCTCCGTGGTTAGCTTCTGTGGTTAGCTGCAAGAAATATATTTGAATTCCTTCGAACGTGAAAGTACAAAAGATACGATACATACATGGACACAGAAAAGACTGTGGCGCAGGATAAGTCGAGCGAGTTCATGCCAATGTGCACACCAGCTACCATCAGTACCTGGTATATAATAACTGTATCTATTACATCGTAAGGAAGAGCTGAACGTAGTCCCAGTTCACAAAAGAAAAAACTGAAAGATGACCATTAAAAACTGACCAATTTCACTGTAGTCAGTTACGTACTTGGGGAAAAAATCTCGAGATTATAATCTCACAACAAATAATAACATTGTTTTGACTAGCGATTGCTGTAACGTAACTCTCAAAATTTAGTTCTAGAAAAAGATCACTCTACAACTGATACATTATGTAATAATAATACAATATGTAATAATGTAACGTTAGGTACAAGGACATACACACACACACACACACACACACACACACACACACACACACACACACACACACCACGCTGTGCTGTTTCTGGTATTTGTGAACGACATGACGGAAGGAATAAACTCCGAGGTGTCACTGTTTGCAGATGACGTGAAGTTGATGAGAAGAATTCATTCGATCGAAGACCAGGCAGAACTACAAAGGGATCTGGACAGGCTGCAGACCTGGTCCAGCAATTGGCTCCTGGAATTCAATCCCACCAAGTGCAAAGTCATGAAGATTGGGGAAGGGCAAAGAAGACCGCATACGGAGTACAGTCTAGGGGCCAGAGACTACAAACCTCACTCAAGGAAAAAGATCTTGGGGTGAGTATAACACCAGGCACATCTCCTGAAGCGCACATCAACCAAATAACTGCTGCAGCATATGGGCGCCTGGCAAACCTCAGAACAGCATTCCGACATCTTAATAAGGAATCGTTCAGGACCCTGTACACCGTGTACGTTAGGCCCATATTGGAGTATGCGGCACCAGTTTGGAACCCACACCTAGCCAAGCATGTAAAGAAACTAGAGAAAGTGCAAAGGTTTGCAACAAGACTAGTCCCAGAGCTAAGAGGTTTGTCCTACGAGGAGAGGTTAAGGGAAATCAACCTGACGACACTGGAAGACAGGAGAGATATGGGGGACATGATAACGACTTACAAAATACTGAGAGGAATTGACAAGGTGGACAAAGACAGGATGTTCCAGAGATTGGACACAGCAACACGGGGACACAGTTGGAAGTTGAAGACACAGATGAATCACAGGGATGTTAGGAAGTATTTCTTCAGCCACAGAGTAGTCAGGAAGTGGAATAGTTTGGGAAGCGATGTAGTGGAGGCAGGATCCATACATAGCTTTAAGCAGAGGTACGATAAAGTCTCATGGTTCAGGGAGAGTGACCTAGTAGCGACCAGTGAAGAGGCGGGGCCAGGAGCTTGGACTCGACCCCTGCAACCTCAACTAGGTGAGTACAACTAGGTGAGTACACACACACACACACACACACACACACACACACACACACACACACACACACCCCCCAAAACATGAACGTCACCACACACACACAACAAAAATCTGACCAATTATCACACACTACAACACACAACACAACACACACACAACACACACACACACACACACACACACACACACAACACATAAACATACACACACACACACACACACATCACACACCACACACACAACACCACCCAACCCTCCAAGAGAACACAAATACCCCCTTTTTCCCGTTTAATTTTAAATTTTTGGGGCGCAAAAAAATAAATTACATTCAACACAAAAAAAAATTTTTGACTTTTGGGAAACCAAATAACATTTTTTTATACATTAATACCAAAACCAAACTTCGGTCATCATCACTTTTTTCAAAATAAAATTAAAATTATACCATCAGAATAACACAAGCTGTCATACCGGATATTTCTTTTGACACTACGACAAAACACGGGCCTTTGAGGGGGTTTCCCTTTCACCACCATTAAGAATTTTTAATACTTAATATAGGGTTTAAAAAAAAATTTTGAATGTTAATACACGAAAAATACACCTAACTTAATATACCCGCTCAAAATCTAAATATTTTAGAATTTTAAGATTATTTCTAATTAAAAATTGTTTTAAAAAAACAATAAAAAATTGTGCAATCACTAAAATTTGTGATAATTGTACGGGGTAAATTGCACGGGGGTTTTAAATCCCCCACAAACTAAAACTCAAACCAATCGGGATTAAAAAAATTAGTGTATTTATTCCCTTTTTGTCCCCAATAAATTATTTGTGCAAATCGCAATGTTGCTGAAATTTAATGAAATTATAAAAATTTTTTCTTTCAACAAAAAAGCCTCTTTTATCAAACTTTAGGGGCAAATTTGTTTTGGTCCCAAAATACAAACCCCACACGGCTAACCCCCCCTAAATATTTTGCTAGTAAACACAGACAGCATGTTTTAAACGTCCCTGTTGCCCCCGTCCCGGGGGATAAAACCACGGACCCGGGGTGTGAGTTGATGCACTACCACCCCCCAACGGTACACCATCAAGAGGGGTAGGGGTATTTTTTTTGGTAGGGTACTGTTTTATTTTTATTGGTGAGGGGATAGTTTTTTTTTTTCTTTTTCCCTCCCCTCCTCCCCTCCTCCTCCCCCTCCTCCTCCTCCTCCTCCTCCCTCCTCCCCCTTTTTTCTTCTTCTTCTTCTTCTCTTTATTATTATTATTATATTATTTTTTTTATTATTATTTTATTTTTTAATAAAATTATTTTTAAATTTTTAATTATTTTAGTATATAGTAGTGTATATAGAATAGTAGAAGTAGTATATACATACATATATAGTATTTTAGTAGTACTACAGTAGTAGTAGTAGAAATTATAGTATAGAGAAAGCAGTATAATATATAGCAGTAGCATAGTATAGAGCATATAGTATGTATCCCAAAGGGTAGTATACAGTAGATATATAGTAGTAGTATAGTAGTATTAGTAGTATATAAGCATACATAGTATAACATATAATATAAACCAAGAATATACATATAGTAGTAGTAAATTAGTAGTAGTACAGCATATATATAATAGTTGGTGTTAAGAAAAGTAACACTACTACCCACTGCCACTATACAAACTACTACTCCCTACTACTACACACTATACTACAACACACACTACTACTACACACTACACATCTGATACTACACTACTACAACTACTACATCAAAAAAACAAACAGAATAGAATGATAAACAGACAAAGACACAAAAAGAAAGAAATGAAACAATTTTAAAAAAAAAAAGGGAAGGGAAATTAACCACAACCACCAAAAATTTACAATACACACCACACTCACAATACCACCACACACTCACAATACACACCACACACTCCAAACACACCACACACTCACAATACACACAACACACTCACATACACACCACACACTCACAAACACACCCCACACTCACAATCACCCAAACACTCACAATACACACCCCACCTTTCCCAAAACACACCACCACTCACAATACAACCACACATCACAATACCACCACACACCACAATACACACCACACACTCACAAAAACACCCCCAACCTCACAAACACACCACACACCACAATACACACCACAAAACCCCACAATACACACCAACACTCACAATACACACCACACACTCCAATACACCCCACACACTCACAATACACAAAACCCCAAAACACCCACAATACAACCCCAAAACTCACAATACACACCCACACCACATCACACCACACACTCACAATACACACCACACACCCACAAAAACACACCCCACACCACAATACAACCAACTCACAATACAACCCACAAATCACAAACACACCACACCTCCAAACAAACCCCCACCCAAAAACAACCAACCCCTCACAAAACACACCACACACTCACAATACACACCACACACTCACAATACACACCACACTCACAAACACACCCCACACCACAAACAACCACACACCTCACAATACACACCCACACTCACAAAACAACCCCACACCCAAAACACACCAAACACTCACAATACACACCACACTCACAATAAAACCCACACCTCCAATACACACCACACACCAAAAATACAACCCCCACACCACAAAACACACCACACACCACAATACCACCACACAATAAAAAAACACCCACAAAACCCAATACACCCACACACTCACAAAACACACCACACTCACAATACACACCACACACTCACAAACACACCACACACTCAAATACCACCAACTCCAATACACACCACACACTCACAAACACACCACACACTCACAATACACACCAACTCACAAAACACACCACAAAACCCCAATACACACCACACACTCACAAAACACACCACCCACAACACACCACACACTCACAATACACACCCCAACCACCAAAAAACCACACACTCACAATAAACACAACACACTCAAATACACACAAAAACACTCCAAACAAACCAAACACCACAATACCACAAAACATCAAATACACACAAAACACTCACAAAAACACCAAAACTCACAATACACACAAAACACTCACAAAACACACCCCAAACACTCACAATCACACCCCACACTCACAATACACCCACACACCACAATACACACCACACATTTAAATACCCCCACCTCACAAACAAAACCACACACCACAAAACCACCACAACTAACAATCACACAAAAACACTCAAATACACACACACACTCACAAAACACACAAAACACTCACAAAACACCCAACCCTCCAAAACACCAAAACACTCACAATACACACCACACACTCACAATAACACCACACACTCACAATACACACAAAACACTCACAATACACACCACACACTCACAAAACACACCCCACACCCAATACACCCACACATCACAAAACACACCACAAACTCACAAAACACACCACCACTCACAAAACACACCACACACCACAATACACACCACACCCACAATACACACCACACACTCACAAAACACACCAAAACACTCACAAAACACCAACACACTCACAATACCACCACACTCACAATACCACAACCCACTCACAATACACACAAACACCACAAAACAAAACCACACTCACAATACAACCCAAAAAATCACATAACAAAAACCCTCACAATCCAAAACACCACAATACAACAACACACCACAAAAAATTTCAAAACCCCCAACACACCACAAACACAAACCCCCCCAAACACACCACCCAAAACATCAACACCTCACATCCAACCCCACACTCCTCACAACACACTCCTCAAAACACCCTCCACAATAAACAACCACACACTCACAATACAACAACACACTCCAATGCACACCCCAAAACCAACAATACAACAACAACTCAAATTCACCCCCCAAAACCCACAAAAACACAACACTCTCAATACCACCACACACTCAAAACAAAACACAAATCACATCACACCACACATAAAAATCACACCACACTCCAAAAAAAACACCCACCACTCACAAAACACCCCACACCACAAAACACACAACAATCACAAAACACAACACACTCAAATACAAAACAACACACTCACAAACACACAAAACACTCCAATACACACAAAACACCACAATAAAACACAACACCCACAATACACACAACACCTACAATACCCACAACACAACCCCAATACACACAACCACCACAATACACACAAAACACCCAAACCCCCCACAAAACTCACAATACACACAACACACTCACAATACACACAACACACTCACAATACACACAACACACTCACAATACACACAACACACTCACAATACACACAACACACTCACAATACACACAACACACTTACAATACACACAACACACTCACAATACACACCACACACTCACAATACACACAACACACACTCACAATACACACCACACACTCACAATACACACCACACTCACAATACACACAACACACTCACAATGCACACCACACACACAACCAAGGACACAGACAAAGGCGTCCGTGCACGGACTGGAAAGTCGAGTCCAATGATCGATTATTGCAAAATATTCTTACCGTTTGCATGTTATTTCACAGTGCAGCCTGATGACATCCACCTTATTGCTAGAGTGGGACCTTACTAGTGACGAGCTCTCTCATAGTTAGTGTTAGAGGTGCTGTCTTATTGCTTAGGTAGTGGTACTGTGTTATTGCTAGAGAGTGGGACCTTACTAGTAACGAGCTCCTCTCATAGTTAGTGTTAGAGGTACTGTCTTATTGCTTAGGTAGTGGTACTGTTATTGCTAGAGTGAGACCTTACTAGTGACGAGCTCTCTCATAGTTAGTGTTAGAGGTACTGTCTTATTGCTTAGGTAGTGGTACTGTTATTGCTAGAGTGGGACCTTACTAGTAACGAGCTCTCTCATAGTTAGTGTTAGAGTACGTCTTTATTGCTTAGGTAGTGGTACTGTTATTGCTAGAGTGAGACCTTACTAGTGACGAGCTCTCTCATAGTTAGTGTTAGAGGTACTGTCTTATTGCTTAGGTAGTGGTACTGTTATTGCTAGAGTGGGACCTTACTAGTAACGAGCTCTCTCATAGTTAGTGTTAGAGGTACTGTCTTATTGCTTAGGTAGTGGTACTGTTATTGCTAGAGTGAGACCTTACTAGTGACGAGCTCTCTCTCATAGTTAGTGTTAGAGGTACTGTCTTATTGCTTAGGTAGTGGTACTGTTATTGCTAGAGTGGGACCTTACTAGTAACGAGCTCTCTCATAGTTAGTGTTAGAGGTACTGTGTTATTGCTTAGGTAGTGGTACTGTTATTGCTAGAGTGGGACCTTGCTAGTGACGAGCTCTCTCTCATAGTTAGTGTTAGAGGTACTGTCTTATTGCTTAGGTAATGGCACTGTTATTGCTAGAGTGGGACCTTACTAGTGACGAGCTCTCTCATAGTTAGTGTTAGAGGTACTGTCTTATTGCTTAGGTAGTGGTACTGTTATTGCTAGAGTGGGACCTTACTAGTGACGAGCTCTCTCTCATAGTTAGTGTAGAGGTACTGTCCTTATTGCTTAGGTAGTGGCACTGTTATTGCTAGAGTGGGACCTTACTAGTAACGAGCTCTCTCTCATAGTTAGTGTTAGAGGTACTGTGTTATTGCTTAGGTAGTGCCACTGTTATTGCTAGAGTGGGACCTTACTAGTGACGAGCTCTCTCTCATAGTTAGTGTTAGAGGTACTGTGTTATTGCTTAGGTAGTGGCACTGTTATTGCTAGAGTGGGACCTTACTAGTAACGAGCTCTCTCTCATAGTTAGTGTTAGAGGTACTGTGTTATTGCTTAGGTAGTGGCACTGTTATTGCTAGAGTGGGACCTTACTAGTAACGAGCTCTCTCTCATAGTTAGTGTTAGGGGTACTGTTATTGCTTAGGTTAGTGGCACTGTTATTGCTAGAGTGGGACCTTACTAGTAACGAGCTCTCTCTCATAGTTAGTGTTAGAGGTACTGTGTTATTGCTTAGGTAGTGGCATTGTTATTGCCTAGGTTAGTGGCACTGTTGTTGCTTAGGTTAGTGGCACTGTTATTGCTTAGGTTAGTGGCACTGTTATTGTTTAGGTTAGTGGTACTGTTATTTCTTATGTGAGTGGCACTGTTATTTCTTAGGTTAGTGGCACTGTTATTTCTTAGGTTAGTGGCACTGTTATTGCTTAGGTTAGTGGCACTGTTATTTCTTATGTGAGTGGCACTGTTATTTCTTAGGTTAGTGGCACTGTTATTGCTTAGGTAAGTGGCACTGTTATTGCTTATGTAAGTGGCACTGTTATTTCTTAGGTTAGTGGCACTGTTATTTCTTAGGTTAGTGGCACTGTTATTGCTTATGTAAGTGGCACTGTTATTTCTTAGGTTAGTGGCACTGTTATTGCTTAGGTTAGTTACACTGTTATTGCTTATGTAAGTGGCACTGTTATTTCTTAGGTTAGTGGCACTGTTATTGCTTAGGTAAGTGGCACTGTTATTTCTTAGGTTAGTGGCACTGTTACTTCTTAGGTTAGTGGCACTGTTATTGCTTAGATTAGTGGCACTGTTATTTCTTATGTAAGTGGCACTGTTATTTCTTAGGTTAGTGGCACTGTTATTGCTTAGGTAAGTGGCACTGTTATTGCTTATGTAAGTGGCACTGTTATTTCTTAGGTTAGTGGCACTGTTATTTCTTAGGTAAGTGGCACTGTTATTTCTTAGGTTAGTGACACTGTTATTGCTTATGTAAGTGGCACTGTTATTTCTTAGGTTAGTGGCACTATTATTGCTTAGGTAAGTGGCACTGTTATTTCTTAGGTTAGTGGCACTGTTACTTCTTAGGTTAGTGGCACTGTTATTGCTTGTGTAAGTGGCACTGTTATTTCTTAGGTTAGTGGCACTGTTATTGCTTATGTAAGTGGCACTGTTATTTCTTAGGTTAGTGGCACTGTTATTGCTTATGTAAGTGGCACTGTTATTTCTTAGGTTAGTGGCACTATTATTGCTTAGGTAAGTGGCACTGTTATTTCTTAGGTTAGTGGCACTGTTACTTCTTAGGTTAGTGGCACTGTTATTGCTTGTGTAAGTGGCACTGTTATTTCTTAGGTTAGTGGCACTGTTATTGCTTAGGTAAGTGGCACTGTTATTGCTTATGTAAGTGGCACTGTTATTTCTTAGGTTAGTGGCACTGTTATTGCTTAGGTTAGTGGCACTGTTATTGCTTAGGTTAAAGGTACTGTTATTGCTTAAGTTAGTGTCACTACTGATCAGTATTAAATGAGATGCAGGCGTCAGCCAGGACAGATGCACATGTGTAGTCTCACACCTGCTGCCTGCCACTTTCCCAGGGATTTAATGAGATTCCATCAGGGAGGCTGGCAGGTGTATTTGTGTTGCTGGGTAGCAAACATCGGAGTTCTCTCTCAGCTGGACACTTGGTTAACTTCACTGCATCTATTATGCCACCAGGGCTAGCATGCCATCAAGACTAGCATGACATTGAGGCTAGCATACCATCCCTTAAAACCTGCATGTTTCGGGCTACGTAGATTGTATTGGTCAGCTACAGCTTTGACTCGAAAACATTTGTGCGTAGTGTGAACAGGGAAGCAAGGCAGAAAGACACTTCATTACCAAGGGTCCGTGAGTCACGATGTGTGTCAGTCGCAGAGATAGGAACTATTAGAAAGTCACCTGAATGATTCGTACTCACAGCTAAAAGGCGCCCTCTCTCCCTTCGGAGCTTAAACCCTCTAACATAGCTGTAGAAGTCTTTTCCGTAATGGAACTAGCCCAACTGGGTTCTTTGTGATGTTTTTGTTGTCTGTGTTGAAAGGTTATCGTGCATGCTGGTACCAATGGTGTAGCTGGGGGTCATCCACCCCTGTCACATTGCGCATACGGTCTATAAGAATGTCCTTCACCAGTTCGCTGCATCCATTGGAAGAGGATAAGAAGGCTAGCGAGGCAATCTGATAGTGAGCATCTCTGCCAGTCTACCTGTTCTACGTGCAAGTGTTGCTTGCTCCCACCGTGATTCCTCCAGAAAAAAGATTAGCACTTTTTCCAGCACAAACTTTACAGCAGTGCAGTAATAGCATCGCAAAAAAGGTAAGTTAACTTAAGGAAGGGCAGACATCTGGTGAGGAGATAGAAGGCATTGTGGGTATCAACGTTATCACTTGTTATTTCCATCATTTTAAAGAGAGATTTTTTTTAACATAATCTCACGTCTCAGAGAGGAGCTTGTTGGAGTCACCACTCTACCTTACCCTGAGAAAACTTCTTAGAATTCCACCTGTTGCTACTCTTGCAACATAGCTCCTGACGACGCACGGAGATGCGTGAAAGATCTTGAGTTGAAGATTTCCATCCTCTATTGCTTGTCTTGCACAGTTAAGATTTCCTGTCCGTGACTGTGTACACCGAGGCAGGGTGACTCAAAATGAAAGAATGAAAGGGGTTACTAGCCCCTTGCTCCCGGCATTTCAGTCGCCTCCTACGATACGCACGGCTTAAGGAGGATGGACTGTTTTCCAACTTTCCATCTATATACCCAGGTACCAACATCTGGTGACTGGATGATGGCACTGGCAGGTACTGAAGAGTCCCTACTAGAGGACCTACAACTGGTGAAGACACAGGGAGAAGCTTTGTGACTCATCCTCAATCCGTCCAAGTGTGAAATCATCACAACCAACCAGGAAAAAATCAGAGCTGTGAGAACAATCCTCCTTGAAGTTTCTACTACCACTCCATCCAAGAGCACTCTCTTGGGAGTACTGCTGGGTCATCAGGCCATCGACACAGTCCTCAAGGACAAACTGAATGACCTGAAGAGAATAAGAGATCTTGCCTGTACCTTCTCACAAGGTGTCTTACTCTGCCAAGACTCACTCGCTTCCTGAGATGTGCACCTTCTTTTGACAACCCAACACTCAATGAATATGACTCACTCCTGAGATCAATCTTGAAGAAAGCACTAATCTGTCACTGGAAGATCAGCAATGGGATCAGGTAACCCTCTCAGTGAGCTGGGCGCTAAGGTATTGTCCAGTGTGGTGATGATGGTAAAGCACTGCGTTACCTTGTTCCAAGGTTCGTATGTTCGAGTCTCCTTCGACCAGAGATCAGTGTTTGTGTATATTTCACCTACTCTTGCGAATTCCTTACAAATATATATATATATATATATATATATATATATATATATATATATATATATATATATATATGTCGTGCCGAATATGTAAAACTGGTCAATTAGCAAGAACTCATTTAAAATTAAGTCCTTTCTAAAATTTTCTCTTATATGTTTAAAGATATATTTTTTTCATTAATGTTAATGTAAAAAAATTAATTTTGCTCCAAAAGAATCTTAGAAAACTTACCTAACCTTATTATAACAAGAACAATTTATTTTAGCCTAACCCAACTAAATATATTTTAGATTTGTTTACAGTAATTTAATACTAAACAAACATAATCAAATATATTTTTTTCGTTAGGTTCAGAATGATTTTGGCGAAATTATTGCATACACAAATTTTCACTTGTCCTATATGGCAAGATGAACGTTGCTATTTAAGCCAAGATCGCAAGTTCTGCCTATTCGCACGACATATATATATATATATATATATATATATATATATATAATATATATATATATATATATATATAAATATATATATATATATATATATATATATATATATATATATATATAAAGACAATAAAAACAAATAACACCGTCACTAATGATAGACTCAAAACATTCGCACTCTCCAACACAATAAAAGATAATCTTACCCACAAACACAGCCGCCTTCACTAACAAAATAATTTAAGCACATCAACCACAAACTACACTCTGTATATTTTGTTAACAAACGTACATACACGTTCAGAACTTCAAGAACTCACAAAACAAGTTTACACAGACATTTAAACGCGAGCAAAGCCTCTGTGATTCACACTTGCTCTATCTCCCTGGCTCTGGTTCTCTGTACACCTTTTCACTCTGGATCGCTGTACACGTGACTGTGTTTCACTCTGGCTCACTGTACACCTGACTGTTTCACTCTGGCTCACTGTACACCTGACTGTTTCACTCTGGCTCACTGTACACCTGACTGTTTCACTCTAGCTCACTGTACACCTGACTGTTTCACTCTAGCTCACTGTACACCTGACTGTTTCACTCTGGCTCACTGTACACCTGACTGTTTCACTCTGGCTCACTGTACACCTGACTGTTTCACTCTGGCTCACTGTACACCTGACTGTTTCACTCTGGCTCACTGTACACCTGACTGTGTTTCACTCTGGCTCACTGTACACCTGACTGTTTCACTCTGGCTCACTGTACACCTGACTGTGTTTCACTCTGGCTCACTGTACACCTGACTGTTTCACTCTAGCTCACTGTACACCTGACTGTGTTTCACTCTGGCTCACTGTACACCTGACTGTTTCACTCTGGCTCACTGTACACCTGACTGTGTTTCACTCTAGCTCACTGTACACCTGACTGTGTTTCACTCTGGCTCACTGTACACCTGACTGTTTCACTCTAGCTCACTGTACACCTGACTGTGTTTCACTCTGGCTCACTGTACACCTGACTGTTTCACTCTAGCTCACTGTACACCTGACGTGTTTCACTCTGCTCACTGTACACCTGACTGTTTCACTCTAGCTCACTGTACACCTGACTGTTTCACTCTAGCTCACTGTACACCTGACTGTTTCACTCTGGCTCACTGTACACCTGACTGTTTCACTCTAGCTCGCTGTACACCTGACTGTTTCACTCTGGCTCGCTGTACACCTGACTGTTTCACTCTGGCTCGCTGTACACCTGACTGTTTCACTCTAGCTCGCTGTACACCTGACTGTTTCACTCTAGCTCGCTGTACACCTGACTGTTTCACTCTAGCTCACTGTACACCTGACTGTTTCACTCTAGCTCACTGTACACCTGACTGTTTCACTCTGGCTCACTGTACACCTGACTGTTTCACTCTGGCTCACTGTACACCTGACTGTTTCACTCTAGCTCGCTGTACACCTGACTGTTTCACTCTAGCTCACTGTACACCTGACTGTTTCACTCTAGCTCGCTGTACACCTGATTGTTTCACTCTAGCTCACTGTACACCTGACTGTTTCACTCTAGCTCGCTGTACACCTGACTGTTTCACTCTAGCTCGCTGTACACCTGACTGTTTCACTCTAGCTCACTGTACACCTGACTGTTTCACTCTGGCTCACTGTACACCTGACTGTTTCACTCTAGCTCACTGTACACCTGACTGTTTCACTCTAGCTCGCTGTACACCTGACTGTTTCACTCTAGCTCGCTGTACACCTGACTGTTTCACTCTGGCTCACTGTACACCTGACTGTTTCACTCTGGCTCACTGTACACCTGACTGTTTCACTCTGGCTCACTGTACACCTGACTGTTTCACTCTAGCTCGCTGTACACCTGACTGTTTCACTCTGGCTCGCTGTACACCTGACTGTTTCACTCTGGCTCGCTGTACACCTGACTGTTTCACTCTGGCTCACTGTACACCTGACTGTTTTCACTCTGGCTCACTGTACACCTGACTGTTTCACTCTAGCTCACTGTACACCTGACTGTTTCACTCTGGCTCGCTGTACACCTGACTGTTTCACTCTAGCTCACTGTACACCTGACTGTTTCACTCTAGCTCACTGTACACCTGACTGTTTCACTCTGGCTCACTGTACACCTGACTGTTTTCAACTCTGGCTCACTGTACACCTGACTGTTTCACTCTAGCTCACTGTACACCTGACTGTTTCACTCTAGCTCACTGTACACGTGACTGTTTCACTCTGGCTCGCTGTACACCTGACTGTTTCACTCTGGCTCACTGTACACCTGACTGTTTCACTCTGGCTCGCTGTACACCTGAACTGTTTCACTCTGGCTCACTGTACACCTGACTGTTTCACTCTGGCTCACTGTACACCTGACTGTTTCACTCTAGCTCACTGTACACCTGACTGTTTCACTCTAGCTCACTGTACACGTGACTGTTTCACTCTGGCTCGCTGTACACCTGACTGTTTCACTCTAGCTCACTGTACACCTGACTGTTTCACTCTGGCTCACTGTACACCTGACTGTTTCACTCTAGCTCACTGTACACCTGACTGTTTCACTCTAGCTCACTGTACACGTGACTGTTTCACTCTGGCTCGCTGTACACCTGACTGTTTCACTCTAGCTCGCTGTACACCTGACTGTTTCACTCTAGCTCGCTGTACACCTGACTGTTTCACTCTGGCTCACTGTACACCTGACTGTTTCACTCTAGCTCACTGTACACCTGACTGTTTCACTCTAGCTCGCTGTACACCTGACTGTTTCACTCTAGCTCGCTGTACACCTGACTGTTTCACTCTGGCTCACTGTACACCTGACTGTTTCACTCTGGCTCACTGTACACCTGACTGTTTCACTCTGGCTCACTGTACACCTGACTGTTTCACTCTAGCTCGCTGTACACCTGACTGTTTCACTCTGGCTCGCTGTACACCTGACTGTTTCACTCTGGCTCGCTGTACACCTGACTGTTTCACTCTGGCTCACTGTACACCTGACTGTTTCACTCTGGCTCACTGTACACCTGACTGTTTCACTCTAGCTCACTGTACACCTGACTGTTTCACTCTGGCTCGCTGTACACCTGACTGTTTCACTCTAGCTCACTGTACACCTGACTGTTTCACTCTAGCTCACTGTACACCTGACTGTTTCACTCTGGCTCACTGTACACCTGACTGTTTCACTCTGGCTCACTGTACACCTGACTGTTTCACTCTAGCTCACTGTACACCTGACTGTTTCACTCTAGCTCACTGTACACGTGACTGTTTCACTCTGGCTCGCTGTACACCTGACTGTTTCACTCTGGCTCACTGTACACCTGACTGTTTCACTCTGGCTCGCTGTACACCTGACTGTTTCACTCTGGCTCACTGTACACCTGACTGTTTCACTCTGGCTCACTGTACACCTGACTGTTTCACTCTAGCTCACTGTACACCTGACTGTTTCACTCTAGCTCACTGTACACGTGACTGTTTCACTCTGGCTCGCTGTACACCTGACTGTTTCACTCTAGCTCACTGTACACCTGACTGTTTCACTCTGGCTCACTGTACACCTGACTGTTTCACTCTAGCTCACTGTACACCTGACTGTTTCACTCTAGCTCACTGTACACGTGACTGTTTCACTCTGGCTCGCTGTACACCTGACTGTTTCACTCTAGCTCGCTGTACACCTGACTGTTTCACTCTAGCTCGCTGTACACCTGACTGTTTCACTCTAGCTCGCTGTACACCTGACTGTTTCACTCTGGCTCACTGTACACCTGACTGTTTCACTCTAGCTCACTGTACACCTGACTGTTTCACTCTAGCTCGCTGTACACGTGACTGTTTCACTCTGGCTCACTGTACACGTGACTGACTGTGTTTCTGTTTCATCGACTGTTTCACCCTCCCTCTCTGCTTAATTATATTCTCAACTGATTCCCCGTCTCTTACTCACTCTCTCTCTCAGCTGATTCACCGTCTCTTTCTCTCTCAGCTGATTCACCGTCTCTTTCTCTCTCAGCTGATTCACCGTCTCTTTCTCTCTCTCAGCTGATTCACCGTCTCTTTCTCTCTCTCAGCTGATTCACCGTCTCTTTCTCTCTCAGCTGATTCACCGTCCTTTCTCTCTCAGCTGATTCACCGCCGTCTCTTCTCTCTCAGCTGATTTACCGTCTCTTTCTCAGCTGATTCACTGTCTCTTTCTCTCTCAGCTGATTCACCGTCTCTTTCTCTCTCAGCTGATTTACCGTCTCTTTCTCAGCTGATTCACCTCCTCTTTCCTCTCTCAGCTGATTCACCGTTCTCTTACTCTCTCAGCTGATTTACCGTCTCTTTCTCAGCTGATTCACCGTCTCTTTCTCTCTCAGCTGATTCACCGTCTCTTACTCTCTCAGCTGATTTACCGTCTCTTTCTCAGCTGATTCACCGTCTCTTTCTCTCTCAGCTGATTCACCGTCTCTTACTCTCTCAGCTGATTTACCGTCTCTTTCTCAGCTGATTCACCGTCTCTTTCTCTCCAGCTGATTCACCGTCTCTTTTCTCTCTCAGCTGATTTACCGTCTCTTTCTCAGCTGATTCACCGTCTCTTTCTCTCTCAGCTGATTCACCGTCTCTTACTCTCTCAGCTGATTCACCGTCTCTTTCTCTCTCAGCTGATTTACCGTCTCTTTCTCAGCTGATTCACCGTCTCTTTCTCTCTCAGCTGATTCACCGTCTTCTTTCTCTCTCAGATGATTCACCGTCTCTTACTCTCTTTCTCTCAGCTGATTCACCGTCTCTATCTCTCCCTCTCAATTGATTCAGCGTGTCTCACATCCCCTCGTCAGTTAACTCACCCTCCCTGTGATTCCCTTACAAGGGACGCTGGTCCTGGCAGCTGCCACCCACCAGTGCCAAAAGGATTCCCATGTTGCTTAGCTTACACCTCAACATACGGCCGGTTTTTCCAACATTCCAAAACTTTCCCATTTTTTGCCTTCACTTCTATGTGGTGAATTTGTGCCAGCTGTTGTTCCAATGATTTATTTCTTTATAATTAATTGTTTATTATTATTAAGAAAAATGTTAAATCAGGAGGGAGTCATTTTGCACCTAAATTCTGAGAGATATTATCTCTGTCATCTCATCACACACACACACAGGCCAGGAGCTAAGACTCGACCCCTGCAACTACAAATAGGTGAGTACACACACACACACACACACACACACACACACACACACACACACACACCACACACACACACACACACATGCAAATATCGCAAACCAAGGGATACAGGATGCAAAACAACCACGGGGAGAGTAGAATGATAGCTCTAGGCCTTTCGTGTTGCAATCAACACATCATCAGGAGCTTGCAAAGTTGCAGAAAAAAGGAGAATGTCCGAGCTAATACGATCCCAGAGGATGTATTCACTAGAGTGAGGGAGAGAGAGAGAGATAGATAGATAGATAGATAGATAGAGAGAGAGAGAGAGAGAGAGAGAGAGAGAGAGAGAGAGAGAGAGAGAGAGAGAGAGAGAGAGCAGATTTGTGTAGGCTCGATCCTCCATACAACTATCATGACAGAGACGAGTCAGTAAACTATAATCACTGATTCAAAGTATTTCCTATACATCACTGGAGGGTGACGTCAGATGAGTGATGTTAGTGTCAGCTGACCTGGAGGGTTTGTGAGTGACGTCAGGTGAGTGATGTTAGTATCAGCTGACCTGGAGGGGTTGAGTGACGTCAGATGAGTGATGTTAGTATCAGCTGACCTGGAGGGGTTGCGGGTGACATCAGGTGAGTGATGTTAATATCAGCTGACCTGTAGGGGTTGTGAGTGACATCAGGTGAGTGATGTTAGTACCAGCTGACCAGGAAGAGTTGTGAGTGACATCAGGTGAGTGATGTTAGTACCAGCTGGCCTGGATGGGTTGTGAGTGACATCAGGTGAGTGATGTTAGTATCAGCTGACCTGGATGGGTTGTGAGTGACATCAGGTGAGTGATGTTAGTATCAGCTGACCTGGATGGGTTGTGAGTGACATCAGGTGAGTGATGTTAGTATCAGCTGACCTGGAGGGGTTGTGAGTGACATCAGGTGAGTGATGTTAGTACCAGCTGACCAGGAAGAGTTGTGAGTGACATCAGGTGAGTGATGTTAATATCAGCTGACCTGGAGGGGCTGAGTGACATCAGGTGAGTGATGTTAATATCAGCTGACCTGGAGGGGTTGTGAGTGACATCAGGTGAGTGATGTTAGTATCAGCTGACCTGGATGGGTTGTGAGTGACATCAGGTGAGTGATGTTAGTACCAGCTGGCCTGGATGGGTTGTGAGTGACATCAGGTGAGTGATGTTAATATCAGCTGACCTGGATGGGTTGTGAGTGACATCAGGTGAGTGATGTTAGTATCAGCTGACCTGGAGGGGTTGTGAGTGACATCAGGTGAGTGATTTTAGTATCAGCTGACCTGGAGGGGTTGTGAGTGACGTCAGGTGAGTGATGTTAATATCAGCTGACCTGGAGGGGCTGAGTGACGTCAGATGAGTGATGTTAATATCAGCTGGCACGGATGGGTTGTGAGTGACGTCAGATGAGTGATGTTAGTTTCAGCTGACCTGGAGGGGTTGAGCGACGTCAGGTGAGTGATGTTAGTACCAGCTGACCAGGAAGGGTTGTGAGTGACGTCAGGTGAGTGATGTTAGTACCAGCTGACCTGCAGGAGCTGTGAGTGATCTCAGGTGAGTGACGTCAGTATCAGCCGACCTGGAGCTCCAGGTAGTGAGTGACGTCAGGTGAGTGACGTCAGGTAAGTGACCTCAGCAGCAGTGAACTCTGCTAATGTATGCATCTTCCCTGAGCTACCTTCATTGTCGGTCTCTTTACTACTGTCTTCTCTCCTTGCTCGCCCTGTTCGTCTCCCTCTCTCTCTCCCTCTCTCACTCCCCCAGTTTCTCTCACTCTCACTTTCTCTCCCCATTCTCCCACTTTCTCTTCTACTCTCTCATTTTCTCTTCCGCTCCTTCACTTTCTCTCCTCCATTCTTGCGTTTTCTCTGCCACTCCTCTGTTAAACGACGATATAAAACAATAGAGAAATTGAATAGAAGGGAAATATAATAACTAACAGAAGGTGACGAAACATTAAGGTGAAAAACATTAAGGTGGTAAATTTACCCCAAGGGGTAAGTTTACCTCCAAGGGGTAAATTTACCTCCAAGGGGTAAATTTACCTCCAAGGGGGTAAATATACCCCCAAGGGGTAAATTTACCCCTGGTTGAATCACTGCCCTACTGCCTTAAAAAACACAAACACAGCTCCTTGGTACAAAGGAGGCAGTATCTAGCAAACAGAATTAATCAACAGCACTAACATAACACGTTATAAAAATATTTGAAAGGAAGGTGGGAGGGCGCCTGCAATCCTCACCAGTCGGCTAGCACCTAGGTACCTACTTACTACTGGGTGAACAGGGGCAGTAGGTGCATGGTGATGCGCCCAGTCCATCAGTGTGTGAGCTGAGACCGCTACTAGTTCCGTCACAAGGATACACACACCCGTAGATCAGGGGTCTTAAGAATAACTTATACTGCCCAGGTTAATATGGATTTAGAGAGTTAAGGTCATACTAGACACGGCTACTAAACCACCATAACTAAACCAAAATATCTCAGATGTGGTCAACAAAACTTTGTTAAAACGTTTTATAAATGCGATCATGGACTGACAGACCAAAAAATAAGATAAATGGGTGGGAAATAGACACAATTTCAATGTAATGAGATCCTTTATTGACTACGTTTCGCCCACGCAGTGGGTTTTATCAAGTCCAGGTATTCTCTGTTGAAATGGATCCTTCACACAGAGAATACCTGGACCTGATAAAGCCCACTGTGTGAGCGAAACGTAATCAATAAAGGATCGTATTATACCTCATTTGTGTCTATTTTTCGCCACTCGTGGCGAAACGTTCCCTTTAGTACCCTGAACTGTACACAACTAACGGCTTGACAAAGCTCCTGGAGAGCGAAACGATACCACAATAAAATATCGCATTAGTTGCACTTGTATCCTTTTACCTAACAAAACAAAGTGTTACCTTAGCAGAGTAAATATTAGTACCCCAAGACACAGTGTTATACCCTTCACTGTTTCTCATCCTGATGACATACATGAAACACTAACTATAGCCAGTAGCGGACCTACTTTTTTTGGGTCCCTGAAGCCTGAACTGTTATGGGGGTCACCTTGGCTGACACCAGCTGGTCATGGTGTGTCACGGATGCTGCTGACACTATCATCTGGTCATGGTGTGTCACGGATGCTGCTGACACTATCGTCTGGTCATGGTGTGTTATGGATGCCGTGTGAAGCGAGATCTTTAGCCACCAGTCCACGGGCATAATAATAACAATCTGCCGTATCGTGTCTCACGCATCGTGTCACTGACAGTAGCTGTCACACAAACAATTATATCTGTCAGCAGAGCCAAAGAGCTCCAGGTATGACAGCACGCGTGAAAAACAAGAAACAGCAGTCCATCAATCCCAGAGGGACTCATCCTGCAGTAATACCAGATCAGGGGGAAGACCCCGGGGTCTAAACCCGCAAGACCTGAAGATAGAGGAGGGGAAGACCCCGAGCTCTAAACCCGCAAGACCTGAAGATAGAGGAGAGAGAGAGAGAGAGTTTACTTATAGAGATGTTGTGGTGTTGTACGGTTAATTTTGGGGTAAACAACCCTGGTTATAAAAAATACTTTAAATATATTTTCTCTCCATCCCCTTTTTCTCTTTTTTCCCCCCAACTTTTTTTTTTTACACAAGGTTTTTTAAGGAATTTTACGATTTCTAACTTTATTTACAACTAAGAGCGTCCCCTCTCCCCTCCCCATCTCTCTCTCCCCCCTTTTCTCCCTCTCTCTCTCTTGTTATGAACCTCCAATCGTGCCTCTTAACTCCCACATTTATTTTTCCCCCCTTACACCAATTTCTTCCCTCGTTAACTTTCGTCCTCGTGGGGGCCGAAACCGGGTTATTTGCCTGTCACTCTTGTAATTTTAGATTTCCGGAATTACAATTTGACATCTTTACTGGGGAAAGTCGATTCCCCGTTTATCATTTTTTCCCCTGTTACGTTTTTTCCGGGATTCTTTTGTTTTAGTCGAGTCTTGAAATTCACGTTTAAATCTCCGGAAAATTTTCGTTTTATTTTTTATCGTGATCATTTTTTTCCCTTGCGTTTTCTCAAATTTTTTTGAGTTTTCGGGTACCCTCTTGAGTTTTCTTGGTATTTTTATTCTTGAGTTTTCTCTTTTTTTTTCCTTGATTTTCTTATATTTTTTTATTCTCTTTGACTTTTTTCTTCTATTTCTTTTTTTTTCTTTATACTTTTTTTTACTTTCTTAACTTTTCTTGAGTTTCCCGTAACTTTTTTTTTTATCTTTCCTTGAATTTTTTTTGATTTTCCCCAAAAAGTTGTTTTTTAATTAAAGCCGTGACTTTCCTTGGGGTTTCTTAAAAACTTAAATTTCCAAAGTTTTCGGGCCATTTTTTCGCCCGGGGTAGCCACAGACACATACCCACCTGGAATGTGATTCCCTATATATCCTCCCCCTCTTCCTTCTTCTCCCCAGGCCTCCTCCGCCCCCTTTGCCCTCTCCTTTTTTCCTCCCAGGCCTCCTGCCGTCCCTTTGGCCCTCTTCCTTCTTCTCTCCCAGCCTCCTGCCGTCCCTTTGCCCTTTTTCCTTTTTCTCTCCCAGGCCTCTGCCCTTCCTTTCCCCTCTTCCTTCTTCTCCCGGGCCCCCTGATTTCCCTTTGCCCTCTTCCTTCTTCCTCCCCCAGGCCTCCTGACTTCCCTTTGCCCTTTTCCTTTTTCCTCCCCGGGCCTCCGATTTTCCCCTTTTGCCCCCCCCCTTCTTCTCGCCCAGGCCTCCTCCTTCCCTTTTGCCCTCTTCCTTCTTCCCCTCCCACCTCCTGCCGCCCTTTGCCCCTTCCTTCTTCTTCCCACCTCATGCTTTCCTTTTTTCCAATTCCTCCCCAGGCCCCTACCTTTCCCCCCCCTTTTATAATAATAAACAAATACTAAAATCATCATCATCATAAAAATAATAATGAAATGTTTTGTTTTGGCCCGGGGGGTGACTGTGTGGGAAGGTCTTTTCCTGCGGTCTACGAGGGCAGCCTTGGTTCACTCAGAGACCCCCACCACCAAAAACAACCATCACTCACCCCCCACAGACCAGAGCACCTCAGCCATTATCTATTCTCGTAGTAATCCCTCCTGATGTAGTCAACTACATCGCGGGGGGCTGGTACCTTTTTGGTACATTGAAAAGGCTACCACATTAAATTACCGAAGTATCACTACCACGTACTGGGAGTACCCCCCCCTCTCTTTACAGCATTAAGTGTCCCTTTTTTGCACATTTTCTGTTTCTTGGTATACAGCAGTAGAGTAGTATAGTAAAGGGGTGAAGTGGTATGGGGTAGTAGTACTGGTGGATAGATAGCAGAGCAACCACAAGAAAACCAGCAACAGCAGTAGAGTACACAGTAGCAAGGGAGTAGCAGCAGCAGCAACACAGCGCGGGAGCAACAACAACAAAAACAACAACACAACATCAACAAAAAAACAACAACAACAACAACAACAACAAAACAACACACAGCACAGTTTGTTTTTCCCTAAGTGAAAAGTTTTTTTGAGATTATAATATTTTTTGGATAATGAGTATTTTTAGTTATTAAGTTTTAAAATTTTACAAGTACATCCAAAAAATAAAAAAATATCCTGCAAAACGTGTGACTTTTTTAAAGCACCGTAAAAAAAAAAATAACAAAAATAACCCCAAAATTACAAAAATAATGAAAAAATTTCCCCCGGGTATATCAAAAATAGAAAGGGGTAATGATGGAGAAGGATAGCTTCATAATCCATAAGGGAAAAGAGGTTTGAAAAATAAAAGGATTAAAGAAAGAAAAAAAAAACAGGACCTTTTTCAAAAAGGCTTTATCAAGTTTTATCAGACGGGTTTATGAAAATAACAAGAAGCCTTACAAACCCCTTTTTAAAAAACCTCTTGTAGCAGAGCCTCAGACAACAATAAAAAATAAATTTTTTTTTTGCAGCAAGTGTTTTTGGTTCCAAAACTTCGGCCTACAAAAACACCCACATAAAAATTGTTTTCATTTTTAAGAATCACAGCGCCCGTAGTAAGAAAGACCGCGGTAGTGGCAAACTGTCACCCTCGAAGCAACAAGAGACAAGGGGAAACTAGAGGAAAAAAACAAACCACACAGATATTCATTCTTCCCCTAATAGCTACTAGTAGTTAGTAAAGGGGGAAGTGAATGGGCTGATCCACCTAGAAAAACAAAAACTGACACGCACACGGGCAAGCGCCCCGCCGCACACAACACACACACACACACACACACACACACACACACACACACACACACACACACACACACACACACACACACACACACAAAACACACACACACAAACACACACACACACACAAACACACACACACACCACACACACACACACACATCACACACCCACACACACACACACACACACACACACACACACACACACACACACACATGGTGATAGGCGAGGGGGACATGACCCAGGTGGCAAATATTCGGAGAATTGGGTGGTTCACAAAGAAAAGGAATCGGCCTCTCAAAGTAATTTTCAAGGCAGAATCAACCCGAGCCATGATCCTGCAGGAGAAAGCACGGCTGAGAGGCAAGCAGGAGTTCCGGAGTGTGTACCTCGATCGAGACAGAATACAGGACGAAAGGAAGACGATGAAAGAGAGAGTTCAAAAACGAAAGGAGAAATGGGAAGAAATGAAAAAGGAGAGCAGAATAACCCAGGATCAAATGGAAGGACAAGCACACCCCCCAGAAACACCTGCAGAAGGACTCCAGCCACGACACCCCCAAGGCAACTGAACAATCCAAACTAACCATCACACACCGATCCCTCTGTTTCCACCCCCCACACCACAGTTACAATATTAGAACAGGAGTTGAAGGTTTGGTACACAAATGCAGATGGATTAACGAATAAACATGAGGAATGGCAAGAAAGAATCAATGAGAAGTCCCCAGACATCATAGCAGTTACAGAAACAAAACCCACGGAGACAATAACAGATGCAATCTTCCCACCAGGATAACAGATCATGAGGAAAGATAGAAGGGGCAGGGGGAGGTGGGTTGCTCTGCTCGTAAAAAACAGATGGAAATTCGAGAAAATGGAAGGCATAGATGAGACGGGAGAAAGAGACTACATAGCAGGTACACTTCAGTCTGGGGAACACAAAGTGGTCATTGCAGTGATGTATAATCCACCACAGAACTGCAGGAGGCCAAGAGAGGAATATGAAGAGAGCAACAGAGCAATGGTGGACACACTTGCTGAGGTGGCAAGAAGAGCTCACTCCAGCAGAGCAAAGTTGCTGGTTATGGGGGATTTCAACCACAGGGAGATTGACTGGGAAACCTGAGCCACATGGGGGTCCCGAAACATGGAGAGCCAGGATGTTGGACGGTGCTGGAAAACCTCATGCACCAACATGTTAAAGACACTACCAGAGTGAGAGGGGTGATGAACGAGCAAGATTGGACCTTGTGTTCACCCTGGGCAGCTCAGACATTGAGGACATCAAGTATGAGAGTCCCCTAGGAGCTAGCAACCACGTGGTTCTGTGCTTTGAATACATAGTAAGAGCTGCAAGTGGAGAGAATAACAGGGGTTGAATGGGAAAAGCCTGACTATAAAAGAGGGACTACATAGGATTGAAGAACTTCCTGCGGGAGGTCCAGTGGACACGAGAACTGGCAGGAAAGCCAGTAAAATGAAATGATGGAATATGTAACAACAAAATGCAAGGAGACAGTGGAAAGGTTTAATTCCCAAGGGCAACAGTAACAACGGGAAGACCAGAACGAGCCCCTGGTTTACCCGACGGTGTAAGGAGGCAAAAACAAAGTGCAAAAGAAAGGAAAAAGTCAGAAGGCAGAGAACACACGAAAATATATATATATATATATATTATATATATATATATATATATATATATAAATATTTATATAATATATATATATATATTTTTATATATATATATATGCAATAAGATCAGAGTAAATAGGTGATTTCAGAATATGCAAAACAACCACTTTGAAAGCAATTAGAGAAGTTCGATGTGCTTTCGGTGAGTAGTCACGAAAGCACTTGGAACTTCTCTATTCTTTCACAGTAGTTGTTTTGATATTTATATAATATATATATATTACTATATATATATATATAATCACCCTCTATGAAACTTTGCACTCTCTGACCCCGTGTTAGCCACTAACTGTTGTACACTCACACCGTGTCTGTGCACCCCACAGATCGTGGTGTAGTTTCTATGTGGTGATTCATGCGGTGTTGGTGGGTACGACGCTGCGTCGACGAGAGTGGGTGGGAGAGGAGTGTTGAAGAGTGGAGACCATGGACACCTTTCTCCTCTACGGACGAGAAGACAGATTCCGTCACCCACACACCTGCTTGTCCCGCCTCAGGATAAACGAAGCGGGGACTCATCACCGTGTGAAGTGGGGAAGGGGGAGTAAGCGAGTGGATGAGATGAGGGGAGAAGAGAGAGAAGAAAGAGAAGCAAAGATACGCAGATAAAAGACAGCAATTAATGAAAATGAAAGTTAATGGTTATTAGAACATTAATTATTACTATTGTAATTAAGGGGAAGCGCTAAAACTGTAAAGGCCATGCAGAGCCTGGGGGATAGGAGAAAATGAGCGTTGATCCGAGGAAAGGGGAGGGCAGCACCCATTTCTTGAATCAAAAGTCCTTTACTAACCTAAAAGTTCGCAATTCTTCCCTCTTGAAGCATTAGGGGGAAGAATACATAGATAAAACACAGAATATATAGATAAAACACAGAATATATACATAAAACACAGAATATATAGATAAAACCCAGAATATATTACCATAAACACAGAAGAATATATAGATTAAAAAACAGGAATATACAGATAAAACACAGAATATACAGATAAAACACAGAATATATAGATAAAACACAGAAAACTGATTGCTACTAAATCTTTTTAATGAGGTTACAGTGAATTATATACACCCTGGAATATCCTAGAGGGACTTTGTACCAATTGTACACAAAAAATCATCCCTTTCGAAGCAAAAAGAGCTCGGCAGCGATGCAACATATCCCCAATGAACTCCAGGGGTGTCACTAGCACGCTAAGAAATAACAAATGTAAGTGTCAGGGGCCCACGACTGTCCAACTTGACTCCCCGGCATAACATAAGGGAATTTACCAATAGACCCATGGGGTGTTCTTCAAGCAGGCACTGGACCAAGCTTCCTAAAGTCGGTACATGAACCAGCCGGGATGTGGTTTCATACGTTGGATTGCGTGCAGCCAGCAGTAACAGCCTGGTTGATCAGGTCCTGATCCACCATGCGGCCTGGTCACAGACCGGGCCGCGGGGGCGTTGACACCCGGAACTCCCTCCAGGTAAACTCCAGGTAAATTAATATTCAAATCAAGAATATACACGAGAGTAATAAAAAGGGCATCCAGTTCTGTGGTGAACACTAAGGACTTGCTTGGTAAGTGGTCACAAAAAAAATCTTCCCAAGGATCACACCAGAAAACCCCACCATTATGACTGTTTCGATCTGGCTGTATACAGCACTATCCTTGAGACATTAACAACAACATACCTAAATAAGTTGCACAAGGTCATTACCGGAACCCGAACCTAAATAGGTCATCATCCACTATTAACACAGCCCCACACTCGGTGCCATCCAAGGTGTGTAGGGAAAACCTCATACCCAAACCATTATCAACAAGGGTAGCTTACATCCAAACATGGAAGCCTCGAGCAACTAGTTTGGGTAACAATATTTCTACTAAAAACCTCAATTATTTACTGTAGATTATAATATTTATGGAATTTATTATTCAGTTATTGTTACTACACATTGTGTGAAGCACAGGAGGTGTGTGGGTTATCCAGCACAACGAGTGGTGGAGCCTTGATTCTTCTTCTGATAACACAATCAACACTATTGAAGTTAATCACCTAAAATTTTCTGGTGAAGGTCCAGAAGGAGATCACGAGATTTAACATAGAGCTGATTAGTCAATCATAAGGCTCCCTACAGCAACCACAGAGGCTCCCTACAGTCAACACAGAGGCTCCCTCAGTCAACAAGAGGATCCCTACAGTCAACACAGAGGCTCCCTACAGTCAACTCAGTGGACCCTACAGGTCACACAGAGGCTCCCTACATTCAAAACAGAGGCTCCCTACAGTCAACAAGAGGGCTCCCCTACAGTCAAACAGAGGCTCCATACAGTAACATAGAGGGCTCCCCCATCATGGACATTCTGAACGCTCAGTGGAGAGCTGAGTTTCCGGCTGGTAACCAGGGACCATGTAAATACACCAGGTCAGACCAGGCCAAGGAATAACCTGGCAGCTACTCTCCAAGAAGAAAAAATGAGGAAAACACACACTAAGAGAGATCAGAGAGAAAATTGGGACATAGAATATAATGATTTAAACGCAAAAGTCTGACGTTTTCCATCTTATTTCAGTAAGTTTCAACTTAATCCTTCAACTGTGTTGATATTATTTCATGAAATAGTATAGCCCCAAAATCGCAAGGGAAGAGGTTGCAATTAAACAATAATTATTAACGAATAAGAACTTGAAGAATTAGATAATAAAGGAAAAAAATTAAGATTAAGCACATAAAACAGGGAAGAGAAACCAGGGGAGGAAAGGAAGAGGAGGAAAAATTCAATAAACAAACCTGGGAGGGAAGGGAAGAGGAGGAAAAATTCAATTAAACAAACAGGGAGGGAAAGAAGGGAGGAAAAATTTCAATAACAACACAAGGGAGGAAGGAAATGGGGGAATAATTCAATAAAGAAACCAGGGAGGAAAGGAAAAGGGGAAAAAATTCAATAACAAACCAGGGAGGAAAGGAAAAGGGGAAAAAATTCAATAACAAACCAGGGAGGAAAGGAAGAGGAGGAAAAATTCAATAACAAATCTATAAAAAGAAAAAGAAAAGATTTGACAGAAAAACACAACAAACGAAAAAAAAAAATCAAGGAAAACGAATAACCTTTGTTGGTGATAAAGAATTTTAAAGCCTTGAAAGATAACAAAAAAAAACTGAAAATGATTTGCAGGAAAAAAAAACATAAACAGAAGAGGTAAAAACAAGAACATAACATAAAAAAAAATAAAACCTTTGAGGGGTTTAACATGCAAACTGGCATTAACACGGCTATGAAAATATTTTTCCATTACGGTTCAACAGGTAACATTTAAAATCTCTCTCTCTCTCTCTCTCTCTCTCTTCTCTCTCTCTCTCTCTCTCTCTCTCTCTCTCTCTTCTCTCTGTCTCTCTCTCTCTCTCTCTCTCTTCACTGTTTTAAGTCCCCGTGACGAGTGTCAATTTACATTATAACGTCGAGGGCTTCAGCTCGGAAACACTGTTGGGCATTTGTCATATCACGAAAACAAAGAATATTTGTCTTCAACTATGGAGATCAATAGTAATATAATACTTTAGAGTCAAGATTATTAAGAGTATGTAATACTGTCTTCAACATTTCAACGGCTAATATACACTTTCCCTTCAACATAATCTTAAAGTAATGTAATATTTGTATTTACAATATTCAAGAGTGTGGTACTACTGTCATTTCATATAAGAGTAATATAAAATCTTTTGTATTTATCAAGAGTGATATAAATGTTTTGTATTTAAACATATCAAGAGTACGTGATCGACCCTTGTAGTTAACATATCAAGAGTAACGTGTACACTAGTATTTACATATCAAGAGTAACGTGTACCTTGTATTTAACATATCAGAGATAACGGAAATACTTGTATTTAACATATCATGAGTAACGTAATACCTGGTATTTAACACTATCTCTTAGTCTCTAACATAGAAAAAAATGTTAGATTGACTGGACATAGTAATTATGAGTTAATATTGAAATGTCTAGATTCAATTTTTGAATTTCAATTTTGAATCCAAACTTTTTGAATTTAGTAGTATGTCAGAGGAAAAATACCAATACTTATGAATATATTTCTATAAATTTTTAAATGGGGTGGAGTGTGTAGCAGTGGGAAGGCCCTCGGTCAGATGGACCATAAAAAAAGCTCCTGAATGTGAACTTAAGACCCCGCGTCAGGAAACACTTGTCCTGTTTCCTGGACAAACTTTAACCTAACCTATCTTTGTGAAGAGATATTATTCTTGGTTTCATCACAGATTCATTAATATTGTTTTTTAGCTCCTATCTAAGATACAATCCGACGTCAGTAACTACAAACAATAGAAACAAAGCCTTGTGGAGGATAACTGGTTTTAAAATCCCGACCACGATTGATAGTAAGCACAAGTGCAGTATAATGTATTCTTTACTGACTACGTTTCGCCAACAGTGGGCTTATCAAGTCACAAAACAGATTTGTGACTTGATAACCCACTTGTGTGGGCGAACGAAGTCAATATAAGTTCGCATTATATTGCCTTTGTGTTGATTTATTCAACAGAAAGCCTCCATTGGTATCAATGGAGTACAAAACCCACACACAGAAGTAGGCATTTCGAACACAACACACACCATACTTAAGAGGCACCTAAGTTTCCCCGTCTTAACAATATGTTCATGCTTTCCATTTTAATCTTTCCCGTTATTTATTTTTAGGGTATAACTTAAATCTTTGAGTGACTGCTCTGACCTCACACACAATTGTCATCAAAGGATTGTTAAGTCATACCATGAATTAAGGAAAGATCCTGGACTTCACCTTACGAAACAGAACAAATGTGATAGTAATTATGGACGGGGTAGATTATAGTGGAAGTATGAACACGTTATTAGAAGACGGGGGGAACTTGAGTGCCTTTTAAAACCAGTCCTGGAATACGCAGCGCCAGCAGTAAGTCAGTGTTTTATATGTCTGTTGTCCAGACGAAACATTGTCACAATGAGTTGTCCAACTGCTGCATCAGTATATCAACTGCATACAAATTATTATAATACAAAATGAAGCGCTGAACCTACAAGGGTCATATAGCAACTACATACAAATAATGTTGAGAAACGAATCACAGAACAGCTGGGTCTCGAACCCTGCATGAACCAGTGGTTAATATACTTGCCTGTCAGTTTTAGAACTTGCTTGTCATGGGTACAAACCCACAAGTTTTCTAAATTTCACATCACGAAGAGGATCTCACGCCTAGAGGAGACTTGATCACAGCTTACAAGATACTCAGAGACACAGGAGACAGAGAGATAATGACGTAAAGGGAAACAGAAGATAGACAAACAGAAACTACAAGTTCAGATAAGGCAAAAGGACAATAAACAATCACATGAGCGTGAGAGTAACAGCAACTAGAATGTAGTGACAAGCGACGTAGCGGTGACCAACTCTCTACATAGACTAACAAATACAACAAAGCCTAACACAGCAGCGGGTAATTCACCAAACCCCCTCACTTAGACGTTTCACTCCGTTTTGCTTGTGTCAGGTCACGACAGAGAAGGGAGCAAGGGTAAGCTACCAGCTCAGGAGCTAGTGCTCAACAATGCAAACTTAAACGAAAATTACATATACACCATGGAGTCTTTAGTGCAATAATAAGGAAGCGAAAAACTTTTAAGGATTATATTTAAACATCTAGGAATGGGAGGATTATGTTTGATCCAAAGAACGAGGGACTAACTACGTATTTCAGGACAAGTGGACCATACAGTATGAAACCCAAAGTTAGGGAAAATTGTTATGAAGTTACTGGAATTTAGATACATAGCATAACAGAATGATCCGCCAGGTACAAATGTGGACACCACAATAAGGCTGGAGATTAATCCCCACGACGCTGCAGAAAACTTTATGGGAGATATAAAAACAAGTAACAGTGAACTGACAGTTGATCCTCGCCACGTGTTTGATCTCGCCCACCGTGTTTGATTCATCGCAGAGTTGGATCCTCGCCAGTGTTTGATCCTCGCCACGTTGGTCTACATGAAAAACACTCATTACAATGAGGTGTACGTTTCTGTATATACCTGCTTTTTTTCCCTCTGTATCCTTCTTGATGAGAAGAACTCAGTCGGAGAGTTCGAAATTACGCTCTCACTTGTCTCCATGTAGGTGTGTTGTGTGTAGTGTGTGTGTGTGTGTGTGTGTGGGGTGTTGTGGTGTGTGTGTGTGTGTGTGTGTGTGGTGTGTGTGTGAGTGTGTGTGTGTGTGTATGTGCGCTGCGTCATTAATTAACCACATGGAGACAAGAAGCTCAGCTGATTAATTGAGTCTGAGATTTCGATCCCCTACTGCAGTGGTTCCAAACTTTTCAGCTTGATACCCAATTTAACCATGCCACATAAAGCAGGTTACCCCTTTCAAAATAATGTTGTAATATTGATATATATGGCTAAACGTGAACGTATACAGCCTCGCATACTTGCTTATCCTAGCAAAAACATTGAAAACGTAAGAACCACACATACATTATATATAAATTAATATAGCTACCAAATTCTCAGTAACAGTGGGTAAATACTAACTTTATACTGCACAGGGCAGTACACACTACCATACCAAGTTATGTCTATCTCGGCTGATGCTCAAGATAAACTGACAGTGTGAAATAGAGGCGCCTAGGAAGTGAGTGGACGGACGTATGGACAGGTCGATATGGGCTACTGAGTGATTTTGTCCTGAAGCATACTGTCAAATACTTTTTGGGTTTCACCACATTAGCTATATATTTCTTCTTTCTAATTTGTATTTTATGTTTTTGATGTTTATTGTTATTTGGTTTAACTTTATTACTTACTTATAATAGGTTTAATTTACAACTTTATATACTAAGACAAAGTTAACAAATCCTCATATACCGGGTACCGCATGTTGTTTGATTTCAGAATCATAACTTTTTTTCTGTCACCCTCATTACACAAAATGGTTAAATTAACCAGGGGGTTATTACCCCAGTTTGGGAACCACTGCCTACTGGGATCCTCTTCAGCAGATCTGCTGAAGAGGATCACAGGAAGGGAATCGAAAATATACAGAACAATTAATTTTTGAGTTTCCGTATACATGTGGGTTATTACGAGCGTTGACAAGTGTTCATTACCTTAGTAATCCTTTATATATATATATCTATATATATATATATTCTATATTTATATATATATTATATAAATTTATATATATATATATATATCAAATCACCCATTGCTAGTCAATATTTATTTTTAGTTTTTTAAGTTAAAATCTGCAAACGATTGAATTACTATTGGCTTTAATATTGATTTTAATCGCAAGATTATTAAAAATATTAATTATGAGAAGACTTTGAGTACTTGTGAATGTTTATGGCATGTGGGGAGTGTGTTAGTCACTGACACAGTTGGTGATGCGTGACTGAGAAGTGTGGTGACTGAGATCAGCTAGTGGTGACTGAGACAGCTGGTGATGACTGAGACAGCTAGTGGTGACTGAGACAGCTAGTGGGTGCCTGAAACAGTAGTGGTTGACTGAGTCAGCTTTTTTTTTTTAGTGGTGATGAGACAGCTTGTCGGTGACTTGAGACAGCTAGTGGTGACTGAGACAGCTAGTGGTGTTAAGACAGCTAGGGGCTTTTTGGTGACTGAGACAAGCTAGTGGTGATGAGACAGCTTGTGGAGACTGAGACAGTAGATGGTGACTAAGACAGCTAGTGGTGACTAGACAGTAGTGGTGATGAGACTGGCTAGTGGTACTGAGACAAGCTAGTGGTGACTGAAACAGCTAGTGGTGACTGAGACAGCTAGTGGTGACTGAGACAGCTAGTGGTGACTGAGACAGCTAGTGGTGACTGAGACAGCTTGTGGTGACTGAGACAAGCTAGTGGTGATGGAGAAAGCTAGTGGTGTCTGAACAGCTAGTGGTGCTGAAGGACAGCTAGTGGTGACTCCAGACAGCTGGTGGTGACTGAACCGGTTGGTCCACATACTTCCGTACTGGTCCAGGGCCAAGTCATTTTCTTGGAGTTCCAAAAAACTAGTTTCAACAATCTGCTTAATTAAATGATAACAAGTTAGCTTGTTGAGATTAAATATTCTAGCATTAGCCCTAGGAGAGAGCAGAGAGAGGAGAGAGGACTGAGAGGAGAGAGACGCGGAGAGAGAGAGGAAGTGGAGCGAGAGTGAGAGAGAGGATTCGAGAAGGAACGAGAAGAGAGAGAGTGAGAGAGAGGACAGACAGAGAGACAGAGAGAGCTAATAATTCTCAAACACTTACTTTGGACATCTGTCCGGTGAAGCTAGTTGTGTTGAGAAAAAGGCCAAAATGATACAATATTTATCATATTATGTTGCAAAAGCGATACAATAATTGTCTTCTTTAGTTGGCAAAGTTTGCAACATTCATCAAAATCCAATGTTAAAATTACAATAAGGTTTCTTATCCATTTAAAAGTATAAAAATAGGATCTTATATGCCACTTATTAAACCTCTACTTTATCGTTATGGTTTAAAGTTTTAAAAAATTCTACTCACAAGCAATATCATTTCACCATTTTTTTTATTTTTTTTAGTAAAGTATACATGACAATGGTGTGAAGTATTGTGTATTTGTATATAGACATTGTAGAAGTTTAGTCAATAAAAATGATTTCACAGTTGTTATTTATTTTTCAAAGCATGTACGTGAGACATATATACATGAGAGGTGTAAGTCTCTCACTGTATATACACCGAGAGTAATGTCTCTCACTGTTTTATACACCGAGAGGGTAAATGTCTCTCATGTATTACATGAGAGGTGTATTATGTCTCCATGGTATATATGTTGCAACCCTGATGGGTTACAATGTATATTATGATTATGGATATAATGTATATTTTCATATAATTTTATTATGTCTTATTTTTGCGATAATAGCTAAATCGTTAAATGTATGCTTATATTATTATTTGACTAGGCTTAGTTATGTTGTTAGGTAGGATGTAACATATTATGTGCTCAGTTCAAGTCTTGATGTCTAACTACATGTAATTATCGCTCTTTGCACGTACTCTGCCGGCTTCTTGCTGGGCAGCGACCCACGGAGCTATACGTGATCGAGGGGAGGGGTGACCTCACCTCGCCTGAAGTATTCAGTTGGATAGACTCTTCTTGGTGTTGGACAGATTGTCTGTCTCTTTATTATTGTTAGTTCTGTAGACTCTGTTTCTCAGAACATTGTACAGACTTAGTGATTTTCGACGTTGTACTGAGGTTGTGTGTCGCATAGGGACACTCTGAGCAAATCAGGTCCTGAGCTGTAGTTCTGACTCCTACTTGTGCTGGTTCTCTGTGTACTGTCCAGTTGGGGATTTTCTTATGCTGACCTTAGATTCAGTAGTATGGGAGTTTTGGGGACTTGTGGTGGATCTGCGATGGTCCCTACTTAGTGCGTTATAATATCGCTCCTTGTTCCTGATTATGATTGTCGCAGTTGCTTGTTATATTGCTATTGGGCTTAGTATTCTTTTTATTGTTTCAAGCAGGACTGTTCTGACTGCCAGCTTGGTCAAGAACAGTTAGTTTATATGAGGACTATGTCATCACTTGTTATGTTGTAGTCGAGTCTTGTGACATAGCGAACTACTAGAGCACCTTAAACACATACACAAACTTACATTGTACATATTTGTTATATCTTATTAATGTTAATGTACCAGACGGTACATAAGAATTTTATGTGAATATGTGCTTTCAGACAATACTATGGTATACGAGAGGTAGTGATTATATTAATTGTTTGAATTGATTTATTTAATTTAATTTGTTTGACTTACCTTCTAGACGATACTTATAAAATTATTAAAAATTTTATTTTCTCTAGTTGTAGCCTACATTTGTAACCCTGAAGCACTATTGATCATACTGAATTCTATGGATAATTGGCAGGATACTGTACTACTTGTTACGAAAACCAGTAACAGGCTGGCATGCTAGAAGGGCAGTCCTTTCTCGTATTCACTGGAGAACTCTAAGCTTTTAGAATCGCGTTTTTTTGTAACAATTACACCTAGAGGTGTATGTCTTCACTGTATATACAACGATGGAGGTTTATGTCTTCTCACTGTATAACACGAAGAGGGATGTCTCTCACTGTTTATACAACGAGAGGTGAATGTCTCGCACTGTAGATACGACGAGGA